>JAENHJ010000529.1:7520625-8770312 GCA_025330945.1 Mucuna pruriens
TTAGAAATCTTATTGTATAATAGACTTTTAAATAAATTACTAACATGATCAAATTAAACCTTAAAAAATAGACTTCATATAAAATCTAGTGTATGTCTTAAATAGTAAAAGTTTTAATTTTCATATACAATTTATAGTTTATTTTATATAATTTTTATTAACTTATTAGTCAGTTAATCTATTTAAAGATAAGTAGATCTATTTTAAAAAAATTAATATAAAATAAATTTTGAATAAGTTAACAAATTAAGTTAGATTTTTTTAAAGTGTCAAATTAAGTCTAAAAAATACTCATAACAAATGATAAATAATAAATTAAAAAATTTAAAATTTTAAAATAAAATGGGCCTATTTAAACAAAATTTGGTCACACTTAATATATTTTCATCTCTAGTAACAGTAAAGAATATCTTCATCCCAATAATTATGCAATTTTTTCTCACAAATAATACATTGACAAATAGCAAATCAAACTTAAATTTTTATTTTTATTTTTTAAATAAAACAGACTTAATTAAACAAAATCTGGTCACACTTAATATATTTTCATCTCTGGTAACCGTAAAGAATATCTTCATCCTATGATTGTGCAATTTTCTCTCACAAATTATACGTAGGATTATAGGTTTCTCTCTTTTCATGTAATATCATTTTTTTTTTATAGAAGCAACTCTCACTCTTTATCACTTCATTGCCTTCTAACCTTACAACTTATTTAAAACGGTTGCTTAACAATAAAACTCACTCGTTAAAGAATAAAGATGCTTTGGTTTTGACATGTGAAGTATGGGGCCAGACGAGCTTCACCTAAGCCTCGTATTTACAATGGTGAGGTAGTTTTTCACTAATTTGCTACTAATCATTAATCTGTTGTTAGTTGAACATCCCTATTCAAGTAGGGCACTAGCTGCTTCCGGAGAGGCAATCACAATTTCTCCTCTAGGAGGATAAGTGGACTCTATAGTAGTGGGTTCCACTAGAGAGGAAACATGAGGACGTCACTCAAAACTTCTTTTGGTGAAAGATGAAAGCAGCCAACTGGACTGGAACACCCCACGGTGTATGTTCGTACTCTAAAACATATTTTTACTTTGTAGTGGCTAATATGAAAATTTGTGCAATATTACTCTTTTATATGTGAAATTATTTTTCATTTTGCCAATCTCAAAAACATTGCTTAAGCTTAAGTGTAATCACTCCGAAGAGACTCGTTTTTTCTTTTTCAAATAAAAAAAGTAATAAAGATGTCATTAATTAAGACAAGATGTATCGGAGTTGAAGTACGTGCTAAAATCCACGTATATGAGCCACCTAAAGCACTTTGTTCTTTTCCTTTTGGATTGATCATTGATACCCTGAAGAGTCAGTCGAGTGTATCTGCACTAGATGCCAATGTAATCTCTTTTATATACTAAAATTAATCTTGGAGGTCAACATTACCGTAATGTTTTATTCAGTTTTCAATGCTTGTCTGCGCCAAACCAACTCCAATCGGATAACCAACAAAGATTCTTCACATTATCCATTATTTTTAAATTATTAGCTGCTATAACGTTGCTTAGTATACAATGAGGCGTTGTTTATCCCCTTTGATGACAACTATTTTGTCTTATTGTCGAATTCTAATATCGACGTCATTTTGTGCTTTTATGGTCAAATGATATATCCGAGCCCCCGAGGCATATAGTTGATTTCAGCAATGTAGGATTTATACAAACAGTTACATATCTTTTTTATTTTAAATTGGAATATTACCCTTCATTTTTCTTTTACTATTTTATATCACATTATTATTTTCTCATTTTATTTATTTATTTATTCTAAATCTCTCTTCATTCCGCGTCAGTCAATCCTAAAACGGATGTACATTTATCATTACTATCACTATTTATGTTAAATGCGTAACAGATTCATCTTTCCACAGTGCGCTACAACTTTGCTTTTTTTCTTTATTTTTCTAGATAGCATAAGAACTGAGAGCACTTTCTAAGACATAAGGTATAGAAAAGAGGGGGCATCCAATGCATAGAAAAGACAGTAGTTGGAGTTAGCCTACCCACTATTATTACTCAAAAAAAGTAAAGCAGAATAATAGGTTGGGCAAGGGGATATATGAAGTTAACTCCATCGCAAGCTTTACACAATAATGTTTTAATAATTGATAAATCTAGTTTTATAAATGGGCATAACTTAATCAATCTATTTCTTTAAACTTAAAATAATTACGTGATAAGTTATTTTTAAGCTTTTTACTGAAAGTTATTGTTTTTGAAAATAAAATATAAGAATAATTTTTTGAGATTTTTACTTTTTTAAAGAAATATTAAATTTTTTAAAATATATATTTTAATTAAAAAAATTAATTTTTATATACTATCAATATAGACAAATTTACACAATAAACTAATTAAAAATTATGATAAATAAACTAAATATGACTTTTAAGATTATTATAAAAGATCTTAAACTTATCATATATATTTATTTGTATTTAGATAAATATACAAATATTATTTTTATAGGTTAATATATGGACTATTTTTTTAATTAAAAACATATTTTCATAAAACAACCTCAATCGAACCGTCCAAACTATAATATCTGAAGCTAAAACTTATCTTCGATTATTAGTACAAATATGGATAAGAAAGAAAAAAGTACAATTATGGACCACCAAAGACATCACACAACAAGTTAGCAACTACCTGCTTAATATCCTTTGAACCGACACAACACGAACCCAAGTACATCTATAATTGACAATGGTTCAAGTAAGTTATGTTTTTGTTTTCATGTAAAAAATTCAATTTTACTGAATGCACCATCAAAGTAAATATATAAATAAAAGAAGAAAAGGGAAGAGGCAATTATAACTAACAAAATTGATTCAGTTAGAAAGGACGAGAATCATGTTTTATAAAAACGTAAGTTTAAGTTTTTTCATTATAAATATAAAGATTTTATTAATAGATGATTTATAAATATTTTTATAAGCAAAGTTTTGAAGTTTATTGTTATCTCAATAAATCTTTTGAATCCAATTTATTTAAACTTTATAATAATAATAATAATAATAATAATAATAATTATTATTATTATTATTATTATTATTATTATTATAATTGTCACTGGACACATACAAATATTTGATACCCCTTCCCTTGTCCCATGAACAACCATGGTCAATTTCTAAGACAGTTAGATTTTTGCTTCATATTCAAGATGAGGTGAAAGGCAAAATTAGCAGCTCCACATCTCTATCGGCATGTAATGTGGGAAAGATGGTATAAATGATTACATTAAGAGTAAGTGGTTCCTCTGTTCTTCGTGGTCCTCAATTTGTCATGCATCCACCCTACAATCCCCACTCACCTTTAATTACATAGAATGACTTAAGAGCAAAGGCAAAATAAAAAGACCTGTATGTCACACACATGTAGAGGGGATGAGGAGGGAGGGAATTAAGTGTGAAATGAAAATAATAATAAGGATTAAGTGGTCATTTTGTTTTCCAGCTTTTTTTTTCAATTTTAATTTCGTATTGCATATTAAAAAATTCCTTTTGAAGTTTTTTTTTGCTAGTTTGAAAATATAAAAAATATTCTTCTCTAAATATTTAATATACATGTATACTCAAAAATTTAAATTCAAGATTATTAGTTAAATTGAAATCGATTTATCCCACTTAATCTATGTGTTCAATAATTATATAAAAGTGATTGATAAAATTAATTATTAAATTAGTTAAATAATATAAAATGACATACTTATGATGTTGTAAAAAAAATAATTACTACACACACCATAAAAATAGATTCGATATTGGTGCAAAGTAAAAGATCCATGGAAGAAAAAAAAACACTACTTTACAATTAAAAAAAAACAAAATTTCTAAAGTTCTTCTAATTTTCAAAGAGAAACTCAACGAATTCTAATTTGATAACATGGAATTGTTTTAATTTTTTGAAATATGAAATGAAAGGTGTGTTCACAAATCAATGTTAATCAAAAGTGGAGGAATACAAAAGCAAATGAAAACATGAGTAGAGATTAATATTAACCACTCAACTCTATGACAACGTATAAAGTTTTTTTTTAGAAATAAAAATAGAAATAAAATTTAATCCTGATATAAATAAAATAAAATAAAATAAAAATGAAATTGTATAAAGATATTAAAAGTATTTATGATAAATTATCAACCATTTATGAGTTATAAGCTAGCTGAAAAAACTTATAACTTGTAAATTATAAAAACACTCTTAATTTAAGTTAGTCAAATAACCTATAAATTAAGTTAAATATCATGTAAAAACATCTATATATTATCTTTATACATATTAATAGTTTTTTTTTATGCTACTCACATTTATTTTTCCCTTTTTACACTGTGCAACAATAACATCTTAAAGAGCAAGATATAAGTTGCATTTGTTTATTTATTAATAATCCCTTTTTACTCCATCTCTTAGTCATTGTTTATAAGTTGCATTAATTATTTATGTCAAGTTAATTCAGAATTAGATTCCATGTTTGTGGTCCCAAAGGGGTGACATTGACATCCTTTGTTCTCTCCACACAAAATCAGTATCATATCGATCGATCCATAATAGATTCCACATCTTTGATACAAGTGCCATGGGTATGAACAAGATCTATGACATTTAATTGATTGCCTCTAGGTATTATATTATTCCATCCATTATCTTCTACCAACGACCATGAATGTATGTATGACACAAACTATGATTATAAAGGAAAAAAAAACTTTTCTAATTTATGGTATTGTTATTGCGAAAACTATGGCTCTTGCATAAATAGACACTAGTCGAAGTGCCATTGAAGTGAAGGGTACACACGTTTTGCCTCGTACGGTCCCTGCCTATGGAGTGGGCCCAGATGCTTTCATTCGGTGGGGGCCCAACTCAACTATCTTTAGGCCCAACTTCCCCTCACATGCTTCGTTTAAAAAGCATTGGTATCCCAAAATCAATTTGCTTGCCTCGCCGAAATAAGAAACTTATAAAATCAGTGTCCTAGCTGCTTTGTAATTTTGCATCAATAGGACATGCTTCTGCGACTGAAGCAGTAGTTTACTCTCAGGAAAGAAAAAGTGGAGTGGAATAAAAAATATGTGCTTGGATTGGATTATTTTAGATATTATTTCATAATTGATTGTAGAATAATGGAAAGTAGTTGAAATTTGAGGAAAAATAATGGAAATTTTAAAATAATTAATAATTTGATCATTTAGAAAACATTAAAAAGTTCAAATAATAGTTAGAGGTAAAAATATATTAGATGGTTCATTTAAGACGATAATCTGCACACGTTTAAAGTCTAGTCAATATTGTCTTATTTATTTAGCAAGAAAGGTTAGATCTGAACATTTTTAAAAGTCTGTTTAGATAAGTAGAATAAAATATAGAATTTTAGAAAAGTATGTTAGACTTGATGAATAATATTATTTTTAATAAAAATATTAATATTTATATACTATTATATTAATAACTAAAACATTTTTTTACTTGAGCTGATTTTAATAGCTATAATATATTATCCGATTTTATATAATTTTAGTGTGAGATAAGCTTATTTAGCTCGTGTTCTAACAAGTAATTAGTTTGAATAATATTAAGTATAAGTTTTTTAATATATGGTTAGGAGTTCGAATATTAATTTATATGTATGGAGAAAATTTTATCAATAATATGAGCATCAATAAAATTCTACAAAAGATAAAAACTTATGGGGATGCATAATTTATTTACGGGTATAGATCAAACCAAAAAAAAAATTCTTTGGGGTCGCTTCCTCTCCTCAACACCAACATAATTCTGCCTCGGATCATAATATAGTAATAAGTATAATAGTAATTAGGTTGACTAAATCCCCCATTTGTATAATTAGAAAGAAAATTCATTCTAAACGGAATAGAAATTAAAATTCAGATATATAAGGTTCATTGTGCAGCATATACCAAATGAAATATATAATGTTAAGCCTCGATCAACAGTGTATTGGAGAATTTCACCACACCTATCATTTTCTTTAGTTTGTATTAACTGTCTACTTATAATTAATAACTTTAATCTTTTAAAAAATTGTACACAATCTTCCCTTTCTTACACAAAACAATTAATGATAGGTTTAGTTATTTTTTGTTGACCAATTGAGGTGTCTTTAAAAGAGTTTCTTATGGAGAATATTTGGTCTATTAAAATAGTTTATGATCTTTCTATAATTCTTTTAGCTTATATTAGTAATAAACTTCACAATTAATAATATAAAATGTTATAAATAGTTTTTCATATAACATTTTTTTATTAAACAGGTGTTTGATTAAGTTATTTACCCAAACATACACGTAATAAAGTGCATATAATTAGCATGGTTGGTATAATGAATTTACTTTTTCATTTGATGTTTACGGTATATATAAAGTAGTATGAAAAATAGTCTCAGAATATAACATTAAAACTATTTGTAACAAAATTAACTCAACATTTGGAAAATAATTAGTTCTGTAAGAGAACATATTATTAGATCCCCTATTTATTTTATAATTGTTGTAGAAGATAGAATACTGTTTCAAATTTTCCTTCTCCCTAACCTAATTAATTACAAATTATAGCTAGAATAAGCTCCTAGTTTCAATTACACGATTACATATGAGAAACTCCCAAACACAACCTAACCACTTCTCCCGGAACTCAAAGGAAACTCTTCTTAAATGGGTTAGAGTTTGTAGTTAATCTCAAAGCAGTTGGTTTGGACATGCATGGATCACTTAAATATATTATACTAGTATAGTTAGTATATTCCTCAAGTATGTACTTATATTCACAAATTTTAATAATATACCTGGACTTGCATTTGTGTAATACGTAAGTGCCTTATTTACTACAAGTAAATTTTATAGGTATCAATTACGTTTGAGTCTAATTATTGTCTCTATGTTCAAGAATAAAGTAGTGAGTATAATTCAAAGTATCATTATTTACTTGCATGTTTAAAATCTAAAATGACTTTTGACTCTTGCATATTATTTTATTAGGATGACTACTAGGAAGAGTTTTAGGAAAAGTAGTATTAACTTCTTCTTCATGCAATTTTCTATAAAAAGAATTGTTGACATTAAGTTGCTCTAAAAAATCAACTATCTACAACAATTATAACAATTGGGATCCTAACTATAGTGATATTTGATACAAGAAAAATATGTAAAAATAATCTTTTCTTTTCATTTAAAACAAACGTGAGACAAATAATTTAGCATTTTATTTCTTAATAAAATCATTAGCATGGTATTTGATTTTATACATCCATTTACAACAAGTGATTTTCCTAGGAAGATTAATAATTGTCCAAATATTAATTATTTTGCTTAAGAGAAATAAGTTCAACTATAATGTCATTTATCAAAATTTCAACTTGAATCCTTATGCATAAATATTAGGTTCAATAAGGTTAATAATGATTAGATAAAACCATTTACAGGTTTGGGAACAATATTGGTAAGTGAGTATAAAAAATAATGGATAAAGAGTGCAAGAGAGGAAAAGGATTTAGCACCTGATTGTGGAAAGTTACGCATGCAACAAAAAAGAGAGCACAATATCAATGTGTGATCTAGTATAGTTGAGCGATGTTAGAACGCATCAATCTCTTTTGTTGTTTGGAAGTGTGATGATTTAAGTTGTGATAGACTTGAGGTTGTAGGGCTTGGGCATATGATTAAGTTACGTGGAATGTTGGAACGGTAAATTGATAATAATATATATTGTTGTCGTGCATTTCACATGCATGTGTTTGTTGGTGATTTATAAGCATTACAACTTATGAATGAAGTGAGGAAAGGCTAGCAGAGGTCACTTGATGGATCCTAAGGATGTATGGGTGCAAAATTCTACAAATAACCAAGTTTGTGTAACCTTATGTCATGGTAAGTTAATCATCCCCACATGAACATTCTAACGAAGTCACAATTGCTCTTGAAATTTGTTTTAGTGTGTCCAAATTCTCACCCTACTATATCTATCATATTGTATTTCCCTTGTTATTCTACTCGTGTTTGTTGCATTTGTCAAGTAGATGATGAAAATGAGTATATATGTGCATACACTATGAATTAAGTTTGTGGATAACTATGACATTTGAATAGACATAACTAGCTAGTCAGACTTTCAATGTATATTGTCCATAAGTTTCAAGCCATCAATTTTGTGCGGTTTGAGAGATATTATCTATAATATATTACAATCCTAAAAGTGTCAAACCATTAATGTGAAATCAATAAATTTAAACATAATCTTTATTGTTAATAATTTGTATTTAGTGATGAAAAAAGTTAAATTCATAGAAAATTATAAAATTTATTCATTTATAAAAATATTAAAATACTTTGACAAGAGAGGTTTGAAATTAAAATAAAATTAGAGCAAAAAAGTCAACAAGACAATGTTGATAAAAATCAATATATATGAACATCTAACTTAAGAAATAATAAATACAAATTGAGATATAATTTTGCTCCGAAATAAATTGGTTATATTTATTAAAAGAGATTAACAACTTACTTCTCTATAACGTTCCAATAACCAAATAATCTTTTTGATTATTTTCTTTAACAATAAACAACCTTAAATAAACTCTTGAGTTTTAATTTATCAATAACATTAAGTTTTAGAGAAACCATCAACCCTAGCCAACATACATGTAAGCTTAATTAATATTTAAACTAGATTATATACCACATAACACAAGTCAAATACATTTTTTTTATCAAATTGTGTTATTTTATCATTAATTACCAAAACAACTAGAAAATTATAAATCCAACGTCTCAGTTATTTGTATTATCTTGATAATTAAACAACATGACCCTTTTGTATCAATCAACAAATAACAATTGAAAAATATATCACAAGGCATTTAAATATTAATAAATTGGTTGCATATATGTGTTTATAAATAAATTTATTTAAACATAACCTTAATATGGTTCAAGGAACATTCATTCACAATAGATCACATCCTAAAAATTCTAAACCATTCATACATCAACCACAAGTTTTACTAGGCATGGTCTAAGAGATTATCTAGAAAATGTCAAACCATTAATGCACTGCCCACAAGTTTAGTTAGTTAATGACTTGACATAGTTTAAGAGATATTTGTTACAAATTAATTGTGATATTGGAAGTGTCAAAGTAATGAAATACAATCTATAAACTTAGTTTTCCAACCAACTTAATGAAGTTTAAAAAACATATATCAAGAAATTAGATAGTTCATGTGAAACTTGATGTTTAAGTTGATTCTAACATCAAATAGCCTAATGATAGCAATTTTCTTAGGTCATCATTAATAGTGTTTCATTATAACCAATGGTTAAGTCATTGTAATAGTATTTTGTGACTAAATTTATCTATGAATTATTTATTGATAACATGAAAATATTTTATAAAATGAAAGATCGTGACTATTAATTACTTAACTTTTGACAATGATATTTCATTATTATTAATGGTTCAACCTTTGGTAATAGCATTTAACTATTATCAATAGTTAGATCGTTGATTATCAATGAATATTAATGATGATTTGATCTTTGATAATAGCATTTTATTATCACTTTCAACTTATCTTTCAATAACAATATTTCATTTTTATTCATGATTAAGTTGTTGATAATAGTATCAATGAAATAAATTAAAGTGCAATAACTTTGACCATGTAAGTAATGCAATTTTTAGCAAAAATTTATTCTTGATAAACTTTTTTTTATTGATTATTGCAAAATTTATTGTAGAATTTACAAAAACTTTACAAAGTTTATCTTAAGTGTATAAAACCAACTATCTGTTCATATGACCTACTAAACTTTGGATTGTTTTACAACTTGCTTTGATTTAAATTCCAAGTACTCTTAAACTTACAAAAGATTTTTCTATTTGTGGAAAAAATATGTTTATATAAACTTGTTCTATAAGAGAAGAAAATAAAATACAATAAATTGATTTTTTTTATGTAAATTAAATTCAATTTATGTATTTAACTTTTATATAAACTCTCAACTTTTATAAAAATTAAAATGTATAAATTTATTTTAGTTTGTAATGAAATTTAATATATTTTATTTTTATATTTTCTTTTATTATAAGTATTTATAGAAAATTCTTGATAATTGCAAAATTTATTGTAGAATTTACCAAATATTTTACAAAGTTTCTCTAAGTATATAAAAACAACTATCTATTTTCTTCATATCACCTACTAAACCTTAGATTGTTTTACCATTTGATTTGTTTTAAACCCTGAGTACTCTTAAAATTACAAAAGGCTTTGCTATGTGAAAAATAAATCATGTGTATATAAATTTGTCCATAAATATTTATAACAAAAATATAGTAAAATACATTGAATTTTTTATAAATTAAAATTAATTTATAAGCTTAATTTTTATAGAAACTCTTAATTTTCATAAAAACTAAAATCATAAGTTGATTTTAACGTACGGAGAATTTTAATATTTTTATTTTTTATTTTCTTTTATTACAAGTATTTATAGAAAAAATTAAAAAAAAATCAACTTTTCTCCTTTCTCTGTGACCTCTCAAAGACACCTTGTACAAAAATATTGGATTAAGGAGGAGGCAATCTTGTACCATGCATCGTGTCATGACAAAAATCAAGCGGCAATCAAATATGGCTAGGGAACATCATTGAATGCACTCCAACACTACTTTTCTACTTAAAATTTATGTAGCATTTGACTTAATCTTTTTGGACCCCTCTTATTTTTAAAAGAAAAAGTCTCACCAAACAAAATTTACTAAGCTCTTAAAAGTAAAAGTAATTTTGCCTATTATTGAACAAAAGCTGAAAAATAAAACTTAAAAAAAGCTTTTACTTAAATGAAAAAAAATATACCAAGGTACCTTAATATCTAATGCCATAACATAAGTCAAAAATTGGGATGGCAATTTGGCTTGAACATGACGATGATTCAATATTATGAACGCGGCATTGATTTTCAAAAGCAATAAACAAAGCAACCTTATTATTATGGTTTGCTTTTAAGTCTTCTTTATTATGATACGCAGAATTTGAATTTCGAAACTCTATAATCATGATCATCGTAATAATAGTGAACGAGTAGGTAATTGCGGTAAAAAAAAAAAAAAACAACTTTTATGGTTAAGTGATAGGATCAATTAAGCTTCATTTATGCACTTTAATTTTTATTTTATTTTATTTTGATTTGCATTGATAAATTAATCTCTTCTTTGATCCACAGAAGTAGATTTCTTTTGACAAAAAAAAGTTTCATGAGAGAAAGAGAGGCCCGTCTTATGCACTTTAGGAAAATATAATCGAAAATGTTTTATATAATAATGTAATGTTAAAAAGTATAATTACATATTAAATCGTTAAATTACGTGTGAATTAGTAAGAATCTCGTGTACGCACGGTTTTCTGAAAATGCAAAACAATTAAATCAAAATAATACTTGAAAAATAATTTAATGATCAAGAACCATTTTAAAGAGAATAAAAAGTTAAATATATTTGAGAAAAAATCAACATCTTCATCATCACATATTATTTTTTTTATCTAACAATTATATTTATATTTAAAATTTGTAATTTTTAAAATCTAAAAATCGATATAATTATGTTTTAATGACAATTTATAAAGATAACGGGTATCTTCCACGAGATGTAACTATTTTCAATATCACCATTATGAACAATCACCTTATTTTAAATGTATATATATAATAAGTAAGATTATATTTATTCTAAAATTTGAATGGATATTTTTTATATAAAAACTTATTTAATTTAAGTCTTTTAATAAAAATAAAATAAAACGAATGAATTTTGATATATATATTTTTAATATATTTGTCAATTCTAAATTATCATTAATATGTTGGCAAAGTCTAAATCTTTAATCTTTGAAATATTAAACTAACATTTCTTTTTTTGAGAGGCTAAAACATTACTTAATTCAATTTCTTTTTTTTTTCCCTCAAAATAAGACTGGAAAATAAATTACCTCCTTTTCATAATGTCTTTTCCGAAAAGAGTTAATTGATCTATGCAGTGGACGACTATTGAGAGTCAAAAGGAAAATAGTGGACGACTATTCTACTCTAGGATAATTTAGGTAATCACTGCATGTAGCAGGAAGCATATGAAAATTTATTTTTTGTATAATAAAAAATCATTATTTCTTTTACCAAAAACGTTCAATTTTGATTAGAAGAATCCATGATGCACTTCACTTTCTACCTCACATTTACAATTTGTTACATTTGATGAGATGCTATAATTAAAGAATAAGAATCTTGTAATTTGACAAAATAAAATTGTATATATGTTCGTGACTAAATCTATTAACATTATTCTTTTAATTATATATATATATATATATATATATATATACTCGTTCTTTTATAATATATTAATTATTAGGATTTGTTTGAAATTAAAAATGAATTGCATAACACTATTAAAAAATTTAAAATTTACTCTAAAATAATTAGTTACAATTTTATTATAATATTAATGATAACGTGAAATAAATAATAAATTAACTAAAAAAATAATCTTAGTTAATTTATAATTATTTTCTAACTAATTTGTAATAATAAGAAGTATAAATAAATATAACTTAAATTTAAGTTGAAAATATAATATTCTAGTTAATTAATAGTTAATTAGTTAGAATTTAACTACTAATTTAAATGATAAATAAAATTAATAGCAAAACAAAAGAAAATTATAGTGTAAATACTTATACTTTATTTTAAAAATAAAAGATATAATATATTTTTTAATCAATTTTATTTATTATTCAGCATATCTTTTAATATATTAAAGGCTGATGGGAGTTTATTATTTGTAATTACGATTTTGTCTTGCCTTAATTACAAATTATGCTAAAATATTTTTTTATGGTACTATCCACAATAAGAAATTGTCAAATATAATAAATTTATTTAATTTTATAATAATTATTTTAGAATTTATATTTATTATAATTTCTTATCCGTTTACTATATATTATTTTTTTTATACGAACGTATAAATTAAACTCTTTTGATTAGAGTACATAGTTCACATATTAATGTAAACTGTCCCTCAAATAGAAATTATTATATATAATAAGTTTATTAATTTTTATAATTATTATTAAATTATATTTATTAAATTTTTATTAATTAATAGTGTAAATTTTTTTATACTATACATAAAAATTAATTTTTTATTTACAATATGTGATGTTTTATAATCTCACAAACAGGTTGATTGAAAAAAAATTATTAAATAAAATCAATATGATTAAAAAGCTACTTAAAATACTACTCATAATATACCATTATTAAAAGTGAACAAATTTATAATATATAAAAATATAAAAAATATGTTATTGAATGATAATATAAAAAATATTTATGGTATGAATATATTTTAATTCAGTTCTATATTTATTATCACTAAAATAACTAAATTTATCAATTAAATTAATTTTATATAAAAATTTTAATTTTTTACATTTTTAATTTATTTGTTTACATTCTTTTAAATATATCCATATAGTACACAAGAAACTTATTAGTTAAATAAATTAAACTAATAAAACAGTAATAGGTCAATTCAATTCAATTCTTACATTACACGTTATATTTCTGATTGGTAATCCACAAATACAAGATCTGGTAATGATTCAAAGAAATTAATTTAACATTATAAGATTGGTCAATCTATTTTTCAAATCAGTCAATTTTATTAGTCAAAGAGAGAACAGAGAAAGAATTGCAAAGGATCAGAAATGCAAATGTCTACTCCATATGTAGTAAGCTGGAAAGAAGATAAAGGAAAATAGAAAAGTTTGAAATTTAAATAAAAAATAATATTTTTCTATTTTGGCAGTCAACTATTTCCTATAATTTTATCTCCAATTAAATAAAAAAAATACATCACCATTCATATTTTCTTTTTTCTCTTTCAAAATATACCATTACAGTTGGAACTCGGAACCGTTGTATCATCTGACGCCGGTTCATTCGTATAATTTTATTTCCAAACTATGCAAAAAAAAAATAAAAAAAAAAAAAAAAAAATATATATATATATATATATATATATATATATATATATATATATATATGACACATGATTTCATAACACAATTTCGTAACGCCTAAAAAGCTCAAATTTCCTGTTCAAAAGTGGCGTACACGTCAATTCTCCTCTTTCTCTCTCTTCCTTTGTGATTCTCTCTCTATATTTTATTGCATTTGCATTTTGGTGGTGAGTTCGATGATGGTGTTTGTTCCACCTTTGAACATTAGAACTACAGAGTAAAAAATAGACACACACATATAAACTTTTTCTTCCATACAACAAAAACTCTTGTGTGGGCCCCTCTATCTAGCTATTCTCAACTGTCATGTACTATGACTATTCTTCGTGTCGCCCAACAACATTGTAAAGTGTAAACCTCTCAACTTTCACTTTTCTTCCCACAATCCCAACCTTCACCACCAATTCTCTCTCCTTCTTTCTTTCTTTCTTTCTTTCTTCAATTTCACTTTTTCCATGTATTCGCTGCCTCCCCATATCAGAATTATGCCTCAACAAATCTTGGGTCGGTGCTAGATTAGCATTTTCTTCTCTTTTTTGCTGTCATAGGTGTGCCCATGAGAAAAAAGTCTTGGTATTTTTTTGGTGGGAAATTTTGCTGCCAAGTTGCATTTTTCTTTAGGAATGTGGTGTGTGATGAACAATTTTCAATCTGGTTCTTTTGAGGGAGTAAGTTGTTGGCGATATTGAGATTGGGAGAGAGAGAGAGTCCTAAGTTTTAATCCTTTTTGGTTTTTATGGTGAGTTTATAGAGAGAATTATGTGTAGGTGTTTTATGTTACTGGTGGGTGAAAATTTAATGGAATTTGGATGCTCCACACACTGTTATTTCAGTAGCTAAATTGTTGGAGGAGGAGATAAATGCGCCATTTATTGCAGGCGTGGATTCAGTTGTGCAGAAGTAATGAGTCTTGTTGCTTGAATTGGTGATTGTGGAATTTGGATTTGAGTCATTTGAGAGTGTTTAAGGATAACCTTTCTTTTGTGTGTGTGTGCCTGAAGGTTTTGGTGTGGTGTGGTGTGATTATCAAACTTGTTCATCACGTTTGATCATTGACTATGTTTTTTTTTTGAAGAAAGGAGAATCAATGAGCTGTGATTCGTTGACTCCTTGTCAACTGTAAAAGGTGAAGCCTTATGGTTATCTCAATTGGCCTTTTCTTTGTGGGGAAGAGCAGATAACTGGGATTTTAAACTTTCTCTATGGAACTTCAGAATTCAGATAATTAAGGCCTGTGGGAACAAAGCATTGATACCTTCCCCTCCCAAGGAAGCTAAAACTTCGTGAGCTTCACTCAATTGGAAAACTTGGGGGACTGAAACTTGAATTCCTAAATGCATGGTGAGTGGACTCATCAGGCTGCATCTTTTACCTTATTGACTCAACAAGGCTCAAAATATGAGGTACTCCTTTGAACCAATCTCGTTTTTCACGTGATTGTTGTTTAGTTCTTGCTACATGACATAGATTGGTAACCACTTTAGTTGCATAACCTACCAAAATTTTCGGCTCTTACATTTCCTAGTTTGGTAGCCACTAAATCTTATTTTCTTGTAACTGTTCAGTTTTGTCCTTTGTGCGGCAAGGAATTGATAGTTTTTATGATCACTGTGTGTGTGGCTAAGTTCAATTCCTCTCAACATGTAACTAGGTTCTCTGCATGAGTTGATTTAACAAAATGTGTTGGCATGAAGAGATTAGTTAGATGTGGATATTTCTAATGCATCATTTATCCCATTGTTAGGGTGTTGAACGCAGGAACCAAGTGGTTTTGACTTTTGAGGGCATTAGAGGGAGTGATATATATTGATAGGTGTTTTGATGACTTTTAACTGCATCTATTTACTTTATTCATCTTTTAGGTTGGGCAATCTTACCTATGAAATTATTTGAATGACTGTGGCAAAGTAAGCCCAAGACTATCTTAGCACCCTTAAGGGAAGGGAAAAGAGGAAACAAGGAAGTCAATTGTGCTCCATCATCATGGCAAAGAAGACCCAAAGACGGCCGGTGCGGTATGAGAAAGATAAATCAGGCTGCATGTGGGGTTTTATTAGTATGTTTGATTTTCGCCACGGTCACTCCACTCGGAAGATGATTGCAGATAAGAGGCGAAGCAGCAAGCATGTTGTTGGTAAGAACTTTGCTTAACATCTAGATTGGTACAAAATTGACAATCATGCTCATGTGCATAAATCTATATGATATATCCACTAAAGACTTTCTAAATGCTAAATAAATAACAAAATCAGTATATACTGAGTAATTGTGCAGGGACTGATGTTTGCATGTCAAGCAATTTTCTGTAATGTTTTTCCTGTCTTAATGTCTATAATGATTGTGGAATAACTTGTGGTACAACCGCACTGACTTCACAGAAAAATTAATATTAATTATTGAATTTTTTTTCTCACAGGTGGTGTACATTCTAAGAATAAGTTTGAGATGTTGAGCAATTTGGATGAAATTTGTCAAGGCAGTTCTGTAAGTCTCTCCATCCATGTGCTTATGCCACTCTTGAATTTGAAACTTGAGTTTAAAAATTTCTAGGTTATTAGTAAATTTTGGCTATCTACTAAGAGTATGTCTGTGCATTATTGATATATTTTTTTTGGTAAACCAAGAGGTATCCGAACTTATTTTTCACTTAATTAATTCTCGTCTCACTGGGTGCATAATTGATATTACTGTGTCATGAATGTTTCAGGACAGTGGAGAGAGTAAAAGACCAACAATTGCAACAGCTGCTAATAGGCCTAGTGTGAAGAAACTCATAGAAGAAGAGATGTTCATTGACCAGAAAGCAATGAAGGATACAGAGAGTGCTCAAATGGAATCAAAGGAATCCAGATTAAGGCGTGAAGTGCTTTTGAAGTTAGATTCCAAAAGAAAAAAGAAATCTTACAAAAAAAACGGTGATAAGGACACAGATGATTTAAATTTGGATACAACCTTGAAATTTGAAGCGACACATAATCAGCACTCAAGGAAGCAATCTAAAGATAATCTTGATCTGGATAAGATGACTGAAGAGTTTTGTCATCTAAAAGATGCTTGTTCCATGATGCATGGCAATGATGGAGAAGTAGAAGTTGGTGCACAATCAAACCAGAAGCAAGCTCTTTCTGAAAATGCAAGAGATGCAATTTGTGAATTTGTGAATCAGATGATATTAAATGGCAAAGATCCGGCCGAAGCCAGAAAATTCCTTTGCTCCCATCAACTTATGGAAGCTCTCCAGGTTATAAGTTCGGATAAGGAATTGTTTCTTTCGCTTCTACAAAACCCAAATTCACTTTTATTGAATTGTGTTCAAGAGTTTAGGAATTCTCAGGGATCAAATGAAAAAGAATATGGTTGTGTCACTGGTAACAACTTCTCTGAACAAGATCATGGCAACCTGGAACAAAATAGGGCTATTGTCAACCACAAGAAGCATAACTTTTTCAGAAAAAAGGTGAAGTCTCAATCAAAAACTTCAACAAATGAAAATGGGGATACTAATTTGTCAAGTAGAATTGTTATTCTGAAGCCAGGGCAGATGGACTTGCAAGATTCTCATGATGCTGTCAAATATAATGGTCCTTCTGTGAGAGGTAATTCACATTTTTCTCTTACAGAGATAAAGAAGAAATTAAAGCATGCTATGGGAAGGGAGAGACATGGAAACCCTGAAGGGATCACAAAAAGGCACCCTGCTGCTGAATGTCAAAGTAAGTGGCCTAGTAGCAAAGCCATTGGTAAAGACAATGTTGGAATGAGATCTCCTAATAAAGATCACTTCTTCATTGAAAAAATTGCAAGACCTACCACTGGTGTTATGAAAGGAGACAAGACTGGTACAACTAAAGATTCGGAATTGATTGTGGAACATGAAAATGGTACTTATCCAAAACAAAGGGTTTCTAACTTATACATTGAGGCTAAGAAGCATCTGTGTGAGATTGTAGGCAATGGAGATGAGAAAATGGACTTATCAAGTAGGCAGATTTCCAGAACCCTTGGGAAAATACTCTCTCTTCCTGAGTACAACTTTTCTCCCCTTGGCAGTCCTGGAAGGGATTGGGAGCATCACTTTGTGACTGCACAAACAAGATTTTCTAATTCAGATAAAATTTTGGAGGCTAATAAGGATAGTGTGTCTTCCAAACAAGGAACCTTTGTTGGTCATTTGGATCAGGAAATGGACAATTCAGAGAAGCAGCCAAGCATTTCTGATGAAAGCTCTAATAATAAAGTACAAGAAATTAAGTCAGACTCTGATTACTCAGACAACCTTAGTCATGTTGATAAAGAAGAAAATTTGTTTCCTGTTAGAGATGAGATAGTTACTGAAGGTATCATGTCCAAACTATATAATTTAAGTGATAGATTATATGATAAACTTTGGTGTATGTTTTTTGCATACTCTGTTGCTTATCCTTTTCTTAATTTCTGTGCAGGTGAAGTAGAATCTGCAAAAGAGGTGAATGTTTTGGAATCTTCCTCAGAACCAGTTGACCTCAGTGCAGGAAAGGAGGACCAAAACTATGACATCTCAGAAACTTCTGATTGTGCTAGATGTTCTCAATGTGCAAAGCAGGTAGTATTTCTGACTGCATTATAATTTTACATAAATCAATGATTTTGAATAAATTGATTACTATGCCAGACATATTTTGTCAAAATAAGGACTAGTTATGATTTGTTTAGCAGTGTAGTTCTATGGCTTCTTCTTTGGTGGAGTGACCCTTTATCTAATTCTAAACTATCATTTGTTCTTTCTACAGGATGTAACAGAAGTTAACAAATCAACATCTCCACTGTCATCTCCCTCTCACTCCACCACCACTAAGAAAATTGAAGAGCTAGAAAGCGCTACAGAGGTATCTGGGCGGCCAAGTCCCGCATCTGTTCTTGACACACCATTCTTAGAGGATGATGTCAACCCTGGCTACTCCAGATTTCAACCTGGTAAGCATTCTGCACTAAAGCCACGAAGGGCCTATTTGACTGTGTTCTTAAACATAAACTCTTTCTAAAAGCTAGATCTTTAAAAACTTGTTCCAATGGTTATACTGCCTCTAACTGGCTCGAAATCATACTCATCCTGACATTGCTCTAGAAATTACTAGTTTTCAACCTATATGTTCAGCTGCATATTATTGTCCTTAATAAAAATAGAATTATATTGAGGGACCAATCAGCATAATATATAGAAATGTAAATTACCTTGTTGTTTGCCATATTAATTTTAAACTGACATCACATTCATTCATGAATTTCAGTTGAAGTACCAGTGCGGCCGCTGCAATTTGAAGAACAATATTCTTCGCCTTTGAATAAAATCAATAGAGAAAAGTATTGTTTTGGGGGAAATGAATTGATATATGATTATATCAAAGCCGTCCTGCAAGCCTCTGGATTGACTATAGATCAATTGTTGATGAAATGCCTTTCCTCAGACAAGATACTAGATCCTTCCTTGTTTGATCAGGTAGAGTGTTCACCAAACCAGCTTTGCCATGATCAGAAGCTCATCCATGACTGCATCAATGAAGTTCTCATGGAGGTTTGTCGGAATTACTTCGGGGTCTCACCTTGCGTGTCATTGGCAAGTCCTGGCATAAGGCCTACTCCAAATATGATGAAGGTTGTTGTCAAGGTCTGGGAAGGAGTGTGCTGGCACTTCCTTCCCTTGCCACCACCACGAACATTGGACAAAATTGTTAAGAAAGAAATGGACAAAAATGGGACATGGATGGACCTTAGACTTGAAGCTGAAACAATTGGTGTTGAAATGGGAGAAGCTATTCTTGCAGAATTGATGGAAGATACAATACTAAGCTGTGCAAGAAAAAGTCCAGAAAATGAATGTTCTCAGCTTCAATTTGAATATAAGGACAATGAAAACAGCAAAAATGTGTAAAAGACAACTCACTACTTTTGTTCAATGTCACCTCTTAAATTCTTTTATGAGAGGTGGAAGGGAAGTAAAGAATACTGGGGACTTGTAGGCCTTTTTAAAGCATTCTTGGTAGCATAACATTTCACTTTGGTCATGCCTGACTTCTCCAGTGTTAAATAGTTTCATGGTGAGTGAGGATAATCAAATAAGGGACCACCAAGTTACAATAAGTAAATATGAAGCCAGTTGCAACTGCTTCTTACTTAAGTACAAACGATGCTTGTCTTGTTTACAATGACAAAGGTTAACGGTTTTATTCTGTATGCGCTTCACTTCACCCAGCAAGGGCCAATGGTATTTAGTTGTAGATTTTGTAGAGTTTGATATACTGATCATATTAGCTGGTGTGTTTGATATCATTATCATCCTTACTTTGTACATTAGTCTCTTTTTCTTTGTTAATCTATATATTGTATGTACAAATTTGGAAACAATGAAGCATGAACTCAGCTTATTGAAGTTTCCAAGGGAAGAAGAAAGAAGAGATATGAAACCGTGATATTCATGCAATTAGGAAACTGCAAATTGCTTTATTTGAAGCTAAAGAAAATTTAAAACAATATTTCATTGCTTGATAGATTTTAAAGCTTTTAATTAGTAGTTTGGTTAGTAATAACTAGTATATCGCATTTTTATCCTTTTTTTAATTTTAATAATCTCATTTCTTTAGAATCATATTATGAATTAATATCTGAAGCTTTAGTCATTTTATCAATGGGATTGGATTGAAGTGGATTAGAATGTAAAAAAAGGAAGTTAAATTGTGATTTTGCAAATTCTTTCTAAAACTTTGACCTTTTTGAGCTTCTACTCAGGACTAACTTGATGCTCAAAAAGTTCAGACACAATGGGTTCATATATTTAGAAAGTTCACCTTTCTAAGTGGTTATTCACAATAATTATTGTAAGATGTCTTAATATGGTTATAAGGACTTCACACCCAAACTCTAATATGCTCATATTCAAAAAATATATCATTATATGTAGAATACCAAGAGTATAGTTTCTTATTAAAAGATTCTATGTGTTGGCAACATGCTATTTAGAGGAGAATTTCTTTGTAAAGCTTTTTTATACTCTCTTATGTTGAAAATATATTTGTTCAAAAGATTCAACATTTATATAGAAGTAATTATCATAAAGCTATTATGCAAAAATCTTAGTTTTTGTTAAGAAGGTTTTGCATTCGGTAGTTTAGAATGCTTCTTAACAACTTTGATATTCAATTATAATTTCATTAATTTTTCTAAAACTTTTTAATTTGATATATAAAATATTTGAACGGATATAAAATGAGCTTAATAAATGTAGATTTCATGCAATTCAAATATGGAGGTTCAAAATAAAGTTAAGTTTGCTTAGAATCTCCACAAATATGTATTTTGATGGTTTAGGTGCAAACACGATACATGATAGTCACATTATTGAATTTAAATGTAAAGGGAAAGAAGATTTATCCTAATTACCTAAACAATCCTTAGGCTGCATCCAATCTCCACCAAGCGAGATTTTTTCACTCTAGCAAGCAATAGTACATGTATTCTTTTGTACCTCTTCTAGCACCACCGTATTCTTCAACCAACCTCTACAAGCTAGACTAGTATTTTGAACACTTGTAGGTTATTCTCAACCTAGGAATCACAAGTTGAGAGTTTTAATACATTGATTCTTCTTGATATTGTTATGTTCAAAGTGAATTTTTGAATTATATTATTGTTTATGACCAAAAAGTGATATTTTAACCATCTATTTTTAAATTTATTTATTATTTATTTTGGGATTAGATTTGTAGGAGGGAGACAATATAATAATAATTATAATATTGTCACTTCATAATTTGAATAATAATCTCAATGTTGTTAAAATTATTGAGACAAAAGTTTCATGATATTTACTAGTATCATATTTATGGAAAAAAAATAACTCATTTTATGAATGATGTAGCAAATTATGTCTATTATATTTTTATTAGAATTATATGTTTTGGAGTATATTTATTTTATCATTCTTTTACATGATTTTTTATACAAAAATATATTTTAATGCTCTATTTTTTTAATTTATTTTCTCAAAGTAAAATTTATTTACTTCTATTATAATACCATTTTAGTTTAAATATACGCTTAATTTAGTTTATTTTATTCTTTCATAGACATAATATGATTCTTTTAACTTTCTTATTCGTAGAGAAAAATACCTAGAAAATTAAATTTTTTAACTTTTGAAACAAAATTAATAAAAAAATTAATTTATTTTTCTAGAATCAATCTTACTAAGAATCTCTTCATTAATTAAAAAATCAGCTAATAAAATAGGGGATGCAATTTTGGTATATCAATATAATAAAACAACAAAAATAAACACAAAATTTACATTATTGAACCCTTAATTAATACCTCCTAAAATTGTTCTGACCATTCTGCCCTCGCTAAGTTGGCTCTAATATCGTCCAACCACTAATACATTGCCATGTAATAAATGAAAACAGACGGACATGAAAGGAATACAAATCACGCATAGAAAATCATAATAATAATAATACCTTTTTTCAGGGAGGGCAAAGCCCAAACTACACTAAATTCATAATCATTATAATAATTAAAATAATAATTAACAACAAATAATTTAATAATAATAATTAGTAGATCCCTTCCTGATCACCCTTTATTCCTATCGGAGGAAGGATCGTCGTCGTCTGTCATTAGACTCATCACCACCCAAAAACTCAGCGACCCGGCGGCTTATGTGCGACCTGTGGCCCACAGAACCTATTTGTTCAGGGCGGGCGGCGTGAACTCTGACTCGATCCGGGTATTCAATCCCGCCGCTGAGATGCTCAGTTGACTCCTTAACCTTGATAGGAAGATGACTTATTCAATAATTCCTGCATAAGGGTAAGGAACTTTGGATGAACTAATGCGATCTCCCTCTCTCTCTTTCTCTCTCCTACTTTCTCTCTCTTCAACCCTTTTCCTCAAAGTTGCAAAATTTGTCTTCCCGGGCACGCCTCAGTTCCCCTTTTAACAATCTTCAACCCCGTTTCCCGTTATTTCAAAACCCCCCTCTTTCCGGAATTCCGAATCGGAAACCCTAGCTCCCAAGACCCCAATTTTTGCCTCCGCAATCAACCTCTGAAGTTGGGGGAAAACCAAAAACAAAAGAAAAAAAATTAGGGATTTCTCCCCACAAACCCTAGTTTGGGATCTTGCTTCGGAGTTCAAATTTTTGCGCTTTTTCTTGCATTAGGTTCGGTTTTTAGGTTTTTGCAATTTCACGTTCAACCCCATGTTTTTTGTGATAAATTGAATTTTTAAGACGATTAGGCTGGTGGGTTGTCTTCAAGATTGTATTTTGCATCTGAAGAAGTTTCATTTGGTGCCCTATTTAGTTCAGAGGGTAATATGAGCTAGTAGGTGTTTTGAGTTGGGAGGAAAAAGAGTTACTAATAGAAGGGTATTTATTTGTTTATTGCCTATGAGTTTTGGATAAATGGATCGGAAATGATTTGATTAAGTTTGCTTCTTTTTGTTGTCTATTGTAATTTATTGCTTCAGATATGGGCTGGGGCTACAATTCTGGCTACCACAAAATGTTTGGTCACAAGTTTATACTCTAGTTTGAAGAGTTGGCAGTTGCCACTTCTTCATATAGGTACAATTTCCATTTTTATTTTCATTGGAATTTGTCTCTTGGAAGTCTTTAATGAAAAGATTCCAACTAAATAGTTGTGCTCTACTTCGATATCTAAGATATTATTGTGTTTTGTATTCTTTTGTTTTCGGAATATGTTTTATGTTTCACATTTTAAAAGCAGTCTGCAGAATGGAGTTTGATATTATGATTTATTTAGGGCACTGTTTTTTTTTTTTTAATTGTTATGCATTTTGTATTTGTATGCATACAAATCAGAATGATAAAATTCTGCCTGATGACGTCTAAATTTGGGATATATAATTTTTAGTGCATCAGGGCTTTCAATTCATATCTTTTAGCAGCTAGAGGAATTCCAATAATGCTTAGTCATATGCGTTAATCTTTTTTATTTCAAATATGCATCTTGTTTCCTTTGTTTTTTTAATGTACCTTGTGATTGCTTAATTGGTATTGGTTGGAAATGACTTGGGTGGCATTGTTGATCATGCAGTTTAGCTATTACAACTACTTGTGGTATGATGCCGAGGGCAGTATGCTGGTTATAGTTGGGGGAAATGCAAAGGTATCATGCTGGCAGCTGCACTAGTGCAGTTAATAACAGTACAATAGGTGGGCCATCTGCTAGGGACACAGGAAGATCTGATTCGCCTTGTTTGCCAGCTAACTTCTCTGTTAGTTCAAGGTAAGGGAAGTTCCTCCTGACACTGTCCACTTATTGCCACTTTCTTCTTATCAATGATTGTGACCATAGCATATGTGATAAAGGAACTACAAATTCCAAATAATCGTGGTTGTGATACACAGTGGTTTGTTTTAATATATTTTCTTTTTCTGTTATCTAATAATTTGCATAAATGATTTTTTCTTTTTTCACCTTGATTAACATCATTTTAAAAATTGTGAAACTACTTCAGAGTGTTCATTTATTTCTTGAGTGATCAGAATATTCCAAGTATTTATTGTATCCTGATTTTTCAGTTCTTTCGCATTTAATTGCTTGAGAGTGTCCTCTGATTACAACGAATCAAATATTCTTTTCCTTTTATTTTCTTTACTATTAATCTGTCTACTTTTGATGCTCTGGTTGGAGGGTAAAATGGGCAAGCAATATTAGGTTACATATCCATGCTCATAGCCATAGTTATAATAAGGGTTTGTCAAGAAGTATATCTTATATTCTGTTAGACTTAGAGATAGAAAGCCAGAGTCCACTGAAACTACATATAGTGTTTGAACTTCCAAATTAGGAGTGATCATATAATTTTTATATAAATTAGAGAAAATGGCACTAGTTCTGCGGAAGCTGGTATAATCTTTCACTGTTCCCCCTTTTGGTTTTGTTTTTATCAAGATAAGATTTCTCCCTTTCTCATCATTTTAATATATCTTTATTTGGTGGGACTGATTCTACCGTGTCATAGCTAGTTTCAAAATATTGTTAATCATTTAAAGGTAAAGAGTACCATGTTGGCGGATTGTATTTTTTTTTTTTTAAGATGGATGCATTGAGTTTGTTTTAAAAAAAATTCAGTTCAAATCCACCTACTGTTACAAGGGTTGTGTAGTTTTTATGTAAAAAGCTAATTGGAAAGCACAGGTTGGGTGTTTTTGTTTTGATCCAACCATTTGGTGAATGATGACATTTTAAATTCATATTTACCTGCCTTTGGAACATTGTTTATATTCATTTCACCTAGTATTGCTAAAGTTTATTTTTTATAGTTTTTATATTTTGTTATTCAGTAATAAAGTGGCATATTATTTTTTTACTATGCTAAATCAGAAATCTAATGCTGTTAATCACATTGAACACAATGGTTTTGTGTTTGCAGGCGACAACCACCGTTAAACCCATACAAGCTGAAGTGTGATAAAGAACCCTTGAACTCTAGGTATTCTTGTTCATAATAGCATAATTTTAAAAATTATTGCTAGCTTTTACTTCATGATCAACTACTAGTGCTAGGCTTTATTTTGGGCCAAAATTTTATATATACTGTCAAAATACTGAAAATTGCATGTATGATGTTTTTCCCCTTCACCTCCTTGTTATCAGCTTTTGCTTTTGTTTGTTATTAGGTGTTACTTGATATGGTCCAGAGAGTAGTGAGTTAGAATAGTTGAATGGTTGGGCAATTAAAGTTGTTAAGAGTTGGGACTTGGCTAAAACAGTAGGAGAGGGGATTCAGATTTGTTAGTTTTGGAAATAGAGCATTGGCTTAGTTGTAGAAGTGGAAACTCTTGGAAGGAGAATGCTCATCTTTTTCCTTATGAAATTTCATTGCGGATTTGTTCTCTTTCTCTACTGTCACTAGATTTTTCAGTTGTTATGGGTTTGTAACAATTTGGTCCAACCTTTTGGATGCCATTTTTTGGGGATGACATTGAACTGAGCATACAAGCTCCGTAGAATTTGGTGGAGTTCGAAGAGGACAATGAGTGAGCACCAGGTAGATTGCCCATGGGACAGTGACTAAGGGGGTGGATTGCTCAGGTAGAGAAGTGTATGAGGTGCACCAGAGGAAGAAGACAATAATGGTACAACTTGAATTTGTCAACATGGAAGGTGTGACAGTACACTAGTTTCAATTCTGGAGGAGGAAGATGCCAGACTTGACCTGGGAAGGCGTTGATGGTAATGTTGCTACTAAGATTTGCAGGACGAAACATGGGTAGCTTGTATGAAAGATTATCCTCCTTGTAGCTAATGGGATTGATAAATATATACACATTTTGAAGTTTTGGTGGGACAAGTGTTAGAGATTCCTGAGAAGCAATTACTAGGGTATTTCTTAGGTGGATTGAGGAATGAAGTTTGGTGGCAAATAGTTCAGATGCAGCTTTGTGCCTCCAAACTCCTCTTTGGACCTCCGACCCGTGTGCTGGAGGTGTACTTCAGGTATCAATGGGGTGGAGACGTCGTGTCAAGGACAGGATCAGTTGGAGCAACTACAGTGGGTTTACCCAGTCTGTTGTAGTGGACACCATCGTTAGGCTTTATTCAAGAATGATATTGGTTCAAACAATGATTCAGAAAAAAGAAAGTATGCAGGAAGGAAGTAAAGCAATGATGCACTCCACCATTAAGCCCCATGGCAGTGGCTGTCAAGGTTGAAATTCAAGAGGATGGTATTGATAGCACCCAGAGAGTAGTTAGTTAGCATAGTTAAGTGGTTGGGTGGTTAAAGTTGTTAATAGTGGGGACATAGGTTGGGATTAGATTTATTAATTTTTGGAAACAGAGCGGTTGCTCAATTGTAAAAGGGGAAACCCTTGGAGGGAGAATTCTCTTCTTTTTCATCTGAGATTCAATAAACCTTTGTAGATTTGTTGTCTTCAGTTTCTCAGTACTCTCTCTTGTGGGTTTGTAATTCTACTCTAAGGCGTTAAGCTTGAAGGTTCCGTTATGTTGTATATTAACATGTAAAATGCTATTATTTCTTAGGCTTGGGGCACCAGACTTTCTTCCCCAAACACCAAATTGTCCTGAGGAGATTCTGACCAGAGAATATTTGCTATCCGGATACAGGGATACAGTTGAGGGACTTGAGGTATGCCATTAACTTCCAAATTTGGGAAAGCTCAAATTTTGATAAGCAATTTTTTTTTAAATCTCTCAGTAAGCTGACAGAAAAGCAATTATTTCTTCAAAAACTAAGCAAGACATGCACTAAATTTTATTTTTGTACTTATAACAAATCAGATATTTTAGCGTAGCAACTTAGCTGATGAGTGATTAGGTTATACTTCTCCAGTTATCAATTTGCTGTTTTTTTAAGGTTTGAATATTTTATGGTGAATCCTCATATTTCTCATGTAAATATTTTTCATAGAATATGTCTAGGGTAATTGAAGGTTTGGAACTGTAATCTGGCATTTTCTTGGACTTGGTATCTTCTTTTTTTTTTTTTCCTATTAATCAAACTCTTCATTCTTTCAAAAAGGAAATAGGTTGGTACATACTTAACACTTCTCTTCTCTTTTGCTTTTCCATCATCTTAGGTTTTTCTATCATGTGGCACTGGTAGCTACATATTCAAGTTTTGATGCTGTCCTTTTCATTTAAGCCCTTTTTCTTCCAAATAATTAGTTTTGCTTTCACACTATGATCCCAGCTATAGGGAATAACTACAAAATTGCATGTATAAAAGCAGTCTGGTGTTTGTCTACATGGGTTATCCAAGTTTTGGTGGGTATTATGATTGCTAATGTTGTGATAGGTACTTCTAATAATTCTTATGCTGGTGTGATGTTCCTCTTACATTTAGATTATCTGTTTGTACCTGTGCTAGTGTCAGTGAAGTTGACATTATGGATTTTCCTTTTAAATTTCTTATCTGGGTCTCCTAATGTTTAAGGCAATTGAAATAGTGATATGGATATGCATGCATTCTTGGGAATCATAGTTCTCCTTGACGAGCCATTGAAATATAGAAATCAAATTGTGCTTTAATAGATTATTTTCAACTGTTCAAACCTGCCCTTTTGTCTAGTGTCTGCTATCTTTTAACATTCTCTTGCTTCCTGTGTCTGTTAGGAAGCTAGAGAAATTTCACTGACCCAGGTTCAACATTTTACCAAGAAAGTTGTTCTTAATTGCAAAGAGGTGACTCTTGTCTTATGTCTTTTTGGAGATATTTATGCTCATTTTATTTTCGTTTATGTCTGAGCTCTGAATTTACTGTACACCTCCATTTCTTTTTGGTATTCATTGGAAGCCTACGTGGATAGAGATTAACTTGTTAGTTTTTCATCTAATTTCCAGGCCATTAGAAAACGTCTGAGGGCCATCAATGAATCTCGTGCTCAGAAGAGGAAGGTGATGATCTTTAATTGGTCTTGTGATCTATTAATCCTTGCTGAACATTCTACTCCTATAGTGTATTCATATTTGTGTGCTTTCTTGTAGCTTATTGTGGATTTAGTGCAGTCTACCTATCTCAGTTTGTTTAAGGTGTTTGATCTACATGATAATGTTTGATTTGACAGGCTGGTCAAGTATATGGTGTGGCTCTTTCAGGATCACAGCTTGCCAGGTCTGGTGTTTTCCCTGAACTAAGACCTTGTGGTGAGGACTTCCAGAAGAAATGGATTGAGGTATACTTGGTGATTTCTTCTTTGTGCAACTTCCTGTATTACCAGCTGGGGTCCCTTGCATTTGTTTCTAATACATTTTTGCTAATTTATGTGAAGAAAGCACAAGGTTTTGAATGATTAGTAGATGGCTGTAGACTTGTAGTCTTGATGTGACTGGTTGCAGGATGTGAAATATGGAGGAATCTGGAGTGTTTAATATTTCTGGACATGCTTTAGCTATTCATTAATTTACTCAATTTAGGAGAACTGTTATATAAGTTGCTCTGACCAATTCCTTAGCCTTTTTGTTGTTAATACTGATAGGTTATGACTGTAAAATCCTTGAATACTATTTTTTGAATTTTACTTAGTGGTTCAATGTATTGGGATTTTATTGATGCTAGTATCTTGGTAACTCAGTTAAAATTTTTATTATAGGGTTTATCTCAACCGCACAAGCGATTACGCACTTTGGCTGATCATGTTCCTCATGGTTATAAAAGGGCATCACTTTTAGATGTTCTTATTAGGAATAATGTTCCATTGCTGAGGGCAACCTGGTTTATCAAGGTTACTTACCTCAATCAGGTAGGGATGCTTCAATGTTGGTATATTTACCTGTTATGCTGAGTTACTTTATTTACCTCTTGTCCTTTATATAAGAACAAATGAGTGCATTTTTTTGGTCCTAGTTATAAGAAACATGGACATATTTTCAGATGTATTAATTGCTAATTTTCTTTTATATCTTTAATTTATTGCGAAGTCTATTAATGAAGCACCCACTCATCTTCCTGCAAGTGGATGTATTCATTGGCTTATTAACAATATAAGTCACTTATTGGTGGGAAAGCTATCCCTTGAATTATGAGTAGTTACATTAAATATAACCATCACTTGAACCATTTAATCCTATGGATATTTTTGAAATAAAATTTAGATTTATGACATTATTAATTAAAATTAAACAACTTAACTATTTTCATTGGTCTTGATGAATTAGCTATTTGTTTGTTCTACAAAGGACCGGAGGTAGTATTTTTTAATATTTGAAGGTAGATCGTGATTGAACTTTTCAGGTTCGACCTGGTTCTGTTGGTATTTCTTCTGGGACTGCTGACAAGATTCAGCTGTCTCGCTCTGATGTTTGGACCAAAGATATTATCAATTACTTGCAAACTCTTCTGGATGAATTTTTGTCAAAGAATGTTTCCCATTCTGCTTCTCATGGTCGTGAGCGATCACCACAAATGTCTTATACTGGATCACTGCAGAATAAAAATGATCCATTATTATCTGTTTCTGATGGTGAAGGGCCATCCTTACATTTTAGATGGTGGTATATTGTGCGGCTTCTGCAATGGCATCATGCTGAAGGGCTGCTTCATCCTTCTCTTGTCATTGATTGGGTGTTTAATCAGCTACAGGTATATACCTTCTACATCATTTGCATTTAACAAGTACAATGTGCTAATGAAAGTAAAAAAGTGTGATGTATATATATCTTTTACTGATTTCAACCTCCACATATTGATTTCTTACATTTATGTTCCTTTCAGGAAAAAGAACTGCTTGAGGTTTGGCAGCTGTTATTGCCTATTATATATGGTTTTTTAGAAACTATTGTCCTATCTCAAACTTATGTACGCACTCTTGCTGGATTAGCTCTTCGTGTCATTCGTGATCCTGCTCCAGGTGGTTCAGATCTAGTAGATAATTCCAGGAGGGCATATACAACTTATGCCCTGATTGAGATGCTCCGGTATTTAATACTAGTGGTGCCAGACACTTTTGTTGCTTTGGATTGCTTTCCTTTACCATCCTCTGTAATTTCACATACAATGAATGATGGGAGTTTTGTACTAAAATCAACTGAAGCTGCAGGGAAGATAAAAAATAGTTCAGATGATTTTGGTCACATTATTTCATGCATTCAGAAACATACAGAAGATATTGCAAAGGCTGCAAGCCCTGGCTATCCAGGTCATTGTTTGGCTAAAGTTCCAAAAGCCTTAGATAAAGCTCTTATGCTGGGTGATTTGCGTGTGGCATATAAATTTCTTTTTGAAGATCTTTGTGGTGGAACTGTATCTGAAAGCTGGGTTGCAAAAGTCAGCCCTTGCTTGAGGTTATCTCTGAAATGGTTTGGGACTGTAAATACACCCCTTATATATTCAGTGTTTTTCCTTTGTGAGTGGGCAACATGTGATTTCAGGGATTTTCGCAGTACCCCTCCTCGTGACATTAAGTTTACAGGTCGGAAAGATATTTCCCAAGTGCATATAGCAGTTAGACTTTTGAAGATGAAAACGAGGGATGTGAAGATTTCACTTAAACAAACAAATGGAATTCACAGAGCCAGTCATTTTGCAAAGAATTCGAGTCAGCGGCATAATTGGAATTATGTGGGAAATGTATCCAAATTGAAATCTAGTTCAAAGAGTAGGAGTTCTTCAGTTATATTTGAAAGCCCAGGTCCTCTACATGATATTATTGTTTGTTGGATTGATCAGCATGTGGTGCATAAAGGGGAGGGTCCCAAGCGCCTACATCTATTTATAGTGGAACTCATACGTGCAGGCATCTTTTACCCCTTGGCATATGTACGCCAGCTGATAGTGAGTGGGATCATGGATGTGAATGTAAATGTGGCTGACCGGGAGCAATGGAGGAGACACTATCGCATTTTAAAGCAGCTACCTGGATGCTTTATCCATGATGTTTTGGAAGAATCAGGGATTGTTGAAGGACCGCAGCTCAAAGAAGCCTTGCAAATTTACTTGAATGAACGCCGCCTCATACTTCGGGGTCCTCTGAGCGAGCCCCATACCAATTTATCTGCTCTGAAGAAAAAACAGTATCCAGCTTCTACAAAGGATGAAGCTTCTGCAGTGCCAATTGATCAGAGAAGAACTGTTACTTCTACCCCAATATCTTCTAAAACTGCAAAGGATGATGCTAACATTGAAGAATTAAGAACGGCAATCGTAGTACTGTTACAGCTACCTAATTGTTTGTCTAGTTTAAGCACTACAGGCTGTGATGAATCTGACGGAAGTGTTAGAAGACCTATTGGGTCTCGGTACAGCAAGATTGATCCAGTGGAGGGTACACCTGGTTGTGAAGAATGTAGCAGAGCAAAGAGACAAAAGTTAAGTGAGGAAAGAAGCTCATTTGTTGTAGGGCATTCTCCAGTTCAATCTGATGAAGATGATACATGGTGGATGAAAAAGGGAGTGAAATCCCCAGAGCCTCTCAAAGTTGATCAACCACAAAAGTCAACCAAGCAGGTCACCAAGAGTAGGCAGAAAAATGTGCGTAAAACTCACAGCCTTGCTCAACTGGCAGCTTCTAGAATTGAGGGAAGCCAAGGGGCGTCAACCAGTCATGTGTGTGGTAACAAGGTAAGCTGCCCTCACCATAAAACTGCTATGGATGGAGATGGGCAGAGGTCTGTGGATAGCATCCGGACATGTCATTATGGGGATGTAGTTTCCATTGGAAAAGCACTAAAGCAGCTACGCTTTGTTGAGAAAAGGGCAATAGCAGTTTGGCTGTTGACTGCTGCTAGGCAGGTAATTGAAGAGATGGAGAAAAATGTTGGTAAAGTTGGTCAGTTTGGCAGGCCTTTTCCTATTGCGGATGATAGAAGCTCAATACAATGGAAACTTGGTGAGGACGAACTATCTGCGATACTTTATTTAATGGATATCTCTGATGATTTGGTATCAGCTGTCAAGTTCCTCCTTTGGTTGCTTCCGAAGGTTCTTAATAGCCCCAATTCTTCAATTCATAGTGGGAGGAACGTTCTGATGGTACCAAGGAAAGTGGAAAACCAAGTTTGTGATGTGGGAGAGGCTTTTCTCCTATCATCACTCCGAAGGTTTGCGGCTCTACACTCAATTATATTTATTTTGTTTTTATTTGCTGTCTCTTGGAAAATGTTTTTATTTGACTTGTCCCCCATCCAGCATCTCTTTCTAATTAATGTGATGTTTGTTTCCTTTTCAATGGCTTAGCACCTTTTACATGTGTGATATAAATACCATGCTTTATCTAGTACCCGGTAGTAAGCTGTTATATCTGATTCCTCTTATGCTCCCTTTTCTTGTCATCTTTAATCAGGTAAGTATTGATTAGATTTGCATTGCTCTCATCTAGTCAGGATTTCCTAAATAAATTCCTATTCTTAACAAATACTTATTCTTGCTATAAGGGGCCTGTTTCAAGCTTTAACATAATTATAGTGCAAGTTTACTGAACCTTCAGTGAGGCTTCTACAACTTTCATTGGCCATCCTCCCCCCCCTTCAAATTTGTATCATTTTTTGTCATTCAATCAGTGCTTCACGAGTAGTTTTTTCCTTTTGTTCTTTATTCTTGTGTTGGACAGTTTTTTTATGGATTTTTGGGATCAGATTTTGACATTTTGTCAAACTTGTCTTCTGCAATGTATTTAATGTAGGTATGAGAACATTCTTGTTGCAGCAGACCTTATTCCTGAAGCTTTGTCATCTGCAATGCATCGTGCTGCCACTGTTGTTGCATCCAATGGAAGGGTTTCAGGTTCTGGGGCCCTAGCTTTTACTCGGTATTTGTTGAAAAAATACAGCAATGTGGCTAGTGTCATTGAGTGGGAGAAGACTTTTAAGACTACATGTGATGCAAGACTTTCCTCGGAACTTGAGTCTGGTAGATCAGTGGATGGAGAGTTGGGATTTCCCCTAGGAGTTCCAGCTGGAGTTGAGGACCCTGATGATTTTTTCCGTCAGAAGATAAGTGGTGGTCGGTTACCATCTAGAGTAGGTGCAGGCATGAGGGACATAGTTCAGCGTAATGTTGAAGATGCATTCCACTATCTTTTTGGAAAAGATAGAAAGCTCTATGCTGCTGGTACACCAAAAGGTCCTGCTTTAGAAAAATGGGATAATGGGTATCAAATTGCTCAACAAATAGTTATGGGTTTGATTGATTGCATAAGGCAGACCGGTGGTGCTGCTCAAGAAGGAGATCCCTCTTTGGTTTCTTCTGCTGTTTCTGCAATTGTTGGCAGTGTTGGTCCAACTTTAGCAAAAATGCCTGATTTTTCATCTGGCAATAATCATTCAAATATAATGTCGGCTGCAAATTCATTGAACTATGCCAGATGTATTCTTCAAATGCATATAACCTGTCTATGCCTACTAAAGGAAGCCCTGGGAGAACGCCAGAGCCATGTATTTGATATTGCTCTTGCTACTGAAGCTTCTACTGCTCTTGCTGGTGTTTTCACTCCTACTAAAGCATCTCGTGCTCAGTTTCAAATGTCTCCTGAAGCCCATGATATCAGTAACGCAAATTCAAATGATATGGGAAACAATTCTAATAAAGTTGTGGTAGCAAAAACAACAAAAATTGCTGCTGCTGTTTCTGCACTTCTTGTTGGTGCAATTATATATGGTGTTACCAGCCTGGAAAGAATGGTGACAGTTCTCAGATTAAAGGAGGGGCTGGATGTAGTACAATTTGTAAGAAGCACCAGATCCAATTCAAATGGAAATGCTCGTTCAGTTATGGGTTTTAAGGTGGATAGTTCAGTTGAAGTTCATGTTCATTGGTTTAGATTACTTGTTGGAAATTGCAGAACAATCTGTGAAGGGTTGGTGGTGGAACTCTTGGGTGAACCATATATTATGGCTCTCTCAAGGATGCAACGCATGCTTCCTCTAAATTTGGTCTTTCCACCTGCCTATTCCATATTTGCCTTTGTTAAATGGTGGCCTTTCATTCTGAAAGCTAATGTTACAGTTCGTGAAGACATGAATCAAATTTATCAGTCTCTTACAATGGCCATAACTGATGCAATAAAACATTTGCCATTTCGGGATGTTTGTTTTAGAGATTGTCAGGGTCTTTATGATCTTATGGCTGCAGATGCAAGTGATTCAGAATTTGCAACCTTGCTAGAGTTCAATGGGTCTGATATGCATTTAAAATCCACAGCATTTGTTCCTCTACGCTCTAGGCTTTTTTTGAATGCCATGATTGATTGTAAGATGCCACAATCTATTTATACAAAGGATGATGGGAGCCGGGTTTCTGGAGCTGGTAAATTCACAGATAGTGGGTCTAAGCTTCAGGATATGCTTGTGCATGTTTTGGATACCTTGCAACCTGCCAAATTTCACTGGCAGTGGGTTGCACTGAGGTTGCTTTTAAATGAACAAGCCCTTGTTGAAAAACTGGAGACTCATGACATGTCCTTAGCTGATGCTATACAGTTGTCCTCACCTATTCCAGAGAAGGCTGCTACTGCTTCTGAGAATGAGAACAATTTTGTTCAAATACTTCTCACTAGATTACTGGTTAGACCTGATGCTGCACCCCTTTTTTCAGAGTTGATTCATCTCTTTGGTAGGTCACTAGAGGATTCAATGTTGTTGCAAGCTAAATGGTTCCTTGGAGGCCCGGATGTCCTCTTTGGTCGGAAGACCATTAGACAAAGGCTACATAATATTGCTGAGAGTAAGGGACTTTCTGTTAAGACCCAATTTTGGGAGCCATGGGGTTGGTGTAGTCCGTCTACTGATCCATTGACTATCAAAGGGGATAAAAAGAAGTTTGATAGCATGCCTCTTGAAGAAGGAGAAGTTGTTGAAGAGGGAATGGATTTGAAAAAGAGTGTTAGAGGGTTATCTCAAGTGTCTGACTCTGAAAGCTCAAGCAGTAACCAGCAGCAAGTGACTGAGAGGGCTCTTATTGAGTTGCTTCTTCCTTGCATAGATCAAAGCTCTGATGAATCCCGCAATTCCTTTGCCAATGATCTGGTGAAACAGTTAAGTCAAATTGAGCAACAAATAACTGCTGTTACAGGTGGAAGTAAACCAGTGGGAAGTGCTCCTCCTGGAGTTGAAGGTCAGCCAAATAAAGTAAATAACCGCAAAAATATGAGAGGTGGAAGCGCTTCATTAGCTAGACGACCAACAGTGGCAGTAGATTCTTTACCACCATCTCCTGCAGCCCTTCGAGCTTCTATGTCATTACGTTCGCAGTTGCTCTTGAGATTTCTTCCTATTCTTTGCACTGACAGGTAATTAAGAGTGGATATTGCTGTGTGCATTTGCTTTCTCATTATAGGATTCTTGCTGCACTGGAGTTATCTTTTTCCTTACTGGGCGAATAATATAAGATACTCTTGTTTATCTAGTTAGTAGTTTTACCTGTCAGCTAAAAAAAATGTGGTCCTTTTCTCTTTTCTTCGAATGGAGAAAAAAATGGAGCTAATTGCAACATAGTTATTTTTAGTTTCAGAAATACAGTTCTCTATTATGTGATGCAAGTATTATCATGGGTCCCAGCTGACAGCATGGCACTGATAGTGATACTTGTAACTAAATGGATTTGAGCTTTTAAATGTTGAGTGTTGGCAACAAATTAAATCAGTTAATTATGGCATCTTTAGAAGTGAAAATATGGATATTTGTGCCATGAAGGCATTGACTTTTATTTTTTTACTTTTATGTGTGCATGTGTAATGGAACTATTACATCCTAGAATGTTAGAAGCTATTCGTGAGTTCTGTATGTTCAATTTTGCAGGGATCAATCTGTGCGGAGCATGAGACAATTTCTTGCTACTGTAATTTTTCGTCTCCTTGGTAGCCGGATTGTGCATGAGGATGCAGACATTTCGGTGAATGCCATGCCATCTCTGCTGCGGAGGGAGGCAGAGTTATCTTCTGAAGTTGCCTCTGCTGCTTTTGTGGATTCTTCTTCTGGGAGTCTGTTCGAACGTTTGTTGTTGGTTTTGCATGGGTTGTTAAGTAGTTATCCTCCAAGTTGGCTTAAGCCGAAGCCTGTTACAAAGACGATCAATGAACCTACGAGGGAATTTTGTGGAGTTGACCGTGATTTGTTGGAGACTCTGCAGGTTTGATCTTTCAGCCATGGATGTGTATAGTTTTTGGTTCCAGTCACTTAGCCCTTAGGTGGCTTTTCAGCCTATTTGACACTAATCTAACTGGTTGGAGCAGATGAAATAGCCAACATAATATTCTTTTGAAGCTTCAATTAAAATACAATGTCTCAATTAACTATTTGTGCGCTTGTCTAACTGTCTAATGTCTCTGACACAGAATGACTTGGATCGAATGCAACTGCCAGACACTATTCGGTGGCATATCCAAGCGGCAATGCCCATTCTCATCCCCTCTATGCGGTGCTCTTTATCTTGCCAGCCACCATCTGTTTCAAATTCTGCTCTTGTTTGCCTTCAACCCATCATACCTCAGAGGAACTCGGCTCTATCAAGGGTAGCAGCTAATGCATCAGGGAAGTCAAAGCAACAGGACAGTGATTTGGAAATTGATCCTTGGACGCTCTTAGAAGACGGCACCGGATCTTACCCTTTGGCTGGTAATACTGCTAGCATTGGAAGTGGTGACCATGTTAATATTCGAGCCGCCAGCTGGCTGAAAGGGGCTGTAAGGGTGAGACGCAAAGACCTCACATATGTTGGTGCCGTGGACGATGATAGTTGATTGACAATATTTTTTCTTGGTTTTGGAGTATACAAACCCCTCAGCATTTGCGGTTTTGATATTTATATTTGATGCATGAATGGCATGAAGATGCCATTTTGTGCCTGGTTGCCCTTCTGTTGAAGTTGAAGGGAAGCTGAAGGGTCATTGTTTTGAAAAAGGGTGAAGGGATGGATGGGTTCAAGACAGCTCATCCAATGGTTATGGCCTGGTTGATTACTAACCTGTTGATCACCCCACCTGGATTGTGCACTTGTTGGCACACTTCAGAAGTTTGTTGTATATATAGGGTCAGGGATGATGATGATGATGATTGTTTTACTTTACCAATTGGTCTGAGTAATATAATCTCATTTTTATGTCTAATGCACAAGCACATAAGCAATCAACCATTGTTACTTCCCTCGTATTCAAACTAATGTGCTTCATCACGACCATCACCATCAAATGCACCACTCAATTATTTGCTTGCAAATCGAGAAATAGTTTCGACTGTCTAAATATTTTATAAAAAAAAATTATAGTAACAAGGGTTGTGATAAATACGCACTTGTATATTATAGGTTAAATAATATCCCTAAACTAATTGAAAATTTTTAATTAGGTCTTGGAAATAAAATATATATACGTAAATAATTGTCATGATCTTTATAAAGTTTTTGTAATTGGGTCTCTCTGGTTAGTTTTTGGCAATTTGAAATTGTAAAAAAATGATAATTTATGACAATTATAAAATTCTTAAGGGATTTAATTGTATAATTTTTACCAATTCCAGATTTCAATTATAAATTTAGTTTGGAGACCTAACTAAACTAGGGAACTACAAATTCTCTCTCTATATATATATTGAGTTAATAACCATTGACATCTGGTATTAAAGATAGTAAAAAAATATATATTCTAAAAAATAAGGTGACAATTTTATAATTAAAATAAAAATAACATTTTTTTCAAAATAAATGCTCCTTAGATTGTTTTCTTTTCCTTTTTCATTCCATGAATTATTGCAATAAAGATAAATGTTACCAATATCGGTAAAACTGGAATTCAAGAACAAGGGTAAGCAAGAAAGGAAGGAATCGTTACTATATCTATTCCTCGGGCTATGTGAGTTATGGTTAGAGTTGAGAGAGATTCAATATCGGTACTCGGTTATTCAATGAATTTTAAATCAAATTGTAAAACATGGATATAACCATGCAAAACATTGCATGAAATAAATATATGAATCTATGTTCTAGTTTCACTTGACCATCTTCCTTTTGCTGAGGAATAGAAATTCTTTGAATATGATATTCAAACAAGTCATTTTTATTATTAATATTTAAATTGACTTAGAAAATATTTTTCTCTTGCAAATCAATACTTGTGGTGAATACCCTTTTAATTATGGAGAGGAAGTATAGAAATATGCTCCAATGCAACCGTGCAACTCCTCACTGTACAATACACGGTTGGGATATGTTTTGATTAGCAAAAGAAAGAAAAAAATGGGATTTTGATTAGCAAAGAAAGGAAAAAAGGGGTTATTGTTTTTATTTTATTCTTATGTTTAAATGTTTGTAACCAAAATGTTTGTAAACAGAAATATTTAGAATAAAAAATAAAATAACATTTTTATAATTATTTGTAAAATAAATGCAAAAAATGTTTTCTTAAACCAAAAATGCCTCAAGGATTACATCTTTACTTGATTACTAGGAGGGAATTCAAAAAAGCAGTTTATTCAATAATAATGCTCTAAGTAAATATAATCGTACAAACATGGCAGCTTTTAGCACACATAATAATAATAATCCTTCTATCATATATTGTTCTTCAGGCTGTTCCTAGTTCCCTGTTCAAGTAGTCAATGAACATTCTTTTTGCACTATCTGCATCAGAAGGAGGTGGAGGCCCACTTAAACTTGTTTGCCCTGTCAATTTTATGAAGGTACGTCTCATCCTGCGAAGCTCTGGCAGCCCAACTGACCTTGAAATGTTGATTACAGGAAAGTCTTTCCCTATGGAAATGCCATTAAGTGGTCCTCCAAGAGCTTGAGACTGTGCTTCTACTATAGCATTTGTGACCTCTTGTGTTGCTTTGTCCAATTCATAGAGAGAATTTGCATCAGAAAAACGTGTGGTTTGAGTTGCAATAGTTGGTTGTAGTATCTTAACATCCCGGGTTTTGGAGTCTACTTTTTTGGTTAAGTAGGAGACAGCATCTATAATGGCAGGGGAATATTTCTCTGTCCCTTCTCTGTGTGGCCATAATTCAAACAATGGAGAATCCCACCGGTTTCTGCTATCTGGTTTCTCAAACCTTCTTACCAAATCTTCAAATATTGAATCATCATAATTGGCTTCTCCTTTCTCCCTGCGCTCTTCATTCCATTTCCTACAAATGGTTTCTTCAACATCACAGTATACCACACAGTATCTGATTCCAGCTGCTCGAGCCAAACACCATAGCTCGTATCGATAACCTTTGATGTTATTCAAAGAATCTACTATAATGATGCTATCTCTGGATAGGGACCTATCTACTTCTGACCTAAGCACCCCTCTTAAATTCTTCTCTGAAGGCATATTTGTGTAGCTTTGGTTACGATCAAGATGAAAGCAAGCTTCATCTATGATTCTCACTTGATATTTTGATTCTGGTTCTTTGAGAGCTTCAACAAGACAGAGTGCAGCTTTGGACTTCCCACTGCATGGCTGCCCACAGATTACAACCAATGCCATTTGGAAAGAAAAATAGTTTTATGGTGGGGTGATGATGGTCTCTCTTTAAGGACACAACCTGCAATATATTAATGTAAGATAAGAAGTCAGCAGCAGAAAAAAACCATCATGGACATCAGAAGGAGCATCAGCTTCCAAGCATACCAATCCAATCATATCCAACCCAAATATCTTCCATGAACAAAATAGCACAATATAACACACCAGTGTGTTTGGGTTAGCTTATATTGTGTTCAAAAGAGCTTATAATTAAAAAAAAAAAACTTCAATAAACTTTTAATAAAACATTTTTTCCTCAAGGATTAATTTAATTGTTAAATGCTTCAACACACAAGTTGAATATTGAAGGACAAGACAAATCATTCAATTCAATTCGTGACCCAACAAAGTATTGAAAGAAATCATATAAACAATAATTCATTAACATGTTTCAAACTGGAACAAAATAGCATAAATATCCATCAAGGCAGATAAAACTCGTTGAGAAGGTTGTTAAACTTGATAGTTTATGTAAGCTCATGCAGGTTTCATAAACTTGACTTGTAATGAGTTTACCTAATATAAAAATAATATCAAAATTCCTATAAATAACATATATGCATGAAATGCATCCATAATTAGCATATTCATCGTAGTTACAAGCTCAACTCCATATTAAGGTCATGGTCAATATATCACTATCATCAATATCGTCACTATGATCAATAAGAAAAAACATAGGCTTGTTATCCAGAAACTTGTTCAGAAACACTGTAATGAAAGGAACATAGGAATTTGATGCTAGGTATGACAATCATCAATAAGAAAACCCTTAGGCTTGTTATCCAGAAACTTGTTTAGAAATACTGTAATGAAAGGGACAAAGGAGTTTGTCCCTAGGTATCTAATCAAATAGGATAGTCAAGTTCCTATAGAACTTATCACTAAAATACCCCTAGACTGTAAGGCTAAAGGGAGCAAAAAGGGTTTCCAAGAGATGGGAAATTAAAACTATTAGCCCTCCGCAAGGTTTGTGAATAAGTTATTAGTAATGGTAGGGTTCTTCCATGAAGACGAGTTCAATTCAAATGCAACAGAATAAAGTCCTTTTCTCTGTAACTATTATTTCATTTATCTATTCTAGGGTGATAACCTGATTCCTTCTATCACAAATTCAAAAAATGATAACCAAATTATTGATCTATTTGATTCAACCATCATCATCCCTTGATGGTCCATTCTCTCTCATCTCTATCTTATTTTCAATCTCATGGTTCTGATTCTCTCTATTTTGTCTCTCTATCTCGAAAGAATGTGGTGTAGTGGGAGTATATTTCACTGAAGAATTTGGGAGTTGGGGGTATGTTTTCATCTGGTATATAACAAATTTGAACAGTATATTTTCGTCTGGGTAACTTTATTATAGCAAATGTGTGGGTATATAACAAATTTCACCATTTAATATATTTCACTATAATTATTTAAATCTTGCTTTGCTATTTACTATTGTGTTAGAAGTAAGACAGATATTAAAAGCTAATTATCAGAAATTAACAATTCACAAACCACTTCCGTACCTAAAATACTTAATACATATGCATAAAAACAACATAGATAAAGAAAATAACCTCAAAATCACAATATTAAACAAACTTAATTTGATAGCTCCTAACATACGATCCAACTCAGCTATGAGTAAATAATCCAACTGACAAGAGAACAATCCCAGTCACTGAAACCAGTAATAACACACAAAAACCAAAGATAATTTTGGAAAATCTCCAAAAATAACAGGAGCAGTTTTAGGCTTTTAGCTGAAGAAAGAAAATTTTATACAAGCTGATTAAAAGAGTATCAACATCTGTGAGAGAAGCCAAGAAATGATAGAACAAAGAATGAGAGTAATTGAGTGAGAGAAGAGGCAGAGAGACCCAAACCAAATCTAAGCTTGAGAAGAACGATGCTGCATAAGAGGCTCAGTTGGCGGCGCAATAACCGACAACCCACTGTGGCAATGTCTACGCGGGTGGAGCTTCGTCGGCAACGGATTCAAAGGCACAATAACCGACAACCCTGGCAATGTCTACGCGGGTGGAGATGGTGGAGCTCCGTCAGCAAAGGATTGATTTTTAAATGGGGGTTTAGGTTAGAGAATGTTGCAAAGGGCAGGGAAGCTGGTTGTTTTTGAAAGAGAAGGGAGAAAGGGATAATTGTAATAATTTTTAAATAATTTTAATTTAAAAAATATAAATTATTTTAATAATTTTTAAAAATATAAATAATTAAAAATAATTGTATATCATAATTTAAATTATTCATAATAAATAAAAAATTATTTGTATGATAAATTTTATTTATATATTACAAATATTTATTTATTTAATATAAATTTTAATTGTATAAAAATATTTATTTTGTATGATACAAATACTAAAATACTAATGATAATACAAAGGGTAGGGAAGCTGGCTGTTTTTGAAAGAGAAGGGAGAAAGGGATTTTTGGTCCCCACCCCACCTCACTGGGATTGATTGACAATAGCACGAGGTAGATTATGATCCCACATAGTAAAATTTATAGGAACAATTTAAATAACTATCTGCTTGGATGTGTTGACTTAATAAATGTAGAAAATGTTAAAAATGTTAATTCAAGTTTTTTCTTTTGCCTTTTTATTTAAATGCTCAAATTTGTTATATTCCCACACAGTTGTTTAATATCACGAAAGTAAATTCTTCAAATTTGTCATATACCACAAGATAACATACTCCCAAATCCAAAATTCTCAGTGAAATATATTCTCAGTTCAGCACATATTCCTTCGAGAGAATAATACAGCAGAGACAGAGAGAGAAAACAGAGAGACAATAACTCCTTGTTGCTGCTCCTAGTAGTTGAATAGAGAGAGAAGAAACAGAGATAATAGGGATGAAACAACAGACTTCACCAGATGATGATTGAAAGAATGGTGATAGAATGAAATGAGTGCTTGGGTGTTGTGAACCGACATGCCCTAACATTTTTGGGTGATGATACAGAGACACCATTATATATCATACACTTCATCAACCCCTATTATTTCTCTCTATCTCCCTACCCTATCATATTAGGTATCATATGTAGAATCCTAATAAAGTATGGTCTCTACCAAAGTCTCAATATTTTCTGTCTAAAAGCACTTCAGAACGGCCCAACGAATTGCCCTTGGGTCAGATATTTTGCCTCAAGTAAACTGACGAGTTTACCCGAGCCCATCCAGAAACAAGTCTGCTTGCGAGTTCAATCAACAGATTGATGGCTGCCAACTCGTAAACTCGTCTGATTCAACGAGTTAAATCGCGAGTTTAACAACCAGGATATCCATTGTGACCTGATTATTATCAACCAATCAATAAAGAATATCGAAATAATTCATTTCAAATGTGCGCAAACCTACCATTACTAATTTTCTTTTAATTATCAAGATCAGAGTTCAGACATGCAATCTAATAATTACAGAAAGGGAAACCGACCTGCAACTTCACAACACTGCGGCTGCAAGGAACCTCTCTTCTTCGCTGCAATGCAAACCCTTTCTGATTCTTATTAGCACCAACCAAAGCAACATTAATCATTTGTTTTTTCTTTTTAAACATTTCTTTAAACCTGAACGACGTAGTTTTTAGAGCTCAGCTCTATAGAATAGAACAACGTTTTTTTTTTTGTTGGGTGCTTAGTATTTCTTATCTCCTATATTGTAAAATAGAATATAGTTTTTTTTTAAATAAAACACAGATTTTGCTCTCTTTATTTTTTAAATTAGATATTTTAATATTTTTATTTTTAATATATATTTCTCACACTAATTTTTTAACTAATAAAAAAATTCTCATTAATATTAAATTATTTTCATCTCATCTTTATTTTTTTAATTTTAGTTGTTTATTTCTTTTAATCTACTCAATATTATTTCTACTTTTAAATTTCAATTTAATTTTAATAATTTTTAAAAAATATAAATAAATAAAAATAATTGTATATCATAATTTAAATTATTCATAATAAATAAAAAATTATTTGTATGAAAATTTTATTTATATATTAAAAATATTTATTTATTTAATATAAATTTTAATTGTATAAAAATATTTATTTTGTATGATACAAATACTAAAATACTAATGATAATATAATTTTATAATAATTTATTTTATCACAATTACTTTAACTAAATTTAACTGTATTTTTAACATTTACATTCATCACATTAAATATAAACAATTAATCATCGAGTGAATTACTACTTTAGTTTTTAAAATTTAGTGATTAATCAAATTGATTCTTAAAATTAATAAAATAATAAAATAATTCTTAAAATTAATAAAACAATAAAATAATTTTTAAAATTATATTTTACCATTCAATTAAGTGTATGAACCTATGGAATCTAACTTAATTATCTGAGTAAAAACTCTTTGATATCGTCTTTAGTTCATATTGGTAAAGAAAATTTAGTCTATAAAATTATAATAAATAATTAAATTAATCTTTTAAATAAATAAAATAATAACATATTTCTTAAAATAATAATAATAAATTAAATTAATTTATAAAATTAAAAATACTTAATTTCACATTGGCATTTAATCATTATTTTTTGTGAAATTTAATCTTAAACTTATATGATTTTATAAAATTTGTCACCAACGTAAAATTAACACTCTAAAAAAGACATAGTAAAAGTGTTGAACCTAGAGTTTGAACTCTTGACCATTCCCTCTTCACTATTTTTTGTAAGGCTTAATCATACCTTAGTGTAAAATACACAAAAAATTGAAAACAAAATTACAAAATTATATAAATTTAGAAATTAAAATACACAATAAAAATTTAAGAATAAAATTTGAAAATGTTTTAGAAGTTAAAGAGCAAAAAATATAATTAAGTATTTTAATTTTAGAGACTAATTTGACTTTCCATTGCAATTACAATGACTAAATTGAACGTAAATATTACACATTCAGAAACCATTTAGCATTTTATTTATTTTAATAACTAATTTGACCATTTTATCATTTTATTTATTTCCCCCTTAAACAACCCTTACAAAACTAGCTTAATGATTAGGAACAGAATGATAGTATCTTTGTGAACTACAGGAGTAAATAAATTAGTCTAAATTACTTGGAACAAAAATTAATATATATTCTAAAAAACTCGTCGATATCACAACCAAGTCATGACCTAATGAAAGCAATTGGAGATTTATCCATGTGAACCTAAGGAGGCTAACACGTTATCCTCATTTTTCTGCAGGATCTGAGTGACATGCTGAGGATAACCAGGGCAAATAAATATTCTCAATAAAGACTGGCCTTAGAGTGATGGAACCAAGAATCTATCCCATGGACCTATCAACATTACATCCCTCAAAATCCATATCTTACAAAGATGCCTCTTAATAAGATTAATACTTGGACTAAGGCATAGCCATCCATCCTTTGTATAGTTATACTGCCACTTTTCACATATCAGACACAGACCAAAGATAAGCTTCTCTATCTCTAGCTTGCCTCTCATTTGTTCTCTTGAACATATCCTTTTCGAACCCTACAAACAGCAGAAGATAAGTCCATCATTTATTAAGACTATTTCCATGAGAAAAGTGAAGGTAAAATCAAAGTAAGAAAAAAATGTATGGCAAATATGAACCAACCATTACTACGATCAACACCATCCCAGTGCCGTCCTGGCCTTATTCCGTACCGATTTGGAGCAGCATCTAAACCTCTTTTTAACCAGCTGTGATCTGGAATATCCTGAGGGACTACGAAACCCGATTCCTTCATCTTCTCATTTTCCCCTAAGTTTGGAAGAACGGGCTCTGGATATTTTTTCTGCAAACGACAATTGACACAAGAAACATGTCAAAACTGATAAGACTCCATCTTACATTCTTAAGTGTCCATCAATATGAGTTGTTTTGCATTACCTTTACCAGATGTGCCATAGGATCACCCCACCTTAATCTATCCTTCAGCATTTTGTCTAGTTCAGGATCATCTCTGAAAGAAAACAGATGTAAATGCAGCATAAGGGATAGGGAGAAAGAAAATGAAAAATGAACCTTTTTCAATGACATCAACTCACATAATTAAACATCAACATTGCATATCAATGATGGCCCAAAACTTGTTCTCAAAGGGATTTTCAGTAACATATAAATCATTTATGAAGAAATTTTCATGCTGGTACACACAGCAAACTAATTATATAGCACTTATCATTCCCCAAACAGAACAAATTTATATTATGTTCAAACAAGTGTGAAAAAGACTATCCCTGGCCATTAACTACATGACAATCAAGAAATGATGAAGGAATTACTTCCAAAATCTATTAATGATGTAAATGAATTTTTGTTTAACTCTGATAGGCTAAATACAAGAAAGGAGGATCAAAAGTAGACCTTTTATCTTTAGGATTCTAGAGCCTAGGGTAAAATGCGTATTGAAGAGGATGGATAAAAACAAAGCAATTGGGCCAGATAATATACTCATTGAAGTATTGAAAAGTCTACGGAGAGAAAGGCATTAGTTGGCTCACAAAATTGTTTAACATGACTAGGTTTAAGAAAATTTCAAACGAGTGGAGAAGCACTTTAATCCTTATTTATATGAACAAAGAAGATATATAAATTGCACAAATTATAGGGGGATTGATCTCATTGTGAATTGATACAAGCTGAGAAGAGTTTATACGATCCCAAGAGTTGCTTGTTATGTTGCATTCATCCAATAGCTGCTGTATGAAGAATAATTTGTACCAAATATGAAAATTTTACTTGATAAGTATCGAATCATTCCACTACCCGTATCAGACAAAGAATCTGAGACTCATAAGATTTAACATCTCTTGAAAAAAAAGAGCTTCAATACTTCAAAGATATGTTTACATGTAGAATCCAAGCATTTCCACTACCGGTATCAGATAAAGAATCCAAGACTCTTCACATCTTTTCACAAAAAAAAAGAGCTTCGATACTTCAAAGATATGTTTACATGTATCCAAGCATATCAGTATCAAATAATGAAATGGGGGGGGGAGCATGTATTAGTGCTTCATAGGTTTTGAATTTTGGATTTGCAATTATATATTTATGTTTTATGATTTTTTTATGCATATTTATATACATATCACATCTTATATTTTTAAGAATAATAGCGTCACTTTCACATACATATGTCTGTGCATCATACGTTGCAAAAATACTATGACAATAATTTTTGAACAATCTAGAAGCCATGTTTCCAAGTGCTTTATGTATACCTGGTCCGTGCAAAAGGCTTGTCCTTCTCCAGTTCTAGTTCCTTCACCCTAGCCTCAGCTTCACGCTTTTGAGCTAAGCCCTTGCCCCATTCTATTTCAATCTCCTGAAAATCACAAAGATAGCTAAGAATTCAGCTTGTTGGTTTCATGGGAACACATGAATAACATCAAAGTTCTAACATCTATTAGAAGAAACATTCAACTTCAATTACAGAATAGGGACAAAATGACAAAAATATGAGATGGTTTATTGTCCCTTGATGTATATTAGTAGCAATAATATTCTTACAAAGCACTAATATTATATTTTAGTTAATATATATTTGCATGGAACAAATAACTTATTGCTCTATTTTTATCAGGAAACTTTTTGATAACTTTCACTCTATAATATAATAATCAATCTACTGTCTTGAATACAATTTGACACTTAACATTTCCTCTTGTTCTACTGTTCTACGAAGTCAATAAACCTCCTAATCTGTACTTTCATGGTCATTGTGAGTAACCCTTACAAAACCAAATACACAATTATACTTGAAAATTAACATATGCAATACTACATATTACCAAGTCAATCTTCACATCATCATTCAATTTGCATACAAACAGTCCTCCAGAAAAGTATCCACAAGTGAACAAAAACAAACTAAGCAAGTATCCTTTTGACCACTCATACAAACAAAAAAATGGATCCTCAGAAAGAATCAATCCTTCGTTTTTTTTTCTACACATGATATGCAACCAATTAGACGTTCGAAGTATACGGAAAGCTACATCTAGAAACAATACGCCCATGCTACAAAAATGATGCAGTGCACAAAATACCTTGGATTTTTCTTCTACTTTCTGTTTTGATTTCAAGTATTCCTCCTTCGAAATGCGTACTCCTGCAAAATTCAGCATGATTCAATAATTCATGTTGTCACAAAGACACCAAATCAAATATGTTGGACAGAAACATCAACTAAAAATTGACTTGAATTCTGACCTTTAACTTTATCACGATATACAGGTTCAGCACCAAGCCCACTGATGGAAGGGTCCATCTGCTTAAATCTGCATAAAGCACAATTATCAATACCATATAGCAATGAGGAGCAGCTGACACCAAACTGCCATAGCAAGATAGTGGGATGACCATTATTCTGAAATTCTAGATGAAAAAAAGTTAAATAATCTATATCTATATACTATTTATATATGAATGCTCAAATAAAATAAATTACATTAGAATTTAGACATTCATCATTAATAATCAAAGGTTGCTACTCAGATTGACTGTCCACTATTCACTTGATTGAGGGACTTTCCCTGCATGCATAAGCATGCTAGTCTTCTTCATGGATCAAGGAAAAAGATGAGGCTGGGATTATTCTCTATTGAGACTTTGGAAGAGGGTAATCAGTGCACTGATTACTTGGCCAAGCTAGTATATAAGAATATGTGCTTGGAAAGCATTATAAAAATAAATGAACAATTACCTCAACTGATCATCCCTCTTCTTTCTGTCAATCTCTTCCTTCATCTCCTTACCAGAAATTAAACCTGTTTTACTAATTGGATTGGACAGCTCCTTAGTGTTTTTCCTCGGTGGAGAAAGGTCAGGATCCAAAGATGGATGTGAAACAACTTTAACTGAAGGACTAGATGATCTTGCAACATTCTTCTGAATTTTCCTTGGGGGGGAAAGATCTGACACTGCAGACCCATGTAAAGCATCTTGAGAAGGAGAATCATGACGACCTCGTCGAGGTGGAGAGAGATCAGACAAACCTGATCTTGCAACATTCTTCTGGATTTTCCTAGGAGGTGAAAGGTCTGACGCCACACATCCATGTAAAACATCTTGAGAGGGAGAATCATGACGGCCTCGTCTAGGAGGAGAGAGACCTTGTAAATAAGAAGTCTCATAATCATGACGACCTCGTCGAGGCTGAGAGAGATCTTGAGGTGAACGACGGCGAGAAACCTCAGACACACCCAGTCTTGCAGCATTCTTCTGGATTTTCCTAGGGGGTGAAAGGTCTGATGCCACAGATCGATGTAAATCATCTTGAGAGGGAGAATCATGACGACCTCGCCGAGGGGGAGAGAGATCTTGCAAATTAGAAGTCCTATAATCTGGTGATGGAGTGTCATTGCGTTTCATCTTCCGATGAGGTGATAAATCCGCACCTTTTCTGTTAGAAATTGAAGGATTTAATTCAGGTTCAGGTGAAGGAGTGTTATCTTGAACCCTCTGTTTACGGGGTGGAGACATATCATTGTTTATGTTAATAGGATTCACAGATTTAGAAGAAAGTGAAACCCAACCACTACCATCCTCAGATATATCATGATAAGATCGTCTGGCCCTCAGCTGCTCAAGCCTCTTCATACGCTTCACTTCAATGTCTTCATCAATTAGTGGCTTCTCCTCATCTACATAAAACAATAAAATATGGTTACATGAATAATAGTAGGATAAAGAAATCAACAATATTAAATTGTCTAACATGAATCAATATTTATATTTGTATTATATACCTGATGAGTTATCATCATTTTCTTCTCCAAGATCTACGGGTTTCTGCCATGTGGGATCTTCATCCACAACTAATAAGCCAGTTGCTTGTGGTTGACTTTTCTTCTTCTGCTTTTTCTTCTTATTTTTTTTCTTCTCTTCTTCAGTATTACTTTCGTACCTTTTTAGATAATCCTTCAACGAATTGGACCCCATTGTTTATGTCAACAATGTTCACACTTCAGCCTTGTACTTACCTAACATAATGATAAGAAGTCAGCAGCAGAAAAAAACCATCATGGAAATCAAAAGGAGCATCAGCTTCCACGCATACCAATCCAATCATATCCAACCCAAATATCTTCTATGAACAAAATAGCATAATATAACACACTAGTGTGTTTGGATTAGCTTATATTTTGTGTTCAAAAGAGCTTATAATTAAAAAAAAAAAAACTTCAATAAACTTTTAATAAAACATTTTTTCCTCAAGGATTAATCTAATTGTTAAATGCTTCAACAAACAAGTTGAATGTTGAACGACAAGACAGATCATTCAATTCAATGAGACCCAACAAAGTAGGAGAGAGAAAGTAGGAGAGAGGGTTGCAAAGATGAAGAAGTAGAAGAATAAGGGTGTGAAACTTTGACTGAGTTTTTGGGTGGTGATGAGTCTGATGACGACCACGACGATGCTTCTGTTGGTTGCTTCCTCTAATAGGAATAAAGGGTGAAGAGGAAGGGATCTACTAATTATTATTATTAAATTATTTGTTGTTAATTATTATTATAATTATTATAATGATTATGAATTTAGTGTAGTTTGGGCTTTGGCCTCCCTGAAAAAAGGTATTATTATTATGATTTTCTATGCGTGATTTGTATTCCTTTCATGTCCGTCTGTTTTCATTTATTACATGGCAATGTATGAGTGGTTGGATGATATTAGAGCCAACTTAGTGAGGGCAGAATGGTCAGAACAATTTTAAGAGGTATTAATTAAGGGTTCAATAATGTAGATTTTATGTTTATTTTTGTTGTTTTATTGTATTGATATATCAAAATCGCATCCCCTATTTTATTAGTGGATTTTTTTAATTAATGAAGAGATTCTTAATAAGATTGAATCTAGAAAAATAGATTAATTTTGTTTGAAAAGTTAAAAAATCTAATTCTCTAGGTATTTTCCTCTATGAATAAGGAAGTTAAAAGAATCATATTATGTCTATGAAAGAATAAAATAAACTAAATTAAACATATATTTAAACTCAAGTGGTATTATAATAGAAGTAAATAAATTTTACTTTGAGAAAATAAATTAAAAAAATAGAGCATTGAAATATATTTTTGCATGAAAAATCATGTAAAAGAATGATAAAATAAAGATACTCCAAAACATATAATTCCAATAAGAATATAATAGACATAATTTGTTACATCATTCATAAAATGAGTTGTTTTCTCCATAAATATGATACTAATAAATATCATGAAACTTTCTATCTCTAAGTCTAACAGAATATAAGATATACTTCTTGACAAACCCTTATGTAAATCCAAAGGTCCTTCTAAGGTCAGGTTTTATATTTGGATATTTGACTTAATTAATAGAATAATTACTAATGACATGTTGCACGTTCATAGACCACATATGGCTCTTTCTCCTAAAGTGTAACGTGTGGTGCCATCTCAGAATCTGTTTCTAACCTGTTCTTACAACTCATAGGCAATAAACAAATAAATACCCTTCTACTAGTAACTCTTTTTCCTCCCAACTCAAAACACCTACTAGCTCATATTACCCTCTGAACTAAATAGGGCACCAAATGAAACTTCTTCAGATGCAGAATACAATATTGAAGACAACCCACCTGCCTAATCGTCTAAAAAATTCAATTTAGCACAAAAAACATGGGGTTGAACATGAAATTGCAAAAACCTAAAAACCGAACCTAATGCAAGAAAATGCGCCAAAATTTGAACTCCAAAGCAAGATTCAAAACTAGGGTTTGTGGGGCGAAATCCCTAATTTTTTTCTTTTGTTTTTGGTTTTCCCCCAACTTCAGAGGCTGATTGCGGAGGCAAAAATTGGGGTCTTGGGAGCTAGGGTTTCCAATTCGGAATTCCGGAAATAGGGTTTTTTTTTAAATAACAGGAAACCGGATTGAAGATTGTTAAAAGGGGAACTGGGGCGTGCCCGGGAAGACAAATTTTGCAACTTTGAGGAAAAGGGTTGAAGAGAGAGAAAGTAGGAGAGAGAAAGAGAGGGAGATTGCAAAGATGAAGAAGTAGAAGAATAAGGGTGTGAAACTTTGACTGAGTTTTTGGGTGGTGATGAGTCTGATGACACCGAAGATGCTTCTGTTGGTTGCTTCCTCTGATAGGAATAAAGGGTGAAGAGGAAGGGATCTACTAATTATTATTATTAAATTATTTGTTGTTAATTATTATAGTGATTATGAATTTAGTGTAGTTTGGAAGAATAAAAAATCAAAATAGGAAGCAAAATTGTAAACATAAACATTCTACAAAAAGAAAACAATCAAATTAGTAAAAACTTTTCAACCCTGTATTTACCAATCTTCTTACAGTTAATATTTTTGGTCCTTGCTATTTATGAGTAGAGTAATTAATCGCAAGCTACCTTGTAGGATTGTACAATCTTACATGCCAAGCACCCCCTGGTGAGCTAGATTGTGCATAGGATTCTTGGAGAGTAAGATTGCAACCTATCACATGCAATCATCAATCCCAGTGAGGCAGAGTGCAAACCAAGAATCACTTTCTCCCTTCTCTTTCAAAAATAGCTTCTCTACCCTTTGCGATGTTCTCTAACCTAAACCCCCATTTGAAAATCTTTGAATCCTTTACTGTCAGATCTCTTCTTCACAACTGCCAGAGCACCACCCTGCACTGACATTTCCACAGTGGATCGTTGCCACCATTGCTGGTTATTCCACCGCCAACTGCGCCTTTGTTACACAGCACCATTCTTCTCGAGCTCGGAATGGGATTGGGTCTCTCTCACTCATCACTATCATTCTTTGTTTTATATTTTCTTTGGCTCCTCTCACAGACATTGATGCTCTTTTAATCAGCTTGTATAGAATTTTCTTCAGCAAAAGCTGCTCCTTTTATTTTAAGAGATTTTCTAGAATTATCTTTGGTTTTCGTGTGTTAAGACTGGTTTCAGTGACTGGGATTGTTCTCTTCCAAGTTTGACTGTTCACTCACAGCTGTGTTGGATCTTAATACTATGATTTTGAGGTTATTTTTTCTTTATCATATCTATGTTGTTTTTTATGCATATGTATTGTATATAATTATTTTAGGTAGGAAAGTAGGATTTTAGAGTTACAAGTTTTCACACCCCCCAGGCTCCTAGGTAGAAGAATCTCAAGTTTAACAGCTTTGGCTAGAGAAGCAGGTTAACATCACGGTTTCTAGTTCACAGACGCAATTGTGGTGGAAGTCACGGCCATTGGTGCACAATAGCAGCACAACTCTAACAAGGTTCAAAACATTAGGGCTGACGTTTTCTGGTGGCAATGTTGGTTCAAAAAACTTGTTTTACCCCATAACAAAGACATTTAGGGGTGTTTCTGGAGGGTAATCTTCAATTTCACCCTTTTTCAGCGATTAATCTGTTAAAAAATAAAGAACTCCAGTTTTAGCATATAAGGCTGTCGTTGTTGTAGCACCATTGTCTGACACCCTCTCTGAATCTGGATGAACCACGAGCACTTCCCTTCTCCAGCCTTTTCTGGCCAGAATAAGACAGTTTCTGCCAAGCCTATTGAACTTGATGGCCCTCTTCTGGTGTTCTATACTCTATTCTGTCTCACGACCATGCTCTGTTCCTTCCTTTCTTTTGATTTGATAGCAGACTCCACAGTGAAACAGGTATTTCATCTTTATCTGCTGGGTTTATTATGGGTTTTGATTGTTTATTATGAATGTCTTTAATTTAGGTGAATTTTAATTTTCAGCATTTGTACATGGGTATTATAAATTAACTAATGTGCATCTCAAAACATCATATTAGAGTCATCCCACTATCCTACTAAAGCAATTTCAGAATCAGCAGCTTTACACCACTATCTAAGATTGATAACTATGGCTATGAGCATGGATATGTAACCTAATATTGCTTGCCCATTTTACCATCCAACCAGAGCATCAAAAGTAGACAGATTAATAGTAAAGAAAATAAAAGGAAAAGAATATTTGATTCGTTGTAATCAGAGGACACTCTCAAGCAATTAAATGCGAAAGAACTGAAAAATCAGGATACAATAAATACTTGGAATATTCTGATCACTCAAGAAATAAATGAACACTCTGAAGTAGTTTCACAATTTTAAAATGATGTTAATCAAGGTGAAAAAAGAAAAAATCATTTATGCAAATTATTAGATAACAGAAAAAGAAAATATATTAAAACAAACCACTGTGTATCACAACCACGATTATTTGGAATTTGTAGTTCCTTTATCACATATGCTATGGTCACAATCATTGATAAGAAGAAAGTGGCAATAAGTGGACAGTGTCAGGAGGAACTTCCCTTACCTTGAACTAACAGAGAAGTTAGCTGGCAAACAAGGCGAATCAGATCTTCCTGTGTCCCTAGCAGATGGCCCACCTATTGTACTGTTATTAACTGCACTAGTGCAGCTGCCAGCATGATACCTTTGCATTTCCCCCAACTATAACCAGCATACTGCCCTCAGCATCATACCACAAGTAGTTGTAATAGCTAAACTGCATGATCAACAATGCCACCCAAGTCATTTCCAACCAATACCAATTAAGCAATCACAAGGTACATTAAAAAAACAAAGGAAACAAGATGCATATTTGAAATAAGAAGATTAACGCATATGACTAAGCATTATTGGAATTCCTCTAGCTGCTAAAAGATATGAATTGAAAGCCCTGATGCACTAAAAATTATATATCCCAAATTTAGACGTCATCAGGCAGAATTTTATCATTCTGATTTGTATGCATACAAATGCAAAATGCATAACAATTAAAAAAAAAAAAACACTGCCCCAAATAAATCATAATATCAAACTCCATTCTGCAGACTGCTTTTAAAATGTGAAACATAAAACATATTCCGAAAACAAAAGAATACAAAACACAATAATATCTTAGATATCGAAGTAGAGCACAACTATTTAGTTGGAATCTTTTCATTAAAGACTTCCAAGAGACAAATTCCAAAGAAAATAAAAATGGAAATTGTACCTATATGAAGAAGTGGCAACTGCCAACTCTTCAAACTAGAGTATAAACGTGTGACCAAACATTTTGTGGTAGCCAGAATTGTAGCCCCAGCCCATATCTGAAGCAATAAATTACAATAGACAACAAAAAGAAGCAAACTTAATCAAATCATTTCCGATCCATTAATCCAAAACTCATAGGCAATAAACAAATAAATACCCTTCTATTAGTAACTCTTTTTCCTCCCAACTCAAAACACCTACTAGCTCATATTACCCTCTGAACTAAATAGGGCACCAAATGAAACTTCTTCAGATGCAAAATACAATCTTGAAGACAACCCACCAGCCTAATCGTCTAAAAAATTCAATTTATCACAAAAAAACATGGGGTTGAACGTGAAAGTGCAAAAACCTAAAAACCGAACCTAATGCAAGAAAAAGCGCAAAAATTTGAACTCCGAAGCAAGATCCAAAACTAGGGTTTGTGGGGAGAAATCCCTAATTTTTTTCTTTTGGTTTTGGTTTTCCCCCAACTTCAGAGGTTGATTGCGGAGGCAAAAATTGAGGTCTTGGGAGCTAGGGTTTCCGATTCGGAATTCCGGAAAGAGGGGGGTTTTGAAATAACGGGAAACGGGGTTGAAGATTGTTAAAAGGGGAACTGAGGCGTGCCCGGGAAGACAAATTTTGCAACTTTGAGGAAAAGGGTTGAAGAGAGAGAAAGTAGGAGACAGAAAGAGAGAGAGGGAGATCGCATTAGTTCATCCAAAGTTCCTTACCCTTATGCAGGAATTATTGAATAAGTCATCTTCCTATCAAGGTTAAGGAGTCAACTGAGCATCTCAGCGGCGGGATTGAATACCCGGATCGAGTCAGAGTTCACGCCGCCCGCCCTGAACAAATAGGTTCTGTGGGCCACAGGTCGCACATAAGCCGCCGGGTCGCTGAGTTTTTGGGTGGTGATGAGTCTAATGACAGACGACGACGATCCTTCCTCCGATAGGAATAAAGGGTGATCAGGAAGGGATCTACTAATTATTATTATTAAATTATTTGTTGTTAATTATTATTTTAATTATTATAATGATTATGAATTTAGTGTAGTTTGGGCTTTGCCCTCCCTGAAAAAAGGTATTATTATTATTATGATTTTCTATGCGTGATTTGTATTCCTTTCATGTCCGTCTGTTTTCATTTATTACATGGCAATGTATTAGTGGTTGGACGATATTAGAGCCAACTTAGTGAGGGCAGAATGGTCAGAACAATTTTAGGAGGTATTAATTAAGGGTTCAATAATGTAGATTTTGTGTTTATTTTTGTTGTTTTATTGTATACTAAAATTGCATCGCCTATTTTATTAGCGGATTTTTTTAATTAATAAAGGGATTCTTGATAAGATTGAATCTAGAAAAATAAATTAATTTTGTTTGAAAAATTAAAAAATCTAATTCTGTAAGTATTTTCATCTATGAATAAGAAAGTTAAAAGAATTATATTATGTATATGAAAGAATAAAATAAACTAAATTAAACATATATTTAAACTTAAGTGGTATTATAATAGAAGTAAATAAATTTTACTTTGAGAAAATAAATTTAAAAAATAGAGTATTAAAATATATTTTTTAATGAAAAATCATGTAAAAGAATGATAAAATAAATATACTCCAAAACATATAATTCTAATAAGAATATAATAGACATAATTTGTTACATTATTCATAAAATGAGTTGTTTTCTTTATAAATATGATACTAGTAAATATCATGAAAATTTTGTTTTATAGTCTTGAAGATATTTGATTAGCTTTAACACATGAATGACTTAAGAAAAATATAAACTTTTGAGAATTTTGAAGTATTATAAAAATCACATGTTATAATCAATATTACACAAAAACATGTAAAATCTTTAACGTCTTAGTCAAGACCAAAATAAGATTGAAAAGAAATTTAATCATAAAATATTCATGTCAATAAATAACTAAGTAAACAAATCTTAAAAAAAATCAAGAGAAAGTGTTATATTTTTATGTAAGCACTTGCGCTCAAAGATATTCATTAACTTCTAACCTAACTAACAATAAATGCAACATTAACTTCTTTTGGAGATCGAAAGGCTCAAACCATCATTAATCTTAAAGGAACACATATATTAAAAAATAAAAATATTAAAATATCTAATTTAAAAAATAGAGAGAGTAAAATCTGTGTTTTATTTAAAAAAAAACTATATTCTATTTTACAATATAGGAGATAAGAAATACTAAGCACCCAAAAAAAAAAAAAGTTGTTCTATTCTAAAGAGCTGAACTCTAAAAACTACATCGTTCAGGTTTAAAGAAATGTTTAAAAAGAAAAAACAAATGATTAATGTTGCTTTGGTTGGTGCTAATAAGAATCAGAAAGGGTTTGCATTGCAGCGAAGAAGAGAGGTTCCTTGCAGCCGCAGTGTTGTGAAGTTGCAGGTCGGTTTCCCTTTCTGTAATTATTAGATTGCATGTCTGAACTCTGATCTTGATAATTAAAAGAAAATTAGTAATGGTAGGTTTGCGCACATTTGAAATGAATTATTTCGATATTCTTTATTTATTGGTTGATAATAACTAATTTCACCATTTTATCGTTTTATTTATTTTAATAACTAATTTGACTATTTTATCGTTTTATTTATTTCCTCCTTAAACAACTCTTACAAAACTAGCTTAATGATTAGGAACAGAATGATAGTCACTTTGTGAACTACAGGAGTAAATAAATTAGTCTAAATTACTTGTAACAAAAATTAATATATACTCTAAAAAACTCGTCAATATCACAACCAAGTCATGACCTAATGAAAGCAATTGGAGATTTATCCATGTGAACCTAAGGAGGCTAACACATTATCCTCATTTTTCTGCAGGATCTGAGTGACATGCTGAGGATAACCAGGGCAAATAAATATTCTCAATAAAGACTGGCCGTAGAGTGATGGAACCAAGAATCTATCCCATGGACCTATCAACATTAAATCCCTCAAAATCCATATCTTACAAAGATGCCTCTTAATAAGATTCATACTTGGACTAAGGCATAGCCATCCATCCTTTGTATAGTTATACTGCCACTTTTCACATATCAGACACAGACCAAAGATAAGCTTCTCTATCTCTAGCTTGCCTCTCATTTGTTCTCTTGAACATTTCCTTTTCTTACCCTGTAGAAATATTTGCAAGAAATATTTCATATAAATTAAAAATTCGTAGAAAATAATACTTGTAAATTTATTTTTTAGAAAAATCTGCTAGAAAATTCTTCATTAAATTAATAATTATTATAATTGAGTAAAATAAAAAAATAAAATATATTATAAAAATAAATTTATTAAATTGAATATATTATAAAATCATTATATAATAAAATTAATTACATTGCATAGTTATTATGAAATAAATAAATTAATATATCATTATATATTAACTATTTGATTAATTATTTTATTTTTCATAACATAAAATTATTTTATTTCATTTTCAAACTTAAGTTTTATGATTTTTATATCTTTATTTTGGTATGAGAAAATTTATACAATACAGGTTCACAGTAAATTCATATTTTGTGTAAAAAGTTGTGCGGGTGAGTTTATATCAAGTTAAGAATAATTTAACCTAATCAATATGAAAAAAAATCCCTTCCAAATTCTCCCAATTTTCTAAGGAAACCAAAAACAGTGTGACAATATTTTTCTCACTTCTCCAAAATTTTGAATCAAACATGAAAATTTTATAAAAGTCCTCCCCCTCCCCCTCCCCCTCCCCCTCCATTTATTTTTCTACATCAAAGTGAAAGTTTTACGAGATATGAAACTAGCTTACTTTTGAAACTGCAACAAATTATTTTTTCATTAATAAGAAAAATGCTAATAAGTGTTTCAATAAAGAAACAATCAAGATAATGATAACCATCATATTTCTCCATAATTGAACCATAATTTTTCACTAATACACTCGAAATAAAATTAAAAATGCAAGACAATCCTACATCTTTTGGGATTTATTATAGCACCCTCAAGCTTTACCCAAAATATTGTATATTGCTATGATCGTAACATCTTAGATATTTGTGAGACCCCAAAAGTGTCCGGCTCAAGGAGAGGCTCGAATGGAAAACGGGCTCCCATGTCCAATATGGTCACGTGTGAACAATACCAGGACCTCACCCGGATTACTACAAGAAGAGGACCCGAGATTTACTCTGCTAGAATTGGTACTTGACTCCTTAAAGACTAACTTGAGCCGAATTCGGAAGCTCAGTTTAGCGCTGGCAAGATTCGCCACCTCACGCTCAGAAGACATCTAAGCTGCGAGATCTTCTAACTAGACAGGGCCCCTGATTAAGCCACGTCAACCCAACAAGGTTCATGCCAACCTCAATAGACTTAGGATCCTCGCCAATCACAGCAAGCAGAAGCGCCAGGTCAGCCACTACCCGCGAAGAGCGTCACGAATCTCAGAGATCATGCCGCGAGAATCAATTTGGAGATTGCTGACAATAACAGATTAAATCAAAAGTCCAGGGAGGCGCCAAGTGGCAAGATCAGACACACTCTCAGCACCCCTCGAAGGCTATAAAAAGCCTTAGTGCGAAGAGTTAGGGGGCCAAAAAAGGAGGGGGAAAACTCTGAGCAAATTTGTTGCGAAGCTACTGTCTAAACGAGTCGAAGTCATCAGTAAGAAACCTCTAGCTACCAGTACCAGTCATCTATCTGGATACCAGATAAGTGCTTCGGCCCAAGCCATTATGCATTTCACAAACTCCCTCCGCTACATATCAGATGTTTGACAAGCCATTCCACATTTCATGAACTTTCACGTTACACTTCAAATGGGCGGCAAGCCATTCAACATTTTGTAAACCTTCATGTTGCATCATTTCTATCACACCTTAGGAAGCAATTGAATCATCCTATACTTCATAAACCAGGACCGCCACACCCTAGATGGTTGGGGAGCCATCCAGTCCATGAAACGCGTCCATTACATTGAGGGTGGTTGGCTTGCCGCCTTAGCACCCCAATCTGAGTCAGCTCCGTCCTAGGTGGACGGCACATAACCAGCATGTGATCCCTAATAGTCCCAAACACAGTATAATGTACATATCCAAGTCTACTTACGTGTGTCCGAGTCACCCTAGCTCACACACACACTACATCGGAGGGCGACGCCAAATGGATAGTCCAACTCCACTTCCTCACAAAACTACGTCAACTTTGATTCCTCTCGGCTAGGGGAGGTACGTAGGAGCGAGGGGCCTACTCTCGTCAAGTTCAAAACCCCCCAACATTTCGCGTCGTCCCATACGATTATCACTGAATAAAGTAAAGGTTGTGCTAGCTCATGCAATGTCGTAGGGTAACTACTAGATGGTAGGCGGATGGTGTGGTATGCCGTGTCCATGCGTAACCGACCCCTTACCTGGATCCCTGATTCGCTCACCTGCCTTATCCACTTAAGGTTCCCAATGTACCATAAAACATTAGTGGCAATTTCAGTCCAAGTTAATATGGGTTTGGTCAATCTCTCGAATTTAGCGCCAGATCAGGGAAATGGATTTGATATCCTGACCACGACCAATACATGTTTACGGGAGCAACATATACCTCAATTTCCACAACCATTCATAACATCTTCATCATCAGCAGAAGATCGCGTCCCCGACGCGATTTAGGTTGCGTCAATATTCAAGGATATAGCATTATCAATCATTTAAAGCTAGTGTATTTCATCATCAAGAATATCTGGTGCTCTTCCTTAATAGTGAGAGTAATAGGTGATAGATGATACAAAAATTAGACAACATGCAAAGGATAAATGAGAAAAATAATCAAAATCTAGACTAAAAAATAAACAAAAATCAATGTCAAATAATAAACAAACTTGGCCAAGTCCGATCAAACTAATTAATGGGGGAATAATATTCTGACACTAAGAACTGATTAGTTAGTAGAACTTCTTTTGTATTCAATTGGAACAACCAACATCAGTTGAAAAATTTTATGAATTTGAAAAGAAAAGATGCTGGAATTACAAATACAATCACCAAATTGTACTTAGGATTAAGGGCTACTCTAGGATTACAAACAATACCCTCAATTCTCACTTCAGGAGTTGTAAGTTTTTTGCATAGATTTAAGGAAGAGAAATTAGGCATTTAAAGTGAAGTTTATTTAATTGTGACTGGTCAAAAAAGAAGTCTAACCAATACTACAAATTGAGGACATATAAGCCAAGTTATTTCATTGAACAATAATCAAAATCATAAATTGATCATTGATTTCAATATAAACAAATTACACTAAACTATTAGAAATAATTTAATTATAGTACCAGGGAAAATTATGTAATTATGTTAATTAATATAAATGTATATGTTGTTTTTGATACAATTTATATCCTTCAGCTAATTATGAAATTATTTAAATTTCTAATTGACTCCTTAAATCTAGAAGACTAGATCTAAATATAGAAAACTAGATCTAAATATTTTTAGAAAAAATTCATCTATGATATTAATATTTTTACTTTATTTATAATACTCTTAAGATTTTTTTTATGACTTTCATATCTCTCTTTGTCATTGAATCAGAAAATTTTTAAAATATTATCTTTTGTACAAAATAAAAATGGTATGAAAATATGTAAAAAAATAAAATTATAATTTTTTACTAATTTAAAAAACTAGTGATATTTTTTTTACAAACTATAACTTAACTTGTAGATATTACTTTTAAAAAATATTCACACACAAAAATCTGCATAAAAAATATACAAGAAAAATTACATGCGAAAAAAAAACAAGTTCAAATGATATTATATAAACTTTCTCGTACCAAAATAAAGATATAAAAATCATAAAAATTAAGTTTAAAAAATAAAATAAAATAATTTTATATTATGAAGAAAAATTGTAATAAGATGTTAAATTTGGTTGGTTCTGGACTTCTAGCCCATCTTTGTAAAAAAAAAATAATAATAATACAATCGCAGGTTCTAATGTTAGTGAGAGTAATAGGTGATAGGAACAAAATCAATAATCATCAAGTCGTGTAGATAAATTGGTGTGAGCGGTATGAGAAGTATTGGAGAGAGAAAGATTGACGTGATATATTAAGCCAGGTTCTAATGTTTTACTAATTGTGAAAGAAGACTCTCATTGTGAAAGTCTATAACTTGTAAAGGCAATCAACAAAGAGGATGGTGTATTTTTGGTCTCCAAAAGATTTTAAATTATGGTGGCAATTTCATTTAATAATTGATATTATGAAAAATTATGGATAAATATAACTAGTATCAAAGTTATCATTGACACTGTCATTTAGGGTGCTTTACTGTCTCGATTTGTTTGGACTTTGGATGAATTAATCATAGAACGAAGAACTGCTTGGTATGAATTTTTTTTCTTGTCCTTCTGAGCTACATTTTTTTGGTTTTGGATGGAGATGACATTTGTGAAGCGTGAATCTTCAAACGTGTTGTGCACTTGTGCTGTTTAGTTTATCAAGCTTATAGCACAATGGTCAATGAAATATGTGGACTTATTTCCTATTGTGTATCACATATCTTCAATTAACTACAATGATATGACTTGTTAGTTTTTCTTTTATTTTCTGAACTGAAGATTATATAAATTATGCTTAAGCCTTCATCCGAATGTGAAGGCTCGTAACGTAGTACATCTAGCTAACTACTAATTGCCATAAAGATGGATGCCGGTGAACAGCTTTCAATACAAACATCTATTAACTTCTCCTAAAGCTATGACTTAAAAAAATTGCTGAATGGAAAGAGCACCAGTGTTGGGGTGCTAATGTACAACCCAGTTGCGGTTTTTCTATACATTTTGGTTCCTCATAGATTTATCTGCATAAAGAACATCTTCAATCCAAGCTACAATGTTGAATGCTAACCCTTCTAATACTCTTGAGTAGCTTTCTAATATTGCTTTCCCTACATCCTGCAGAAGATAATGTTCATTCTTATTCCATGAGTTCACAATCTAGATATTAGTTCTCTTTCTACTGTAGAGTGTACTAGAATGTTCTATTTGTGGAAAAATGACCATATAATATTTTTCTGGTTTATTTAGATAAATTTTTTCAGATGAAATAAACTTTTTCATTAGGTAAAATTAGCTTATGAATAAGTTAATTTATAAAAATTCTTTCACATTAGCTTCTCCAAAAGATGAATTTTAACTTTTGCATTTTAACTTACATAAAAAAATTATTTCATTTTTTCTTTTCTTATAAGTATTTATGGAAAAGTTTAGCTAAACAAATCCGTATTTTTTAACTTATTTGCTGCATATGATATGAATTTATACACAGATAAACTTACCCGGTTGTATTGAATCTTGCATGTGTCTAAAGATGTTTGTGAAAGTTCAGGATATCTTTGCTTCAAGCAAAACAACAAAGTCTCAGCTCTCTCAGCTAAGATGTAGTTTTTGTCACTTCGGTCATTGTCAGCCATGAGGTCCTTAACTTTGTTCCATGATGTTTTTGAATGGCTTAGACAAGCTTTTCGCCTCCAAGTGAACATTGAAGACTCAACCTTGTCTGCCAGCTCAAGTGCTTCGTGTTCCGAACTTATTTTGAGACAGTCAAGAAGGTGATCTGGTGAGAACTTGTCTGCAGAATACATATAGCGGTAAATTGTGTCCCCCAGACTTGTTCTTCCACTCTAAAGAAAATGTTTGAAAAGGTAAAAGTTAGTCAGATAAAATTAGTCATTATGACAAAAACATGTGAAATCATACTACTCGGTGACAACTCTTGGTTTCACTTTCATGTAAAACACTAATTCTCCTGCACTAACTTTCTCATTCTTAGCCTTCTTGTGATTAATTTCAAGTGGATAAGCATAGGACTAATAGAAGATTTCATTGGATTTACACGTTACTAGTATCATATATGAAATAATGAAAGTATACCATCCTGTTCTCTACAAGACTCAGCTATTGGTATCTTGCTCTATGTGAATTTAGTAGAATCCTGTATCAATGTAAAAAACATTCAGCTGTGCAGATTCATTCCTTGGATTTTACTGTAAATTGTAACTTTGAGAAATAAAATAGTCTTTAAGTTATCCTAAAATGGCCTGATAAAGGGGTCATCTGATAAGTCCAATAACTACTGCTATGATAAGTTTTAATACGATCTTAAAATTTAAATTTAAACCTAGATAATTCAAAAAATTTAAATTTAAACCTAGATCAATTCCAAAAACTAGTAATTAGTATATACTATTTTAATCATATCACGCTAGTTAATTGAAATCACCAACAATAACAATTGGATATGAGGACTAACCTTGGGAAGATTTGCCATATATGTTTCTGGGATATCCATCTCTGCAAGAACACTGCTATTTATAGCCATAGCTGCTTTATGAATTTGATTAGCACAGTCTCTTTTCTCACTCAAGTGCTTCCTTGACTTATCAGTTAGGCCTCCAGGGTGAACACAAGGAACTGGCAACCACCATTTCTCATCTTTCCTCTGAACAATCTTCCGAAATGAGCCTCCACGCGACCGAGTTGAATTCCCTGATATGCTCCCTTGCTCCGCGTACCAAAATTCAGTATCCTGGAAACTATCCAATATTTCCTGTAAAAAAAAAAAAAATTAAACAGAACTTTTTTAAAGCACAAAATCTTTGGAAAACAGAGTTGTCACAGACAAGAAGCAATTGAAGTTTGTCTTACTATGAGCATTGTGTCAAGCTTCTTTAGAGCTGGGAGGTTTATATAAATATCTGATCTTGATCTGCTTGTCATCATCTAAGAGACACCACCAGGTAACAACATATTAGACACATTATAAAATGCACAACAAGGTCCTTTAACCTTATACTTAATGGTTTAGTAATAGTTCACCTCCACAATTGTACCATCTTCTAAATATTGTGCAGTTGGGGCAAATTCTACTATGTAATCACACACAGATAGGAGACAATTCATTTCTCTTTTCCACATAGCCTTCTTCTCAGGCTTCAGAGGCTCCAACTTCAAATTTTGTCCAAAAACAGTTGCTGCAAATTCCCAATCCAAATAAGTTAAATCATAGCCATGTTATTGGTCTATGGTCTATGGTATTGCTAGTGTTACTATTAAAAAAATTACCATAGAGATTGGTAATTGAATTTGATATTGTAACTGCAGTGCTGACACCTTTTCCACCACCAGACATGTCCTCTCCCAATAGAAGCTTTGCAAACCTTTCCCTCATCATATCAAGTTCTATAAACACCACAAAATTGAGTTAGTCTCTATATAACTAGACTTTTTTCACGTAGGAAAAAAAATTCAGAAACCAACCTGATTCCAAGAGATCAAGGTCATCAGATTTATCATCCAATGAGGGTCTGTGCTGCTTCATTCCTAGCCTGGAAAGAGCAGCAGCAGCAGCATGACTAGCTCCATGTTTCACAGGTGTCCATAGAGAAGGTGAAGGCTCACTTGCATAGCTATTGTCATCAATAGGCTCAGAGAAGTTTGAGTTTGAGACCTCCGAGTTAGTCCGGCAATAGGCGAAGGAATCGCCACTGAATGGGGAGAATCCAACAGTTTCAGTGATGGAATGTTCATTTTGATCCACAGAAGAAGGTGAAGGCTGGTACCCCACATCAGAGTTTTCATCAAAGTTGGATGAATTATCCATCTAAACTCAATAACCTATGGTCAATTTTTTCAACACCTTCAGTAGTAGTACACTAGTACTCCATGATCACCTGTGAATATTACATAGTCACATACTATGATATCAAAGTAGGATCCACTACACAGCTTAAAATGTACGGTTACATAATTGAAATTGAAACTATGGAAACGGGAAAGAGAAAAAAGAGAGATCAAAAGAAAAGGGTGAAAACTTGAATGTTCTTTTGTCTTCCCTCAACAAAAAAGCAAAAGCTTCAAAAGAATGTTGCTGCTATTGAGACCCGAAATAATTCACTGAAAAGGGTTGCTAACAAAGCATTCTTTATCCTGAACTGAAGTTTTCAAACTCCAAAGACAACGGTTGTGAAAAAGAACAAAATAAAAACGAAAAAGCAACGGTCCCCAGTTTCTATGTTACCTTTTTATTGCCTTGGTTTGAATTTGAACATTGGCTAGCTAAATTAAATATACATCACTTGAAACAGTTCCCTCCTTGGTGCCTTTATCTTCTCCCCCAAAGACTATTCATGCCAAAAAAACAAAAAAGGAAGAAAGAAAGAGAAGAAAGCTTTCTTTGGAGATAATCATAGAGGGAAGCTGTTGTTGGCCTTTTCCTGCTACTATAATAATCCAATTAAGAATGAAAACTCAGTTGCAGAAGTGGCTAAAATCTTGTGTTGGAGCAGAATACAACAAGACATGCAAGGTGTGTCATATGTGGAAAAGGAGTTAGAGATTGAAGTCTTGGATGGAGTGGTTGCGTTGTTACTGTTGTACTATGTCTATATATTATGGTAAGTACAAAACTGACATACTCAAATGAAAAAAGATAAACTATACCAATAATTTATAACTTTAGACCGAATGATAGATAATGCAAAAATAATATAAATTAATTCAACGCATAAGTTTTGTAACAAAATTTTGTGACACTATCTACTTTAGTCTGATGTTACTAAATATTTAGGATGATGTTTGATTACGAAATTTACCATCCAAGATTATTTTCACTTTCTTTGTTATAATAAAGGTTAAAAAATGCCGATTTTTGTGATATAATATTATGATGTTTGAACAAGAATTTATGGTTCACAGAAACAGCTTTGAGCATTTAAGGTCAATATTGATATGGTTGCATTTGCATGTGAACCATATGAAAAAGAAATAAGATGCTGAACTTACACAAGAATCGATGATTCTCTTATATTTTAACAATTTTAATATTTTTGTTTTTCACAAGTAGTTATAAATAATGGGGTCAACTATTAAGGACATGAGGACAATACCTTCATCATATTCCACACCTTTCCTGAAATATAAAGTATTATTATATCCACCAAGACATCAAACCCTATTTTGCTAATATATATCTAATTCTAATCCTTATTATACTTGAGGAAAATTAAACTAAAGAAGGTTTAGAAATGGGATCCTAATTGCAGCTTTTCTATTGTTGGTGGAAAATTTAATAGAAGTGACTAGTGAGTAGCTGGCCTAGTTGAATCAGGTTAGTTAGAAAGGCACACATGTGAACAATAAATTAATTTTATTGATAACTCTTAATTTGTTAGTTTGGGGGAAAGACGTGCAGCCTATTTCTCAAAATATAGTCTGTCATGCTCTTCACTTGGTCATGCCTGCTTGATGAAGATCAAAACGAATATATGGTTGCTCTTTCCTCCCTGAAAATCAAAAGTCAAAATAATATGCACTTAAGGGCATTTATTGCTATGTATTTTTTAAATATGGGTGGAGATTTACTTGTTTTAAAAATGGGGTTTGTCATGCTTCTATGTTTTTGTTATAATTTTGTACATGGTACTTTTATCAGTTTAATTACTAAATTGAAAGTTCTTGTAACAACCAAGTGGTTGTTCCAAGTTATTGTTATGTAGTTTTTAAATGTGGGTGGAGGTTTACTTGTTTTTTAAATGAATTATATAATTCTATGCTTTTGTAATAATTTTATACATGGTATTTTTATCAATTTAATTATTAAATTAAAAACAATCAAGTAGTTGATTCGAATAAAGTTAGATCGAAATTCTATAAACATGTAGTTAGAGAATGTCTTATAAATTCTATACTAAAATACGATGTTTCATTACAATTGCTAAATTAAATTTATAAAATCTTATATAATTTATAAATTATAATCAATATTTAATTTCACAACTTTGTTTAACATATAACATTTTTTAAATATAAGCACATATCAACTATAAAATAAAATTACATTTTAACCAAATTTCAAAGCATAAGTATTGAAAATGTTCTCAGTTTAACTACGTTTTAGTTATAATAAATATAATTATATCAATTTTAGTTCTCCTAAATTTTTTAAAATTTATTTTTTATAAATTTTAATTTTTTTTTGAAAACAGTCTCTATCTTCGCTTAATAGTGATGTAACCAACATCTAATTATATCATGTTAATAACTATTATGAAGTAACGTATAAACATCAACAATAAGTAATAATAGGAATTATTTTAAAAAATTAAATTTATGAAAACTAAAACCAATAAAAATATTTTTAGATAAGTAAAACTAAATTAAATCATATTTACAAATTTACTCAATATTTTAACTCGAAGTAGTCGGAGCTGTAATTGTAACAAAATCATAAAATATGCACATCATAAGAGTGATACTCTTGATTTATAAAAAGAAAAGGTAAAATAACAGTACTCGGACTTTTGATTTTTTTTTTCAACAATTATCCATCAAAATAATTATATATATATATATATATATATACTAAGTATTTTTCATCAAAGACAACATGAACTAATATATTATAAGTAACAAAATTCTTCTTTTACTGCACAACACAAGTGCGTATTTAAGATTTTAACTCGAAATTATTAGTGAAAATGTCATATTAATTCATCTATATATGCTGGTGGTCGAAAATCACAATCTTAATTCCTCTTCAGTTTGTCTTTGGAACTCATTTTATGATAGAAAAACAAGATTTTGCACCATGATATTTTCCAAATGCATCCAAAAATTGAATGGCGTGGTTCCTTCTTCTGAGCAATGAATTGATCTCGTTTCCCCATCATGTACTTTTCTTTCTGCCAACAAACACTAATTGTTGATTAGCATTTACATAATTAACTAATTTCCAGCACAAGAAAAGATAAAGCTAATTACATTTGCAATGAATTTAAATCCAATCTTTATCTGTCCTTTGTAAGTGTCATCTTCAAGGACCACATTATATGCAGTTGGTCTTATTTCTATATATCCCTGCTCAGTTCCTTCAGAGATTATTCCACCTATGTATACCCTGCTTTATGAGAAAAAAAAATCATGCAAAATATATAAATCAATCCTTTTGTAGAAAAATCGTATCTTGAGAAAACTACATATATTTCTTCTATATAGATTATACTAATTAATCAACTCATTTATATGTGGTTATTTGTTTTATATATAAATGCATATTGGTTAAAGGTAAGAGCAATAATACTGATATTTAGTTGAATGATATATTAATTAAAATTAAAATTTAATTCAAATACATTGATAATGAAAAAACATTTTACCTTACCTTTTAAAGCATACGGTAATATTATTAAATTTTATAATAATTATTTTAAAATTTATATTTAAGGTGATTTTAAATTGATTGATGATTTTCTTTTCATCTAAAAATATACAAATTTCATAGATGAAGAATGATTTTTTTTTTTTAGATAAATATTATTAAAGTGAATTTTGTTTCTTCTTATAAAGTCTTCTTGATATATATAGTCAAAAATTAAAATTAAAAAACTCAATTATTTACCTACTGGTATATCTTATTAATTATTAAACTTTTTCAATGAGTACCATGGCACTTCTAAAGGTCCTTTCTGACCTCATTTATCTGTATACATAAAAATGAGAAGGAGGAGAAGAAAAGTGGGAAAAGGAATTACTTGACTTCACCAACAAATCCACTATTTGTGAAGAGTTCTGTGTCCATGATTCTACATTTAAGATGGGTTGAATTCTTGCAATCAAACGGTGAGAAATCAAATATGAATTTCTCATTCCAGCAAGGTTTCTCATGTTTTCCTGCGTCATATATAATCTCAGTCACTACGTTAGTAGAATCAAAGTGAAAAAAATAAAAATAAAAATAAAAGAAAAGAAAGAATAATCCTCATGTGTACTCTAACCTGATGAAACTTTGCTTCTTTGAGTCTGAGTCCCACACTCCATAACCACATAGTAGGAAGGTGTTCCTGTGATGGTTGGTTCAACGAAATTGACGAAAATGAAATAATTTTTGAGAAATAAAAATTAATTGAAACAATATATTGAAATTGCCATAAAGTGAAAATAAAGGAAAGATACCAACAAGGTTTGTGTGTGTAATGCCTTTAGCATTAACAAGAAGTACTTCGAGAATTCCCGTTATCATTTGTCTATATCTTTGTGTTTGATTATTATGGGTCTTAAAGATGAAATTTCGTAGAAAATATTTGAGATAATAATATTTTTGTTTCGTAGGTAATAATATATTATGCTGCGTAATTAAGAGTAAGGTGACAGTTTCACTAGTTCACGCAACGTAAACCATGAAGTTAGTATATATGTGATAGCTGTTTCTACACGAACTTTAATTTATATATGTTACTAATGGGACATTAATCCCTTTCAGTTTCAGTGACTAATAATTTATTCAATGAGTTACGCTTCATGTGAGATTGATTATTCATTTGCATAATAAGCACTTTACCAATCTAAACAACTTCCCCCCTGATTTTGTTTTCAGCTTTACCTTTATTTAAACTTTAAAATAGTTACTATGCATTTCTATATAGATTTAATTAGAATGTACCATCTAAATATTTGTATATTGTTACTCAATTATAAATTATAAATTATAAATTATGATCTAGATGACAAGCACTTAAATTTTTCAGTAGTGTTGACCAGTTGCGTGTGTGATATTTAATTGTGAGTGTGAAGACCTAATTCATAGGAACAGAACATGCTAGTTCTTGGTAAAGATGCCTACAGGTCCATTAGTCTACCCGTCTTTTCGTGCAAGCAATAACATATGAGAAATCGCATTTATACACTCTACTTCTTGCATTTATACACCTTGTTGGTACAATTTCTTCTATAATAAAAGTGATGAAAAAAAGAAAAGAGAGAAAAATGTCTAATAAAATATCTATATGATCAAGATGATAGACTAAAAATAAATAAAAAGTTTAGTTTTAATATTCTACTCACAAAAATCTAAGTCACTTACTCTTCAGATGGTGATGTGTGAAAGTTTCTCATGTTCTATCTATTTGATCTTTTTAGCGCTAAACCATGAGAGGTCGTACATGTAATGATACATGCACGTTTTTAATATAATAGAACTTAATTTTATATATATAGTGTATTTCTTTTTGTACAGTGTATATTGTTGTTAATTGTAAATATGTTTTTTAAAATTGGAATCATCTTATTTTTATTATTTTTAGGGAAACATTTAAATATAGTTTAATACTCTATATATTTAGAATTTTATTTTAAATTTTAAATATAATCTAATAATCTATATTTATAATTATTTGTCCCACGAACATGTTGCATTTGATATGTTCCACTGTACATAATCACGGATTTAGAAATCTATTAAAGGGGTGATTTTTTTTTTCTTCTTTTATGATTATTTAAATATATAACTTCTAACCAATAATAAATTAAAAAAATATTTATTGAGTTTACACATAAAATTGGAACAAATTAGTATTCCAACTAAAAAATCGTAATAAAAATTTCTATAACCGAAAAGACTTCTATTTCCAATGATAAAAATTTGTATAATTGATAGGATATCAATTATTTTAAAATATATATAATAATTATTTCTTAAAAAATCTGTTTAGTAAATTGTTGAGTAATCTCTTTGGATATTCTTAGTGTGCTTTATCAATAGCTGACCAAAATTCACGTCAATCTTGAAGTATTGTACTATAGCATCTACCTAAAATTCCAATTAGACATGAAAAAAAAATGAGAGACGCACTTAATAAATACTCAAGCAAATTTATTATTTTTCAATCTACTGATAGAAGTCCACAAAACAAAAATACACGAGCATTATTATGAGTTTTTTTTATCATAAAAAAGTTTAAAAAAGTTAAGACCTAAAAACTTATTAAGGTAAGGACAGATATTTAGGTTTAACGAATACCTATGAAAATACTTATATAGATTATTTATTAGTAAAATTTTTACAAAAACTTACGAAGATATTTATATACATTACTCGTTAGTAAGATTCTCACAAAGACTTATAAAGATATTTATATAAATTACTCACCAATAAAATTATCATGACAACCAGACTCAAATTTATATCTTTTTGAAATATGAGTATGATTTTTATCAATTGAATTAACATTAATTTATCATAAGTTATATCCGGTTTTATTGCGAGATTGTTGTTAAAGATTTTACTTGTTATAACTAATGCTAATTTTTTATATTTTAAGCTTTGGAAGATTCTCCATTGTTACAGGGACACCAACAATTGAAGAAGACCCGTAACAATGGTCTCGTAATTAAAAAAAATTATCAAATATAATAATAATAATTAAAAATCATTCGATTCTATAGCAATATATATTAACCCAAAGTTCCAGGGAGTATAAGGCCAAAATTTTTTTATTTCTTATATTTTTTATTTTTATTATAATGTGATTTCAATCACCCGTTGCTAAAAAAAACACTAAAGAAAAATTGATTTATATAAAACGAGATTAATTTAATCCAACCTGCTAGCTCATAGAATCAAGTTGAATTTCAAAAATTCTTATTTGAAATGATCCGAAATGAATATGACTCATTTGACATAGTATTTTGTTAAAAAAAATTCCTTTAAAATTTTAAATATTTTTAAATAAAAAAAATTAAACTTAAATTAGTCCAGACCAGCAAAATCTTAATCCAAACTGGATGGTTTGATTATTTTTTCATCTTGGTCTATCAAGACAGACCAAACTAACTTATTTGTCACTTTTAGAGTACAAATGCTTAATCCTAAAAAAATATTAAATTTTTTGTTTTAGTTTCTATATATTTTTTTATTTTTAGTCTATATATTTAACAAATAATGTGATTCGAATCCCTTATTATTAAAAGTAGGTACACATATTGCCAGGACTATTTTTGTATACAATAACAATCATAGAATTTGAACATAGAACTCCAAACAAAATATTGAAATTTCTCGTCACTAAGCTAATCCGAGTGGTCTAGTATTGTTTGCATTGACTCACAATTTCAAAAGGTTTGAAAATAAATAAAAAAAAACAAATTGTAAATAAAATGGTAGCAGTTTTGTAATTAAAAATGAAAAAAATAAAATAAAATCTACGAGCCGAAAGTCCTTTGCTGCGTTGTTACCGATCCCACTGATTTCCTCGGTTTTCCATTGCGAACTTAACATTGCCTGCTGGTGGGCCTCAAAGGCTTCTACATGGGCTCTTGTATTGGACTCATTTTCTGACCATACTTTTATCTAATTTCTTGTTATTTTATGTGTTTACCTTTGCCTTTCATATGAGTTTCCATAATTAAATAAAATTATTTAAGATTTTATTCTTTCCGAAAAATTAAAGTGCTTGTCATCATGAATTGAATTGTGTCCCCCTTTCTTCCTGCCATTGTTAAACAAACACCTAATGATTAATTAATGGAGGTCATAATTAAACTAATTCTTAACTAATTGAATATTTGTATCCCGATAGAATTTTATTTGTTAACTATTAAATGCTTTTGGTGTTTTCTAATTATTGCTCACGGGTCATTGTGTCTCCAGCAGTGTTGACATTAATTAGTAATGTATTGATATGCAACTTTAGTATGCACTGGCTCGTATTAAACAATGCCAACTTTTCCATAATGTTTTCAAATATAGTTTTCCATTTTCAGGAATTATAATATCCTTAATGATCATGAATACCCATGACTACATCCGAGTAAGTCTGAAATGAAATAAAGATGTGAACTCGTTTTCACACTGCAGAAAATAACCAATTCAATGGTAGGTGAAGTCTAAAATGTTTTTTTTTTTTAAGAAATTCTCAAATTTATACAATAATTATATGTTAACATTTTTGTTTTATAAAAACTAATAGTAAATATTGATTTGTTGTTAGGCTCTGACCTTTAGTTATTTTACTTTTAAAGTCATCTTCATGCAAAATCCGTCCTAACTCTGCTAAATGGAAAAGCAAGTATTGTTTACTTCTTTGGACAAGCTTTTGCAAAGATCCCTGTACACATTTTATAAACTTTGGTGTCAAGCATTTCAGGTAACTTCGATTTCACCACTCTCGTAGGATAATGTTACCATTTGGGTCATAACAATAGACTTAGGATTTTCCACTAACTCCAATCAAAATTAATTTTAACAAAATTATAAGCATGATTAGTGACCATTGCATGTATGTATATAGAGTATTAACACAAATTTTTTTTATTCAATAAAGTTGATGAGAATTGAATTCCAAGAATTCAGCAAATCTTAAGGCTTTATAAATGTCTTAAAAAGATATTTACACGTTATTTATTAACAAGAACTTCTTATTAATAGCGAAGCTTAAACTCACGATTGTAAAATGTAAATATGATCCTTATGAACTAAACTAGTTGGTAGTATAAAAACAATTTGACAATAAGTATTGAAGCTCATCTTAATATATTCATTTAAAAACCAAGTAGTAATAACAAATGTAGGGGGACCAAACTATGATCTGGGGGCACGAAGCATAGTATATTCGTTTTCAGATTCTGTGCTTCATTTAATCAATAAAATGAAATGGGCCTAATGGGTCCAATAAGAGTTTTATATTGAGCCAAGTCATTGGACTTTCAACTTCCAGGCCACATGTTGTATTTTCAACACGAGAAAGAAAATACAGCGTTTGAAACAAAACAAACAAATAAAACTAGTAGTTTATGTAACATTACTTCGGTGTACATGTGTGTATATATAACACGTTTGATAGTTAAGATAAAGAAGTTGAATAATAGTAAGATAGGATTATAATACAATAAATTCTTATATTATCTAGTATTTGATGCATATTAAATAATTTTTAATAGTATACTTATTATTTTATTTTATATTTGAGATGAATTAGATAATATATATATATATATATATATATATATATATATATATATATATATATATATATATATATATATTTATTTATTTATTTATTTATTTATTTATTTGTGTGGAAATTTTATTATTTTATCATAATTATATAATAATTTTTAATATAATTTTAACTTGTAAAATATTATTTTATTTTAAATTATAAAAAATATATTTAATATTCATTCTTGAATTTTATACATTATTTAATTTTTAAATTATAAAGATTATACAAAAATTAACTAAAAAATCAATGGACATAATATTATTGTAACATATTTTAAATAATTGATATAATTTTTTATCACAGTATAATATTTATACTTTAAGTGGTAAATATTTTTAACTGGGCTAACAGATACCTTAATACTTCCCGTTAGTTAATTATAACTGTTTTCCCGCATATAATCATAATTTATTTAAAAAGCTTCATCATTTTTTTTTATCTTAGCCAAAACTAAAAAAATATAAATTGATAAATGACGAGTATATAATGTAAGTTTTTTTTGGGGGGTGAAAAATAGTATATAAGGTTAATCAATACGCTAGTATTATTTTAAAGGGAATTGAATTTTCCCTTTTGGTAGCTAAGTTTATTTTTCTAAAATAACATTAAAACACTGCAGTATTTTTGCAAAATAAAAAATACTAATTAATGGATATATAGATAGTCTTTGCTTAATTTTTTTAAGTAATACTCTCTTAATTAATTTCTATAGAAGCTTTGCTTTTAATTTTATACTTTTAATTAAAATTTTCCCTAATTATTATCTTTCTACTTTTTGAAGTTTTATTCATTAAAAACTAATTTTTTTTAGAAAACTTTCGGTATTTTATTTGGCACACTTTCACCTTTTAAGAAATTTAAAAATATCAAATATTTTTATTTTTAAGAGTATTTTTAGTTAAAGTTACATTTAATTTAACTCTTTCTTTTAGAAATCTCACGTTAATTAATTTATAAATAAGATTTGACTAATTTATAAATAGGATGAATATTTTACAAGGAATATTTTAAATTGAGTTACACCCAAACTCAAAATCTAAAATAATATTAAAAGATTTACATATTTCATACTTAAAATATATAATCATAAATATAAGTAAAATATAGTAGATATTTTATATTAACTAATAATAAAACTTAAATTACTGTATATAAATGAAAATTATCGTCACTTTATAAACTAAATTTTGTGATTAAATTTAATATAAATCTAAATCTTAAGACTTTTAATTAAAAATAAAAAAATAAAAAGTTATATATATTATATAAACAATTTTTACATGATACACTATGTCCATTGTCAACATCTATTATTATTCTCTATCACTTTCTTTGAGGCACATCCTATAATCTATCGTAATTACACTTGTCTCCTTACCAAACTTTTTATTTCAAAAACAGTGTAACTACTATGTACCATAATATCTAGTCGAGCACGGGTGTTGTGTATGAACGCGTATGATGAGTTAGTTCCAAAAGATGGAAAGAGAAAAATGGCATGATATAATTAATCAGAAAATTGAAATACAGCGATGTATTTTGGTTTTAGCAAAGTTGCTTTGTCCTCTTATGCTTCGTATTCTAGTAGAGAATGTCCGAAGTAAAAAATTAGTAAGATATGGGTTAAGGTTTTTAATGATTATGTGTACAATACCGGAGCTACCGGTTGCCGGAGAACGTTGACAAGGGTGTCGGTTGCGCTGAGAACGCATGCCATGGGTGCCACTTCCATCGCTTTCTCTGTGGACATCTTAATTATCCACCGTACGTCCATTTGTCATCTTACCCCACACAAGGTAATCAACAATGACATCATCATAACCTTTTGGTATAAATATACACCTTATTTTATATTATAAACATCGTACTTATGACAAATAGTTCATCTCCGTGTCATTAAATTTAGATTCTTTAATTTAAATACGTGGTTTGACATTTGAATTTTGATTAATATATATGAAAAACAAATTATTAGAATGGACAGTCTATGTGAGTATCAATAAAATTTAAAAAAAAAATTAAAATTATGATAATCGATTTAAATATTCTTTTATAATACGTGTGTTGAATATGCGTATCTAAATACGTCATATCGAGGCTATTTAATATAACTAACTTCTCCGTCGTTTGTATAAATTTGATGTGAAATTTTAGTAATACATGTGGTGTGTTGAATAATGTTTGTTTGATGCATAGAATTAGGGCTTGGAAATTTTTTATTAGTTAAAATTTATTAAAAATTATAAAATTTTGTAAATTTTATAATTTTATAAATTTTAATAAATTTTAATAAATTTTAATTAATAAAAAAATATATTAAGAAGTGCGTTTCTAGCTCTCCTTGAAAAAGCGATGCATGGATTGTGAGTTTTGGAGAAGGGGGAGTTTTTTTTTTTTATTTTATTTCGGGTTCTTTGTTTGATGGAGTGAGGAGTAAGAGGGAGCGAGGTTGTAGTAGTATAATTCGAGCACCATTACTGGGGGTGAAGAAGTTTTGATAATTTTTTTTATACAAATAATTTTTTAAAATATACTAAAATAGGGCAATAACTTCTTCGTTTGTCGACGGTTTATAATCGCTAAAAATTGATACATCATCAGAAATTACTTGCATAAAGAAAAGTATAAATCGTACTTATGAAAATAACTTATCTCATATCATAAATTTTTTTAAAAAAAGCCTACACTATTTTGTTAAGTAATAATAAGGTGGGAATAGGAATGAGAATGTTAAGATGTAGACAACACAAAAAATATAAAATACAAAATGATTATGTATGATAAAAAAAAATGGAGTAATATGGATTGAAGAAAAAGTTAAGATTGTTTGGTCGTGTACAAAAATGTGGGAATCACTATTAAAAAGTTAAAATTACATTATTTGTAATCCTATGAAAATGAGAAAAGAGACAAAAAAGACTCTGGAGTACACTGTGAAGGGAGATCTCGTAATAATTAATATTCCTAAAACTTTGTTTTTAATTAAACTTAATAGCGTGGTGAAATGAATGTAACCAACCTCGAGATTTGGAATAAGGCTTTGTTGTTACTATTTAGTATTTTGGTAATTTTGAAAGTGAATTACACCATACTGGTAAATTTTATTTTTTTATTACATCAATTGCAACTATAGTTATCAAAATTAGACTAGATAGATGGATCGATCCAATTGAGAGCTAATTTGGTAATCAATTCTCTATTTCTAAAAAAAATGATTTTAGAACGAATAAGAATTGCTTAAGAACCAGTTAAATCGGTCCAAATTTAATCAAATTAATAAAAATATTGGTACAAAAATTGGTTTCAACCAATATTTTTTAAAATATTGTTCTTTTTATATTATATAATATATATTAATTTAATTTAATTTAAAATATTTTAAAGATCTATAAAAATAAATACTATTTTTATCTCTATATGTAATTTTGTTTTTATTATTTTTATAAGACTCTTTACAAATAGTCTCTTATATTAATTTTTTATTAAAATATTCTTAATTAATTTACCATAATACTGTCAATTAAATGATATGAAAAATTTTCTTTCTTACAAAAATTAAAAAAAAATATTTCACATTAATTAATAAAAAATATTTATACAAATTATGTAAAACAAACTTGCATTATTATTTCATTATAATTTATATGATAAATTGGTTAATTTTTATAATTTGATATTTTAAAAATTATATTAAAACAGTATGAAACTATTCGTGTATGATTATAAAATTTTTAATTAATTAGATAAAAATAATAAAATAAAAATATAAAATAACATATTTAAATAATTTTAAAAAATAATATAAATTGTTAAGCAATTCAATATTAGAAACTAAATTAATAAAAAAATTTAATAAATATTAATCAATTGAAAGCGTATTTATTTTACAGTTGGACTGGTTAGGGGTTGGCAAGGGTGTCAGGAGCGCTGATAACCCGGCATCGGTGTCACTTCCATGGCTTTTATGTGGGCCACCTTAATTGTCCTCTTCTGTCCCTGTGCCGTCTTACCTCACATCATAACTTCATATATAGTACACAAATGGGATTTATTTTTTATTTTGAATTTTCATTTTTTAATTTACCTATATTGATTGTTAGGTTAAAGAAAAATAAGAAGTTAACATAAAAAGTAATTTTTTATAATTATTTTTTAAATAAATGAATTCTTCCTCATACTGCATATATACATGATTTTATATCATCAATATTATATTTAATGAGTATGTTTAGTCAAACTTATTTTTAATTTAATTATTATTTATAAATAAAAGTTAGGTTAAATACTTATTAATATTCTTTTAAAAAAATAGTTTAACTTTATAAAATATAATAATAAAAAAAAAGTAACTTTTAAAAAAGCTACGAGACGTGGCATATATGAGAGTTCGCGAAAGTTTTTATAGTCGAATCTGTTTTTTTACCATGTTAAGGCAAAGTGTTTTTAGCATATGTTTCATGAATTACATGTAGTGCCGTAAAACATGGTAGCATTTGAACCATTAGATTCCAAATGGCAGAGTTTAGATGATCTATAAGGTATTAGATTCGAGTTTTCATGTGTTATCAAATTTTTTATTTAAAAAAAAACATAGTAGCACTTAATTACAAGAAGCCATCGGCTTTCATGTCTGTTTCAGGAATTGGTCATATTATTAGTGTGTGATTTTGCTTTTAGATTTAGAAAACAATATAGAAAAAAGGGGTCTTATTTCTTAAATAAATGTCGTGCAGATTATGTATTTTATAATGAAAAATCATTAAAATAAAAATTTATTATAAATATTATGTGTGAATAATTATTAAAATAAATTTTTATTAATTAAATTAACTTTTAACAATTTTAACCATTAAAAGCTTTAAATATCTATATTTTAATATTTCATTTATTTTTATTATTATTAAAATCATTTTATGTAGATTAAATTAATTTTATAAATATACTTTTTATTGGACAAGATTATTAGAACTTAAAATGTTTTTATCCAACACAAAAAATTACTTGCATAAGAGTAGAAATTGTACTCATGAAAACAACTTATATCATACATTTTTAAAAACTACACTATTTATTACCTGCATAAAAGTAGAAATCGTCCTCGTGAAAACAACTGATATCATAAATTTTTTAAAGACAACTGATATCATAAATTTTTTAAAAACAAACGTTATTTTGGTGGTCGAGAGAAAGGTGAAAGTAACAATAAAAATGTTAAAACAAATATGTAATCAGACAATAAACGACAAAATACTGAATGATTACATATGAGACAAAATACTGAATGATTACATATGAGACAAAATTAGTATAATACCGATAGAAGAAAATACCATAAAAAATTGATTAAGGTGGTTTAGTAATGTACGTACAGTACATGTCATTGTAGGCACTACTAAGAAGGGTAAATACATAATTTGTAGTTTTATGAAAAGGAAGTAAAAAGACTAAGAAAGATTTTGAGGAAGTTGTGAAGGAAGTTGTGAAGGAAATCTCATGGTAATTAATATTCATGAAACTTAGATTTTTAACCAAACTTAATAACGAGGTATGATCAACTTAACCTACTTCACCTAATGAAATGACGTTTTGTTGTTGCACACCATTTTGGTAATGTTGAAAGTGAACCACACCATAATGGTTAAAAAAAAAAAAATCTCTATACTTGAACTACAAATCATAGTTGTCAAAATTAAATTAGGTAGTTTAGCCTGTTAAATCAAAAATTAGTTTGATAATTAGTCTATTATTTAAAAAAATCCACGTAATTTCAAAACTAATGAAAATCAATCAAGAATTTATTAAATTAGTCAAAAACTAGTAAAATCGATAAAATAAATTAGTGCAAAAATCGATTTTTTTCAAAAAAAGTTATTATTCTTTTTTTATGTTTTTTAAACTAATCTGAAACATTTTTAAGATCAATAAAAATACATACTACCCTATCACTACATGTAAAACTTTTTTAAAAAAATATTTTTTCATTTTTATAAGACTCTTTTGTAAATGATTTCTTATATTAATTATTTTTTACTAAAATATTATTAATTATCTAAAAATAAATACTATAAAAAATTAAAATATAAACTATTTCTCTCCTTGACAATAATAAGAAAAATTAGTAACATATATTAATTAATTAATTAACGAGTTCGAATAATTTTAAAATATAATATAAATTATTAATTAATTAGTGTAAATTAAATAAAAAATATTAATTAATATTTAATAAAAATTATTTGATTCTTATTTTTAATAAAATATATACTTTAATAATTTATATCAATTAATAAATTTTAAATATTAAATGTTTTAAATACGTGTTTGATTTTTCATTTAAAATATATATTTAATATAAGATGATATAAAATTGAAAGTAAAAAAAGTATGAAATATAATAAAAATAGAAATAATTTAAGAATATGTAAGGTAATTCCAAAGAAGGTGGCAGGTGTGGGGTTGTGAGATATGAGGAATGTGATAGAGGAATAAAAGGGTAAAAAAGTGAATATAAAAAGTGTGGGAGCAGTGAGGAAATAAACAAAAAAGAGAGGTAGGTTCTGAAAAGCCTGCGCTCTATGATTCATGAAGCAGAATCCCACGACGCAACTGAATGTGTTGAAACTAAGAATTCCTGTCAGTGCTGATTCCCACTACCTATTCGCGTGCTCTCTTCTTCTTCCACCTTTTCCCCACCGCTTCCACTCTTCATCTCCTACACTGCACTAACTTCTTCATCTTCTGCACTTCAATTTTAACCTCCATTTTCTATTCCCTTAATTATTATATCCCTCACTTTTTCTCTCTCTCTTTTTTCTTTCTACCTCTCTCTTTTATTGCACTTCATTTTTTTAATCAAACCTATCTTTTTATAACATTACAATTTTGTATGAATACAAAAATATTTATAAACAATCCAAATAACTCCTGTTTCAATGATCGTGGTGTTGAACAGCGGTGAATGAATAATGCTGACCCACTAGCAGTAATGATGATTTTATAAAATAGGTTATAATTTAATTTTAATTTTAAATATTTATTATTTTTAATTTATTTAATAATTATTATTGTATGTTCACATTTTCTTACCATATTTATTTTTAGTGATGAAGCTTTCATATTACCGATTAAATAACTTATGCAAGTGAATATCTTAAAATTAATTTTATAGGATTGAGATAAATTTAAATATAAAATTAAAGATGATTCAAATTTATTGAATTACTTATTATAAAATTATTATCATTTACTTTTAAATATTTAGTCCTATAAATTTTGTATTTAAAATATTTAGTATTCAATGTAAGAATAATGTTTAATATCTCAATTAACTAGAGATATTATTAAAATTAATTAAATTAAATATTTAATAATTTTTTTAAAATAAAAATTTAACTAAATTTCAAATTTTCTTATATATATATATATATATATATATATATATATATATATATATATATTTATATATTGTATAATCTTACATCAAACACCTTTTACCCCTCAAATCATATATTATTAGGAGTGACAGATAATTTACTTTAAAAATTTAATTATAACTATTATCATGGGATTGAATAATACATGAGATGAAATGAAATGTTCAACTAAAGAAAAACTAAAGTATTCAGAGAATTCAAAATAGAATAAAATGTAAGAAATAAACGGCATAATCTAATTTTAGCTCCAACTAAACACCTTTTACATCTCAAATCATGTATTATGAGGAGTGACAGGTAATTTACTTTAAAAAAATAATTATAACTATTATCATGGTGTTGAATAACACGACAGATGAAATGAAATGTCCAACTAAAAAATCTAAAGTGCTCAGAGAATTCAAAATAGAATAAAATATAAGAAATAAACTAGTCAATAAAAGACAAAAATTGACAGCAGTGAGTCACGACAATAGATTCACATATATAAAAATATGGAGTAAAATATAAAAAGTTTAAGATGAATCCTAGCCATTGTGGACTTATCGGGGGTAGAGTGTGGAACTGCTATCAACTAATAAAAAAAATAATGTTAGCAATATTTTATTTTTAATATTTTTTATTATTAACTAAAATTTATTAAAAATCATAAATCATAAATGTTGGTGAGTCTAACTTGTTTCTCTTTTTTATTTAGAAATAAAATCGTTAAAATTTATAATTTTAATTAATATTAAAAAAATTGTTAGAAAGAAGGTTGATATCACTCCTCAAATAGGTTTGTCATGTACTTTAAGTCTACATGATTTCTAAAGTATCTTTCAAACAGTTTTTTTGTGGAATTTGTTCAGATTTTTAAAAATGTTATTTATATTTTTTTATAACATTTATTTCCACGAGTTTTTTATTTTAATTTATTTCAACGAGACTTATAGTTATTTTTATAACGTAAATTCTTATGTAATAATTAATATTTTATTGAATAATTATTTAATTAAATTATTTAATCACGGACACTTTAAATTTTAAATCTGGTAGATTCATCTTAGTAGTTCAAAACGTGTCACATATTGTTGCAAATATCACAGCTAATGGATTATTAGTTAGATAATTAGCTATGGTTAGTTGATGTTAGCTGGATTAATATGATAGTTATTAGTTAATTCAGCTTATGTAACTACTTGTATTAAGGTAAATTGGAGTCTCATTTGTAATCATATTCCACAATCTTATCAATTTCATTTATTTGGTTCACTTATTCCCTTTATTTTTTTTTCATTTCTCTTGTTTAGGTTTTATCATATTTCTCAAATACGATATGATATGAGAGGGTTTTAGGACCTTTGGCTATTAATCACACTTTTAATTTCAAAGTTATATCTTTTAAATTTTTTTCTCTCAAATCAGGTTTTATCGTCTTAGTAATCTTTCTAACTCTAATTTTCTACACACAAGCAATAATTTCTTAATGATCTTGGTCTCTTCATTCCTAAATGAGAGGAATTACTATGTTTGGGTTTGTACCGATCGACCAAAGACTCTTTTGGACAACCAATTCTTTCTTAATCGATTGTTTCAATCTCAACAATCCTTCCAACCCTAATTTTCTACACACAAGCAAGAATCTCTTAATGATATTGGTCTCTTCATTGCTAAATGAGAGGAATTACCGTGTTTGGGTTTGCACCGGTCAGCCAAAGACCCTCTCGAACGACCAATTCTTTTTCAATCGATTGTTTCAAGAATGATCAATATAATACACATCGCATTTAATATTTGTAGGAAGTGTCGTTTGACAAACACAATGGTTAAGGCATGCGTGCCTAAAAACTCGTATGTTACACACCACAACAAGCTAGAAGTCAAACATTCATCTCATCAAGTTGTCCCATCCTTACGGGGATTTCCTTTTGGTTACTATAAAAGAGAAGAAAATACCACCCCACTCCACTACCCAGGAAAACCACTTTCGGTTAACATTTGACATTGAAATCGTCATCCTCGGACTGTCTTATTTCACCAAACCAAGAACAAAGAAGAAATACGAACAAATATTGACCTGCCATAATAAGTACTAGAAGTAGCTCACATCAAGAAATATACGGCCAAAGCAAGAGCAACAAGACGGTACGACAAAAAAGTGTCCTCCCAACAGTTCAAAAAACAAGACTTGATGCTTTGCAGAAATACAGACGCCAACAAGCTCCCCCCAAACTAGGAGTGCCCTTTTAGAATCACAAAAGAAATAAGGAAAGGAACATACCGACTAGAGAACTTGGATAGAAGAAAAGTTCCGTGTACATGGAACAACAATCTTGCATTTTTACTATAGTTAATGTTATATGTATAAATTATCTTCAATCTCAATAAAATCCAGGTCGAAGCTAGCTAAAAGCCATCTAAAAGTGCCACTAGTAAGAAGTCCTTGAGCGAGGCGATCAAAAGGACGAATCAAAGCCCTTGAGCAAGGTCGACAAAAGACCCCCCCCAAAAAAAAAAAAAAAAAACGAACCAAAGTCCCTAAGCAAGAGAGTCAAAAGACCTCCCAGGATGAACCAAAGTCCCTGAGCGAGGCAAATTTCCCCAGGATGAATCAAAGTGCTTGAGAGAGATGGTCAAAAGAACCCCTCCAAGACGAATCAATGTCCTTGAGAGAGGCGGTTAAAAGAACCATCCATAATGGATCAAAGTCCTTGAGCGAGGTGGTCAAAAAAACCCCGAGTATGAATCAAAGTCTCTAACCCACAAGATAAGTCTAAAATCCTTGAGAGAAATGTCAAAAGACACACTCTAGGAAGCCCCTACGAGAGGCGATCAAAAGACCCCCCTCTCCCAAGACTAATCAAAGCCCCTGAAAGAGGTGGTTAAAAGACCATAGGATGAATCAAAGTCCCTAAGAGAGATAGTCAAAAGATCCCCAAGGATAAATCGAAACCCCTGAGAGAGGTAGCCAAAAGATCCCCCCATGATGAGTCTAAAATCCTTGAGAGAGGTAGTCAAAAAACCCCCTAAGACGAATCAAAGTCCCTGAGAAAGGTGGTCAAAAGATCCCCTAAGGATGAATCGAAGTCCCTAAGAGAGACAGTAAAAAAAAACCCAAAGATGAATTGAAGCCCTTGAGAGAGGCGGTCAAAAAATCTCCCAAGATGAGTCTAAAATCCCTGAGAGAGGAAGTCAAAAGACCCCCAAGGATGAATCGAAGTCCCTGAAAGAGGTGGTCAAAAGACCCTCTAGGGCAAGTTTGAAGTCCTTAAGTGGAGGCGGTCAAAAGACCCCCTCACTACTAGGATGACAAATGCTTAACGTTAGAAGTCCTTGTGCGCAAAAAAAAAAAACCTAAGAGAAGAAAGAAGAGAAAGGGAAGAAAGCCAAGAAAAATCACTTTTTTTCGTCATGGCTAACAGCGTGGGAGATGGAAGGTAGAAACCATGATGGGAGGGACACACCAGGAGAAAGATGTAAAGAGCAAAGGAAGAAGACACACCAGGAGCAAGTTGTAAGGAAGCAGGGAAGAAAGAAGGAGGTTCTAGAAATAGGAGCGAGACACGGAAAAAGAGAAGATGAAAAGACTGATGGAACTTAAACATCCCTATTAAATCGCTAGAAGCGGGAAATGAGGAGTCACTTAGGGTGCAATCTAATGGTCTAGAATGAAGCGTCGTTGCCAACGATTTGCATCCAAGTGTGGAGAGTGGAAGCACCAACCACCCATAGTAATGACACTGGCACGTTACTCTCACTGCCAATAGAGTAGCCTCTAGGTGCATGCCCTCGCTGGAATTCTTTTTATAATAAAAGAAAAAAAATGCTAAGGGACACTTGGTTTGAAGCATTTGTACCGATCGTCCAAATCCTTCCTTGAACCAATCGTGACTAAAAGTAACTGCCTTACAAAGCGTCTTCATTACGATCGGCGCTTGAAGGGCTATATAATAGTCAGGTAGAGACCCTCTCAGATGACCAATTCTTTCCTAGCTGGCTGTTTTAGGAACGATCATATAGTACACATCATAGTTAATGCCTATAGGAGACACTGCCTAATAGACACAATGGTCAGGGCATGTGTGCCTAAAAACTCGTTTGCTACATGCCACAATAGGCTAGAAGTTAGATATTCATTTCATCAAGCAACATTATCCCATCCTCCTGACAAGGTTTTTCTTTTGGTTACTATAAAAGAGAAGGAGGGAAAGGGAGAAAGGCATGAGAAATTCAAATAACCAGTAGTGATGATAGTTGTATTCACTAGGAAACCACACTTAGACACTTCAATGTGAATAGGACTCGATTAGTGTATATGTTACTTCTCTCCAAAAACAAAGATTTTTTTAGAGGGTGTAGTATCCGTGGAATTATATTAACAAACCAACTTAAAATTTGTATCAATAAAATAATTTATAGAAAATTTTATGTTTATGGTTAATACATGTACATTTTTTTCTATAACTTATGGAAAAGGTAATACATTAAAATGAATTCAAAATCCAATGCAATTAGATAAACCACATAATATAGGTTAAAGTAAACTTAGTCATTAGCCAAAAGCATTACATCAGTTGTTAGAAATAAGCAAAAATAACAACATAAATTGAATAGTAAAATTTGTAAAGTTAAGAAGAAGGTTAAAACACACACATATGTTGTCCAAAGGGAGTCGTCTTACTGCAATATAGCATCATCGTACACCCAATGAGTATATAATTTAAAATTCAACTTTTTAAAGTTAATCATATGTCTAACACAACATCTACGAATCGGATCATCAAAAACATCCTTCTTCTTGTTAAACAAACACGGCAAGCATTAAGCCATGAAGTTCAATCCTCTGGGCATCGAGGTGCATATTGTGGTGTGTTATCTATTTGTCGAACGAAGAGTGTCACCAAATAAAAAAAAAAGAAAATAAAAATACAAACTTACAAAAAGGTTTGAATCCACAATCATGTATTAGTAGAGGATATAAAGGGCAACACAATAAACACACATACTCAAGTACTAGTAGGAGGATATAAAGGGTAGCACACACATATCGTGCAATATAACATGGAATATATCCATAATACCAAGATATAACATTACATGCTCATGCATAAAACTATAAGTCATTATTACTCCATAGAATAACCTCATTATGCGGTGAGATAACTAGTATTGTTCCTTAAAATAATAAACATTAAATATTAATATCATCAAATCTTATTATGACACATGTCATAAGTCATCTAGGACAATACATTAAAACTAATTAAGGGTACAACAATGCTAGGTCAAGACGTTTGTATAGGACAATCAAAATTACGATGACGTAGGTGTGCTTCCCAATCTTCTATAGCATTATGGGCTCAAATATTCCCAAGATCTCTTAGCGACTACCACCTATCATTACTCAAACTCCCCCCTTTAGAGAATGTATCTTTCACCATAATGTACCTCCAAATGATTCATGACTTCATACAAGCTAATCAACAACTTTGAAATTAATTCTTATATACGAGTTTCTCGTGTCTTAGACCTTTGATTTTTCACGTCTTAAGTCTTAAATAGTCATTACTCCAGCTATTAGGCTTAAATCTTCATTATTATGTCTATCACTCATTGTTTATTAGTATCTTTAAGTCTTATGCATCTCAAGTATTTTTATGTAAATCTTAAAGTCTTGGATATATTATGGAAATCCAAAATAATCAACTAAGTTAAAATAACTCAATTTGTTTAGAAATGTGTTGATTTAATCTTGGTTGGATAACTTTAATAAATAATTAATTATCTAATTAATATTTATTATTTTAATATGGTGTTACTACTTAAATAGTCATTATTTTTTTATTCATAATTAGTTATTAATTTGAAACATCCAATTATGTCTTAAAATTTACTTATTTGATAATCATTCTCAATCCATTGTTTCCATACTATTGTGAATATATGTAATGTCATTTAATCTTTCAATGTGAAAGCTTTTATTTTTCTAAAAATAAATTATTATTAATATATTAGTATTTTGCTATCATTTTGGTTTGATGAGTGTGTATGTGTTTTTGAAAAAGTTACCTAAAAGTTGTTATATTGTGAACTCGGTTAGGTAACTTTTCAAAAGCACACACAATCATCAGATGAAATGGTAACAAAATATTAATATAACAATAATAATTTATTTTCTAAAAAAAGTAAAGCTTTAATATTGAAAAGTTAAGTGACATGACATATACTTACAATAGTAGAAAAACAATATACTATGAATGAAAAAGACTGAAGACAAAAACAATAAAGTGGTTACATTATGTGACAAGGTAGTGTTAGAATGGAAGCTTGTGAAGTAGGATGAGTGCAACTACGCTTTAAAAGAATAATTATATCATTTGATATGTTGCAATCATATTTAAAATATTGATATAAGAAATATTCTTAAGAATAACATCAGATACGGGATAAGTTAAGTTTCTATGTTAAAGATTATTTTAAATATTTTTAATTTTTAATTTTAATATTTTTCATTGGGAATGCAACTATAATGTTGGAAGATATGAAAGTTTGTGATGGTTATTTTGTTATGGAAACTTTTATTTATGGACATCAATGTTAGTGTTGAACAAAAGGAAATAGAACAAGAACTAAATACAATGTTTAAGATGTATTTTCAAATCGATGGCTAAAAGCGTAGACCATAGTCCGTGAATATGATTAATCATTTCATCAGGAATGAAAGTCATGTGGAGTATGAGGTGTTCTTGTCACAACTATTGTCAAAGTTTGTTTTCTCTATTGCATCAAACAAAGTCATTTTGAAAAGTGTTTCCCTATTGTCATTCATCTAGATAAAAATGACTCTTGCACTTATTATGGCAAGCATTTATAGATATTTTAGTTTAGTGAAAAACAAAATCAAAACTACTACAAATGTTATTTACTCTATTCTCTTGTTCATTTTCTTTAGCCATGGATATGTCGTTAGTCCATACAATTTTTTCTTTCAAAAATAGTTGTTTCAAAATGGTAAGTACAAATAAGAGTTCAAGTTGTGGCAGATGATTTGCATCAACTAAGTATGGATGGTACTACCATCAGTTCAACATCTACTAAGTCTATAGTAAGACTAGTATTGACTTTTTCTCTTTGCCTTTTTAGTTAGTGTTTGATTTCTAGCCAACACTAGATTTGGTTGGCAAAAAAAATGTGGATGCAACTTATTAACTTCAAACTTTGTAGTATTAAATCATAGGGTGACACGAAGTCAACACTAATGTATATTTAGTGTTTGCTTTCATGTTTTCACATTAAATTTTGGTTGACACTAAAATTTATTGTTTTAGAATATGTATTAATAATAACATATTTTATTTAATAAATATATTTTATATAACATGATATTATATTTATAATGATATTTATTTTAAAATATATTATAAAATATATATTAATTTAAGTTTTATAATTTTCTATTCTACAATTCAATTATATATAATAGTAAATTGATATATTACTGTAAGAGGTTAAGCGGGTCTTGTCTCATTCATTTTAAGTTTTATTGAACTTAAAGATCAAATTCAAATAAATGTTAAAAAATTAAATTGAATAAAAACAAATTCCATCTTTTTCTCATCTTTGAAATTAAGTCTATATAATAGATAAGTTAATATTAAATATTTAAAATTAAATTAATAAAATTTAATAACCACAGAGAAGAACTTTTTCAAGAGTGCTTCATCCCAGGTAAATCTCTATACATATAATCCAAAAACATGATTGAGTCCATGATATATATATAGTCCAATGAAATTGGTTAACATCATCGTATCCACAATATTTACATAATCCAATGATTAACGTCATTGCATCACTTCGAACAGAAAAAAAAAACAAAAAGCAATGCTTTACTCTTACACACCGAAACACACTACCTTTTAGAAAGTATTAGTCACTAAGTGTTTTCGTTTAAAAATCCAAACGTCGCCATATTTTCATTTTCAAAATTGTCTTACTTTGTTTATAAAAAAATGTAAACCATTATATTAATTTTTATAATAAATAAATAATTTTTATAAAATGTTTTAAAACATAACTTAATGACAATTTTGTTCTTATAAAACTAATATTAAAATGACTTAAATATCAGATCTACAAAAATATATATATATATATATATATATATATATATATATATATATATATATATATATATATATATATATATATATATATATATATATATATATATGTATGATTTTGATGATGAATTTCTTATAACATTTGTTAATGAATTTGTAAGATTAAAAATGAGTTAAGTTGTTGACTTAACTTTCTAAGAATTTATTTAGTTTATAATTTCACTTGAATTTGATGTAAACTTTTTTTTAATTTTATTTTGACTTTATTCAAAAGCTTATGAATTTTTCTATTTAACTTGTTAGCTTAATTCAATTTAAAATTATAATTATTTTGTATATTTTATTTTTTTGTTTCATATAAAATAAATTTAATATATATTAATTAAAAATAATGATTATATAAAATTTATAATATAGAGAGATGATTCATGAATTTATAGAATTTAACGATCCTAATTCAAGTCCACCTTGTTATATAACAAACTCAATCTTTAATTCATGTTTAATGAAATAATTCTTGAATTGAGTGTGAAACTATAAATGTTCAAAATGATTTGATTTTATTTGAGTTTGTTTCAATTTCATCCTTTATCTATGCTTTTTTTAGAAAGATTATTGCATCTAATTATAACTATAATTATTTTAAAATACACGTTAAGTTGTAACATTTTGACACACTCTAAAAAAAAATAAGTATACATTAAAATTTTTTTTATATATAATACGTAATGAACATGTTTTTAAATTAAGGAATAGCATCACCTGATCTAGACTACTAGTTTGGTCTGATTTGAGATTTATTTGGATTAATTTGAATTTTAAAACTAGACCCATTGTATTTTGAAGATGAATTTATGTTATACTTTAAGTTGTCTCAACTCGATTTTGTGTAATATATTCTCATAAAAAAATTAAAATTTAACAGATGTATATTAAAATAATTTTTTACTTAATACATATTATTTGACATAACATAATATTATATTTATAATAATATTATTTAATTACATTTTTTTATCCCTTATCTTATTGTAAAAATTCGTTTTGATCATCTATCTTTAATAAAATTTATTTTGAACTTTTAATTCTTAACTTAAGTTAATGTTATCCTTTTGAAATAATGATCGTTTTCGATTTTAATACATAATTTTAAATTGTTTTTTGACTGATTTAAGACATAATACTTATTTAATTAGATTCATCAACACAAAAACTATAAAAATCCAACTAATATTTAAACTAAAAAGTGTCATAAACATAAGAAAAATCACGAGTCTCACAAAAATGTAAAAAAATTCGATATTAGATTTTTCAATTGCTCATTAGACTCATTTTCCACACAATTTTTTTAATTTTTTTCTGACATTTTTTTTAGTTCAAACATTAATTGAATTATATAATTTTTATGTATATGAATTTAATGATACAAAATCGAGTTTTTAGTTAGTAAAATAATAATTTAAAATAAAAATATCATTATTTTAACATAACAACATTAACTAAAATTTAAAAGTTATAAGAACCAAAAGAAACTTTTAAAAGATAAAGGATTAAAATTAATTTTCACAATAATATAAGAGAAAAAATATAATTTAGTCATTATTTAATTTAAATAATATATTTATTTAAATTTTATATTTATTTATTCTATAATTTAATTATACATATGTTATAATATTAAGAATGATGCATTATATTAAGAAATTGAATTAATCTAATCTTATTCTATATATTTGTGAATTTTGAACGAGTTCGGTTGAAATTTAGATTTAAATAAATAATTCTATCAAAATTTTAAATTAAATATGGATGAATATAAACTTGTCGAAATTAACTACAAACGACAACATGTTGATAAGAGATAGTTGTTTAAAAAAATTATGCTTGTTTTCACTCTTATCAATCAAATTACAAAATTAAAGATGAAGTTGGAACTTTTCCAGCTTTTGTTAAAAAAGTTAATCAAGTGCATGTGCATACAAAATATGAATGGTCTATTGTTATCGATAAAGAAGTTTTTTATTCTGTTTTGGATTTTTTTTATCTTCGACTCTATTAACAAGCTTTTCAAAAGTCTCCTTTTATAAAAAGAACTGGGTTAGAGGCTAGAACAAAAAAAAAAAAACATTATTGGATCCATCACCGATCATTTGAACAGAAAAAACAAACAATGACATTTTTAAAAGTATTAGTCAATAAAGTATCTCTTCTAAAATATAATTGTCTCCATATTTTCTTCTTCAAATTTTTGTCGTACTTCGTACATAAAAATAATAAATTTTAAAATATATCTTTTTAAATAAAAATTAAAATTATATATTGATATGTATGATAAATTTAGTAATTTTTTTAACAATTATTTTAAAATTATATTAAAAATAATTTATAATTAGTTAACAGAATTTTAATACTAACTATGCATGTATATTAAACTTTTTAAATAAAACTACTTGATTTAAGTTAAATTAGTTGAAATTTAATTGAAATTTCAAATATTAAAAGTTTAAAGTAAAAAAAAGGTTAAGTTTAAAGTCTCATCTGTTAACAATTTTATTATCTGTATATATAATTATGAGTTAAATATATTTTTAGTTTTTATAAAATAAATAGGTTTTTTATTTTAATTTTTGTTAATTTATTTTGATTCTCGTAAAATAAATCAATTTTAATTTTATTCATTGTAAATTATTTTTATTTAATTTTTATAATTTTAAAATTTAAAATAAATATTTTTTTAATTTTTATTTTATTATAAATAAATAACATTTATTTAAAATATTTATATATATATTTTTAAAAAATATCATAAATTAACATGATATCACCTAGTATATATAACTTGTAACGGTGACTGGTCACGTAATAATAAAGATAAAAATCAATCAAACTTTTTTATAAAATCTAAAATAAACATTCACTTATTTTGTGACTAAAAATAAAAAATACATGCAACCTTATAATTATTTTGTGTTATGCAATTCAATAATTTTAATGATGAAAGATTGCCAAATCCATGAAGTGATGTGCGAGCAATATCAAATCACGTGGTACATGTTGTTTAATACTGAATAAGAAAGAACAGTGAAATATAATTCTTAAAATATTTTTACCATCGTTTATTAATTAAAATAAAAATTTTACTAAACAATATCTATAATAAAGATTTATATGTTGTTTTTTTTTTATAATATAATGAATCAAAACTTAAATATCTAATAAAAATATGTTCACATTTAAATATAAATATTTTTGAAAGAATATATATGGGAAAAATAATACTAAAAAATTACGCATGGGTGTATTTGATAAGAAAATTAAATAGATGAGAAATAAGATAAAAAAAAAAAGAAAAAAACATAACGAATGCAAATAAAATAAAAATGAGTATTTAATTTAAGAAAATATGAAAAATTACACAAATTTATTGTTATTATTAATAATTGAATTTTTTTTATAATAACCAATTATTTATTCAAATTCAAAACTTATGATTTGAAATAGATTATTTCTTAAAAATTTATGCTTTGATAATCTATTCATACATTTTAAGTTATTTTCATTTTTACGTTTGACAAAATAAATAAATAAATAAAACAATATTAAAATTGCATTTCACTTAAATATACTTAATATATCTATATTTTAAGCTATTACATTTTTGAAGGGATGACAAAATCCTTTAAAATTCTATAAAAAATATTAATAATATTTAAATTTATAAAAAAATCCAATATTTATTTCAACAGCAAAATCCACCTCCCAAAAAAAAACATGTTAATCGTTATTTCCTAATTCGTACACATTCATTTTTGTCCGAACACCGGAAAGAGCATCATTTAATAAAACACATAAAATCCTCCTCACAGATTAACCACACATGTAAAAGGCTGATCGTTTGTCCATGAAAATCCTCGGTACCAACAAAATTTTATTTGAAATTTGTATTTGTATTTATATTTATCATTCTAAAATTCTGACATTTTAATTATTGCACTAATGTGTTATAATTACCCGATTCCAAAACTGCCAAAAATCGTTGAAAGATGTGTGAACATATCTGTTCACAAGCGATGCATATTTTTCAACAAATAATTATAAAATATGTATTATTTTATATTATATATTTTATTTTATTATTATATTTACTGCTTCTTTTTTTTTTTTCACCTGCCGGATTACACGGTACACCTCAAGTAAAACGCACGTTTATAACAACCATTTTTAAACAACCATTTTTCAACATAGTACAGGAATTATTGTGAAATATCCGTGCTTGCTGGGAAAACCTCCATTTTTCAACATAGTACAATTAGTGAAATATCCGTGCTTGCTAGGAAAACATATGAAGCCATCGTAATATATTTGTATAGTAAAAGATTGACACAAATAATAGCTATTAAAGTTGGTAAAGTACGTTTTGTCCGGTCGAGCCAAGTTGAATTATTTTCAAAATCTTTGGCTCATATAAAATCCAGGTTAGTTCAACTTGTAGTATAAAATTGGATTTTAAAAAAAGTTGGTTTAAAATGAATTACACTTATTTGATTTATATTTTTAATATTTTTAGAAATTTAAATATTTTTTTTTAAAAATTAAGTCTAAAATGAACGAATATCTAATAATTATTTATATCTGTTAACTGAGATGTTATATATTTAAAATTTAACATTAAATATAAAAATAAAAATTATATTAAAAAGAGAATAATCACACTGCAGTGAGCTCAATATTAGTGATTATATTATCTCATGATACCAAAAAAATTATATATATATATATATTTATTTATTTGTTTATGCATAATATAATATTCATCCTGACATTTTAATTATTGCACAAATGTATAATAATTTTGTGTCCTGGTATGATCATGTCTTCTCATTTCTTTTTTTATAAAGAAAAAAAAATCTTCTCTCGTTTCTTTACTTTATTGAAAGGGACGAAAGTAAAATGAAGGCAATGATGACGAATATTGCAGACTGATATTGCTCTGTGCTTGGCCCCAAGTAGTACGATTGATTATAGGTTTATTTTGTTTACACTCGACCCAAAATTTGATGGAAACATTTATTTTAATTCGAATCCAACTTGATTAACATGTGAAATATATAACATGAGATCGGATTGATATGACATTTTAACATAATACGTTAATTTTAATATTATATATACATAGGTAAATCTAAAATAAAAAATATATAACTTAAAATCAAATATATTTAAAAATAAATAATAATATTATGAATATAATATTAAATTATATAAATATTATCTATTAAACAAAAGTTTTATTGTTGAAATAACTTTTTTAAAAATTCATACTTTTTAAAAATATAAGATATTATATTAAATTAGGATAATAGAAACATAAACCAAACTTTTTTAAATACTTACAGTGAAAATTTAAAACTTGAATAGTCAAAATTAACCTTAAGTGGAATTAGGTGATACTCCCCTAATTCATTCTTCGCTCGGTTATAAAATAACTCTTCTATTATAGTCAGAACAAGAAAATTATATACCTCCATCTTATTTTAGGATGAGTTTGGGGAGGAAAAAAAAATAGATGTAATGAAAAATATGAAAATAAATATAATAAAAGTGAGGTGAAAGAGAAAATGAGTGTATATTTAATAAAAATAAAAATATCAAATATATTTTTATTAATTCCTTTGTTACCATTTCAAACGATACTTAAAAATTAACAAAAATAATAATTTAAATATTTAATAATTTCACACAAATACAATAAACAACCGTCGAGATATGAAAATAACTAGATCACACAATAAAATGATATATGAAAAGATAATATTTTATCTTTTTTATTAATCATGTTAATATCTCATAAAGTATATTTAAATCAAGAAATAAATATTATTTTGAAAATCGAACCGGTGGTAATTTCATTAACTCTAGAAAATTAAGTATTTTTAAAACTGGTGTGTACCAACAAAAGACAAAGATAGTACAGATAACTAGTTTAAATCAATGACTTAAAAAAAATAAATTTGTTATTATATTTATTTAATTAGTATTATTTTATTAATATTAATTTGACCATATTTTAATTACGATTTAACTATCAAACTCTAAACTAACGTCTTAACTAATTCAATGATCCATCTTGATTTAAAAACATAAATAAATATATTTAATATTTTAAAAATACAAAATATTAATTTTTTTTGGTTTAATAGTAAGAAGATTCATATGAAGATATTATAAAAAAGTTGAAAATTATTACGTTGAAAGATAATGCACCGCCTTTGATAATTAATTTGTCTAGTAAAAAATAATGTCCAACAAGCAATTGTGCATAACCTTAGTATTTTGCGCATCACTATATATGAAATTTATTTAGTTTCGTTGATAATTAATTTTTATTAAAAAATTGGATTGACTATTTTTAATAAAAAAATTTATGAAATAAATTTTTAAACTATACAATTTAAGAGAAAATAGTTATACATTCAAAATAAATTTTATATTATCATCTAATCATAACTCATAATAAATTTATTTATTTTTATTATAGTACATTAAAAATTATATAAATTATAATTTATTTTATACAATTATTACATGATAATTAAATTCATCTATAATTGAGTTTATCTTAATTTTTATTATTTAATTTTTTGATAAAAGATGTTTTTTTTTTATATAAATTGAATTCAATCAAGACAGGATTACATATAATGTACAACACAATTAACACGATTAATTGATATAATATATCTATTTTAATATCATGAACAGCTAAAACATATAACTAAGGAAACTAAAACAAAATCTAACATATATTTTATAACATCTATTTTAAAACAAATATTTTTAATATAAATACAAATTTAATTTTCATGTATGGTTAATAAAAAAATCTATTAATTAATTAAAAATTATTTTAAATATAATTTTAAAATAATTATTATAAAACTCAAAAAATACATTGTAATTAAACTTTATAAACATAATGTCTTGTTATATAAAATGTTATCCATTATAATAAAAAGTTATATTATTAATATAGGACAAAAAAAGTAAGTGACACCTTGAAATATAATCTAACAAATCAAAATTTTAAAATTTAATTTATCTTTTATTCATGGGGAGGATGGGTGATGAACACCCGTCTCTCCTCTAAACTAACCAAAGTAAATTTAATTTTGTCGTATGAGAACATTTTTCGCCGATAACGCACGGGAACAGCTAATAACATATTTTTCTAACATATTTTTTAATATATTAATTAAAATTATAAATAAAAATAAAATATATAATTTTAACTTTTTAATAAAAACAAAAAATAATTAAAAAAAGTCTATTAAAAGATAAATTATCAAGGGATCTAGTTATGATTTGAATTAATAAAAATATGTATAGTAAAGTGATATATAATAATTTGTGCTGGTGTGTGTGTGTGGCTGTAAACAGCGAATTACCGTCGACGGTTGAAATTGAACAAGAAAAGGTGTGATGTTTTTGTTTTGTGAGGAAATGAAAGTAATTTTTGAACATAAGCCCCCAGAAGTGACAGTCATGTGCAGTTTGGATGACATTTCAAAGCTACTAGACTAGAATGGCCACCAGGACTCCAAACCATGCTAAGATGCACAACAACTTTTGCACACAGCTTGCTCTTGCAGTCAGAAGTATTCAATGGAGTTATGCAATTTTCTGGGCACCTTCAACCACTCAACAAGGGTACATCCTTCTTGCTTTTCTTTTCTTTTGCTTCACTCCTCCCAAATGGAACTAAGCAAGAGAATAACATGTGAAAGATACCAAGGTTTTATGCCATTATGTGAAGCATCGTCTCATCGTGTCTGCTCATAATTGATTTCAACTTGTTTCAGCTTTATCTTGTACATAGAGTCACGTTAAATAGTTAAAACAAAAAATTATTGCTAACAGTAAACCTACCTAACTTAAGTAGTTTTGTTTTTAGCTTAATTAGCAATTTTAGTTTGAATTTTGCATATAAAATTAGGTTAAATATTTAAAAAAAAAACTTTATATGTAAAAAGATACCTGAAGCGAAAAATAGGGCGTTTGACATTGCTACTTAACTTACCCTATGCTATGTTGATGAGTGAGTGACAGGGTGCTGGAATGGAGGGATGGGTACTACAATGGAGACATAAAGACAAGAAAGACAGTTCAAAGCATGGAGCTGGAAATGAAGGCTGATAAAATAGGGCTTCAAAGGAGTGAACAACTTAAGGATCTGTACAAATTTCTTCTTGCAGGTGAAGCTGACTCACAAACCAAAAGGCCTTCTGCTGCTTTAGCTCCAGAAGACCTCTCAGATTTGGAGTGGTATTACTTGGTTTGCATGTCTTTTGTTTTCAATCACAATCAAAGGTACATATGCATACTAATTCTCCTAAGGGACTTTCTTTCTTATTTATTCCCTTCTTCTTTACTCTTTAGATTTGGTTTAGTTTCTCTCACCATGGAAGATTTTTGTTTTAGTTTGCCTGGAAGAACTCTAGAAATTGGTGATACAGTGTGGTTATGCAATGCTCAACATGCGGATAGTAAAGTTTTCTCTCGTTCTTTGCTGGCAAAGGTTGGAGTTTTTTATCTATAAATTTGTATCACGTGTCTATTTATTTAAATGGTACCATATATGTCTGATGATGCACTGTGTTTCCAATGCATTGATGTATTACATCCAACTTGATTCTAAATGGTCCCAACTCAGCGTATTTCTGGTGTATTTTATCTGTAGCTTTATCTTAAGTCCCGTTGCTTTTGTATATTTACGATATATGATATATATAGTAATTTATATAATATTATTTTTTGTTTATTTTTTATTATATTATTAATTACATCACACTTTTTATTATATAATTTTTAAACAAATAATATTTCTCAATTTTTATTATTTTAAAAAATCCATGAAACGGATTCAGGTCCAATTTTCATCATTTAGCTCCCTCAAAACATACTATTTTTGGATAAACATGTGCAAATTTAATATTAATTAAAATTGAATTTAAATTAATATGATTTATATTAAAAATTTTAACTCAAAATAAGTTTAGATAAAACTCAGTAGTATAATTTTAACTCCATTTAAACATTTTTTACATTTAGTCACACGTACATTTAGAAAGAAACTTAATGTTTATTTGTTACAATCAAATATGTTTTCTTTGGTTCTTTTGTGAAATCACATTTGTGACGTTTAGACGTGGGTACACTCTCACTCTTACGATCACTCCTTCAAAATCGTTAAATAGCAAACTCTCACCCTTACGAGAAATTATTAAGACTATCGTGATTTTAATTAATATCTCTGTGATATATATAAAATGTTTTTAATTTTTTTCCATAAATTTAAAATTTTGAATCGTACTTAAAAAAAATAAAATTATCTATATGCATGGTATCATAACATTATGAATATCAGCCTATATCGCATACCCATGCATTATATATATAACATGATGTAGCTACATGATTTGTCATGAGTTTCTTACAGAAAACTGATATTCTTTATCTTTAACAACTTTTTGATCTGGACATGGACGTCAATTGCTGTACCCAGAGTGCGTCAATTCAGGTATGACATTCTCCGTAGAGATTAAAAATCGTTGTACTAAACGACCTTTTTGTATTATATTTAAAGGCTATACTTTATTCCTTAGTTATAATATGCAAATCAAAGCTGAAAAGACAATTGTAATGGAAGTCCACGATTAAGTTCTCTCATGAATAAAAGGTGGTAGAAAATGGAAATGCAAAACTTGGAGATGTGTGGTTTTGGAAAAAGTTTTTTTTATTTTTACAAGTAATTAATGTTATTATTAATTCCAAGAGTGCAATGATCGCGTGCTTTATAACAATAGGATGTGACCCACAAGAACTCCAATACTCAAGTTAGGAAGTGCATAGTGTAAAGATGATGGGTAGAATGAAAGCGGATCTTGTCATGACTTATGCAATGTTTAAATAGTTAATTTGTTGTCTTATATTTAGCGGAAAATATGGTTGAATGTTGATTGATCTGTTTCTGGAATGTTGGAGCATACATGCTAGAGTTAGCAACTTTTATGAAGGCATATAAGTATCCTAGAATGGGTTTCCGTGTTAAGGACTTGATTATGAGGTGGTGTTAGTAGCTACCCTCATGTATCTTGGCCAACATGTAGTCTTCCTCTTTGGGGAGAGACTACATTTGTAAAGCTAGTTGACTAAAGTTACTAGCTTGACTACTATGTTGGCAAGCTTTTGGGATTCCACTAGATCTTGGGAGAAGGTTTCCTCCTTAAGTATGCTAGGATAGGTGTTCTCCAATTAGAAGTGTCTTAGATGTTCAATTCCATGCTTGGTTTTGAGATTGTTCAAGTTGCTTAACAAGTAATATCAGAATTGATAAGGAAATAAAGTGATCGATTTGGACGAGTACTGAGGTCTAACAGAATTTGTGATAGGTTTATGTATGGAGGTTCCTTGTATTGAAAGTCTTTTTAGACGATGTTGGAGATCAGGTTATATGCCTTGTTAATGTAAGCAAATGATGATGCAAGTTTGTGCCACCACTGAATATTCGTGTATGTAAAAGATTCAACTTGAGGGAGAATAAGACTACGATAAAGAGTCTCCTAGTTGAGAGAGTGATTATTGGAGTGCAAGACGACCACTTGTCTTTGATCTTAATTAATCTTTATATGATATGAATTCAAGTTTTTTATTTTACAAGAAAAAATTAATAATATTTGATTACTTGTCATATAGAAATTAACGAGATTTAAGAATACCTAATAATTTCTCATTTATATGATATAGAATGATCGTAAAAGAAGGAAAGTAACATCTGAAGTAAATAGGGAAAGTAGGAGAGTCTTATCCTCAAAGGGATAAGATCAGATCGTGATTAGAATCCTTTGAGGATCTTGGAGAATAAAGGTAAGTTAGTTTGGATCTTCGTAGATATGTGTGGGATTTAATATAAAGTAACATTTTTATAATTAATTAATTATTTATAAAGAAAAAAGGAAAAGAAAAAAAGTTTTCTCAAAACTAGGTTCTCTTAAAATGCAAGGACTAACTAATTTCAAACCAAATTAAAATGTTACTTTTGTTAGAATCTCATGTGACTGAAACAGATATTAACGTTCATGCTGTGTGTTAAACCTGTTTTCCAGACCGTGGTGTGTTTTCCCTATCAGAGAGGCGCTATAGAGATAGGCACAACTGAACTGGTAATAGTTGTGTTCTTCTTCCAAAGCCAGTTAATTATCTTTTCAATGTTGAATCTATATGAAGATATGCAGCACTTACTTTGTGATATTAGTAAACATAAACACTTGGTACTCTTGGTTATTATTTATAGGTTGCTGAGGACCCCAATCTCATTCAGCATGTGAAGGCTTGCTTCTTAGAAATCTCAAAGCCTACATGCTCTGATAAATCTTCCTCTGTCCTTGATAAGCCACATGATGACAAATATCCAACATGCACCAAGGGTGACCACAGGGTGTTAGATGCAATGGCTTTGGAGAACCCATGTTCCCTTGAAGAAAAAATCAAATTTGACCATGATCCCATCAATGAATTACAAGATGATAACAATGAAGATTCTAACATGGATTCTCCTGATGGGTGTGAGCACCATTACCCTATGGATGAATGCATGATTGAGGGCATCGATGGTGTGCCCTCTCAAGTTCATTTTGTGAATGATGCCTTGGTCATTGGTGCTCCTCCTGATTCCCTTAGTTCTTGTGATTGTATGTCTGAGGCTTCTGAGAACCGTGACAAGGCTTCTTCCAAGAATGTAGGCCAAACTCAAGTGGTAGAACTTCAAGAAGATTTCTATCATCCAAAGAAAAGGTCCTTTGATGTTGGAGCTGATGAAGACTTGTGCTACATAAGAACACTTTATGCTATTTTGGGAAATTCGGCAACATTTAAACCCAACCCATATGCTGGTAACTCCAATGGAAAATCTAGTTTTGCAAAATGGAAGAAAGGGAGAGTTTCTGAAAGGAAGAGGCCCAAGTTGCACCAAAGCATGTTAAAGAAGACTTTGTTTAAAGTCCCTTTTATGCACAGAAGTTGCTCTTCTCTCAAGTCACAAAAGGAGAAGGACAGAATGGAATGGACTAGTAAATTGGAAAATGCTGCCTTCTCTGATAAGAAAAGAGAAATGAAAAACTTTCAGGTTGTCAAATCTTTGGTTCCATCTTCTATAAGTGAGGTATTTACTTCTCATCTGCTAAAACTAATGCTATCATTGGATACTGGATAGTGAAAATTAGGGATAAATATGATATTAGCCACTGCACAATGTGATCCTTATTTCGGTAAATGAGGGACCAAAAAGCATATGATTTTTTTTATGAAAGATAAGGATCACATCTGATATATTTATATAAATAAGGGACCTAAAAGAGACGATTTATTTTTTAAGGAAACAAATGAACTTTGTCTTGTTTACATAGAATAAAAACATATTTAATCCATGAAAATTATTTCAATGGGGGTTACTTTGTAAATATTGAAATTTCTTGTTGCTAACCATATGAAGGAGGAGAAGATTTCAATTCTTGGGGACACAATTAAGTACTTGAAAAAGCTGGAGTCAAGAGTGGAAGAGCTAGAATCTTACATGGAAGTTGCAGATCCTGAAGCAAGAACCAAAAGAAAATGCCCTGATGTTCTAGAGCAGATGTCAGATAACTATGGCACCAGAAAGATTTGCATGAGAATGAAACCTAAGAGGAAGAGTTGTGGGATTGATGAGATAGACACAGAGCTAGAAAGAATTGTTTCTGAAGAAGCAAAGGCATTGGATGTGAAAGTTAATGTGAAGGAGCAGGAGGTTCTGATTGAGATGAAATGTCCTTACAGGGAATACATACTCTATGATATCATGGATACCATTAACAACCTACATTTAGATGCTCACACAGTTGAATCATCAACAAGTGATGGTGTTCTGACATTGACACTTAAAACTAAGGTTTGTCATTCTAAATTTTCACTAATGTACCTTTCTGATTTGATCTCATTATATTTTAATTGTGTAATTTTGATTCTTTCATTTACTTGATATTTAATATTTAATAAAAATACTGACATGATAGTTCATTGCACTATGCTAATACGATAGTAGAGTAGACATTAGCATTGATGTGCTAATGTGACAGGACAACAAAAGTGTTACATCAATATTTTTTATAAATGTTGGATATCAAGTTATCTGATATATCAAAATTGTCCAAACAATGAAGGGATCAAATTCTCAATAAAATTATAATTAAGTCTTTGAATAATTATAGAAAATCTTACTTGGAAAACAGTTTTGTTAATACTTATCCATTCCTTTTAATCATTAGAGAAGTTTGAACTCTTAGAACTTTCTTTTCAGTTTCGAGGAGCAGCAACAGCACCGATGAGGATGATCAAAGAAGCACTCTGCAAAGTATCTGGAAACATTTAACAGGCTTATTTGGATTTCACATGGTAATAGTAGTAATAGTAAATACTTATGATTAAACAACTGTAATTCTAGAGCAGTAGTTTTCTTCCCAACAAATATGTATGTTTTGTTGTGTGAACCTTGATTTGGTTATTGTGCTTAAATACTGATTTGTTAGATACTAGAGCTTCATTCTGTAATTTAATTTCCTGTAATTTTTTAATCACTTCAATCTGTTAGCATGCATTTGCATGATTTCGTGTTTGCTGTGACTGCCAGCAGTCTTGCATTTAGAAAGTCAAGTGTGAATGTAAGGTTTCCATGTTATCAAGATGTTGCTTGAAAATCTTTCTATACATTTTAATTACATCCTTGTGGTGCTTTTAGGAACAAAAATAAAGTTTAAAAATGTCTAGAGAGTTTGAATTAATTGCTGTGAATTATTCCACTTAATCAATAAATTTGAATTTAAGTTTTAAATATAATTTATATTAAGTATTTTAATTTATTTATTATCTATAATAATCTTACCTCCTCGAAAGTAAAAAAAAAAAAAAAAACATTATCGTAAGAGGACCACACATTATAAAAAAAATTATTTATTTGATCACGCGGACTTTATAATTTTTTATGGCAGCACCAATTTGTTTATTTATAATATCTTCTTGCTCTATCCTGGAACACAATCTTTAATTTCTGTCTATTATATTATTTAACGTGTCATCTCTTCTTTGAATGCCATGGTTTATTTATTTTTTAAAATGTATGTATCTGGATCCTTTTACTATATACTTGGATTCTTTATTCTCATCCTTTAGATACTTTCTGGATCCTTTTATAATCATATATATGATCTTATTTTATTTTCTCATCCATAAAAGATATAGGTAACTGCGGCATATATATCTCAACCTTTGTTGGGAAGTAGATTGGTGAATCATAAATTCACAACTAAGATCTCTATGCATGATGACATTATTAATTATATTGATAATGTATTTTATTTGCACAGTTGACTATCACATAAACAAACAACTAATTCTTTTCCTAAAAATCTGAACTTATTTCTCTAGAATAGCATAGAACGACCAACTGCCAAAATAATGAATTGATCATTGTGATCACACTTCCCATCAAGACACAAAACTAATGGAGAAACATAAAAAAAGAAGAATTGTTGAAAAGAAGCACATAAATTAAATGTTTTAGCTAGGTTTCATCATATTATTGTGTGATAGCTAAGGAAGGGGAATGAGATAAGTATAACTAATGGTTGATTAATCAGTGTCGTGAAGCATGTGATGTGACTAGTTAGCAGGTAATGACCATACAAATCAAAATGCTATCTTCTCTTATTTATAAGCATCCCATCAAGTGAAAAAACATAAGGAAAAGGAAAAGTTACCCAAGTATGTTCATTAAAGATGTTGCACTATAAACATGATAATAATGATTATAAAAAGTTTGCTTTTACATCATTTAGGTGTCATTTTGAAATTGAGAAGAAAAGTTAACAAGGAAAAATATTTTTTATTTTTTATTTTGTTTATAATGGAAGCTTGAAAATAAAATTGAAACAAAGTGAAAATTTTAGGTGGATTTCACGTAAAAATTTTACCACTAAAAAAATTAAGAAAAATAAAAATAATGAAAAACAAAAATACCATATAAGAAATATATCTTTATTTTATTACATTAAGAAACTTTTTTTTTCTTCATACAAATAATAAAATTTATATTATTATTATTTTTTGTCTTTTTTTTTTCTCCATACCCAAGCGCTTGTGTTTAGGTAACAAAGAAATGAGAAAAAGGCTATAAATATTTTCTTTCATTTCTCTTGGAAAAAAACAAAACCTGACCGAGTAGGAGAGGATAAGATTGTAAGGAAATCACAAAAGTTAACATTTTAAAGCCAGAAAAAAAAATTATCTGATCCCCTCTTATTTTTATTAAAATTGTTATATCCTTAAGTAGTTTAATATCAATTGGGCCTTTAAATTATTATTATTAGTTTTTTTTAGTAATAGTTAATTTTATTTTTAATATATAAAAAATATTACTCTTTCTGATTTTTTTATAATACGAAAGTAACTAATTCATTATAATTAAGAAAACTAGTTTATTTAATTAGTAATATTAAATTCATCACAAATTTATATATTTTTTTAAAATTATCCCTAATATTAATAAAATATATTCTTATTTTTTTTTATAAATATTTTTATTAATTTTAATTTTTTTAATTTCTCTCATTATTAATATATTTATTACTTTAAATTTTTATTGGATATACATGTGAATAGTCAAAGTAAAATTATGAAAATATTTTTAATACAAAATAACGTCATGATTATTTTATATTTATCTCTTAAAAAGTCTAAAATATTATTATATTAATATATTTTAATTATTATTTATTGATCTTGAAAATAAATTATAATTAAAAATATTTTATGAAAAAATAATTAATATATGAGATATTTTAAATCATACCAAAATAAAATTCGAATTTAGATCTGATCTAAGGGAGTAATTTAATTTTTAAAATTGGTATCATCAACAAATTTAATACTTGCTATTATAAAAAAATCGCCCCTAATTTTAACTATCATAAGTCAATTTAGTCTTTAACGTGGGATGCATGTCAATTTAATATCCAACACAAAAAAAATAAAATTCATATTTTGACCTCTATTAAACAATTTTATTTCTCACGCTAGTGTGCCTTAACTTTTATTTATTTATTTATCATTTTTGTAGACAATGATAACAATCCAAACTCTCACCATTAGGTCTCAGTGGGTTTTGCTAGTGTGCTTAGTTAATATGGTCCTTAATATTAGTATGTATTATTAACGAAATTGACTAATAATTGTTAAAAGTCAAGAATTAAATTGTTTATCTTTCATAATGATAGGAATCAAATTAATCTGTGTCGTTAACCAGTTATATTAATTTTAGAGGTCAAATGATAAAGTTAGGAATTAAATTTATTTATTTTTTATAATATTAAAAAACAAATTGATTGATATTTTCAATGTTAGAGAACAATTTGATATATCACTCTTCCTGAAAATACAAGAGAAAGAAAATAGAACTACTTTATTTAAAGAGGTAAAAAGGATATTCACTAAATAAATTTAATTTTGTTTATATAATGGATATTTTAGTTATCTTTTAAATATAGAGATGTAATTTCTGAAATAGAAAAGAGATTTGATTAGCTAAACTTTTCAAAATAAAAGTCATTATTATTTTAGATTTATCTCTTAAGGAAATATATTTTAGAGAATAAAATAGTTATAATTGTAAAAAAAATGTAGTTATAATTATTGATTAAAATATTGAATTAAATATAGTTAAAATAAATTATGAGTTTTTAAATAATTTCTTAATTAATAATTTCATACTTGTATTCTCTCTTTTTATCTTCACAAATGTTTTTCATATAATATTATCCAGTCTCGTCTTTTTGTCTTGGGGATCATATGCAAGCTCATACACTAAAAGTCGCATAGTTCCATTTTGGTCTTCAGTTTATCTATTTAGGGCCTTTGTCACCCTTCTTTATAAAAGTATCACTTCTTTTTAAAAAAAAATAATATATTTTTTAATTTTTAGATTTGTTTCAGCTTTCAAAATAATTAGAAGTTGAAAAAAATCTAAAATCTAATTAAAATTAGAAACTATTTTGAATAGTCTCTAAAAGATTATTTATTGTTTAAAAATGATTTTTATGATTACAAATAAACATAAACTATACCCTTTTTTTCACCAGAATTATTATTTTTTAATCCTTAACAAACTGACTCTTAGGTTTTTTTTTCTAAATTTTTGTAATTTTTGTTAAAGATCCCTATATGAAAAGATTATAAACTAAGCTAAATCTCAAACATGACAAATATATTGTTTGAAAAATTCAAATCAATTAAACTCAACCTTATAATTTACATATGATCATCTAGTAGGTTATAAGTTTCCTTTTCTTCCTAGGCTTGTAATTAAGTCAACTTTAGATATGTATTTATACTTAAATCAACTTTAGAGATGTATTTGTATTTAAGTCACTTTAAAGACGTATTTGTAATTAAGTTTTAAAGATGTATTTACTTTCTACTTAGACTTGGATTTGTCTAGTCTTAAAAGCTATTCTTTTAATTTTTTTTTATCAATATGGATTATTTTGTTTGAATTCTCATACTATGTTAAAATTTTTACACAAGCCCAATACACAGTGAGCGTGGACTAGGCTAGGTCTGTATCACATGAGAGGGGTATTTTCCACAAAATTCAAACCAAACCAATTGAAGCACATTCCTCTATGCTAGGGAAACTAATTTAGAAGAAAAAATTAGCTAGACAGTAAATAGGGTCCCTTATTTCTACCAGTTTACAATAAAATGGGGGTTATTAAAATCTTACCAACCATACAATATTGTCTTAGATCTATGTATGCTATTAAAATTCCTATTATTGTTTGCTCAATACATGCTGTGCACATCCAACCAACCAAAGAACAATAAGAACAGAACACATTATTTGAAGACCAGCAAAGTCTTTCTGTCTATTTATTTTATATACCAGTTTCAAGAGCACCATAAATATTGTAAGTCACAGCAAGCATAAACTAATATGTATGATGAATTTATTTTCACTTTTGTAACCAGTTACAGATGAGACTTGATCCCAGCAAAATCCTTAACTGTGTACCCCACCTTTTCAAACCTTCCTCTTTGATTGTTCTCTCTGAATTTCAAGTATTCTGAGCACACAAATGGATTGTAAATCCTCTTGTTTCCTTCTCCAACAACTTCATCTGGTGCCTTGACCACCTTCTCATCCTCAAAGCACCAAAAGAAAGCCAAGGAAAATCTGTTCACAGGCTGCTTCAATACAACTCTATGTTCAGAAGACCTTAGTTTATCATTGCTCCAAGCTTGCAATATGTCCCCTATGTTCACCACTAGGGTCCCCTCAGAGGGGCTTATGTCTATCCACTTCCCTTCACGTGATTTCACTTGAAGCCCTCCTATTTCATCTTGATATAAGATAGTAATACAACTCATATCAGTGTGCATTCCAAGCCCCTCAACTTGATCCTCCACACTTTCTGGAGCAGAATAGTTGTTTATCCTTAAGTAACCATGGCACTTGTTGAATTCAGAATCATAAAACAGCTTCCCAAATCCATCCTCTAAGCTCATCAACACAAGCTTTAGAATTTTCTCAGACAAATCTGCCATCTTACTACAATATTCCTGGAGTGTCTCACTATTCAAAACATAAAAGCAGAAACAAGCTTATGCTTTGATTAAACAAAAGCAGAAGGATAAGGCCCTATTTGGAAAAAAAATCCATAATCGCTTAAGAAAAGAAAATAAGAAAATAAAATTACATAAGCTTCATCATAAGTTAAAATTAGTTTATGTATAAGTTAATTTGTAAAAGTTTTCTCATTTAACTTCTTCAAAAGTTGATTTTAACTCGTGAAAAATGCTTATTTCATTTTTCTTTCTTATTTTCTTTTTCTACAAATACTTGTAGAGAAGTTTATCCAAACATACCTAAATTAGGCATAAAATAGTAATGTGCTTATACATTACCTGAATTTGGAATTATGTTTGTCAAAGAGGATGTCTTCAGAGCTCTTAGCAGAAAGATAGAAGTTTGGTCCATTAATTCTGAGGCTCTCAAAGAATGGAGAAGCAATGAAGAAAGGGGTGTAAGACTTTATAGTGGAGAAAGGACCAAGTTTAAGTTTAGCCTCAGAAGGGAGGCTGAAGAGGTATTTGGATAAATAATGGATCTGGCTGCAAAGATCTTTGGAGATTCCATGATTGATTATGTGGAAAAATCCCCAATCTTTGCAGGCTTTAGAGAGAGAGGTTAGAGAAGATGGCTGTAATGGCTGAGAAATGTCTAAAATAGGAAGCTCAACAACATATTCAGACTTAGACATCATGTCTAAGATGTGAAGAAGAGATATGGTATGCTGCCACCAAAGTTTTGGATATTTAATATATAGAAGTTTGGTCAGAAGCTTTAACTCAGAAGACAGGTATAAGACAGAGTATAGATAAGACAATTCTATTATTTTTATCAATCAAGTGGAGAAGTGCCAACAAAGATATAGAGCATAAAGCTAAAGCAAAACTAACTTGGTGCTTTGCGTTGAGTCATTAGGAAATAGGATATAAAAAAGAGTAGATAATTGGTGCATAAGTACAAAGATCTTTTATATTATTGCTCAATCACAAATTTTCATGTATACTAAATTTGTTGATTTTTTTAATAATTAATGATTTTTTATTGTTAATAGTGTAAAAAATTTATACCTAACATATATAAAAATTAAATCCTATAAAAGCATGATGATGAGATATTAATGATTGGCCTACATTGAATGGTAATGGGCTTACATGTGTCTATGACCATGCCTTATTGAAAAGGCTATAAATAAAAGGAGATCTATAAAGATACCAAATCTGTCGCTAAAAGTGCATACACTTTTTCTCACCCCTTTCTGAAAGTTTTACTTCATATAGTTAACACAGACACAAAGTTGGGTATAATTCGGATATAGATGAGAGGAGAAAGTGATAAAGAGATAACAAGAATTTGTTAACAGAGAGACCAATGCAAGATGAAGATGTTGAAGATACTTTTTCATATTTTTTTTGCCACTTCGTAATTATAATATGCCTTCAGAGTCAGCATGACAGGCTGGTAAAGAAGCATCTCAACCACAATGAGTTTGTATATTCCGTTATGCATGGAACTCTCTTTCTTCTGGGAAAAGATTTGACTAAATACTTGGTCAAAATATGCATCTAGAGAAAGCATATTAACAAAGTACAAACCATGTAGACGCTTTTAGCGGCTCCACATTTCTCAAATTTGGATATGAATACAATAGTGTGTTCACAAGAACAGCATGCACATGCCATGGCCTCAGGGAGGAACTATTAATTAACAATTATTTGTGTTTTGTGCAAAATGCAAGATATTTGTCCCAAAACATCTGTGCAAAGTAAGTGCAAAGGGAATTCATGTATCAAAATGGGCATGCATGAGGTTTAATGCAATGTTTTTATACTTTTTCAAAAGATTTATATTATAGTTTAACTTAAGTGTCTTGAGATGACTTTTTTGTTGCTGTTGTTTTAATATTTGTGCTTCCAAATTGGAAGCAAGGACACTAACAAAATGATGCAGGATATTTACGATTACAAATATATATTGTGAAATAATAAAATGAGATGTTTATACATTTTTTTTTTTATAAATTGTGTATAACTGTCTAATCTTGTATACAGAGAAAACTTGTTGCCAAAAACAAATTCATCTATATGTGCTAACAGATCCTTTGAAAAAGAATAAAAATCTCAACGATCGTATACTCCTTTATGATCATGTGTAAAAAAAATAATGTCTAGAGATGACTTTTTTTTAATATTTGTGCTTCCAAAGTGAAGATGATCCCAACCATGCTTTTGGTTACCCAAGATTGGTGCACAAAGACATTCTATTCTATGACTTCCAAAACCAGAAAACAATGAGACAAAGTGATTTCTAGGACTTGATAGGATTGACTTAAGAGATTAAGAAGGGTCGTTGAATCATCTTTGTATTCAAACAAAGTAAGATGTAGAGAATCTTGGCATTAGATTGCAGTGGATTTATTATGATTGCACTGCATCATTCATATCCAAAGGGTGCTTTTGATTTGCTCTTTACCACTAACGTGTTTCCTTTCAATTAGTCACTTTTGTTTTGGATCCAATCAAATGCTTACAGCAAGCCCTCGTGGCTAAAACAATTCCGTCTCAATAAAAACAACAAAGTGAGCAATCTTTCTGGTGGAAGAAAGTCCACAAAATTTTTAATGAAGATTTAATTTTAATTTGTTCAGATTAATGTTGAGAAGCGTACTCTATCAATAAAATATTATACGATGTTATCTATTTCTTTTTTAGAAATGGTAAATAAAATATTTAGTTATTACGGTTAATGAAAATAAAAAATTAAATTTAAACTGTTTAACAATATTAGTTGCAATAGTAGACTAACTTAATCTTACTGTGTCGTTATCACTTGTAAGGGCGCTTTGTTTCACTCTGATCATGAGGATTAATCTTATACCTACACATGTAAGAATACCCAATTAAAATATAAATAAAATATAAACTCTTTTCACCATCTACAAATTTTTCATAGATTTAAACTTTCATAATCATACCAGTAACTACAAATTCACCTTCAGGGTGTTTCATATAAAATTTTTCATAGATTTAAACTTTCCTAATCATACCAGTAACTACAAATTCACCTTCAGGGTGTTTCATATAAAAAGGACGGTAAACAAAAGTTTCTTGGTTGTGATGCTCTAAAGTATGAATCTTCACTAGTACCATTTTTTTTTAAGATTGATTATTTTTAATTTATAAATCAATTTACGGAGATGTAAAATCAATTAATACGAAAAAAAATCACTTTATTTTAAAAGTTACTCTTATTTTTTATTTTCTTTTATATATATAGTATCATAATTAATTTTAACAAAATTAATTCATAGAAAACTATCTTCATTGTCCAAGTAATCAATTTACATAACTAATACATGATCACACATAACTTGTCATGGCCTAAATAATCAATCAAATTAAATGATACATTTTACGCGGGGTATCATCCGTACATAAGAGATTCAAATGTCATATCTCAACAACTTCAAAGTCAAGAATTAAAAGTTATGACTATTGGTAAAAATAATTAAAAAGTTAATAGTTGAAAGTTGGTAATTAAAAAAAAATTAATTTATTGAATGATAATTGTTTGATAAATTATATGTTAAAATTACTGATAAATATAAATAAAAATAGATATACTTATATAATATTTTTATATTGGAATAATTATAATTTTAATTTTAATTAATTTCAAATTTTTGGATATTTTATTTATAGATCTATTATTTTATTTATATTTTTAGTTTCAATTATTATATTTTATATTGTAAATTCTACTATTAATTTTATACTATACCTTAAAATACTTTTAATTAAGTTTAAAATAATATATAATTAGCATACACTTAAATACGTGTCATTTATCCATACCAATATTTTAAAATATAAAATTAAAATAATAAAATAATATTATAGAATCTCACCTCATGTACTATAAGGTAAAAAGGAAATACAATAAATATTTAAAAAAAAGAATAAAATACAAGAAGCTAGAATTTAAAATAGATTACTTAAAGCATTTCAACAAACATTACAAACTACTAAAAAAAACTATTGATGAAGTCGACCAAACTTTTCAGCTAATAAAGAAAAGTTAAAAACTAATTGAAATAACATGTCAAATATATAATCCAAGAAACTAATTGAAAATGTTTCTAAAAGTTATACAATCTACCAAAACCATAAAATGGTGGTTCAGCAGAGCCGTCTCACTGCACAGAGGTTAAATTAAAATGTTCAAATGATGGCCAGAAAGAACCTGCATTACATGTTAAGTTAGTATCACAACATAACATCATCCTACACTTTCTTTTTTGAAAAATGGTAAGAGCACGATCATTTTACCACATTAATTGTTAATGACTTAAATTTATTAAAAACCACAAAAAATTAAATGTCCCATTTTTTATTTTACGAGTCTGACTCATAAATTTATAATTTTTACTAAAATGTTAATCTACAGTAGAAAGTGTGTTACGAGGAGTGTATTGCAAGCACTACTTTTTTGGCAGGTGGGGGTATCATCATCATACTGAACTAAAATGGGCTATTACTATAAGCTCAAAAAAGTTACTTTAGGCCTAAAACATAGAACAATAGAAAGAAGAGAGCAATTAGTAAGGAACAAAGAAGAAGCAGGAAATAGTGCTTTATTAAGGTTTGATAGAAAGAAATGTTTTAAGGAGATGTCTTTTTGAACACCATATGACCTGAGTCATCGACATTAAACAAGCGTCCAACAAATTCATTCCAACTTTGTGTTCGTTTCTTACGAGGCAAGGAAGAGGCTTGGGCACTTGATCTGGCAGAATCCTCCCCAACATCCATTTCATGAAATGTTCCATACAAGGAAGGAGAGTATGCTTGTGGAATATCCAAAGCAACTGCCCTCTGAAGGGCTGCATGGTACTCTTCACTATGTTCTCGAGCTAGAGATTCCTGCCGCTCCATCCTCTGCTCTGCTGGAATCTTCATGTGCTCATCTTTAGCTCGCATTAACTGATGCAAGAATTATGATGGTTGGACAAGAACAAAGTCAGCATTATTGTGGTCAAGAATTAGAAGGAGGGTGGATGTAAAACGGATTGAGAAGCATTTTTATTTTTATTTTTAAAATTAATATTTGCACTGGAAACTATCAACATCATCTCTGCTTATGCACCAGAAGTAGGATTGGAAGCACTTTCAAAACAAAAGTTCCACAGCTATGATGAATCATTGAATACATGCCAGGGTTTGGAATAGCATTAAAGCACAAGTTGCAGAGAACTGTATAGTTTATATATACTGTTTTGGTAGACAGGTCTGCTAATACTGAAAAAAAAGCTTTTTGCTTACATCAAGAGCGCGTTGGGATTCTCTCTCTATCCAAATGATGGCATGGTCAGAAGTTGCATTGCAAGAAAGAACTATATGCTCAAACCTCCCATCAACAGGTACTGCTGTCCTAACAACAGGTGGAAATCTTCCTGTCCTGCAACCAGACGAGACTATAATCCAAATTATTGCTACATACAGATAATATCTGCTCGTCTAATTTGGTAACTTGATAATTTAAGCATACATAAATGTGGAAAAAGAGGAACTTTTTTTCAACATAAATACATGCATCAAACCATAAGTTATAGTTAGGAAGACTTAAATGTAATTCTCAATAATTCATATTCCAGAATCGTGAGATAATATAGGTGTCAAGGGGTACACATTTGGACATAGAATAACTGTATTGGCAGGGCATTTACAACATTCTATTTAAAAATCATCTCTTGCAAACATTTACTGCAAAACAAAAAAAATTGTGAAGTTTTGTGGAATGTTGTAAATACCTTGTAAAAATATACATCTATATTATATACTATTCTCTGGGAATGAGAAAAAATTCCGAGAAAGTATGGTCAAAGATGGTTTAATTTTAATCCATAAAGGTCTGCTCCCCAATCTGAGGGAAAACACCAAGCAACATGTGTTACTATCCATCCTATTAGAGATCTTATATCAACTAGTGAGATGATCTGAATAGAATATATAAATGAAGGACAATTCTCACCTTACAAGCTGGTTTTGTAAGATTGAATTGGGTTTAAACCCACATTCTAAGATGATATCAAAGCCTATCTTAACTATCATTATTGGGCCTAATGAGTCACTTCCTGTTGGGTTGTTATTGGACTGCCCACAAATGTCAAGGCAAACTTCAAATTCGAAATGTTTAGTTCTTAGCGCAAGATGGGAGGGGGTTAGGCCCACACCTGGACTCTCCATTATGTTGGATCATGTTCAAAATGAAGAGGATGTTATACATTTTTGTTAAATGTATGATTTTGCTTTACATAGTGACTACAATAAGGACAGCGAGAAGTCTTCTATTTAATTAGAGGAAGTTCAATAAGACTTCATAACTATGAGATAAATAAATGTTCAATGAAATTTTATTGAGAGAGGATCATACTTTACCTAAAGGGCTTTCGCTCGACAATGTGATAGAGACGGCCGGGTGCATACAGACGCCTTGGATCTCTTAGCTTCTTCTCCTCCAGCGTGCAAGTATCCTTTAAGCACATTAGACACAATAAACAGGGCCAGCTGCCAAAAAAGGATAGCAACCACTGTAGCTCATTTTAACAGCAAAACCTGAATTGCACTAATCCAATACATATGCATGAAAATTTGAAAAACTTATATTGTTGTGGTCAGTGTCATGAATTTATTATATCATGCTTCACATAACAAGTCCCAAAAGAGCTTAAAGCTGCTAGATTTAAGCCCAAGAATGGCTCCTATCTCTAATATGCCCCCTTATACGCACAAGCCCTTTCAGCTTGAAGCACAGACAAAGCATAGTCCCATTATATCTTCTTCTGCAATTAAGTTTAATTATGCATTCTTGGCTTTCACACCATCTCAACTTTTCCCAAGAGTTTAAGTTGTTAGGTGTAGGCCTAAGAATGGTTTCATATCTCTTACAAAAGGCATTGCTCTAACTTATCCTATGGAAAGATTCTCTATCAAACTTTTAAATAATGGGAACCCAAAGGTGTAGGAGAGATCAGGTGTTCAATTCTCTGATTAATGAATAGTTTAAACTTTTAATTATTCCACAACAATGCAAGCACATTTAAATCTCTTAACACTGTTAGCCCTGCCCTACTGGCTTAGTACAATTAGTCTATGTCTTAAACATCAGGTCAATCTAAATACCGTGAGGAAAATAAGCAGATTTTGTTACCATAAAAGTGACTTGAAGACATCTTCTAGTGCTGCAGTTGTCCGAGGTAAAAAATCATCCTGGTTAGTCAGAGTAAAGAAGTATACAAAATTAGTGCACATAACTAATAAATTGATAAATAAAAAATAACAATCCCAGTTGTAAGAATAATTGTTATAGTAATTCCCTAGACCACACATTCATCTTATTGTTGAAATTTCTCAAAGCATTCCTTTCATCAATTATTCATCACATTCTGATCTTTTCTGGATGCATGTTAATTTTCTTTTCTTTTCTCACAAACAAATTTTGCAGAACACATTGTATCAGTCTTCATTCTCAAACCTTTAAACAGAGTAACTGTGTAAGTTATTACTGCTTTGATCATTCAGAATCAGCATATCACATTGACATAGTATACTCATGCTAACAATTAATACAAGTTCATCAATTGTCCAGGATCTAGTTATATAGATATATCTTCTAAATGTGAAACAAATTCTCAACACCAATTCAAGATAAGATATTTGCTAGACATGCAAACATAGATGTAATATAAAACCCACGAACACTGAAAACCAGCCATCTAAGTACACCTTCATGTTCTTACATCGCCAAGAGAAGCATTTTTGCTTCAACCACTACTAAGTTGTCAAAACACCTTTTTTTTTCTAGCAGATCCTCCCTCCTATATCATATTCAAATAAGAATCCAGAGGTTTCAGAACCTAAATGAAACTGCAGATTCCGTGCATATCTTGATAAAGTTTGACAAACAATCTCGTCCTTTTAAACACGACTATGAAAAGTAAATCAGTCAAGTTGAAGCATAGTACTAAATCATAGCAAAAAGAGATTATCCAACCTGGAGTACAACAGAATTGATCACATCTGCATATCTTACAGCCAAGTTGAGAGACGTGCACCGAGGAGAAGCTATTGCAAAGCATCTTATCTTGTTTCTCTGTATCCCCAATTTGTCTCGATTATGAACTGCCAGCATTGTCAACAACGCCACCACACCAGCCCCTAGAGAATGCCCAGTAAATATCAGCATATAAGTTGGATTTTCCGCCACTAGCTCCCTAAGAACCTCATATTCTGCATCAAAAACCCAATCCGCCGCCTTCAACAACCCATTATGAACATAACCACCATGAAACTCCGCCTGCCCCAACTTGTTATCAAGCAAAACCACATAATCACTTTCCTTCGCCAAATTGAGTCCACTAACAGCCAGTGTGATTTCAGCATGATCATGATCAAGGTATATCATGTATGGAGTAACACGACCTTGGTTATCCCTGTAGTCCTTACGCAAGATAACCCAGTCAGGATTAATGCCATAACCTCCTTCAGGAGCCCATTGAGGGTTCCGAATATCCTCTTCATAGACGGCTAAGATCAGCCGACAAATTCGAGGCACAGGCTCAAATTCTTGAGCAGTAGCCAGGCCCCAATTTTCACTCTCATAGCCTGCAGTGTACAGACATTTTTTCCAAACCCAACGAGCACAGGCCAGACAGTAAACACACTCAAGTATAGGAAGCCCACAGATAAATGACATCAATGCCTATGTTTTAACTTCAAGCATATTCACAAATTTTACATTGCAAAATAATCGTTCATGTAATCAAATTTTAAAACAAAAGACATAACCTATGCCACTAGGGTTGGATCAAGTAGTAATCAATAGAAACAATTCCATGCATTATCCTTAAAATTTAAACTGAAAGCTCAAGAGAAACTATAACTAATTTACTATACCACCGTACATGAACAAAGATGGAACTTATATACAAAACTAAGGTATATAAATAAATTCAAAATGAATACTTTATGTTGAATTGGAGGCGCTAAAGTGTTTTCAAGTATACCCAGTTTGCGAGTGTTTGGAAAATCCAAGAAATTAAGTTGACACAAAGCGTTAAGTGAAACTTTGTTTGTAAAGGGAAAAGAAAACATTCGATGGAATTGATTGTGGTGGGGATTGAGTGACTGTGTGGGGATTAAAGAAAGGGAAGAAAGGAAAAAGAAGGAAGCGAGAAGGTAAGAGAGAAAGAATTTAGGTGAGAGTGAGAGTGAGACAAACATACCTGCCAGACAGTCAAACCGGTTCCTTAACACTGACTATTTGGTTTGGTTTTAAGAATCTACTCACTGGAATAATTATATTCCGCGGATAGATACCAATAAATAAATCAATATTTATTAGTATATAGCTCCATGCAGCACCCGTGTGACAATGTAAGAACACGCTTGTGATTGCTCTGTGTCTTTGAAAAATGAAATTTTAAGACCAACTTTATTTTTTACTACAAAATCTGTTGTGGTATTATAATGTTGGACCACTAGTTAAGATTCATTCGACTTTCCCTTGTTTAAAATAATTAATTGTAATATAGTGACAATTTTAAATTATCACTAGACTTTTACAAATTTAATTATTCATAAATGAAATAATTATTTTTCAAAATTAATTAGGGATTTTGTTATGTAGAAACCACTAAAAAGTCCTCAAAGCTTGTAGTACATTGCTTCTTGTGTTCACAAGATTTTATCTATATTGGTAAATGGTGTATGCATTTTTTAAAATTTAATAAAGTTATTATAGTAAAAAAATCATCACTACGTTAAAATTAATTATTTTAAAAATTATTAACCACTAAGTTATTTGAATTTAGGGTTTTTCTTGATTTATTGTTTATATATTTATTTGAGAGAATATGGATGGAAGGGAATAATCAATCCAATAAAGGTGAGAGAAATTGAATGGTAAGTGTTAGTTTTGTATGGAAACTCAAAGTTGGAAGCAAGTGAATGCTTCTTTAATTGCCTTTCATCTTTATTAGTTGTCCCTTCATCTTCGTTAATGAATCATGCTGGTAAACACTTTTGTCTTTCTTTTTTCTATACTTAACACTATAGCGGCCAACATCATCATCCTCCATGTCTAGGATGATAAAGTTAGCAGGGAATATGAATTCTCCCACTTTTAGCAAAACATCCTCTACTATGTCGAGTGGATAGGTGATGATTCTGTCAGCCAGCTATAGAGAAATATTAGTAGGTTAGAGTTCTTGCAAGCCAATTCTCTTAAAAATAGAGCAAGACATTATATTTATGCTTGCATCTAAATCACATAGTATTTTCTCAAAATACAAGTTGTCTATAGTGTAAGGAATAATGAAAAACCCTGGATCCTTAAGTTTATGAGACAACTTCTTAAGTACTACAATAGAACACTTCTTAGTTAGGTTTACCACCTCAAATTCCTCTAACTTCTTTTAATTAGACATTATATTTTTCAAATATTTAGGCACTTAAGTGATGGTTTCAACAAATGGAATGTTTATGTGTAGTTTTCTAAAGATTTCTAGGAATTTGGAAAACTCCTTATCTTTCTTATGATCTTTTAATCTTTGAAGGAAAAGGACATTTACCTTTTCTAATGTTAGAACGTCCTTACCCTTATCAGTAACCTCCGTTGTGATTTCTTGTTGGAGATATTGTAAACATCTCATTAGATTAAGAGATTACAAATATCTAAATATCTCATTAGGAGATCATGAATATCACATTTTATCTACAATTGTTATCTTTTCTTTTTGTAAGCTATATTATCTTTAAGTAGTTCACCTTTACCCTATAAAAATGGAGATTATAAATTATATTATTCAATTCAATCAATACACAATTCATTTTACTTTTATTTTGGTATCGGAGCTCCAAATCTAGAAGCCTTGTTTCCGCTGTCTTACTTTAGTGAATCGCTACCCTCTGACGAAACCCACCCATCGGTACAAGACTAGTCAAAGTCTTCTCTGTCATTTCCAATCATTAGTAATAATTGCAGAAGATAAAACCATTATCTTGAGACCTAATGAACTTCCAAATTTGGTGGGTCCCTCTCAACTTAACAATCACAATTATCTACGATGGACATAGTATATTCGTACTACTCTTAAATGATGCAAGAAGTCAAGTCATATTGAAGGAAGTGACCCACATAGAGATGATCTAAAGTTTGAAGCGTGGAACGATAAAGATTCTCTCATTATGACTTGGCTATGGAACTCTATGACTTTAAAAATAAGCCGGAATTATATGTTCTATTCCTCCGTTCATGAGATACGGGAGAATCTCGTTGAGACATATTCAATGAAAAAGGACTCTACTGCTTGCTATGATATTGAAAGCAAGATCTTCAACTCTACACAAGGAACCCTTTCAGTAACAAAGTACTATGAGACTCTAAATTGGTTATGGATCAAGTTGGATCAGTACCAAGGATTGAAGATGTGCAAAGCTAATTCTACTACATACATCGGGCTCATTGAAATGGGGAGAATCTTTAAGTTCCTCCATGCTTGAATTCTGAATATGGTCCTATTCGGGTTCAAATTCAAGGCAAGGAGAAACTTCCCTATTTGTTTAAGGTGTTTTTTATTGTGGGGAATGAAGAGACTCGACGATCAATTATGCTTGATACAAGAAGTTCCAACATAGGATCTGCCATAGCGACAGGAGAAGGTTTCACAAAAGAATCAACCTCTAAAGGAAAACCCTTCACAAAGAGGGTACCTACACAAGCTTTATGGAAAGGAAAAAGTTCTTGAACGAACGGATAGAAATAAAGATCCAACTTAGATGTGAGTGAGTCAAACACCTTCGATAAGGAGAATGTAGTTGAACATCCTTCTACCTTGCAACTTGACCAGGATATTCAAGTTTTTAGTAAGAAAGAAATGGACCACCTTTGAGCCCTCCTAAACTCAACAAGTAAGTCTCTTGGCTTGTATGGCTTGACCATGAAAGGTAAGAGTTCTTTCAATATTTCTGGTTCAGTTCCACAAAGCATCTGGATCCTTGATTTTGGCGAATATATCATATGACCCCATTCCCTTCATATTTTACATCATACCTTGAAGTATCGAAAGAGCAACTTATTATTGTTACTAATGGAAATCATGTTCCTATTGTTGGATCTGTCAACGTCCAACTTCAGTCCTCTTTATCCCTACACAATATTCTTCATGTTTCGAAACTGGCTAACAACCTTATCTCTATACATAGGCTTATAAAAAATTGGAATTGTGCAGTAGCATTTTTCCGTTCTCATTGTGTTATTCAAGAACTTACAACGGAAAGTACGATTGGAGTTGCTAAAGAGCAGGGTGGCTTATACTACTTATAACATACAAAGGTAGGTAACAACACCAATAAGGAAGATTTGCCTTCCAGTCAACGGGCAACCTCAGAAACTTGGGCAGCTTCTCAAATTTTGCTTTACCATAAATGTCTTGGACATCCACGGTTTGGATTACTTAAGACAATGTTTCCATATTTATTTACAAATGTCAAGTCCTTTAAGCGTGATATTTGTTAATTTTCAAAGCACCATTGTGCAACATTTTCTCCTAGTAATAATAAAAGTCTTAAACTTTTTGACCTTATTCATTCTGATGTGTGGAGGCCAACAAGTAACTCTATATCGGGGGCTAAGTGGTTTGTATCTTTTCTTGATGATTGTACCTGTGTGACATGGATATTTCTTATGAAACATAAATATGAGGTTTGTTAAATATTTGTCGATTTTTCCATCTTGCCAAAAATCAATTCGGTAAATCTATTAAAAGACTACGGTCAGACAATAGTACTGAATTTGTAAATCTTGAGTTCTCCCAATTTTTTAAAGATAATGGTGTGGTTCATGAATTGACGTGTGTGAATTAATACTCCTCAACAAAATGAGGTTGCAGAAAGAAAAAATCGTCATCTTCTTGAGGTTGCTAGAGTCTTCCTCTTCCAAATGTCTGTTCCTAGTGTTTATTAGGAAGAAGTTGTCCTAACTGGCACCTATCTTATCAACAAGTTACCCATTCGTGTTTTAAATGGTATTAGTTCAATTAAACATATATTATCATTTTTCCTAACTCTCCCCTAATGTTAAACTTATCAAGTCGTGTCTTTGGGTGTGTTGCCTTTGTCCACTCTTATAATCCACAACATGGAAAGTTAGACCCTAGAGCTATCAAATGTGTTTTCATTGGTTATCTCTGTAACATCTTAAAATTTATTTAATTATTTTTTTAGAAAATAAATTACATCATTATTATTATTATCAATTTTATTTTAATTACTAATTGATGGAGAAAATTATTTTATTAAATAATTTCATTTTGAAATTGAAATGTTATTATTATTGTTATTATTCTTAATGATGGCAGAACATTAATTTAGTATTTAAATATTTATATTTAATTTAATTTTAATGGAGGAGCTAATGATTTTATAAACTGATGAGGCATTAATCTGAATTATTTTCATTTATTAATTTAATTAATCGAATTAACGAGGGAGGCTGATGAGCGGGTCGGGGTTGACCCGACCCAACTAGAATATTAGACTGAGGTTAATCAGTTTATCCTAATTGGTGTTTTGCGCGTCAGACAGCCAGACCTAGAGGAGAGAGAACGCAGACCTGCAAGGAGGAGGAGCTAGGGTGTTCGGATCGTCTTGGAGCCGCATCAGATCCTCGTCGTTCTTCGCATCTAAGGTATGGGGGAGATGAGTTCGGTTATATGTGAATGCGGGGGTGTACGGGTAGTGAGGGCAATCCTTAAGTCCCTCTAGGATCTAAATTCTCAAATTTGTTTGGTTATTATGTTCTAAAAATGTTTTAATCAATAGAAAAGATTCATCAATGTGTACCGTGGTTTTGGTTGACTTAATTGATAATGTAATCGGTTACCTTTAGTATGAAGGAAAACTTATAGAGGGAATCCCAAAGGAACAAGAAGAATGACTTTGATTTGATGAACATGTTTTCTTCATTATGCTTCCAAGTATGCAGAGATGTCAGTTCTATCTCACTATTTGGGTTTCATTTACATAAGAAAGAGCAGTAGGGACTTCCCTAGGGCCCTTATTAATAATTGTTATTGTATGGTTTCTTGTAGCATTCGAAGGGGGATTAAATTCTTGGATTAACGTTTTGTCTTAATGTGATTTTCGTTTGAAATTGTATGGTTAATTGTCTTAATTACTTGATTCTCGTGGTTGTTCATGATTATTCATGGTTGAGGTTCAATTTAGGACTCTCGTATGTAATGGTGAAATTGGGTGGAATTTAATGGTGTTTTATGTGCGTTTCTCTGCGTTCTTATAAATGATTTATGGTAATGATGGCTAAATTGATATGATTTTGGCATGATTATGGACTGTGTGAATGATGTATGAATCATGATAATAAGAATGTGGGTGAGAATGCATTGAGCATGAACATGAGATGCATGAGAAACCAGACGTATCTATAATAGCCTGGCCATATGTGGTGTTTCACAGGGGACCTTGGCCAAAAGTGGTGTTTAAAATGATGGGGGACATTCATATGCATGGGGGTGTTTAACCATGCTACACGCCGGCCATAGGTGGTGTTTAACGGTTGTGTAGAATGTCTTCTCACGGGTCATAGGTGGTGTTTAACGGTGCGACACACCGACCATACGGGGTGTTTAACAGTATGACCATCATTAGTGATAACTAAGGGAATTGAGGAGGTTCGCCCATGGTGTGGAGTTTCGAATCGAGACTCTTAGGTGTGATGATGGGCTTATGCATTGTGTGAACATGTGCATTTTGTAAACATGAATGGAATGTGATTGATTTTGAATGCGATGGAACGCGTGATTGATATATGAGTATTTATTAACTGTTAGTAATTGGGTACGGTAATGGGTGAGATTTGGGGTACTATCTGAATTTATATATGATTTAATGTTATTTCTTACCGTAGTCTCTTGTGGTTTTCTTTTAGGTAAGTTGAGGGCACTCGTGGTGCCGAGTTTTGAAGAAGCAGGGTCTTGCTCTGATTTGTGTGACATCGGGGCTTGAGATTTAGAATAGTGGTTCCATGTCTTTTCATTCGTACCTTTGCATCTTAAATATTTGAAAATGATGGGCATATCAATAACTCACTAAATGTATACAGAAATGAAAGTAATTTGTATATTTGAAATATGTGTCAAACACATTAATGATGTGTTTAGATCAACATTAATAATTTATGTGATAATTTTTTTATGTGTACTTAATGTTTGAACATGATAATGACCATGACCATGTGAACCTTTTATCCTTAACACGAATTGAGTTTTCTTGGTTTTATCTATTACCTTGTCTTCCTTTTGATTTACTTGGTTATTTTAATTTAAGTATTCGGGGTAGAAGGGTGTCACAATTTCTAAAATAAAAAGGGGTTTAAGTATTATCATCCTCCGAGTCGTCAGATCTTTATCTTAATGGATATCACTTTTCATGAAACACAGTCATTCTTTGTCAACCCTCCATTTTAGGGGGAGAGTTATCTAGAAGTTGAGCCTGTCATCGAGTCATTACCTTTTCCTACTCAGGATCTCATCGAGCCATTACTTGTTCCTACTCAGGATGTTCAAGTTCAAGAAGTCACAAAACCAACTCTAGTCCTAGAGCAAGTCCAATTGTTTGAGCCAGAGGTAAGTATTCCTGAGAACCCCATTGAGGATGTTACTTATGATATGCTTATTGCTTTAAGAAAGGGAAACAAGTATGTGTCAAGTATCCTATTTCTCAATTTGTATGTACTGACCATTTCTTTGTACAATATCGAAGTTTTATTGTTGCCACTGATGTAATCAAACACTTACATCAGTACAAGAAACTTTGAAAGATGAGAATTGGATTTGAGCAATGAAAGAAGAGATGAACGTGTTAGAGAAAAACTCAACTTGGGAGATTGTTGATAGGCCCAAAGATAAAAGAGTTGTTGGCTGTAGTGTAAATCTGATGGGACCCTTGAACGATATAAAGCAAGATTGGTTGTTAAAGGGTATACACAGACTTATAAAATATATTATAAGGAAACATTTGCTCCTGTAGCAGAGATGAACATGGTAATAGTTATTCTTTTCTTAGCTGCCCACTTTGGCTAGAACTTGCAATAGTTTGATGTTAAAAATGTCTTCCTTCATGGAGACATAGAAGAAGTCTACATGGAGATTCTCCTAGGATTCCATTCTCATAATGAAAAGAACAAAGTACGCAGACTCAAAAAGGCATTGTATGGACTTAAACAGTCTCCCCGAGCATGGTTTGGAAGATTTGCTCAAGTCATGATATCCCTAGGATACAGGCAGAGTCAAGGTGATCGTACTCTCTTTATAAAACATTCTCCTGATAGTAAACTCACTCTTCTCCTAGTCTATGTAGACAATATGATTGTTACAAGTGATGATGAGATTGAAAAACTAACTTTGAAAGATAAGTTGACAACTCAATTTGAAATGAAGGAGTTAGGAAAGTTGAAATACTTTCTTGGGATAGAGGTTGTATATTCCAAACAAGGTATCTTTATCTCCTAAAGGAAGTACTCGATCTCCTTAAAGAAATCGAAAAATTGGGATACAAGACCAAAATCATAGGATTGGGTGTGAAGAAAGTCCAACCATAGAGAAGTCCCAATATCAAAGATTGGTGGGAAAATTGATTTACTCATCCAACACTAGGCTAGATATTGCCCGTGTTGTTAGTGTGGTCAGCCAATTTATGCATGATCCTAGGGAAAGGCACCTTCAGACAGTTGAAAGGATCCTCCAATATTTGAAAGCAATTCTAGGAGAAGGATTGTTGTTCAGAAAAGAAGGTACATTGTCTATATATACAAATGCAGACTATGCGGGATCAGTTATGGATAGAAGATTCACTTTCAGATATTGTATGTTTCTGGGAGGATATCTAGTAACTTGGAGGAGCAAGAGGCAAAGTATGGTTGCTCGATCTAGTGTATAAGCAGAATTTCGAGTCATGACACATGGTATATGTGAAGGATTGTGGATGAAGATTATTCTTGATGACCTCAAAGTAAAATATGAGGGACATATAAAGTTGTTTTGTGACAACAACTCAACTATTAGTATTGCCCATAATTCATTCCAACACGACAGGACAAAACACATAGAGATTGACAGATACTTCATTAAAGAAAAGTTGAATAGTAGACTTGTAATCACAACACATGTTCCTACATGGTTGCAAATATAAGATATTTTCACCAAAGGACTCCATACAACTAGATTTCAAGAATTCAATGACAAGTTAGGAATGATAGATATTCATTTACCAACTTGAGGGGGGTATTGGAGATATTGTAAATATCTCATTAAATTAAGAGATTACAAATATCTAAATATCTCATTAGAATATCGTGAGTATCACATTTTATCTACAACTGTTATATTTTCTTTTTGTAAGCTATATTATCTTTAAGTAGTTCACCTTCACCCTATAAAAAAGGGAGATTATAAATTGTATTGTTCAATTCAATCAATACACAGTTCCTTTTACTTTCAATTCTTCTTTGGTGGGAGCTTCATTCTTTGGTGGAGCCACCTTCTTCTCTATTTGTTATGACTCTTTCAACTCTTTTCACTCCTAAGAGTGATAACTTTCATTTCTTCCTTTGGGTTGGGCTCTATCTGAGTGGGAAAAGAGCCTTGGACTTGTTAGGACATATGGGTAGCCAAGTTTGAGATTTAAGTCTCCATTGCTTTGAGTCTTTCATCGCTCCTAGCCATGTATTGAGCCATTGTGTCTTGCAGGCTTAACCTCTTTTCCTCTTGTCTCTGCCCCTAGTTCTGATGTTGCATGGGTGGAGGTCTATAGAAATTTTGAGTCTGACTTGTGTGTTGGCTTCTTTAGGAGAAGTTGGGATGCTCCCTCCAGCCTAAATTATAGTGAGAAGAATAAGGATTATTTTTTGTTTTGAGCAATGAAATTTGCCTATTCTACGACCTTGGTGAAGAAGTTGCTCATCTGGCAGTCTTTTCCTTCATCGTTAAGGTCCCACATTGCTCACAATTGGGAGGAGGGGTTGGCAAGAGTTGGGTGCGTGTCTGCATTAGAGACTTGATCTGCTTGATGAGAGTGCCTATCTTTTTTCTCCATCCTCAAATTTCCACCTAGTGTACTTCAGCTAGCCTTCGTGTCACATGCCTATCACATGAGGAGTAGTGATAGGTGGTAGAAGCCATCTCCTCTATGATAGAATATGCTTCGTTTGGAGATTTCTTTCTAATCGTCCTTCTCTATGCTACGTCAATACTAATATGATTCAGGATGGAAAGACTCTATAGAAGATTTGGATTAATTGTCCCCTTGGGAAGTTATGATGGGGGACTTGTGAAGCATTTCCTGGAATCTCTACTAGACTTCGTCTAGGGATTCTTGCTCAAATTGAAAAAAGTTAATGATATCCTTGTTTAGTTTATAAGATTTAAAGGAAAGTAGTTGACTAGAAAATTATATGTGCGCTCGTCCTAAGTGGTAATGGCTTTATCTAGAAGGCTTGTGAGCCACTTGAGTACCTTATTTGCTAATGAGAAGGGGAAGAGCCTTAACTGGATAACATTTGTGGGGACGTTTATTTTTATTGTGTCAGCAAAGTGAAAGAACTTCTTCAGGTGGGCTAGGAGCTCTTCAGTAAGTAGCCCTATGAATTGACTTGAGTTCTGCATCATGTTGATCAAGGTTGGCTTCAGCTCGAAGTTGTTAGCCCCCAACTAAGGATGACGGATGTTGTCGATCACTCCAATGGTTGAGATGAAGTAATCTTGTGGACGTCCTCTGCAATAGGTCTTCACCATAGTTATGGAGCCCTTTGTGGTTTCCTGCCATGTCTCTTTTTACTTTCCTATTATTGCGAGCAACCTTCTCTATTTCGAGGTCAAATGGTAGTTATGGCCTCCAGGATCAAGTTAGGATAAATAGAGAAAATAGAGATAAAGAAATAAGGGGCATAAATGTACATAAAATAAAAACAAATAAATAAAAAGAAAGAGAGGGAATGGAGGTCTAATCCCACTAGAACTTCTTTTCTTCTAATATCCCAACTAGCCTTCGGCAATGGTGCCAAAAACTTATGCAATTTGGAAAGCGCTTAAGAGCAAACGTACCTTATTGCAATAGTAATAAGGACATCAATCCATATATCGTATCTAAGGGACTAATGTGTCTGTTTCCAATCAATTTTGAAAAATGAAAAAGGTTTATGCAGTGAAAAGAAAAAGAAAAAACAAGTAAAATAAAAAAGTAAGAGAGCATATGAGAAGAATTGATTTTAATCTTTTTAAATTAAGTGTCTTGGTTTCGTTTATTTGCTGCCCGTCAACCCTAGTTTCATGCAACTTTCTTGTCCACCTCCTTGCATTACTAAATTTACTTATTAATTCTACTAGGGACCTTGGTCCAACACTCCTAAAATATTCTTTGTCTTCAGATGGTTCCTAGTTGGTTATTTAGAAACACATACTTAAGCAAGCTTTAAGTTCTAATTATTACTCGTCAAATTAGAAGTTTAGAGAAAGAGGTTGATTATTCAGTTTCCTTAAACCCAACTATCCTATAATTCTACCAACTAACTAAGACAGGTCACCACTAATTAGTTGATTAAACATGAAAGGGGTGACCAATTCAGGAGATTAAAACAATAGGATAATTTAAGCAGTAAAGGAACGAAAGCATAAATTGCATTCAAAAGAATAGTTGAGGTTTCTGAGCACAAACTACACCATAATCCTTAAAAATGATTTAGGGACCATTCACATACTCATACACATGATGAAAGATAGATAAACTAAAATAGACATAAATTAACAAAGAAGAAAAACTTGTAGAGGCTGGGACTTTTCTCCTCTCTTATATACTACGCTTTTAGTCTTGCCAAATGCCTTCATATGCCTTTAGAGAGCCTCAAAATTGAGAGAAATAACTAAAATGATGAATTATGGAATATTGAGAAGTGATGCGATGTGTCAGAATGTGTTTCTCTAACTCCCTAATTGCCCTTGTATATTATACTAAGTGGGCTTTCCTAATAGCATGGATGTGTACAATTGTGCACATTCATATTGTCTACCTTTCATGATGGTGCACAAACATGCAGAGTTGAGCACAATCATGCTATATATCTTTTGTGATGGTGCACAAGCATGCTATGCTCGGTTTGGCACGATCATGTTAGACATCTTTTGAGCGAGTACGATTCTGGAGAAAACATGAACGTGCTTGAAATTGCATCACGTACTAATTTCCTATGACTTTCTCTTTTTAGTAAAAATAAATCTCGATTTTTATTATATTTTTCTTTTTTCTACTTGTCTTTGTGTTAATATTGATTAGTTGACTCTTTATAACATTTTACATCTCTTGGTTATCTTTGCTATGGTATGCGTGAGACTTAAAATATTAAAAACTTTAAATTTAACATAATAATAATTTTTAATGGTCATTATAACAATTTTATTAAATTTTAAAAAAATGTATACAACAACAATCGATACCCATGAAATCTCTTTGATACAAAAAGTTATTTATCACAAAATTTGAGTACTTTTGATTACTTTTAACAGACACATATAATCCCTGAATCAATTTTCAAAAAAAATTGGTCCATTTTGGAGCAGTTGAATTTGTAGTTTAGAGTTCTTATGGTATTCATGTATAGAAGTAATTATTTTAAACATAAAATACTAACGACATTGGTTTTAAGTAGAATGGTAAGATTAACTTAAGTTTAAAATTTAAATGATTAAAATGATCTTTTAAAATCAAAATAAATTTTATTAAAAAGATAAAGAAGAAAAAAATATAATTTAATAGGAATGAATTAGAAAATTTCATGTCACCTAAGTGTGTACATATAACCATATTTTTATATATTTTTTTATTTTGAATTCCAAGGTATCTTTAATTAAAAGTTAGGTACTTTTTTTTCGCTAACATGTCACTATATATATTTTTCAGAATAGAACTTCAATTTAGTTTTTAAAATATTATTTTTTAAAATAATTTTTAAAGTAATAAAATTATAAAATATTAAAATTTATGTTACATAATCCCTTAAATATTAATTTTTTTTTCAAATTAGATCTTCAACCCTAATAAAGTATATTAGAAACTAATAATAAATATTTAATATTTTAAAATTACTTATATAATTTTATTATTTTAATAACTGATGAAATAATATTTAAGAAAATAAATTAATGATTTATCTATTTTTTATATACACATAGTCAAAATCAAACATCTAACTACTTATTTAAAGAACATAATTAATTGTTAATCGTATTTGATATTTTAATATGAAATAGTACATGCATGTATTCCTTATGTTTGTTTCCATTATCCAAATTCATCGTCGATGTAACATATATTTATTTAATAAATTTTAATATATATTTTTTCATGTGAAATAGGAGATGTAATCCTTACATTAAATTTATAAATACATTGAATAGAGTGAAATTCAATTAATTTTGAATTTATTTACAACATAAACTGAAATAACTTAATTTATAATTACTTAAATTGGTCACATAGTCAAAGCGTTAAAAAAAACTAAAAAAAAAACTACACTCAAAATTACTTATTACATTTTTGGTGTGTGTGTGAAAGATAGAGTGTATAAATAAAACCCAACAAAACAAAATGAAAATTTGATAATATAAATTTATTATTTATAAAAGTATTTTTTTGTACGATAATCACCTTAGTAATAATAGTAGTGAATTTAAGGATGATAAATCTGATACTCTACCTAAACTAACTACATTTAATATTTCTCAAATAAACTTTATCCAAAAACATGAACCAATCCACTTATTTTTTTCTTAAATATTGAATCTACTTTGAATATCTCATTATTTCTAAGTGAACTTAAAATAACTTTTAATCAAAAATCAGAAATTAATCTCTCTCAATAGATATTTCTTTTACAGGGATCAAATATCCAAGGCCAGCTCACTCAAAGAACTAATATAATATCTAATTTAATATTTTTATTATTACTTTTTTGACCGACCATATAGGGCCATGCAAATGCTCCATATTAATAAAAATGAAGATAGCCTGCAATATTTTAGGTTTGTCAAATACATGATTGAAAATAACAATCCCATTGCCATGAAAGATAGGAGAAGATAACTAGTCTCACGCACAGGAGCAGATTATGCTGTCTAGCTTATTCACTTATGATAGTTTTTTAACCCTGGTATTTTTGTTTATAGAGATTACAGAATAAATGTTTATTTTATATATTTAAATTTATAATAAATAAATATTTTTAAAATATAAATTATATTATAATTAAAATTTATAATAAATATTTATTTTAAAATTTAAAATTATATTTTATATTTATGATAAACACTAATAATTTATATTATGATATAAATTTTTTTAATCATAGATAAAAATAAAAAGAGAATAGTTTGAGATAGTTGAAAAAAATTTATTTGGTTTAATTGTTAAATTAAACTAAAATTAAAATAAAAATAAAAATAAAAAAACATATTTAATAATAAAATTAAGTAGATAAGGATAAAATACACTACTTAATAAGAATAAGAATGTTAAGAACTCTTAAAAACATTTTCTTTCAAGAAAAATTCTTGGAAAATTTATCCTAAAAACACCTCTTATTCAAGATGAAAATTTTTAAGTCAAAATTTGAAAATAAAATATTACTAAATCACTTTACTGCTGGAAAGATTTAAGACAAATCCTTACATATAATATTAATATATGAATTTAACTTATATATACGATAAATATAAATAATTTTATGGATCAATGATTATGCACGGATGGAAAACTGGAATGTCTGATTAAAACATTAAAACAAATTTAAAATAAAAAAGAAAAATTTGTGCAAGAAAGCAGCACGTGCCTAAATCAATTGTTGGCTAGAATTTGAATTTTGGAAGAAAAAAAGAAAAAGAAACTACCAATTACCGACCCAGCTTGATTGAGGGCAGATCTGGTGTGGGTCACCACCTCGTAAAGTCATGCAACCGCCGACCACCATTTTCCACGTTGGCGCTGAATTTTCAACGTTCGCTTGTCACTTCTCCACACTCACTTTTTCATTGGAGAAATGAGTAGATAATTGTAGAACATTTCATGCATGCATATAATTTTTTTAATGATATATATTTAAAATTTTAATTTTTGAAGAAAATTAATAATATTTTATTTGTATTTATATTTTTAAAGATAATTTACTAAATTTGTTGAATTTTTTTTTTGTCACTTTGGTTTGAGACAGAAATGATGTATTTTCTAATGTTGATTTACGATCTACCATCCCACGAATGCACAGGGGTAGCAATAACCGTTGTTATCCTCTATCTTTGAGAAATCAAGAAAGTAGATACACTTTCTCTTTGAGAATAGCATAAAACCACATCTCCATTTATTTGATACAATCATATCGAAAAAAGATTTTTTTATACTTATAGGACAGATAGATACAAGTGTCAAAAATTTAAACTAATTTTATTGAAAAGAGATATATAACCAAAAAAAAATTCTAAGACCAATACAGTTGTTGAAAGTTCTTATCATAAATTATTTCCAATACAATCTGATCATAAATATTTATTGAGGTTTTAATGATTCCAACAACTTAATCTTTAGGTTGGCCTAATAATTTCTTCCCTTATCTGTACATCGCTATTGGTCGAACCCCACTTCCATATTTAACACCACACCGCTGCACACTGGATCTCACACCGTCCTCCACAATATATATATCGTGCCCAAGTCATAAGTATATCGTGTTAAGCGCTAAAACCGAGGAAACATAATTGAATTTTGTTCCGTGAAAATCAGAAGAAACAGAGTTGAATTGCTTCGTGAAAATGGAAAAGGAGAAAGGTGAGTTCCAATGAGCGAAAAAGAGAAATTCATCTGTTAGGATGCTGAGAAAATGAAATAACAAACACACGACAAAGTTAAAGACGACTTCGAGTCGCGAGCATTTTCTCTCAACATTGAAAACACGATGATGAAGAATTTAGGAGCTAAGCATTTTTTCTGTTTTTCGTTTTTAGTTTGACGCATTTGGATTTTGATGTTTGCAGCGTTTGAGTTTCTCGGATGCGTTCCTCTTCTGCAGAGGCTTCCGAGCTCGTCTGTGAGGAAGATATCTCAACTTGTGGTTGTCAAAAGCCGTGGTAATTATTTCATTTTTTCGGACTGAAACATTGTTTTTAAATTGCAGGTGCAATTGTAATAACATTGTCATAATTAGTACACATTTCGCTTAATTACATGAAAATGCAGTAAAGTGGCTAGGTAATTGGTAGCGGTTGCGGAAACCTACGTAACTGCAATGCTATATAATTTGCAATTGTGGACAGTGATTTAAAACCGTGAAATTGGAATTTATGTCATGAATTATCTGAAAATATGTTCGGAGAATCGTTCTTAAATTTTTCATTAAGATGTTATTCCCTTCATCCTATGCTAGTTAGTGGAATCTTGACTTATATTTAGGATTTTGAAAATAATTGGAAGATGCATGGATTAATATTTTCATTTCTTGATTGATGGATTCCGGTGTAGAGCCAGGGGAATATGTTGTTCGTGAGGGTGAACCTGGAGATGGCGTGTACTTCATATTGGATGGGGAGGTATGCTTATATATTCATGTTATATACCTTAGAAAAACAAAAACAGGCAGCCAGGTTTCATTGGTTGCTTGTGGATTTGTGTAGGGCAGTTTTGTTAAGACCCTGCAGGCCTGCACTGATCTTCAGGCAAATAAAATGACATAGAATTGGAGGGAATGTCTGTTGCCACTCTTTTTAGTTATTTGTCTATTGCTCTCATCTCCAACTAATTTTTTTCTTATTTTCTTAAAATGTTTGTCATCAAAGGTTTGAGTTTAATTTGTTATCCCCCCCTCCCCCCTCTTATTTGTTTGTTGCACTCTTTAATATGTTGTTTTCAATTTTCTCTATTTCCTATGCAAATCTTCAAAAACAGATGACAAAATGAAAACAAGAGGCAGTGAAAATAGTAAATGAAAACCGTAGTCACATAATTCGCTTGCAGGAGAACTGTGAATTGGGTCGTGTGTGCCAATTCGTGGGACGTTCTCGTACCGGGTCAAATCAGGAAGGAATTCGAAACATGAATTGAAGAGAGAGAGGGATGAAACATGACAAGAGTCCGAAACTCTCATTAAGTACAATAGAGAGAGAGTGGGAAATTGAAGAGTGCCGGGATCTCTTTTCCTAGAAACATTGGAACACTTATTAGAGGGGAGAGGGGGGAGGGGGGAGGGGGGAGATTTTATAGTACAGTTGCTGGTCTCTTTTTCCAATCCGTTCAACTTCAAACTTCATAAATGGATAGCAAAGCTTTACCTGAGAATTAAAGAGTTACTATAAATTAATAAGACTTGAGTGTTGTTCGGCTCTTTTCATTTACGAAAGTTCTGCAGCTCTTTTCTCTTGAGCGTAGTGAAGAGAATAGTTATTATAAATTAAAGAGTTATATATTTATTTTTATAGTTATCTAACATTTTTCTCTTTGAAACTTAAGTAGATAATTGAAAATTTAAATTTGAAAATATAAAATTACTTATATAAATAAATTAACTTATTTTTAGAAGCAACATTTTTTAATAAGCGTACCAACTGTGTATACCCTCCATGTACCAATACTTTGTAAGGTCACCTCCGTATCACGTACCAACTGTGACTATCATGAATACAGTTTTGTCAAATAAAAAAGGCTTTTAAATTTTATTGAAAGAAGAGGAAACAAAGATCAAACCCTTGAGTCTAGACCACTTGGTCACAGAGGCTTAGATACCATGTCATGAACTAACTATCCCAATAGCTTAAATCACATGAATGGTTTTATATTTACCAGTAGCATTTCATTTGACAAACTTATGCTGAAAATCCAGTTTGATTGCTTGTAGGCCGAGGTTGTTGGATCTGTTAGTGCCAATGATGAAAATCGCCCTGAGTTCCAATTGAAAAGATATGACTACTTTGGTTATGGTAGTAAACTTCATTCTTATGTCTTAAATTGCAATTTATTTATTGTTTAAGTATTTTCCTTTCATCCCATAGGCCACATACTTGTCTGGTAGTTTATGGCATCCTGATTTGGTTAATCTTAATTATTTTCTTCTGCTTCACTCCAAGTATATCAATTAATTCAACTTTTTCCAACTACACTTGTTATCTTTTACTTCTCTAGAAAGCATTGGTCATTTTGGGACATGGTGCTTATAGTTAGCAGGAAAAGGGTTGAGTAGTTTTTGGTTGCTATAATTTCTCCAGTACTTCATTCTCTGTTATATTATTTCTTGATACCACAAATATGTAGGGTCACTATAACTACTATGTTTCTTCTCTGCTAACCTTTTTCTTTGGGTTAATTGGACATTCATTTTTACACCTATGGTCTTATTCAAAATTCTTGTGCATAAGCTTTTGTTTTTGTCTTGAGTTATTTTCTGTCACTGGAGACATGAGAATGATGTGAACTTGCAAATTGCAGGTTTGTCAAACACAGTTCACCAGGCAGATGTTGTTGCTTTGTCTAAGGTGCCCTTTTAATTTCTTGTCGCACTGCTTTCTATGTCAAAACCTCAGGTTGAGTGTACAAGCAATCAACTGAGATTCACTTAAATGAAATGAATTATTCACTCCTGTGGTGATATTTATTGTTTGCTGTGGCAGCTGACATGCTTAGTGCTGCCCCACGAGCACTCAACACTGCTGCAGCCAAAGTCTATCTGGAGAGAAGAAAATTGTCTCGAGGCATGCTCACCTGTGGAGAATATATTGCATTTGGAACCCTTAGAGGTTCTCTCAATATATAATTAATTTGATTATTGAATTTTTTTCTTGAAGTGTTTACATAGTAAGGGTTTTATGGAGTGATTATTTGTGCAAGAAAAATAATTGTGTTTAACTGCCTGGGTACATCACTGTACTAATTTTGGCCCTCAGAGATCTTTTCACAACTTGATTGTGCATGACTCTCGGAAAAGACATGCTAACATGCATATGGTGAAAGATAATAAATTAAAAAGAAAGGAGGAAAAGGAAAGATGATGATACAGCAATTTAAATTATTAAATATCTTTGAATATGGATAGATGTAAGATTGCTATTAGAAAAGGGTAAGAAGAACAAGACTGGTGTGGTTGTCCTGGTTCTCTTTGATAGTAAAATTATGATATATTCGTTGATACATATGATGTATCTTTGATGGTATGTAGTAATACCCTGGAATTCAGCCTTACAGCATTTTGTTATTCTCTTTGGAAGGTAAATGTCTTCCAAGGAATTACCCTTCCAGATGCTCCAAGATTTGGAAAGGTGTTTGGAGGACAGATGATTGGACAGGTATGATCATACTGCTTTATCGTCCATATTAAAGCATGCTACCCATTTCAGTGGCACCTTTAATACATATATTAATTACTGAAATATGTAATGTGCAGGCACTGGCTGCAGCGTCAAAATCTGTTGACTGTCTTAAGGTTGTCCATAGTTTGCATGCCTATTTTATTCTTGCGGGAGATTTAAACAGTAAGCATGTTTAATCACTTGACTTTGCTGACAATGCTCTGGATGTGACTTCCCGTTCTATTTCTTTCTACTCTTTTTCCTGAGATGAGATGTGTCCTATTATACCTTCATAAACTATGAAACGTGAAAGATTCATTTTCTTTTTCTGATCCTGCCCATTAAATTATTTTGTAATTTGTATGAGAAAGATTACTCCTATTTTATATATGATTTGCAATAGATAGGCCCAACACTTATTTTTTAGTTGGTAGTTTAAGAATTATCCTCTCCCTGATAAATCCTACTCCAGGTCCTTCGTCAGCTTGCCTGTACTAGTCTGCATGTTTGTTTTGGTATGATATTCTCAACTGTTTATCCTTTGCTTATATGTTGCGCACCAAAACTAGATAAATCAGTGGATATAATCCAAAAGAACCAAAATTTGAGTAAAGTTGTGAGTAGAACAGTAATTGTTTCATAAAGCATAATCTATCTAGCCATCTGATACAATGAGAGACAGAAATTGCACAGTAATAATTCGGAATCACAAGTAGGACAGTATTATCGATCAAGTAAGCTGAAACAAACTGAGGTAATATACAGGAGAATGCTCAACTACTGGATCACATGAAAGGAAGACACACAAAAGAAACACACTGAGCGGCAGCTCCTTACAAAGGTAGAATACTCCCAATCACGATAACAAAAAATACCCTCATACCCCTCACATAAAATCCCTTCAGTAACTGTCTTGCTGATGCAGCCCCCAGACTTTAATTCACTCTTTTTGTGGAATAGTCTTTTTTTTCTTCCTCACGTGACACTTAAAAGTCCTTAAGCCCACTGTCATAGCTAAGTCCAAGATCCTTAGATTTTTGGTTTGCTTATCAGTACTCTATTAGTGTACCGTGTACACTTGTACAGTAATATGTGTAAGAAAGCCTAGCTTCTAACTGTTGTTAGTTAGCCTTAGATAACCAACGTGTACCTCTGTTAGTGGGCCTGAACCCTTTCCTTTGTAACTAACTTTTTCAGAAATACCAAGTTCAATTTTTCAGTTACAATTCAGTCTCATTCTCTCTCAGATATCTCTCATGGTATCTATACTACTTTCGTGGTGTGGAAACAGCCTTGCCCTCAATGCTGAATTGAGGAAATCGCCCCTTGATGACTGCCACATCCTCCTAAGTAGCTTTAGTCGCTGGCTGAGAACTCCATTTAATAAGAATCTCTGGTATCTCCAGTCCATGTTGCATAATGGTGGGAGTTTGTAGCACTTCTTCAGGTGTCTAAGCAGGCCCTTCCAATTCTTACCCTGTAGGTAAATGGGACTGGCAGTGTGGTTTCTCAAGGCCCTTTTTAAGAAAAAAATGAAAAGTGCGATGCACTCTTGAACAATGAGGAAGTTGCAACCTGTATGCCCCAGAACCTACTTTCTCCAAGATAGTGAGTGGGCCATAGTATCTTGAAGAAAGCTTGGCACTAACACTCCTTGCAATGGTATGCTATTTATGTCTATGTGGGCAGAGCTTTAAATACACCTGATCCCCTACTTCAAAATGCACTTCGCTTATGTTTATTTGCCGCAACACATTCTGTGCTGTGCTTTCTGTAGATGGTACTTCAGCTGCCTCAAAGCCTCATCTCTCTCCATTAACTCATTGGCCATAGTCCCAACTAAGCATTCACCTGCAATGCAATAAGGTGGGTGGTTTCTGGACGTACACCAATTCAAATAGAGTGCACCTAGAAGCAGATTGAAAAGGGGCATTATACCCAAATTCAGCCCAATGCAGCCAATTTGTTCAATGTCTTGGCTGCTCCCCTGCAAAGCACCTTAGGTAGGTCTTCAATGTTCAACTAAGAACTTCCATTTGTCCATCCATTTCTGGATGGTATGCTGATTCATCCGTAGGGCAGTTCGCCGCAACTTAAAAAATTCAGACCGGAATTTACTGACATGTAGGATCCCTGTTGCTTATGATTGAACTAGGGACCCCACGCAGCCTTACAATCTCCCCAACAAATAAATCATCTATTATTTGTGCAGAGAAAGGGTGTTTTAATGGAATAAAATGCCCATATTTGGACAACCTATCGACAGCAACCATGATAGTATCAAAGCCTTTAGAGCGAGGAAGTCCAGTAATGAAGTCCATTCTAATGTCATCCCAAATATTCTTGGGAATAGGCAATGATTATAATAAACCCACAGGGGATAACAACTGATATTTATTTTCTAGCATGTGGAACATTCTGCTATATATTTGATGACTTCTGTCATCATAACTGGCCAGTACAGATTTGCTTCCAGTCTTCTGTAAGTGTGGTAAGCCCCTGAATGGCCACTAAAATGTATGGCATGGAATTTCTGACATATAACTGGAATCCAAGTAGAAGTGGCTGATATCACAAGTTGACCCTTGTAAAATATCTTATCCTGTTCCAGAGGATAACTAGGCTTTGAAGGAGGATCAGCCTTTAACGCAGAAATAACTTTTGGAGAAATGAATCTGCAATCTCACCCAATCCGGTTGGTCTATTAAGAATCATCAATACCCCTTCCTACATTCATGATAAAGCATCATCCCCATTATTATCCTTTCCTACCTTATACACATCAAAATCATATCCCAATAGCTTAGCTAACCAGTCCTGCTGGTTTTGAGTCGTGATTCATTGTTCCAATATATGGTGAAGACTTTCTGGTCTATAAAGATTGAATTTTTTGCCCAAACGATAAGGGCGCCAATGTTGTATGGACATCACTAAAGCCATGAGCTCCTTCTCGTAAATTGATTTCAGCAAAGTATTATCTAAAAAGAGCCTTGCTATAATAAGCTATGGATCTGGACTCCTGCATTACAATAGCCCCTGTGCTTGCCCCCAAAGCATTACATTCAATGATGAATGGTTTTGAGAATTTAATTGAAAGTAAAAGAAAATGTGTATTGATTGAATTGAATAATACAATTTATAATTTCCTTTTTTAGAGGGTAAATGTTTCTTAAAGATAATATGAATAACAAGAAAAAAAAGGTAACCATTGTAGATATTTAGATAATTCATGATCTTCTAATGATATATTTAGATATTTGTAACCTTTTAGTTAGTTACCTATCATATCTTATCAGATATTTATAATATCTCCAACACTCCCCCTCAAGTTGGTAAATAAATATCAATCATTCCCAACTTGTCATTGAGTTCTTGAAATCTAGCTGTAGGGAGCCCTTTAGTGAAAACATCTTCCACTTGGAGTCCTATAGCAACATGTGTTGTGATTATAAGTCCACTGTCCAACTTCTCTTTAATGAAGTGTATGTCAATATTTATATGCTTTGTCGTGTCGTGTTGGATTGAATTATGGGAAATACTAATAGTTGAGTTGTTGTCACATAACAACTTCATAGATCCTTCTTATTTTACTTTGAGGTCATTAAGAATAATCTTCATCTACAATCCATCACATATATCGTGTGCGATAGCTCGAAATTCTGTTTCTGTACTAGATCAAGCAATCACATTTTGCTTCTTGTTCCTCCATGTTACTAGATTTTCTCTGAGAAACATACAATATCTGGAAGTGGATCTTCTATCTACAATTGATCCTGCATAGTTTGTATTTGTATATATTTCCATAATGTACCTTATTTTCTGAACAACAGTCATTTTCCTCGACTTGCCTTCAAATACTGGGGGATCCTTTCAACTGGCTGAAGGTGCCTTTCCCTATGATCATGCATAAATTGGCTGACCACACTAACAACATAGGTAATATCTGGCCTAGTGTGGGATAAGTAGATCAATTTCCCCACCAATCTTCACACCCAATCCTATAGTTTTGCAATAGGTACCCTTGAGGTCTTGCATCCCAATTTTTCTGTTTCTTTGAGGAGATCGAGTACATACTTCCGAGATAAAGATATCTTGTTTGGAACATGCAACCTCTATCCCAAGGAAGCATTTCAACTTTCCTAACTCTATTTCAAATTGTGTTGTCAACTTTTCTTTCAGAGTTAGTTTTTCAATCTCATCATCACCTATAACAATCATATCATCTACATAGAATAGGAGAAGAGTGAGTTTATCATAAGGAGAATGTTTTATAAAGAGATTATGATCACCTTGATAATGCCTTTTTGAGTCTGATACCTTGTTCTTTTCATTATGAGAATAGAATCTTGGGAGAATCTCCATGTAGACTTCTTCTAGGTCTCCATGAAGGAATGCATTTTTAAAATCAAATTGTTGCAAGTTCCAGCTAAAGTGGGCGGCTAAGGAAAGAATAACTCTTTCTGTGTTCATCTGTGCTACAGGGGCAAATGTTTCCTCATAATCTATTCCATAAGTCTGTGTATATCCTTTAGTAATCAATCTTGCTTTGTATCGATCAAGGGATCCATCAGATTTACACAATGTATATCCATCTACAACCTACAACTCTTTTCTCTAACGCCTTCATCTCTTATTTCATGGTTTGAACCCAATTCTCATCTTTCAAAGCTTCCTATACTAATGTAGGTGTTTTGATTGCATCAATGACAATAATAAAACTTTGATGTTGTACAGAGAGATGGTCAGTACACACAAATTGAAAAATGGGATACTTGACATATAATAGTTTCCCTTTCCTCAAAGCAATAGGCATGTCATCAGTAACATCCTCAATGGAATTCTTAGGAATACTTACCTCTGACATATCATCAATAACCTCCCCAATGGGATTCTCAGGGATACTTACCTCCAACTCAGATAATTGGACTTGTTGTGATACCAAAGTAGGTTTTTCGTGCCTTTAGTATTGCTTTCCATAATATCGATCTTCCTCTCTTGCTTCATTGTAGGCCTTTTCAGTGATAAGTTTTTCAAGGGTGACTTCTTAAACTTGAACATCCTGAGTAGGAAAAGGTAATGACTCACTAACATGCTCAACTTCTAGATAACTCTTCCCCTGAAGTGGAGGGCTAACAAAGAACAACTGTTTTTCATGAAAAGTAACATTGAGACAGACTCAATGACTCGGAGGGTGATAACACTTAAACCCTTTTTTATTTGAGAGATAACCAATTAAAACACATTTGACTACTCTAGGATCTAACTTCCTATGATGTGAATTGTGAGAGTGAACAAAGGCAACACACTTAAAGACTCGACTTGGTAAGCTTCACATTAGGGGAGAAGAAGGAAAGAAAGATAATATATATTTAATTGGACTAATACTGTTTAAGACACAAGTGGATAACCTGTTGATGAGATAGGTGGTAGTTAAGATAGCTTCTCCCCAATAAACATTAGGAACAGACATTTGGAAGAGGAGGGCTCTAGCAACCTCAAGGAGATGACAATTTTTCCTTTTTACAACCTCATTTTGTTGGAGAGTATTCACATATGTCAGTTCATGAACCACACCATTATTTTTAAGAAACTTGGAGAACAAGATTTATAAATTTGGTACCATTGTCAAATTGTATCCTTTTAATAGATTTACCAAATTGGTTTGGCAAAAATTAACAAATATTTGGCAAACCTCAAATTTATGTTTTATAAGAAATATCCATGTCACATAGGTACAATCGTCAATAAATGATACAAACCACTTAGCCCTGAATATAGAGTTACTAACTGGCCCCCACACATCAGAGTGAATATGGTCAAAAGGTTCATGACTTTTATTATTACTAGGAGAAAATGTTGCACAATGGTGTTCTGAAAACCGACAAACATCACACTTAAAAGGACTAAACATACTCTTTTATAAATACATATGTAAACATTGTTTTAAGTAAATTAAGCAGTGAATGTCCTAGATGTTTATGATAAAGAAAAATTTGAGAAGCTATCCAAGTTACTAAGGTTGCCTGTTGACTGAAAGGCAAATCCTCCTTATTGGTGTTGTTACCTATCTTTGTATGTTGTAAGTAACATAACCCACCCTACTCTTTAGCAACTCCAATCGTCCTCCCCATTGTAAGATCCTGAACAACACAATGAGAATGAAAAAAAATTATTGCACAATTCCAATATTATATAAGCCTATGTATAAAGATAAGGTTGTTAGTCAGCTTAGGAACATGAAGAACATTGTGTAGGGATAAAGAGGATTGAAGTTGTTACCAAATCCAACAATAGGAACATGAACTCCATTAGCAACAGTAATGAACTGATTTTTGGAATACTTTAAGGGTATGATGTAAAATATGAAGGAAACAAGATCATATGATCTATTGCCCTAGAATCAAGGATCCAAATGCTTTGTGGAACTGAACCAAAAATATTGAAAGAACTTTTACCTTTCATGGGTAATGCACACGAGCCAAGAAGCTTACTTGTTGAGCTTAGGAGGGCTCGAAGGCGGTCCATCTCCTCGACTTGAATATTCTGGTCAAGTTGCAAGGTAGAAGGATATTCAACTACATTCTTCTTATTGGAGGTTGTTTGATTCACCCATATTTGAGTTGGCCTTTATTTTCCCCTGTTCGTTCAAGAACTTTTTCCTTTCCACAAAGCTTGTAGTAGGTATCCTTGATATGTCCTAGTCGTTTGCAATACGTGCAATATTCTCCACGATACTCTTTGTGAAGGGTTTTCCTTCAGAGGTTGATCCTTTTGTGGAACCTATTGATCCTTTTGTGAAACCTTCTTCTATCACTATGGCAAATCCTATGTTGGAACTTCTTATATCAAGCATGATTGATTGTTGAGTCTCTTCACTCCGCACAATAAAAAATATCTTAGACAAATAGGGAAGCTTCTCCTTGCCTAGAATTTGAACCCGAATAGAACCATACTCAGAATTCAAGCCATGGAGGAACTTAAAGATTCTTCCCCTTTCAACGAACACAATGTATGCAGTAGAATCAGCTTTGCACATCTTCAATCCTTGGTACTAGTCCAACTTGATCCATAACCAATTTAGAGTCCCATAGTACTCTGTTAATGAGAGGGTTCCTTGTCTAGAGTTGAAGATCTTGCTTTCAATATCATAACAAGCAGCACAGTCTTTTTTTATTAAATATGTCTCAATGAGATTCTCCCATATCTCACGAATGGAGGAATAGAACATATAATTCGGCTTATTTCCGAGAGTCATAGAGTTCTATAGCCAAGTCATAATGAGAGCTTTGTAGTCAATAGCGGCCGGAGCGGAGCGGAGCGGTGGTGGGCCGCGACGGAGGTGGCATAGCGTCGCAGATCGCCGTCGCGGCTGCGATAAGCGGCGGAGCGGGCGGCCACTATTCTGCTGCTCTGTGTTTCGGAAGGTGAAAAGTCCAAAATGCCCTCCTGTTTAAAACGTTAATGAGGACATTTTAGACTTTTCGCATTTTAGGGTTTTAAATGTTCAAAATTTCTGCAGTTTCCTCTTCTTTTTTATCATCTTCTCCTCCTCCTTCCCTGCGTTTTTTCTTCACTGTCACCGACGACGTATTCCGCCTCCTTCTCCGACAACGTATTCCGGTGACATATTCCAGTGACGTATTTTGCTGTTTTTTTTTCTGCTCAGGTTTTTGCTGGTTTTTTCTGCTCAGTTTTTTTCTGTTGTTTTTTGCCTTTTTTTTTTTCTGCTGTTTTTGCTGTTTTTTTCTGTTCTGTTTTTTTCAATTTTTATTTTATGTTTTTGAACTTTTATATATAATATAAATATATTAATAATTTTTTAATATATATATATATAATATTAGAATAGCGGCTATCCCGCTATCCGCTGTCCCGCTATCCCAATTCCAGGGTCGGCCGTTCCGCTCCGCTATCCGGGATTAACTACTATGAATGAGAGAATCTTTATCATCCCACACTTCAAACTTTGGATCATCTCTATGTGGGTCACTTCCTTCAATATGACTCAACTTCTTGAGTCATTTGAGAGTAGTACGAATATATTATGTCTGTTGTAGATAATTGTGATCGTCAAGTCGAGAGGAACCCACCAAATTTGGAAGTCCATTAGATCCCAAGATAACAACTTTATCTTCTACCATTATCATCAATTGTTGGTAAGGACAGAGAAGACTTTGGTTAGTCTTGCACCGACATGTAGGTCTCGTCAAAACGTAGCTGTTCACTAAAGTAAGGCAGCAGAAACATAACTCCCAAGGTCTGGAGCTTTGATACCAAATTGAAAGTAAAAGAAGTTGTGTATTGACTAAATTGAATAATACAATTTATAATTTCCCTTTTTATAGGGTAAAGGTTGTTTAAAAATAATATGAATAATAAAAAAAATTGTAATCATTGTAGATAAAATGCAATATTCACGATCTCCTAATGAGATATTTAGATATTTGTAACCTCTTAATAACTTGCCTATCATATCTTATCAGATATTTATAATATCTCCAACATTAGGTGTCACTAAAACAGGTCATACGATCAATCTTTGCTGCAATTTCTCAAAGGCTCACCGGCCATCTAACATCCAGAGAAATTCCATCCTCCTTTTTTAAAATCAGTGAATATTTTCAAGCTCTTTACTGGTCACTAGTTAAACTCCATGCTTTCATGTAAGCTATATCTTGTTATCATGAATTACAGATCCTAGGGCCCTGTTGGAGAATATTTTGTAAGCTAGTTTCTATATTGACTTTCCAAAGTTTCTGCTACAGAGTAGATCCTTTATAAGATCTGATAAAATCTTATGTGTGAATTCCATTATAATCATACTTATACCATGTTATTTGTACTGCAAATTTATTTGTTGCTTTAGCTTATAATAATAAACAAATTATACATAGTATGAACATTTCTTTTCCAGTGCCAATTATATATCAAGTTCACCGTGTTCGTGATGGAAAGACCTTTGCTACAAGGAAAGTGGATGGAATTCAAAAGGGAAATGTTATATTCACTATGATGATTTCATTTCAAGTAATCTATATTCTTCTTGACTTAGAATAATTTAAATTTTCAGTAACTATTTCATTTTATTTAGTTGTGAACCTAGCCTTATGTTGTGCTTTCTCTCTCTCTTTTATATTTATATTTGTTTATTCATTCTATTTAATGGAATGTAGTCTTTAACACCAAATTTTAGTACTAAATAATTATCTTCTAGCTTAACATTTTAGACTTGTACCACTAGGAATTAAAAAGGTGAAAAGACCACTAGGAAGAACAACTGAGATGCTACAGCACGGCTATTGTTAATTACAGCAAGCCTAGATGATAAAACACAGGCTGCAGAAGAGGGCTCCCTTCTAGAATTCTGGAATTGAAAGTGTTTATATTTACTTAGATTATGGCACGATAAAATTTTAATTTATTTAACACAGTGATAAAGGATATCATTGTCGATGCATCTGTATTACCAGCGTTAAAGTCACTTTATCACTTGTCTGGTTGTGTTTTCTTGTTTGGTATTTAAAGTACAGAACTAGCTTTCTAACTTACTTGTCTGGTAGTGTTTGCCTGTTTGATATGTATTTCTAAATTACAGAGTTAGATACTGAACAAAAATGAATTTTGGACATGCCATGACCTCATGCACTAGGTTGAATGGTTGGAACTTTGTAGGTTTATTCGTGCCTTTTTGACTAATTATTTTCAGTCTAGCCAAAAGATAATATTGAGATAAAAGGAATGATTTCTCTTGTATATTACTCAGCAATTTGTACACTTATTTCACTTATATACACAGTTTGAATCAATCCTTGAAGTTTAGGGATTGTGATCAAGCTATCTAAGGGAACTAAATGATATGATCAAGATATCTAAGGAAACTAAATGATATGATCAAGATATCTAAGGAAACTAAATAAAATAAGGAAACATGGAAATAGAATCAGGGTAACATCAGGATAGTATCTCAACAGAGGAGGAGTAGAGGAAAGGAAGGAAATCAGTCGGCCACTGAGAATTCGGCTTTAGGCTTGGGCAAGGGAACAGTGGGTTCCTTGATTATTTTTCTGTTGATGTCCTTTTACATTTCTCATACTTGGATATCTCATTTCATCCTATAGTGAGATTAATACGCTGTTTTTTACTCATTCTGAATATTGTGCGGATTGCTGTTATTACTGTTAAATTGTTGTTGCTATCACACATATGCTCTTGTTCTGAATTCGGAATACATTTATCATTGTTCATCTACAGAAAGAAGAATCAGGGATGGTCCACCAGGAAGTAGCTATGCCATCTGTCCCGGCTCCAGATAAGGCAAGATACAAGCTTATGTTCGTTGTGATTTTTTGTTACTGTGGATTTCTGATTATTAATATTTTTAATCTGTAACTTATAGCTTCTGCCAATGGAAGAGCTAAGGGAGAGACGCCTTACTGACCCTCGTTTACCAATGTAAGATTTATTGTGAAGAATAACTTAGTTGATGCAATATTGTTCTATTTGATTGTATTTGTTCATTTATCTTTCTTTGTATGTTGTGTTTGTTTATTATGGAACAATCATGGGATCTCTATTTATCATAATGTATGTCAGGTCAGGACTATATAAAGGCAACACATGAAAGTAAATTTTCTCTTCTTTCTATTGGGATTTGGGTTATACAACAGGGGAAACCCATATCTTTTCCCATTAATCCATCATTGAAGTGTCTCCTTGGGGACATAAGCGAAAGAACCGCCTACATGTTATATTAGGCGTCTCCCATGCATGAAAACTTTATTTTCCAAGTATTACTTGTTGAAGTTTTTGCAAGCTCCCTTATTTGTGTACAAATAACCGCCTACATATTATATTAAGTTTCAAAATAAGATTATTGAAAAAGCAAAACATCATAATGGAAGGAAAAGACTATCCCTCCTTTGTACTTGCCTATTGAATCATAAGTGTATGTTTAGCACTTGATGTATTTGTTCTTCACTAAATAATATCACTGGATTTCAAATTTTAAGACACTTATACTATTCAGATTAAATAGGCTAATCTTCTAATGGCTTCTTCAGCTAGAGCTGTTGGGCTAACCCTGCTTCAGTTTTTATTGCCTTTTCATAATAAATCAATTAAATATCCGCTTTTCCACCATTTTACATTTTCAGTTGTCAGTGCTAACATATACATGCAGAGTCTAGATGAAGGATTTGCATTCCCATTCTTTTGTCTTTGACTAATAATTATCCAAAGTGAAAATATGTCCAAATTGAGATATCATGAAGTTTTTCGTTAGTTTGGCTTCATATCCTTTTTCCTTTTGGTTGTGAGCTTAGACCTATTTTTTGTTTTCCTGATTTTTAGCTTCACAAACAATTGTATAGGCAAGGAGTCACTTTTTAGGACAATGAATTCATGGCTGTAATAACTTTGTGGGTCATGGAAAAATTCTTCAAGAGCAAATCTGTCTTTTGGTATTTATAGTATGACATTTTCTTAAAGACGTTAGTTGAAATGCCAAGGGCAAATAAGCAATTGTTAGATTGGTGTATATACTCATTCCAAGGATATCTTGCATCAATTGAGAAATGCACACTTTTGAAGATTAGGTTTTGTCTAATTCTGGAAAGAGTTTTCTTAACAACAGTGTAGAGACTCAGTACAAAAATAATGTTTTCTGTTTCAATTGTCAATTGACAAAATTGTAGAAAACATCTCTCCAGATGATTTCTCTGGAAATTCTTTCTTTTTAAGTACTGGTATGAAATAGACTTCAGTGTTGTGAGAGAATAAGCCCAGTAAAGAGAATATCAAATTGACGTTTCTTTATGAATTTTCATATTATGAAAAAAAAAAAATGATGAAAACTTAGGATTTGGTTGGTTTGAGAAAACTTTTCTTTTTTAATTTTTTGTTTTCAATCATAGTTACAGAAATGTCATCTTGTTTTCACTGTCTTTGTTTTCAAATATTTGAATAGGAAAAGAAAACACTGAAAATGACAAACTGTTTTAATCATTTCTTATACAAGCCTTTGAACACAATAAATGATGTGAAAACAAAGTGACATTTTTGTAATTATTTGTGAAAACAGGAAGTAAAAACATAAAATGTTTTTTCAAACCAAACAAGCCCTTAAATATTTTCCTGTGAAATTTGATTTTGAATTTTGAATTAATTGATTGAAAAATGCAAGAAAACTGGCATATGATTTTCAGTTTTCTGTGTTAGTATTAAAAACTAGAGAGTTCTAGTTATTGAGTGACCAGCAGTTACATTTACATTGAGGATACTGTCTTAGATGCAAGAATTCTCACAGAATATTACGTTAAGCTTTAGAATACTTGCGCACTCTCAACACTAAATTTTGTAGTCTTTTTATGTGGGGCTCTCTCATATTTACGTAAAAGTAAAATGTAAAGACTTCTTTTTGGTCAAAGGGAGGTAGGAACTATGTTGATAAGTCTGCATAATGATTTCCTGTACCATAATGACAAAATTTGTTGCCTCAGAACCTACCGGAACAAAGTAGCTACAACTCAATTCATCCCCTGGCCCATTGAGATACGGCTCTGTGAATATGAAACTTCAACAAATATGACAAAATCTCCTCCCAGGTTAGCCTAATGCTCTGTCTGCAACTTTTGCCTACTCTTATACTGGGCATTTATGCATTTTACTGGTCAGAAAGATTTGTAAGGGAACATCGCCCTCATTTCTCACCAAATCAATTTTCCAAATGTAACCTTAATGTCTGCTTTTTTAAATGCTAAATATTATCTTAGCTTGTTTAAATGCTGTTTGCAGTTTGAGATACTGGTTTAGAGCAAAGGGAAAACTTTCAGATGATCAAGCCTTGCATAGGTATATATTTTCTATTTACTTTAGATGTGTCTGGTAATTTAATGAAAACTTTTACTGATGTGCCAAAGCCAATGCTTGCATTTGTTGGAGCCCTGTGAGACTGCCTGAATGCATGTAATTCTGGAGCTACATGAGCAGTTTTTTAGTCATGTTAAAATCTCTGTCTTGCCACTGAAAAACTTTTCTCCTGAGAAAGGATTAGTTGGGAGAGTTTGAAGAAATGCAGATTGCCGAAAATCTGGTTGTACCAAATGCATCTAGTTTGAACATGCATTTGTGGATAACGTATAAACTGTCTTCGAGTAGCAATGTGATACTCACTTTGGCATACTTAAACAATATGTAAATAAAATTGATTTCTTGCCTATGCTTCGTTAGTTTTTCATACTTCGTATTGCAGGTGCGTGGTGGCATATGCTTCAGATCTAATATTTCTTCAAGTAAGTTTGAATCCCCACCGTGAGAAGGGTTTCAGGACACGTTCTGTTAGTCTGGACCACTCGTGAGTATCTGAATCCTACTGGTTTCTTGATAAATAATTTATTTGTTAACATTAGAAAAATGTGGGGCATGTGCAACAAATTTTCAAGGTATGAATTTGCTTCCTTGCATTTTGTTAAATACTTCTTTTAATTTTTATTTCAGTATGTGGTTTCACCGATCCATAAGAGCTGATGACTGGTTGCTATTTGTGGTGAGTTTCATATTAGTTCCATTCTTGTTTCTCATGTTTAATTTTGGGGAAATTACAGCAAACGAAATTTTTGTAAAAAAAATTTCAGTTAGTTTATGATCAATGAGCCAAATCTCAATAATTGTTTCTCATTCATCACTCGAGGTCCTATTTGGTTTACTACCAAAATCAATTTCACAAGTTGTGGCGCATGTTTCAATATAAAATTTATGGTTGAGATTAATTTAGGCACACTTCTTAATCACCTTTAATAGTTTAAAGTCAATTCTACTAAAATCTAAATCGAAGAAGCACTGATGGTTTATCGTCTACTTTTTTGTCTTTGGTTCCTTTAATTTTTTTTGTTATTTTGATTGTAAATTCATTTCTCCGTACAGATATTTACTCCTAGTGCCCATAGTGCACGTGTCTTTGTCACCGGCCAAATGTTCAATCAGAAGGGAGAGGTAAAATATGACCAGATCATATCAATTCATTTGTTTAGCTTTGTCTTACAGTGTGCTTACTCTATTAATCTTACAGCTTCTTGTATCATTGGTTCAAGAAGGACTAGCCAGGAAAATTAGTCCCCAAAAGCCAGCCATTGAATCTAAGTTGTAAACTGCTGGAGAATGCACAGATTATAATGCAGGCAAATACAGCTGATGCAGCCACAATTATAATGCAATGATTCAAAAACCTTGATGTTTTGCGGGCGCAATGATCCAAAACCATGGTTGTTAGAATGTTTGTACATGTTAAACTAGGCAATTTTGTATGTCAAATAACAGTTGTTAAGAAATTAAATTTGTGACCACTCGATAAAAAATTCTATGTATTATCCATAACATCTTAATATCTCTAAATTATATATGTAAATGTATCTATTGTTCTAAAAATGTTTCTTTCATTAATCGTATATACTATATTATGCTCTAAACGGGCTACAAAAATGAATTACCCAATTTATCATAGGTTGCTCTTAAACAAAACCCAAATTATAATCATAAAATTGACAAAAACGTTAGTACAGTTAATAATTGATAAATAATTATTTAAACAATATTTTAATTATTGATTAATGTTAATCTACATGGATCCAACTAATGAGTGCCTTGAGAATTAATAAATAAAAATATTGTAATACAGTGGAAATGCATTATAACATTTTTCATCAAAAACTTTTCACTTTTTATTATTTAACTTAATACTCGGGGTATACTTGTTGGCATTTCTCTTGTGAAATTACAATACTTGTTTGTTTTTTCTTTAGTTTTATACTCCAAATTTACATATTGTTTTAATATATTTATAAATTTATAAATTATTATCTTTGGATTAATTTATAATTTGTTCTTATGTCACTTTTATGATATGATTTGTGTTTTATATTAAAAAATAAGTTTTAATAATAAAATGTGTAAAAAACAAAATATAATTTATTTATTACCATTTAATAGAATAAAAAAACTAAAATAAACTCCAAATCACTTTTGATTAGATTGAATTTGATATTTTAGTTAAACTAATTCAATAGTTAAAAAAATTGATTTGATACAATATACCAACACTCCTAATCAAGACTCCATTTGTATTTGGATTGATACGTTCTTGTATCATAGAAGCAAATATACGAAGATGGAGTGATGTTAAAACTTGGGTGGAAGATTATCATTCCAAGGATTTATATAATTTTTTGCGCGAACACTTACTTTAGAAGAAAATAAGAATATAAAATGAATTAAATTAAAAAAATTATAAATAAAAATTAACTTATGTATTTAATTTTTGGGGATATTTGGTATAAAAGAAATTTTTTCATACCTTGGGAATGTTTGTATATATTTTATGAAAATTAAAAATTTTCATATTTAGTTTTAATAAAAAAAATTTTTAGGTATATAAGTGATTTTTTCAAAATATCCTTTTAGAGAAATAATTTTATTTGATAAATTTATGTAAAATTTTATTGTAAAAATATTTTTATAAATTTTTAAAATTATATATATATTAGTATAATTTTTAATATTTTATTTTAACTATAAACATAATTTTTTTATTTTCTCTACTCTAAATTTATTTTACAGTTCCAATAAAATATTTTTTGAATATTACAGTAATAATATTATGAAACAATATGTTAAGTAATACTGTGACAATTTTTAAAGAATTAAAAATAAAAAATATTTAAAATATATAATATTTTAACACATTAAAAAAGATTAAAATAATATATTTTATAAAATAACTATTTTTAAAATTATATTAAAAGTATTTATTAATATTTATTATTTTTAAATATAGTTATTTATCACATTTAATAAAAAATAATTTTTAAATTTATAATTATATTAAATGAGTTAAATAAGGATATAATAGTATTTTTATATTATTAAAACTTTTCACTGGAAATATTCTTTTTAAGATAATATACCATGTGTGAAAAATCGACATTTCTTCTTTCAAATTCATGTGAACTAAAAAAAAAAACCTAGTGAATAAGTTGATTTTAATTTATGAAAAAAAATTAATTCACTTTACTTTTTCCCCTCTTACAAATACCTGTGGAGACTCTATCCAACAAGGCTCTATTTCTTAAATTATATAAAATGAATCATGACTCAATATTTAGTTAGTTTTTTTTTTAACTCAGTATTCTCAATAAAAAAATCAAAAACTAATTTTTAAGATACTAAAATGCATTTAAGAGACTAATCTCTTCCCATAAACACAAATTTAGGTACCAAACCTGTAATCACATAATCATGGAGTGGAGTTATGTGTCAATTATGGTTATGGAGAGATTGTACTCCTCGCCTAATGCACACTTGGCATACAACTACCAGTTACTACTCCGTAACTATACTTTTAACCGCTTAGTTCAATTGTTGGTTTTACCACGTGCATTCTCAACCAGTTCAATGGCTCTATCAACAGCTTGGAGTGCATATTGGGAATTCGGGAGGGTGTCACCAGGCATATGATTTATTTGGAGCATCATAAGAGAAGATTGCAAAGCCAAATGAGCAATTATGAAGAACGTAAATTTTGGGTATGATAAAACAGGACAAAGGAGATCGTACAGGGAACTGTTATAACACAATTTATAAGAAAAAGAAATGTTAATAAAGCATTTTATAATATTCTTTAGAGTTGACTGAAATTTGTTGAAAATGAACAAAATTATATAAATTTCACTCCTTATTTAATGAACATTTCTCATAATTTTATAATTTTCAATAAATTTTAACCAATAATAAATAGAATATTAAAAAAATTAAAATTTACTAACACTTCTTTATAAAAAAAATCCCACAGAGCAGTTCAGACATGCAAGTACAAATACATATACTCCAAATAATGCAACATACCACTAGGGTTGTGCTAATTGTGCAGGATTTGAGTAATTTCATAAAGTCATAAGTTCAAACCTTGGTACTATTATTGTACCAAGAAAGGAGAAGAGTTAAAATAAGAATACAGAAACTAATTAATGCTTCAGATTGACAAGCATTTACAACTCAATACATTGAAATCACATGCTACTCTGGGTAAAGAAAAACCCATCATCACCTGAACCGTAGTCCCAAAATTACTAACATCAAGAACCACAGTGCTAAGCCCTTTCCCAACAACGAAAATGCTTTTACCAACTGCAACAAGCTTGCAGGGTGACTTTGTAAGCAATGGTGACAGCTTTCCAACAGGCATCCACTCGCGTCTCTCTTTATGCCACATCATTAACCTGCTTCCCAAATTCTTATCCAAAACAAAAAGGTTTCCATCAACAACAACTGCAGGACCATTCCATCCGGAAACCATGTCAGCATCTGCATACTGCCACGTGCCACTTGATGGTTCATATACAACACCATAGTCATTAGGAGTTGTAGGATATCTTCCACAACGCACGTATATCTTCCCATCAATAACTACTGAATCTTCAATATCAGGAGGAATTTTAGGAATATTAGGATCACTATTAGATGTCCAACTATTTGTCAAAGGGTCAAAAGTATCCCAAGAATTATCATGATCACTTGTGTTTGAAACTATTCCACCGATAGCATATAGTTTTTCATCCAAAACTTCGCAAGCAAAGTTGCACCTGAAAGTATCCCATTTTTATTCATAAAAAAAACACAAGACAAATAGAAGTCACTAATCATAACAGGAAATTATTTGGATGTCATATACATATAAAACACTTTCTTTCCAAATATAATACTAAGTTTGTGGCTTTGATTTCTAGTTTTCTGCTATCGACAATCCTAAAAAGTTCAAGTAACTGCAAGAACTCTACCTAAAATCCATGAAGGAAATCCTAGCAGATTGATATTACCAATTCTATTTCTTAGTCTCCTCTGACACTTACTGACTCAGCTTTCTAAAAGAATAGACATAAGGATATTTACCTAGAAGATGACATGGAAGCAGCTTCAACCCAACAGTTTAAGGAAGCATTATATGAATAAACCTCATCAGTAGCATCTCGACAAGGGCCAAAGCCACCCAATAAGAATAGCTTATTACCCAAAGTCTCGAAACCCATGCCTCTTCTTATCGAGACGTGTGGTGGAAGACCATCAATGAGCTTCCAATAACTTCTTGAGGTTGGATCCAACACATAACAGAAAGTCTCATGTAATTTGTCCATGCACAAAGCATAAATCCAGGTCTCATCAAGTTTTTGCTTGCGGCGATAACTGCGCCACCCTTCACTGCAAATTAAGTCCCTCCATTTCTTTGAGACACACTTCAGGACTGAATGATACTTTCTAGGAACTCTTGCCAGGCACATAAGAGAAATATCATCTGGAAGGCCACAAATAAGTTGAGAATTAGTGACTTCTATTTCATTGTCATTATTTGATGATTCTTGTCCATCATCTACAAGCTCCATTGGAATTAATACAGAGGACCTGAAAAGAAAGGGAGAATGTTAGTAAAACTCTTGTGTGTATACATTGTGCGACAAACATCTAGTCATTATGATCCCATGCCAAAAGTAACATCATGGCAAACCCAACCCTCAAAGGGTGTATGTTGAGACACAAACAATATATGTTTTGTGTGATCAACTCTGTATATTTTTAAGGCCTAACATTCACATTAAGACTGCACAAATCATGTGATTTGACCTTTTATATTCACTTCAATTGGTTTACAAGCCTCACTAAACATGAAATCGTGTGCATGTGCAAGCTGACCAGCGTTTAATTAACATACTGAAGAATGAAATATCAGCCTCCAAAAATGATTAATAGTTCCTAGCTAAAACAAAAATTCTCTTGTCCTTGGACCTACATACAGCCATAATTTCACACAACCAGGTGTAGCTTAAGCATGATGTGAAATCTGGTCACTTCCTTAACGAAACACAATTTACACAAATATGTCCATTCTATTTTGCAGGCATTAGTTTTCAAAACACAACACAACCAGACAGCCCAAACAGGAGAAACAAATTTCTTTTATCAAATTATATCAAACACAACAATCTTTTAACTCCAAGCATAATATTTCCATCTCATTGAAGGGGCAAAGGAGATCACATAAGAAAAACATAAGCAGGGCCCAACTGCCCACAATCACATGATTAATAATCATTCTCAGTATCACAGTGACAAAAAATTAATAAAAAACATACTCCTAAAATAAAACCCAATAACCAAGGAGGTTGAGTATAGTAGAAAAAGCTAGTCTCCATGAATTGAATCCCTACCGGGATTGGTGCCCACATTTGATGGGTGATCTGGAACGGAATTTTCTACAAAAGAAAATAAAAGTAGGAAAAAAAAAACAGAAAATACACTTCATTTTCTCAAACCTAACCTTCTACACCTTCCCCCAAATTTTTTTTATTAAAAAAGAGCTAAACCAAATGGAAAACCAGAATCAACTCATTCAAGGAGAAGTGAAAAAAATATCGCCTTTACACACCCATTTCCCACAATTTCCCATAAATAAAGAACAGGACGTAACTGAAAGCAATCACTGAAATTCCAGATCTAAAAGCAAAAGGGTCACACAAAATTTTCTCATCGATTGCAAAACTTTCAAACTTGATAGAAATGCTAAACAATTGGGTGATGTAAATCGAAGATCGAATAAGTAAAAGAGAAAATTCGATTTATTTGTTTGTTTTTGTGTGGGCAAGGAAAGAAAATGGTGAAGAGAAACTCACCTGTGACGAAACTAGGGATTCGTCTGAGAAGTGCACAAAACAAGAAAACTAACTCCAATTCAGTTCAGGAGATATTTATAGTATCTTCCCCCATTTCCTTTTTTTTTTTTTCTTATAATAAAAATTTACATAGTATATTGCTGTTGAAGAGAATAAACTTTTTTGTTTTGTCAAATTTTCAGTACGGAGAGAAGTACAGAGTAAAATCTTTCTTCATTTAATTTTTACTTTCCCTTTGTCTTAGTCAAACAATTTTTAATTAATAAAAAAAGTTACAAACTAGCTGAAACTGAAATAACGTATTAAATATAATTATATTTTTATTTTTGGTAAATTTTTTTCTACAAAGATGAGTTTATATTTTTTGATAATTAAGAAAAAAAATATATTTATATATTTATTATATAGAGAATTAAAAGCAATATTATTTTTATACTCAATATAATTATATGTATTATTATGGCTTAAGTATTTTTTAAGTTCTTACAAATATATATCTGTTTTTATCAAATTTTAATCCTGTCATTTTTAGATTATGATATTTTTATAGTTTTTTTTAATACAAATGAATAGTTATATAAATATAGAGTTGTTGGACTTCATTCTCTCGCTCAAACTAATGTCAAAAGAGATATTTTAAATTGTTTGTAATATACACCATCTTCTAATTAAAGATTGAGAAGTAATTCAACCATATCATATTTTCACCGCTTACGTTAATAGTTATATATATATAAAGAATAGTTATTGGAACTTATTTTTCTACTCAAACTATGAGTAAAAATAATATTTGTAAATGTTATATTTAACAAGGTTATATTTATCTTTTAAAAAATTTTAATTTTTAAATAACATAACTTATATTTTAATAGTGAGTTTTGGCCTTTGGGTTTAATTAAGGAAATAAAAGCTTACACATTTGCACATTGTCCTTGTATTGCAAATTGAGCAATTCTAACAAATCAAGTATTGAATGTACCGTCTCTCAACTGAAAACCCGGAATAATTGTACAATCTCCACGGCTCTAACTGAACAATTATATATAAAAAAGAAGAGTTGTTGTAATTTTTTTTTGCTCAAACTAAGGGTAGAAAAGATATTTTACATTGTTATATTTAATAGAAATATATTTAATGCATCGTCTTCCAACTAAAAATAAAAATAAATGCACCTCCTGATGATTTTCCGGACCACCGCTTACATTAATAGTTATAAATATTAAAAAAGAGTTGTCAAAACTCATTTTTTTCGGGTCAAATTATGGGTAAAAATGGTATTTTAAAATGTTATATTTAATAGAGATATATTTGTCTTTTAAATTTTTAATTTTTAAAGTGTTGGGTTATTTTTGAGCTCCCAACTACGTGGACAAAAGCTCAATACTCTCAAGTCCGCTAGGTCCCTCTTAAAGGACTAGGTCCCTCTTAAAGGGAATAAATGGTCAAATTGAGTAGACACATAGAAACAGAGAGATTGAGAGAAATAATGGATTTTCACAAGGCAAAAGAGAAAAGAGAGAGAAAGAGAAAAAGAAGGGGTTTTATTTTCATCTCAATACAAAACAACCATGTCAAAATTACGATATCTACTTCATTAACCGTTGGATCGGGTTAGAAATTTGACAACAGGTTCAACACACGTAGTTCTATATCTTGACTGTTCAGATCTTGATTTGATGGTCTATGGTGTGAGAAATCATGCTTACACAGTAGCTCAATTTTGTGGGTTCTTTTCTTTCATGTTGTTCTTTATCTGCAAGTTTTGTTTGCTTGCTTGCTTATGCTGGTTGGTTGTATGAATAAATACTGTTCTTGACCTGAACACTCTTGTATCTTTATTTGACTATAGTGGATTGATTTTTTTGGTCTGGACGATCCGCGATTTTTACTTATCATGTTGAGGGGGTTTTTCCACGTTAAAAATATTGGTCTATCTTATGTGATTATTCTCATTGTTGCTTTCATCCTTATTTGTGGTTACTCCTTATATTTTAAAATATTATATTTATCACGGTATATTTATTGTTTAAAATTTTAATTTTTAAATAACATAAATTGTATTTTCAAATGGTGAGTTTTGGTCATTGGATTTAAACAAGAAAATAAAAATTTCCCATTTTCACATTGCCCTCTTGTGGCAAGTTGAAAATTTCCAGGTATTGAATGCACAGTCTCCTAACATAAAATTGAGAAGTAATTGGACCGTCTCCCGCCTTAACTCAACAATTATATATAAGAAAGAATAGTTGTTGTAACTCATTTTTCTGCTTAAATTAAGGATAAAAAGAATATTTTAAATTGGTATATTTAATATATATATATATATACATAAATAAAAGAAGAGTTGTTAGGACTTTTTTTCTCAAATCACGAGTAGAAAATATATTTTAAAATATTATATTTACCAAGATATATTTATTTTTAAAATTTTTAATTTTTAAATAATATAAACTGTATTTTTAAATGGTGAGTTTCGACTTATGAATTTAATTAAGGAAATAAAATTAAATTGTCCATTTTCACATTGCCCTCTTATTGCAAGTTGAGAAATTTCAAAAGAAACATGAAAATTGAGAAGTAATTGTATCGTCTTCACCGCTTAACCGACAGCTATATATATAAAAGAAGAGTAATTGTAACTCATTTTTCTACTCAAATTAAGGTTTAAAATAATATTTTTAATTGGTATATTTAATATGCACAGTGTCCTAATTCACAGTTATGAAGTAAAAATTATAGTTATATATATAAAAGAAGTGTGATGTCTTCACCGCCTTACATTTATAGTTATATATATAAAAGAATTGTTGTTGGAACTTTTTTTTCTCAAATCACGAGTAAACATTATATTTTAAAATATTATATTTACCAAGGTATATTTATCTTTTAAAATTTTAAATAACATAAATTGTATTTTAAACAGTGAGTTTTGGTCATTCGATTTAATTAAGGAAATAAAAGTTTGCCCATTTTCACATTGTGATCTTGTTGCAAGTGGAAAATTTTCAAACTATTAGGTATTCAATACATAGTCTCAACATAAAATTGAGAAGTAATTGGACCGTCTCCCCTGTCTTAACTGATTAGTTATATATAAAAAACAAAAAAGGTTGTTGTAACTCTTTTTCTACTCAAATTAGGGGTAAGAAAAATATTTGAAATTGGTATATTTAATATGTATAGTTTCCCAACTGACAATTGAGAAGTAATTATATCGTCTGATGTCTCCACCGCCTTACATTACTAGCTATATGTATAAAGAATAGTTGTTGAAACTTTTTTTTGCTCAAATCACGCGTACAAATTATATTTTAAAATATTAGATTTAGCAAGTATATTCATCTTTTAAATTTTTAATTTTAACATAAGTTGTATTTTTAAATGGTGAGTTTTGGTCTATGGATTTAACTAAGGAAATAAAAGTGTTCATTTTCACATTGCTCAAGTTGATAAATTTCAATCGATCAAGTATTGAATGGACATTCTCCAAAGGTAAAATTGAGAAGTAATTACACTGATTCCATTGCTTTAAGTAAACAACTACATATATAATATAAGAGTAGTTGTAACTCATTTTTCTATTCATATTAGGGTTAAGAATGATATTTTAATTAGTATATTTAATTTGCTAAGTCTTCTAATGGACAGTTATGAAGTAATTGCAATGTCTGAATCGCCTTACATTAATAGTTATATATATAATAGAAGAATTGTTGGAACTTGTTTTTCTGCTCTAATCACGTATAAAATGTATATTTTAAAATATTATATTTATTAAGGTATATTTATCTTTTAGAGTTTTCATTTTTAAATAACATATATTATATTTTTAAATGATGAGTTTTCGCCTTTAAATTAATTAAGGAAAAAAGTTTGTCCATTATCACATTGCCCTCTTAGTGCAAGTTGAGAAATTTCAATCAATCAAATATTGAATGCATGGTCTCCCAACATAAAAACTGAAAAGTAATTAATTGGTCTCCTTCGTCTTAATTGAATAGTTATATATAAAAAATAAGAGTAGTTGGAACTCATTTTTTTTCTCAAATTAGGGGATAAAAAGGATATTCATAGTCACTCAACTAAAAATTGGAAAGTAATTACACTACCATCTCCACTATCTTACATTAATAATTATAGTTAAATTTATAAAAGAAGAGTTGTTGAAACTTATTTTTCCTTTCACACTAAGGATAAAAAGGATATTTCAAAATATTGTATGTAATAGGTTATATTTATTTTTAAAAATTTTAATTTTTAAATAACAAATTATATTTTTAAATGGTGAGTTTTACCCTTTGGGTTTAATTGAGGAAATAAAAGATTACATATTTTCCCGTTGTCGTCTTATGGCAAATTGAACAATTTCAATTGCTCAAGTATTGAATGCATCTAACTAGCAAAATGGATCCAAATTGGTACTTCGTTAAGCTAAGCTGAACTTTAAAATTCAAGACTTAAAACAAGAATTGAACCAATTTGACTTGGTCATCGAGCCAAACTAAGCCTGCAAATTAGTGACTTGACCTATACTAAACCTAGCTTGTAATTTTTTTTTTCCTTTAGGAATTGTATAAAAATAAAAAAAAAAACAAAAAATTATAGACCAACAAATCAAGTTGAGCCAAAAAAAAAAAACTCTAAAAGTTAGCTTTTGTTCTAGAACCAATCGACCAATCTGTTTTGTCAACTATAAGTATATTGTCTCTCAAATGAAATTTGGGGAGTAATTACACTATCTTCATCGCTTTACATGAATAGTTTATATATATATATATGAAAAAAATTAAAACAGATTGAAAGCAAAACTTACCCTACTAAATTATCAAATATAAAAATTTGACGTGCCACTACTGGAGCCATGTGTTCACCATAAAACTGTGGAAGAGCAACTTTAGTACCCCTCTGGCAACATCTCACTATAAAATTGTCAGCATTAGTTTTATTTTAAAAATAAATAATTATCCTTAAAATAATAAAACTAAATAGGCATTTAAAGAGTGAAATAAAAAATTGAAAATTAGTTGCATCTATGTTATTGTTATTGGTTACAGAGAATGATGACACGATAAAATTTTCACTTCAATGAAAAGGTTAAATTAATAATAATTGGTATAAATTAACTATTTTATAGTCATTCATCCACGTAGAAAATTAAAGAAAAGCATAATCTAATAAGTACAATATTAAAATGGAAGATTTTGGTACTGATGTTTCACCTTAAATTCAAATGTTTTTGTTAGGAAAGATGGAAACAACGTGTGGAAAAAGTAATAAGGTATTGAAAAAATCAATAAGACACTAAAAAAATTAATAAGGTATCATCAATGTAGTAATAACATAGTGGATATAAATTTTTCCTAACTTGCAAGAATCTAAAAGGAGTAACCACAAATAAATTTGGAAAACTCATTATACGTGAGAAGTAAAATCCATGGGTAGTAAAGACCAAAGAGATCAATCCACTATAATCAAATAAGGATATAAAAGTGTTCAGGTCAAGAACAATACCAAATGTTCATCCTGAACAAAACCAAGTTTTGCCTTGGTAGTGGATAAAGCAACACATTTTTGCAATTTAGATTGTCAAGTCTTTTGCCTTTCTTCACTCTCCATGGACTCCTGGTAACATTTAAGTTCTTCTCCATCTTTCAAGGTCACATACTCATCATAAGTATACCATGTAGATAATTGTCTCTGCCTATTAGACATCCTAAGTTGGACTAGAGGTGGTTCAGGAGCATCACCTGGATTCTCATCTTGTGATATCTCTTGTTCCACTTTAGCATCATCATCAAGAGGAACATCAAAACCATCTCCAAACTGTTGATCACCAACATAATTATGTTGCTAACCATTTTGAACATTATTATCAACAGTATCCAGATCATGTACAGGCATCAGAACTGGATCAATTTCAAACAAATTATTGTCTTTTTGAGGTGTAGACTGCTTTACCTTATCAATGTCTTTAATGGTTTGATCTTCCATGAATTGCACATCACGACTTCTGACAAGTTTTTTCTCAACAGGATCATACATCCTATAACCATACTCATCATGACCATACCCAATGAAGATACATTGCCTAGTCTTCATATCTAACTTGGATCTTTCATCCTTTGGAACATGCACAAAGGCCTTATAACTGAAGATTCACAAATGATCATACTTGACATCTTTGTCAAACCAAATCTTGTCTGACACCTCAGTATTCAAAGCAACTGCAAGACTAAGATTAATAACATGCACTGTTGTGTAAAGTGTCTCTCCCAAAAAATGCTTAGGTAACTTTATTTCAGAAAGCATGCACTTAACTCTCTCATTCATCCTCTCTGCTAATCCATTCAATTGAGGAGTTTTAGGAGGAATCTTTTCATGTCTGATACCCTACTGCTTACAATATACATCAAAGGGTCCACAATACTCACCACCATTGTCAGAACGAATATATTTCACCTTCCTACCTGATTGTCTCTTAACCAAAGCTTGGAAATGTTTGAACTTCTCTAACACTTGGTCCTTTGACTTCAAAGTATAGACCCAAAGCTTCCTAGAACAATCATCAATAAAGGTAACAAAATAAAGTGCGTCACTAAATGACTTTACCTTCAATGGGCCACAAACATTAGAATGCACCAATTCTAGCAACTTTGACTTCCTTGAGAGAGGATACTTCTTAAAGGATACTCTAGTCTTCTTACCAGCCATGCAATGAGAACATTTCTCCAACTTTGCATTCTTTAATTCTAGAAGCATGTTCTTTTTGGCTAAACAATTCAACCATTTTTCACTAATATGACTAAGCCTTCGGTGCCACAAAAATGCCTCTATATTCATGGCATTCACACTGTCTTTAGCAACCAAAGCTTTTGTCCAGTACAATTTGGAAATTTTCTCTCCTCTGGCCACAACCAAGTTACCTTTGGTGAGTTTCCATTTTCGATAACCAAAGTGATTATCATAACCACCATCATCAAGCATATGCACAGATATCAAGTTAAAGCGAACATCTGGATCATGTTTGATTCCTCTAAGCCACAACTCCATTCCTGTGTTGGTTTGCAAGCAAACATCACCAATACCAATCACCTTGGTCACACCATCATTACCCATCTTCAACACTCCAAAATGACCTGAGGTGTAAGATGTAAAGAACTCCTTCCTTGATGTAGCATGCAGTGTAGCACCATTATCAATAATTCACATACTCTCGTCGGATACAAGATTAATCGATTCAGAGTCTCGAAGAATGACCACATCATCACTTGCAACAATAGTGACACGATCATCATCCTTCTCTTTTAACTTACCATTTTTGCCTTTGTTCTCCTTTTTCCATAAGAAATAATGTTTCTGTATATGCTCAGTTTTATGACAGTAGTGACACTCCACATGCTTGTATTTGGACTTGGATTTACTTCTACTCATTTCTCTTTCCTTTTTCTAACTTCTCCCCCTATTTTCAATATCAAGTACCTCAGATTGAGATGAAGAACCTTGTGCCTTCTCATCTCCTTGTTAAGGACACTACCATTTACCATTTGTAAAGAGACAACACCATTAGGGGTTGAATTTGTGATAGAGACCTTAAAAGTCTCCCAAGACTCAGGTAGAGAATTCAAGAGTAGTAATCCCAAAATCGCATCTTCAAACTTGATGCTCATTCCTGGCATCTGATTAATAATCTCTTGAAATTCATTCAAGTGATCTGATAGGGAAGTGTCTTCCTTGAATTTCAAGCTCACAATAGAATTCAACAAAAATAATTTGTTGTTCCCCCACTTTGAGGGATACAAAGATTCAATCTTTTCCCACAAAGTCCTAACATGTATCTCACTTGAAATGTGATTATAAACATTTCCACAAAAAGTTGGATAAAACCACATACCTATTGATGCTCAAAGTCTCATTCTTCATCATATATAGATTATGGCTTCTGAGCAGCAAAAATAGGAAGATGCATTTTCTTCATAAATAATAAATCTTTCATCTTTCCTTTCCATAAGTAATAATTAGTATCATTCACACTTATCATTCTATTTGTATTACCCTTCATTATTCTGGCAAGTAGAACACCCTTTAAACCAGGGAGCTCTAGTACTACTTTGATGGGGAAAAAGCAATAAGGCACCACCAATATGGTGACAATGTAGTGGATATAAATTCCCCTGACTTGCAAGAATCTATAAGGAGTAACCACAAATAAATTTGGAAAACTCACTCTATGTGAGAGGTAAAAACCACGGGTCGTCAAGACCAAAGAGATCAATCCACTATAATCAAATAAGGATACAAAAGTGTCCAAGTCAAGAACAATATTTGTTCATACAACCAACCAGCACAAGCAAGCAAACAAAGCTTACAGATGAAGAACAAGATAAAGGAACAAGAAAGTAAAGAACCCACAAAATCGAGCTACTGGGAGAGCATGATTTCTCACATCACAAACCTCCAAATCAATATTTGAACGGTAAAGATGTAGAACTATGTGCGTTAAACCTGCTGTCAAATTTCCAACCCGATCCAACGGTTAATAAAATAGATATCACGATTTTGACATGATTGTTCTATGTTGAGATGAAAAATAGAACACTTTCTTTATCTCTTTCTCTCTTTCTTCTCTCTTTTACCTTGTGAAAATTCACACTCAATCTCTGTGTTTATGTGTGTCTCTATGTGTGTGCCTCTCCTCAATCTGACTCCTTCTCACCTTATAAAAAGAGATCTATTGAGCTTGAGATTATTGAGTTTTTGTCTATATAGTTTGGAGTCCAAAAATAACCCAACATCAATAGCATCCCTTGTTGTGTTGCTCATTCTTCTTCAAGAAACTGTTTGTAGTCTGAAGCACAAGAGTGTTGTCCTAGTGGCAGAATCATACGAAAGAAGGCTCCAACTGGAAAATGATTTTGATTGTTGTATACAAGGGAAGATGTGCATAATATTCAAATGTTCTCCACCAGAGTCAAACCACACCAAGGCTCAACTCACTCTCAATAGTTTTGAAAAGGGGTGGAGATGGAGGTGCCCCTTCAGAATGTGACAACCAATACCAGAATGTGACAACCAATACCATAATGATGACACACCAGTTGTTGCACTTTCCACTGGATGGTTCAACAATAGGAGTAGGTGCCTCCACAACATCACCATCTCTACAAATGGCAAAAGTGTGGTGGCCATGGTGGTGGACGAGTGTGACTCTACCATGGGATGTGATCAAGACCATAATTATCAACCTCCTTGTTCCAACAACATTGTTGATGCTTCCAAGGTTGTGTGGAAAGCCTTAGATGTGTCTCACAATAAATGGGGTGGATTACAAATTACATGGTCAGACTAGCGATCACCTCCACATAGTTGTGATGAGAGAGATATGTTAGGTTATTTTTGGGCTCCCAATTGGATTTTGTGAGTTTTTTACTTTTTTGTTCTTTATTTCTTATTCTTCATTTGCAAGTATTGCTTGCTTGCTTGTGTTGGCTGGTTGTATGTAAAAATTGTGCTCTTGACTTAAACATCCTTGTATTTGATTATAGTGAATTGATTTTTTTAGTCTAGACAATATGTAGTTTTTACCTCTTATATTGAGGGGTTTTCACGTTAAAAATATTAGTATCTCCTTGCATGATTCTTCTCATTATTACTTTCATTTTTATTTATAATTATTTCTTATAAATTCTTGCAAGTTAATAAATTTTATATTAATTGCGTTGTCACTATATTGAAAGTATATTATTGATTTTTTTAATATTTTATTACTTTTTTCCCATCCCATGTTTAAGGCCGTGTGGAAAGCCTTAGGTGTGCCTCACACTCAATAAGGGTGGATTACAAATTACATGGTCCGACGCTGGAAGTAATACTATAATACTAGTACGTGTATATCTAGTTGTTCTATGTGTTGCTTTTTCTGAGTCGTAAAAAAATAGTTATATGTATAGTAATATGTATGGTATTGATTTTTACAGTTATGAACTATATTATCTTGTTAGAAATCAAATTTGAAAGTGTTGGGCTGTCAATTAATCAAAAAGGAAATCGCAGGACAATTTTTCAAGTGGATTAGGGGAGAAAAAGTTAATCAAAATATAAACATCACAATGGAATTTATGGAAGCCACAACCTACGCTTGTGCCTAACAATAGAACAGAAGGTCGGAGAACATATAGATGTTGTTATTCGGAACGAATAAAACAAAAAAATAAAAATAAAAAATATATTGGGAGGCAAAGAAATATAACTAAAATATATGTTTTTAAAAACTAAATAACGAATTACAAGTAGGTTACTGCTGAAATCAAAATAAGACTCAACAACTATTGCTCTTAAAGATTTGGTCTCAAAATTACTGATGCATTAATTAATTCGATGAATAAGGAACAATTGATAGGTCGGGCTCCTTGACTCCGCCATGAACATGATATCGAAATCTCTGATTAATAGCATAGCGATCATCTATGATATTAACTTCAACAACTTTAAGCTTAGGGCACTTGCCAGGAAGTTCCATAAAGAAGGAATCAGCGTTTCTAAGAAAAAGTCGCAATTCAACTAAATTCTTAAAATGAGGAAGATCAATAATAGAAAGGTCCATCTCTGCCCTAAAATCCCCCAAAGACAGAAATTCAACGTTACGCACTCTTTTGAGAACCCTAACAACAATTTTGTTTCCATAAGCATGCTTTTTATCTCCGTACACTGTGACGTAAGCCTTAGCTTTCACAATGTTTAAGCAATTCTCCGCATAGTCTGAGATAAAATCATAATCACTATCACTCCGTATGAGAAGTTGATAAAGAAAGCAGTATTGGGAGACTTGGATAACTCGAGAGTTACGCACAATCTTTAACTCTTTCAAATTCCAGGTAAAAGATTTATGCTTCAGGTGAAACAGTTCAAGAGTGGGAGATTTAGAGATAAGTTTTCTAATATTGGTGTGAGAGACGGATGTGTTTACGCATAGATCCAAAATCTTGATATTAGGGAGATGAGAGAAGGAAGGAATATAGAGATCAAAGCAGCCATCGATTTTTAAGGAGAGAATAGTGGTGCATGTGAACAATGAGGTCAAGTTAAGCACGTTTTTATGGCACTTGAATAAGGAGATACTCACTTTTTTAACTTTTTTGGTTGTGACTGCAGAGACCCATTCTTTGACATAAACTGAGGAGCAAAGACATTGAGTGGTATTACATTTGAGATGAAAGCTTGCAATGTTTTCTGTTCTGAGTAGAGCAATGAATGTAGTGACACTCCCATGGGATTTGATGATGGGATTGGAGCATTGAATGTGGATAGATGGAACCATGGTCCACACAAATCTCCATCTTTTACACAACAAGGATGTAGCTATCACTTCCTTCGTTGGAAGGAGCGAAAGGATTTTACACAGCAAATCGTCAGATAACTCGCTAATTATATCTTCTTTTTTCTTATCATTCTTGGTCGTGCCTTCCATTTACTGCAACTCCAGGAAGAAGGGAATGTTGATATAAGGAAGGAACCACAAAGCAACACTTTCGATCTTCTTCTATACTTAGTTTGACTCAACACTCAGGCTTTTTTATTAGTGCACAAGATATATATCACAAATCATATGTCATGATGACTTGTTCAAAACACTATCTAAGATGTGATACCATCTTCTTTATATAATTATCTTCGCATATAAAAATTGTTGAGATTTTTATTAATTTATCATTATTTTTTAATTAAATTTTAATTAAAAAAAAGTTATCAATAGTTAAATCTAACTTCTATCTCAATCTTTTTTCTTTCTGGATAGAATAATTATCTTGAATCATAATATTTTTATGAACTATTTTTCTATTAAAATATTTTTAGAGATTTTTTTTAATAATTTTAGAGATTTTCTTAATATTTTATCTTTTAAATTTATCTTTTATTTTTTATTTATAAATTAAATTTTGATATATTTTTTAAATTATGAATAATTAAAAAATCTCGTATATATAAAATTAGAATAACTATATTCAATATGGGTGTTTTTAAGAGTTATTCTTCATTGAAAATATTTTTATAATTTTTTTTAATGATAACATATTTAAAAAATTTTCTTAACAACTTATTTTTAAATGAAGTTTCATTTTTCAAAAGAAACTATAAATAATTAAAAATAATATTTTATCATAATACAAATTATTTATCATGACAATAAGTAAGGTTTGAATAAGATATTATAACTCTAATACTTATATCCTTATTCGTTGGGTATCCAAATACTTGTACTCATACCCATTACCCACATTTTAATTAACTATAAAAATTGATAAATAAAAATATTGATTAAAATTTAACAATAATTAAATTAAAATTTATTTAAAGATATTTTATAAAACATAATCGTAAAATATCACAAAAATTAAAATCATATTCAAATATTTTTAACAAAACTAACGATTGTAATCTTAATACATCATAAATTTTTACAATTATAATAAACTAATACAAATTAATCCTACGATTTTGATTTAGGTAAGCATTTAGACGTACATATTATATCAATGGATCCTATCCCATAAAAAAATAAAATAAATATATATATATATATATATATATATATATATATTAAATATAACAAATTTTGTGATAATCAATTAGTTAACTATAATCAATCAATTAGTTTATTTGACTTGATTTAATTGATTAATTAATTTAATTTTTATTTTAATTATTTGAAAATTTATAAACAAATTAATTTTTTTTACAAATAATATTATATATATTTATTTTTCTCTATATATGATTTAGATAATAAATAAAAGATATATTTTCATTTTCTATATTTTTTTAATAAAATATATTATATAAAAACAGATAAAACAAGAATACAAGATAATCTAATATTTTTACGCTAAACGTATAAAATTTACCTAACCTAATGCTTTTAAACTAAAATGTATAAAATAAAGAATAAAAGATATCAAATTTTAAAAATAAATCAAAATGGTAATTATATTTTATTTTTATTTTTATTTATTTTTTAATGAAATTAACAAAACATTGTACAAATTAAAAAAAATGTTTATAAAAAAATTGTTTATTTTATTAAAAATAGAAATATAATGTAATTACTATTTAAACTTATTTATAATTATTATTATCTTCTATCTTTTATTTTTTATTATATACATGCATTAGGTTAGTAATTATTTATTTTATTTTTTATACTTAACTAATATATATTTCAATACATATATATTATTTAAAGCTTTTCACTTTCATAATTTATTTTCATATATTTAATTTAAAATGTTATAAAAATAAATATAAATTAAAAGAGGATTAATCATTATCAAATAATTAGAATATATTTAACTATATATATTTTGGTAATAATTAATAAAAATAACCACACAGAATAAAAATATCACATGTAAAAACAATAGCAACTAAAAATCATATTGATTCATAAAATTATATATTTGGTTTGTTATCTAAATCATTAATAAAGAAAATAAATATATATTTTATTGTAAGGAAAATTATACAAAAATATTAATTTGATAATAAATTCATAAATAATTAAAATAAAAAGTTAAACTAATCAAACTATTCTTAAATCAAATTAAATAATTTAGTTGATTGGTTAAAATTAATTAATTATTGTGACAAAATATGTAAAGATATTATATACATTAAGACACTATAAAACCATAACATTAATTTGTATCGATAGTTATTAAGAATTTTTAAAAAAAGGAGAACTTAGTTATTAAGAATAATTATAACTTTGATATTGAACATTTAATTTGATTTTTTAATTTGATATTCCTTTCAATTATACTTTCTATGGCTAAAACTCCTATTGGTATAGCCGTGGTAAGAAGGACTAAACACATTACTGAGAGGAGACCACGTGACTTGGAAGGTTTGCACAGGTTTATGAATATCAATGTTAAATATAGATAAATAATATTTATATCACCTGAGACCATAAGTTGTCTGGGTGGTGTAGTTGGTTATCACGCTAGTCTCACACACTAGAGGTCCCCGGTTCGAACCAGGCTCAGACATTTTTTTTACGGTTATTTCATGGCATCCAAGTAGAAAAGAAAATCATATGCTTCTTTCCTTTTCAAATTGAGTATGAGAGAAAGAGTCTGAAAATATTACAACAATGTTAATAATGTCAGACACACTTCTCAAGTTCAACAATGTGAGAAAATGGTACAGGAAACTCAACCTCAGGATCTTTCAAGCAGTATTGTATCATGTATAAACTTCTTCAATTTTTTCAACAAAATTTGTCCTCTTGTTTACACTATCTTTTTAAAGTTAATTACTTTTCCTCTTAATTTTTAACTTTTTATATATTTTTTTAATTTTTATACGGTCAACTAATAAAAATATTATGATAAATATAATTTTTAAAATAATTATTATAAAATTAAAAAATTACAATATATTATAATTTTAATTACATATATGTGTTGTCTTTTATATCAATTTTTGGTGTGGTGATGCACTCATGTAGGGGCGGGATAACAATTCAAGTTGGATCAAATCGTTAATATGTAATTTTTTCATGGGATTGGTTATATAGTTAAATAAGATAATTTTCATTTTCATATTGTGAGTTATAATTTTATATATATATATATATTATTTATGGTGTGATTGATAGAGTCTTTTGAGTTTTTATATTTTTTTATGATTTATAAATACATATAAGTTTCAAGAATAGAAATATATGTATTATTTTGGATTTTTAGTTATAATTTAAATGTCTTACCCTTCATCAATAATTATTTTTATTTATATTTAATTATTTTTATAAATTTTTAACAAAAAAATATAATTTCTCTTTATTGATATTTTTTTCAATTTTGATAAATTGAAAGCAAATCAACTTATTAACCTACATTTTTATAACTTGTGCGATCCACTTTAGGTTGTATTTTTTTAACTCATTTTTTATCCACTAATCATGTTTTACCATCGCTTTTATGCGATATAAAATCTACATTGTCACTCGATCCATCCGAATACCTTCTTGAATAATATAATGTTAGATTGATACATTTATTTTGCTATAAACATATTTGATTACAACTAAGTCATGGTAAGTTGCTTAATGCGAAAAAAAAAAGGGAGGGATTAATAAAATAGTTAATTATAATAGATTGCAATTTTAATGATAGATAAAATTTTATAAATAACAAATTAAATGAATTTATTAACCATAACCTCCTCCGTTAAAAGTAAAATAAATAAATAAATAAATAATAAGAGACTCTCAATCTTATTGTAAAAATTCTTCGTCATTTATCCTACATTAACTAGTTATTCTTCTTTTTAACTTTTAACTTTTAACTTTTTTTAAAATATCTTTATATTTCCTCTGCAATGAAACTTTGAGAAACTCTCATTAAATAAAATGAATTATTTATATTTCCTCTACGTTACAGACTACTCATTTTAATAGTTAATTATATATATAAAAAAACATTTATTTGAACATTTATAACTTTATTTTTTATTGTCATTTATATTAAAAACATTAAAGTAAATAGCATTATATAAAACCAAAATATAAAATAAAAGTTGTATAAATTCAAGAATAAAATGACTACCGCACTCTTTTCTCGTTACATCCACAACACTATGCAAGCAAGATGTTCTTCACTCGGAGATTGCACTCTTCAAGTGCCAAGATTTTCAATGAATGCCACTCCTCCAAATTGTGCATCTTTTGTGTCCAGCCTGAGCCCCTCCAAGATTGGAATGAGATTGAGTGTGAATTTTGGTTGTGGGATTTATATAGCAGCAAGGAGGAGTAGGTGTGATGGTTTTGGGGTGCAGTGTGCTGCCTCCAATGATGATGCCTTTTTCATCACAAGATGTGTACAGCTTGCAAGGAAGGCTGTTGGCTTTACCAGCCCCAATCCACTTGTGGGCTGTCTTATTGTAAAGGATGGGCAGGTTGTTGGTGAAGGCTTCCACCCTAAAGCAGGCCAACCTCATGCTGAGGTGACCTACCTTCTCTCTCTATCTCTCTAAATTATTCTATGTTATGAAAAATAAAAAGTAAAAAAAATATATTTGTATGTTCATTATGTACTCATTTTACTGTGTTCTTTTGTGGTCATTTTACCTCTTGGTTTCATTGAATTGGTATTTCAAACTGGTAATAAGCCTAAACAAGGTTTTAAATTGTGGTAATGGATTTGTTGTGTTTTGGCCACAATCGAGGTCAAAAACCTTGATTTTGCTGTTGATATCGTGGTCACGGACAGTTTCTTAAAACCTTGTCCTAGATATTGTGGGAAATTGTGGACAAACGTGGCTGATGATGCTACAACTGTTGCAGAGACCCCAAAATCCTTAACATTGTGGCCGAAATTGCGGTTTTGGATCTTTTTTAAAATCTTGAGCCTAATTTGAATTCAAATGGTGGTTTTTATAAGAAACGAAATTAGGAGATATTCTAGGGAACATGTTTTGATTGTGAGATGTTACTCTTTCTTAGAATTTAGATAGAGAATCTGTGTTTGTTGCTGAGTATGTTGAGTCAGGAGATGAGATTGTCAGGTGTTTGCTCTGAGAGATGCGGGTGATTTGGCGCAAAACTCAACGGCTTATGTGAGCTTGGAACCTTGTAACCATTTTGGGAGGACTCCACCTTGCACTGAAGCTCTAATTAAAGCCAAAGTGAAAAAGGTTGTTGTTGGGATGGTGGATCCAAATCCCATAGTTGCCTTCAAAGGGGTGGAGAGATTGAGAGATGCAGGAATTGAAGTTGTTGTGGGTGTAGAGGAAGAGCTCTGCAAGAGCCTCAATGAGGCCTATATTCATCGCATGTTGACTGGAAAGCCTTTAGTTACTTTGAGGTAATTCAATTCCACCTCTGTCCTTTGACAGCCCCACTTGCATTTCATTTAAGATTCGCGTATGTCTGTTCTTTGAGTGCATATTTGGAGTTTGGTTGATCAACATGTGTTTTAATTCTTAGATGAACATTCATTTCATAGCTTAGCCTGTTCCTGCATTGCAGATATTCTCTTTCTGTCAATGGAAACTTTTTGGACTTACTTGGGAATGGAGCTACAGACTCTGGTGGATACTATTCAAGGCTATTACAAGAATACGATGCAGTGGTAATTTCTTCTTCCTTATTCGGTGAAAATTTGTCAGTGCCTGCATCTCAAGAACCTGGAGCCAACCAACCTATTCGGATTATAATACACAAAGATCCTAGTTCTTCAAATCAAATTCCACTAGCCATCAGTGAAGTTACTAGCAAAGTGATAATCTTTACAGACAATGAAACAGCAAAAGCTGCAGAAGTGGCTCAACAAGGGATTGAAACTGTAGCTTTGGATCAAATAAATCTGGATGTGATCTTGGATTATTGTAATCGTCAAGGATTGTGCAGTGTTCTGTTAGATATTAGGGGGAGTTTCGGTCAGTTTGAAGAGCTTGTTAAGGAGGGTATCAAGAAGAATTATATTAATAAATTTGTCACAGAAATTTTGCCTGTTTGGAATGGACGCACTGAGGCAGATCCTCTACAGACGCTGAAGAGCTTAGAGCAAGGAGTAAAAGTGGTAAATTTGAAGTCCAAGGCCTCAGATCAGAGTGTTGTTATTGAGGGATATTTTAAATTTGAGTAAATGGAGTCACGGGTGGCCAACCATGAACTCCCATTTATCAATCTCAGTGTCATGGTTTTTGTCAAGGCATTATTTGCTGTAGGCTAAAATTAAAAAGCAGTTCTTGTATTTTGCTGGTGGAAACAAGAAGGTATTGTCAACAATGATCTTTAATTTCAATTTTTCTGGGCTAACATTTTTCTTAGCTTTAATTTTTTGCTTGTATGCTTAAAATTAAGAAGAGATTGTGCCAGTCTGATGTTACCTTGAAGTTGGGCAGTGTGTTTCATGTGGAATGTGAACAGGGAATATTAGCAGTTCGGTTTGATGTGGATATTTCATGTTGCTGTTTAACAAAAGAAAGTAGAATGCTTGATTCGGGCTTCCTTTGCACTGTTTCTCTGTCAGACAGTAAAACAGCACATTATGTAATTCAAATAAACTTTTAATGAATTGTTTTATGAAGGTATAGAGAATGCCCATTGGTCTTCTGGATTAACTTTTTTTTCTTTTGGGCAAGTAACATTGTATGTTGCAGCACTGAAAAATGATAATTTCTACAAGGATTACTTTCCCGTTTATTTGAGGATCTTAGTGCAAAGATAAAGATTGATTTATTGTTCCATTATGAATTTATGATTGAGTTGTATTAATTGGGCATGGGTAAATTCAGGGTAGTAGTCTGTCTCTTTAACAGCAGCTTCAAGTTTATTCTCTCATTTGTTTTAATGGAGGTTGCAGTGTTTCTTTCCATGCACCATAGCCATGTGATTCTTTGATTTGAGATGGTCAATGCCAGAGTCGGCTGCAAGTGCTTCTTAAATGGCTTGAATGCTTTTGCTTACAAAAAGGGAATCGAGTTAAGCATATTAAAGTATTATAAAAGCTCTCATCTTTGTTAAACATATGGAAGTAATATAAGAGTTCAAACATTCTCCTTCTCTTATTAGGGTAAACCTACTTAATCTGTATCTCTTTTAAAGATGTTTTGCACAGCTGCTTTACTTGCCAAAGTACCAAACAATTATTGACAAGAGCAACAAAAGAAGACAGCACTTCAAAGTCTACAAATCAAATAGAACCCAACTTAGGGAGAAAAGATCTTCTCGCGATTCATTAAACAATTTCTTATGTACATGCCGTAGAGAAAGCAAATCCCTGTCAGAACCTCTGCTTCATACTAAAAGTACATAGATAATCTATAAAATTAAAAGCCTGAATTGATGACCTTATATTTACACGATTATGAATTTATGATATATACATAACAGACCCAGTTCATAAGCAGCATACATTCCAAAGAACCATTCTGGTGGATTTGAGGTAGACTCTGTCGTGTGCTGGTGCAAGTATAGCAAAATTATCATTAGTGACTACGTAATATAACTCCTAACTACAATCAACTTGGTTAAACAAGTACCACATACAGAGCCACCAGAAAAGCAAAAATTGAAGACATTCATAATCCTAGTAAAGTTCCCTTTCATCTAGGAGTTGGGCCAGCCATTCGGTGAATGCTCTTCAGAGTGACTATTTCGCTTTGCAACAAGGCGCGCATGAATTAAATTTCCGGTCGAAACTGCTTCTTGGATGTCTTTGTGTGCCTTTTGGCAGAGTTCATCAAGTGCAAGCATTGGAAATGGATCCTCTATAAGAACTCCGACCTACAGCAATCATTTTCACATTTTTGGATTAGCTTTCTTTTCTAACCAGAAAATCTCTGGAGTTGCATTTCAGAGAATCCATCCATCAATCACTTCTGCATGTGTTCAATCAATTTACATTTGAAACAGTCCCAAATCTATTCTAACTGTGCAAAATTGATTCTGCAATCTGTGTTGTTTGGCAACTCTCTGCAAATTCAATAATGAGTGGTACAAATTCTAAACTTCTAACAGTGTATTTTCAGAAGCTAGTCTCTACCTTTCGGGCACAAAATCAGCTATACCAAGGTGCAGTCCAACGGTTTTCCAAAAAAACAAATATTTTGTATTATGCATAGACACCTCTAATTTCTTCCACAATTTTTATATAATCAACTCCCTAAAATTAAATTGCTGGAATGAAAAGCATTGTCACTATTACTCTCCCATATCTTTCAACATTCATCCCTCAACTTAAACCTGTCTATCTAATTGAGTGATACTCAAAAGAAAGGAAAAAACAAATGATGTGCAATAGCCTAAAGGTCCCAATTTTGTTCGCTACATGTATAATAAATTACAGAACAACATATTTTGATACATTAAATAGTCAAGGTAAGGAAAGGAACATACTTCTTCAATGCAAAACAAAGAAGCAGCACTAATAAAGGTAGCTGGAACCACAATCCAATGACAATCATCCCAAAGTATGATAGGGAGCGTCAGATGCCACAGGACAAGAAACCTTGAGGTCAGGCGAGTATATGACAATGGAATGGGAATACCCATAAGTTGTTCACATATGCCAATTCCTTCATGGAAACAAGAGATCTTTGATTCCTGTACCACAACAAGTGAGGCATTATACAAACAAGGAATCACTGCAGCATAAAGGGTTATGTAAACACACATCTACAATAAAACTTTGCCACCAAATATCGCTGAGTTGCACAAATTTACATTCTTGACAACTGAAATGTTATTTCACATACAACACTGCCTAATTCAACATGTACTAAAATGCTAGCAATCAAGGTTTTAAGAAACAGTTTGCAATTGCATCTGCCACGTCAAGGTTTTTGGATCACTGTGCCCATAAAACATTGCAACTGTAATTGCAGCTGCATTAGCTGCATTTGTCCACACTCCACAATATCTTTTTTATTTGTGATGAATATTTAAAAAGGTTAAGTCTCATTGATTAATTTTTTAAATTCATTCTTTTCTTAAAATAGGATATTTTATGTTTCTATTTTTTTACTTGGTCTTTGTGGATAAATCTTATCTTATCTACTCTCCCACTCCAATCGTAATTTTTCTTTGTTACTTCGAAAGTAACTGCTTCAGTTTTTTATTATTCATCAAAAAATGACATCTTCGAGAAATCCTAGTTATTTTTAGCATGCTTGCAAATTTGTTCATGGTCAAATTGGATATGTAATTATAGGACTCAAATGGTGGATATGCATGCACGATAATTTATATGATGTTATCTCCATGAATCTAGGAACTTTTGCTTACATTGTATCATTTAGTCTATGTACCTCTTTAGCCCTATGTCTCTTATCCTTAAGAGGTCTTCCTCCACTAGCAAGTTTTTTCCAGAAAACATTATCTATTCTAGTGTGGATGGCAAGCATGTTCTTAGTTTCAATAGAACTTCTGCATTTTTTAATAGACCTATTATTTTTTTAACTCATATTTTTTTCTCTCACGATATTTCAGTACTCTCTTTCTCTCTCTTCCCTGAGTTCCTGGTTCACATCAAGAAATTTTGTTCTACTGCCTCGACCAACATCAAGCTATATTTGTGATGGGTTGGTGAAATCATGATTTTGGCCAACTATAAAAACAACAATATCAACTGTAATTTAAAAGTTAAAACTTGCTAACAATTCCAATTAGCACATACCAGGACATCTCTTCTAGACTCCTCCAATTTCAGCAACCGAATGCTCTGCGATATAAATTCAATAATGCAGCGAGGTTGGTGCTTCGAATTCATGACCACAGCCAGATCATCCACTTCTAGCACATGTTGAAGATCTCTCCTAACATCCGAACCATATAACACGTGGCACTGCATTCAATCAGCAAGTTTCACTGTCAACTACAGCCAACTACCAACCTAAAAATCTAAAATCATAAACACCCTTCACATCATCACTAAAAAGAGGCCCAAATTAATAGAATCCCAACAAGTTAGAAAATCCCTGGGCGCAATTGTGGCCACAATGTCAAGGTTTTTGGAGTCTCCAAGACCGCATCACAACCACAATTGCCAAATTTGTTAATACACTTACTTATTTCTTTAAAAGGAATATAATAACATTAATACAAAAAAAATAAATTCTTATATCCGTAAATTACATAGGTTCTTAGATCACTGATGTAATATGTGAGAAAATGACTTATTTATAATATATAGACAGACACTCAAGATCAATTATTAAAGAACCGATCTATAGAACACTTTCTAGATCGATTATACGAGCAATGAGAAAGCAATCTATAAAGTGTTTCTAGACCAGTTCTTAGCAACTAATCTAGTAGGTTGATGCTATTTTTAGATTCTTAGCCAAATTTTGTAGATCGATTGTACCTGTAACCAATCTAGAAAGTCATCTTCTAGATCGATTCCTAGTATAACAGATCTAGAAAATGATATCCTAAATCCGTCACAACATAACCGATAGAATTTGTGTGCAATTTTCAGCAACATGAAGAATTGCGAGCAAACCGTGGTTAGAGACCTTAAGCACAATGGGGAAGGCGATGATGTATTGCAGGAGCGCGTGCTTGATGGGGAAGTCGTCGTCATCGTGGACCACAACGGCGGTGACTTGTCTCGCGAAATCGTGCGTTCCGGCGATGACGCTGGTCCAGGCCTTCTTGCCCTCGACGAAGCGCGCGTAGGAGGCTTCGGTGCGAAAGACGAGGAGGAGAGCGAGGGCGGGGGCGGTGAGCTGGTAGGGGAGAGAGGAGGCTCTCAGGAGGGGGAGGAAGTCCGGGAGGAGGTGGAGGAGGAGGGCGGAGTTGTAGGCGGCGATGGCGGCGGCGAAGGAAGTGAAGAAGAGGACGGGCGGGACGAGGGAGAGAATGACGCGGGAGGAGAGGCTGGAGAGGAGGTGGCGGAGGTGGCGGAGGGAGCTGCGATGGTCGCGCCAGTTGTGGTGGGTGTAGAGGGAGCGCTTCTTCTGCATGCCGCGCTCCTGGGCCGCGTCGGCCCACTCGGGGATGGAGCGGAGAAGGGAGATTAGGGTTTGGGCCGGGCTGGAGGTGGGGCCGGGAGGGAGGGAGGCCCTGATGAGGGGTTTGTTGGGCTTCCTGGAGGGGAGGAGAAGGACCTTCCATTTGGGATTGAGAGGGCACTTTGGGGTGAAGTGGGAAGACAAGGTTGGGGTTGTGCCTTTGATTTGGGATCTCGGTTGCTGGTACATTGAGTTCGAGCAGAAGAGCCAGTGGCCGAGGAAAGCACAAACATGTTATGCTTTGTTGTCTCAGACTAGCAAAATGGGTGGCTCACTTTTTTCAACCCACACCACACCACTGTTAATGCCATGCTTCACTAGTGAAGCGTGTTTTCACACGTTTTAGGTATGCCTCCTAACTCCAAAAATAAAAATCAATAATAACACAAAAGTATAAATATTATGGGGATTTTTATAAATAAAAAATAAAAAATACACTATAGTCTAGATAAAATGGGTGAAAAATACATGTGTTTTTCCCTAACAAATAAAAAATACACTATAGTCATGGTTTTTTTAGTAATACTTTACATATATTAAATTTTATTAGTTTAACAGTTAAATATTTTAATATTAACTCAATAATCATTCCTACTGTATTTTAAATAAATTAGATGTTTATAATTATATGATATTTATAGTTAATACTCCTATTTATTTATATTGAGTTTAGGTTATCTTTTAGCGTATCTTTGAATTTCGTTCTCCGACTTATTATAGCTCAAACAATCATCTCGGTTGAGAAATTGCGATATGCATGAAAGGACATATATATTGCACACACCATGATAGTCACACATCTCACAACCAACATAATATATAAGACATTTTCCTTCTTATACGAATCTATAACACTTCTTTGCGCATCACTTTGCATGCATATGTTTTGACTTAAACATCTTATTTTGCAAGTCTTACTACTAATGGAAAGTTGTTTTCACTCACTACAGAACACACACCGACTTTGCATATCTACCATTCAAAGGTCATGAAAGAATCTTCTTAAGTAGGCTTGTTCCGCAGTAAAAAAAAATTGGGGTGGTTGGTAGGGATGAATGGCTTTTAATTTCAAACCACATTTAATGTCATGGTTGGTAGTTTTATTTTGTGTCAATATACATTGGTTGGTTTGGTAGTGAATCACACTTAACACCTCATTCCCTCCTAACTTAGCAACTAAAAATCAATATCAATAATAACTAGTGAAAGAATAACGGGGAGTGCTGTGTCGCATAGAAATTTATACGAGACTATCTCTTAGCTGTAATTCCTGACACAAGGTTTGAATTTTAGTTGTTTCCGAGAAGTAAATGGCTTTGGTACTCTCAAAAGGAAGTCTTCTTTACCTTTACCAAAGCTAGGCAAGTAAAGCTGAAAGTCAATTTCAAAAAATTGTGAAGTTTCATATGTTTTTTCGGTTCAAGTAAAACGTAGTAGCATCTTTATATACTAATATATGTCTATTTGATGACTCTTTCTCTAAAATAATGTCCAAATTATTACGCTTTTTGTGTGGGTCAAAACCTGTGTCTATCTTCTGTCTATATTTTTATTTTCAAAATAAGACATAAAATAAAAGAGGAGGAGATTGATTGAATAAAAAAAATAAGAAAATATATATAACAATTAAAAAAGTATGATAGATGAAACAAGTGCAAACCAAAATGAAATATTTCCTTTATTATTCTCAGAAATAATTCAAGTATAAATGTTATAGGTTTTTTATAAAAATAAATAAATAAATAAAAAGTTCAGTACAGTACTGTAGCCTGCCTGTATTGGGCTCGAGGAGGGTGGGATACAAAACAAAGAAGCCCCATTTATTATTAGTATAAAAAGAAAGCAAAAACAGAAAGTTAAAAATATATGACAGAAATAATATCTACACGTGCGTATACGATATTGGTATATATATAACTATTGGTATATATATAACTGAGGTTACTAACTTTTCTTCTTGAGAAGAGACTCGTCAAACAATTTAATATAACAAAATTTCTTCCGGACTTCTGTGTATATTCTCTCCAATTTAAATATAGATTTTGATATTAAATATAAACAAATATATTTTATTTAATTAAATTATTTTTTAAATATTATTTATTTATTATAAAATTGTTCTCGTACATAAAAATGAACTCTAGGAAAATCTCTTTAAACTTTCTTCTTCTTCTTTTTTATCCTTCTCTTCTTTGTCATTTTCTCTCTTCAAGATTGTGTTGTCTGACTTCTGCAGTGTGGTTGCACTACTTGACCTCTATGGTGTTACCTAGTACTAGTCTCTTGTTGTCCAAGCAACGACATTGTCTATCATTGCCTCCTGTTGTTACAGATCACTAAAAATCTCGATAAGTTACAGTCAGTCAGCCTAACAATACTCGGACAGTCAATCGGTCCACAGCCCCACAAATGTCGAGTGAAGATAAAGACGCTTTAAAGTTGAAGTTGGTCATCTTGGTTGACCACTCACCAGTCAACTAGTCGCCTGATCCACAGCCTCCACAAGCATCAAGTAAAGACAAAGACGCTTTAAAGTTGAAGTTTGTTATCTTGGTTGGTCGCTTGGCAATTGCTTGTCTAGCTGGTCCACACCCCACATGCCCAAGGATCGTTTAGTTCGACAACTTCACGTAGCTCTCTAATTGCTCGGGGGATCATTTAGACCGACCACCTCACACAAGTCTTTGATTGTTTAAGGCCTTTTTGACCGACTCACACAGGTCTTTAATTATCCAAGAGGTCATTTAACCATCTCACACATGTTTTTAATTGTCCAAGGGGTCATTTTAACTGCTTCACACAAGTCTTTAGTTGCTCGGGGTCATTTTGATCGCCTCACCCAAGTATTTAATTTCTCAATGGTCGTTTTTTATCACCTCACACAGGTCTTTAATTGCCCAATGATCGTTTTTTCACATAGGTCTTTAGTTACGCAAGGGTCATTTTGACTGCCTCACAAAAGTCTTTAATTGCTTGAGGGGTCATTTTTTACTGCCTCACATAGGTTTTTAATTATTGTGGTGGAATAAGGAACCAAAATCCTTTTATACTTCTACACAGAAAAAAATTGAATTATGGCCCTACATATTTTAAGATATGAAACTTAGTTATAATTCATACCTGAGATTGAGGATTCTCCATGGCATTGCAGATGTGGCAATGGAAGGTGGACGAGCTCTTCATCGCAATGATGCATCTCTGCTCTTCATCGCGATGACTATAACAAATAATAAAATGCCACATTGTTTTTATTTTGTTTGTTGTAGCAGGAACATTCTGGATAGTTTTAACATAAAGAGATGAAGAGGAAAAATAGGTGTTTTTGAACATAGGTCTCAGTGGACCCATTGGTAAGGTTAGGGTCACCCAAATGGTGAAGCAACAGAACAAAGCTTGGAGTCATCTCCTTCAAGTGATGGTGTTTTCTTATCAGTTTTGACAACTAGGTGTGATTTGGTACCCCTCCTCCCTCTTCATTTAGAATCATACTTCACTCTTACACGAGCCTATCTAAACCCAACATCCTAACTTCTAAATTACACCACACGTGGCTCTTCATCGTAATGTTCACATCACATGTGGGGCTGTGGATCTGTGGGTGATAGGAGCGAATCTGGGTGTAGCAACTCTGTGTGAGGGAGGGTAGGCAGCTCTACTCGAGTAGGTCTAGGCGTAGTGAGGGCTAATCTATGCATGATGGCTTTGCACGACGAATCTAGGAGAATTTTTGCCTCCACCAGCATCATGTTCTTCTAGGGCCTCCTCCTCATCGCCCTCATTGCCTCCTACCTCATCTTCCAAAGAGTTTTGTTGGCTCCGACAACCACTACCTCTTCTGCCTCTGAGTGTGGTGGTCATGGGGAATAATTTTCTCGACAACCTAACGGTGAACGTCAATGTTCACATTTGTATAAATGAACTCTATAGGTGTCCCTTCTAACTCTCTTTTCTTCCTCTTTTATCCTTGTCTTCTTTGTCCTTCCAACTTATCCTAATAGAATAAATATCATTAACACATGAATTAATTATTTAAAATATTTTATTCAATTTTAATTAGTAATTTTGAGTTCAAGTATTAAATATGTTGTATTAAATACATATAAAAAGAATTTTATTATTTATAGTAGGATTATCTCTCATGAAAAATATATATAGTATGTTCTAATATTTAACAAAAATAGATTATTTATTTAATTCATTGAATTTATATCATCAATCAATTTGTTCTAAAAAGATAAATATAATTTATAACTTTAATAATCATCAATTAACTTGATTATTATAATTAATTTTTTTTTCAATTAAAATTGTCAAATTAATTAATTTATCATTAAAATTCATAAATATTAATTAATTTAATCTTAACAATAGAAATTGAATGATTACAAAATCTCTTTGTTGAAAATAATAATGAATGTTTTTTAAAGTTTTTAAAATATTAAATATATTTACTTTTTTTCACTTATACTTAGAAAAAATAGATTATTCACTAAGTATTTAAAATAATTTTACGTTATTATTCAATTGTAAATATTAAACAATATTATACCATAAATTTGTTAATTTTTTAATTATTATCTTAAAATTCATATAAGTTAATTTTTTTAATAATTATCTTAAAAATCATATACATAATTATTTACGATTGTATGATAATAGATATAATTATTAAACTTTTTACTTAATACTTTCCTCGCAAAACACTGAAAGATCTACAAGAGTATTTGTAACTCAAATTGAATTAGTTGATGGGTACCAAAGTTGATGAACTAAAGTGACTTATAGTTAACAACATTAAGGACTTTATTGTTTTATATACATCAAGTATTCAAATTTTCAGTAATTACCAAAATAATAATTAAATTTACAAAAGCATATCGTGTCAAGAAAAACTTGCAATTTCACACTCTTACGTTCCATTTAATTTAAATTTGGATCAAATTAATTTTAAAGTGTTAACCTTAATTAAAATATGTACTTTAGTTAATTTTAATCACAAATTAATTACATCCATATATATATATAAACATACCCTTAGGCCTTAACATAGTAATTGCGCGTGTGTCTAGTCTCTTTGTAAATTGGAGGTTTATAGTCGTTTCAATTAAATAAAATCAAGGACGATTGAACAAAATGGTGTTGCTGTAGTAACAAGTATAAATGGGTAAGTCCAATAAAAGAAAATAAGAATTTATTGTGAATAATTGCCACCTGATTTCATGATTAAATTTAGACAAAAAATTCAAATTGATTATCACCCAATATATGAATGATCACATTAGTCTTTTAAAAAATATGCTCACCAAATCAATGACTCGAAAATGGAGAGAAAGAGTTGTTTTTCTATTTATTTTGTTAGTTTTTTCTTTTATAAAATTTAAATAACTTTTCATAACATTAAAAATATAAATAATGTTAAGTTATAAATAAAGTGCAAAATTTAAAATTTTCTCTATTTTTAATTAGTACAGAAATATTTTACATAGTTTATTTATTTATTGTTTCTTTTACCCATTTAAATAAATAGATTTTTTCTACTTTTTTTTATTTCTATCTATTTAAACAACACATTTTTTTATTCTTATTACTTTTCCTTTTATTGGTTTTTTTTTCGTATTTCACTCCTCCTCTAAACAAAGGTGAAAGGTTTTTATTTTTTTTATTAAAGGTTTTCTCTAAAATTTAATAAAAATTGTATTCCAAGCATTAAATTACTTAGATGACACTTACTTTAAGGTGAAATAGGACATTCAAGATTGATTTTTTAAAATTCATAATAAATTTGGAAATTATATATTCCTATGTTCAAGTCGTCGGCAAACAATTTTCAAACTCTAAAATAAATATACTTTCTTTTCGTAAAATCAGTTATTTTTCAGAGTGAGAAATTAAATTCATTTTTTAATGGTACGTCATCGATCTTACAAATTATATTAGAATCAGATTAGTCATGAAGTTAATTAGCTATAATTTATAAAAAAAATAATGTTATGTAATAAAACTATAAAATAAATTTATATTGCTACTTAATTATAATTTACGAATGATAAATTTATCATTTTTTATAATATTATTTTAAAAATCATATTAAGAATATTTTTAATTAAAAATATTTAATACAAGTAAGTAATTCACTTTTATCTTTAAATAAGTTTATACATGTTAATTTAATTTTAATCAACTAAATCAACTTTTATTTCAATAATAATTTAATTAACAAGGTGTGTAATTCATAAATATTTTTTTAAAATACTTTTTCCAATACTAAACTACTATTTTATTATTAAATACCGCATATAATATAATTAAATAACTCAAAAAAATTATAAATTATAATGAGAAGATAGAATAAATTTATTTTACATTTTAATAGCGTCTCTTGTTTTTACATGAAACGTAAAATTTAGTTTTGGAGGAAGTAATTTTTTGTTCATGTTTGGAAAAAGAGTCACGCGAGAAGAGAGAAACTCTGAAAAAGAGCGTTTTCAAAGCTGAACCTAAACCTAGTGGATCAAAATTGGGAGCAGTGGTTGAAGTGAAGATAATCAATCATGAGTTTAATGAATCCAAGAACAGAGAAGCTGGTGAGAAGGCTAACCATTGTGACCACCGTTACTGCTTCCTATTTTCTCTTAACTGCTGACTATGGCCCTCAACCCAATGCTCTCGATCCTGTAATTCTTCTTTTCTCTTATTTCTATTATTAGTTCCAATTTTTTTATTATTGTCCTTCCTTGCTTTCAACTTTGCTCTGCTTATTGGTTTTCATCTATTTGCGAAAAGGGGAATTTTGCTTTAATACCTGTTTGATGTTTCATGATTGTTAAATGGAACTAAACTCAGATTCTAATAGTGAATGGTGTACTGTAGCTTGTATTATACTAGGGTATATGAGAATGTCAATCGATCATTGTTTAGCTTTTGGTTACTGACTCGTATATATATGCCTTTTGCTGAGGATGTTTCTCCCTTCAAAACTATTCATTCACACCATCAATAAATAGGGACTAGTTTTTTTTATTAAATGGTTAAAATAGAAAGAGAATGAAGGCAATTACTTTTGAGAAATGTTAGTGAGACTCTCCACTCTCTGAACGAAACTCTCTTTATTATTAGCTGAAATTTATTGGAAATCACAAATTTTTATGGGACCCATCAATAAATCAGGAAAATTTTGTGATTTTCAATAAATTTTAGTCAATAATAAAGAGTTTTTGAAGGAGAGGGTCTCGCCAGCATTCTTCTTTACTTTTTTATGTCATTGTTATTGTTGTTGTTATAATAGTAGTAACCGTTGTTACGAAGAAGGACTAAAATCTGGTGTGGGGAAGGGGTTGGTACCAAAAATGCAGGCAAAGCAGCTTGGGTTGGATTTGACCTTGGGGGAAGTGGGAAGAACAAACAACCCTCAGAAAGACTTGGTGTCACTTTTAGTTATAACTCTTTGGGCAATTTGGGATCCATAGGTAGCATTTGGTAGACATGTTAAACCGAGATGGAACATAGTGTATGAGTTTTCTTCTATGGTGTATTTCAAAAATAGAATAGAACTGCTCGTGGAGTTAAAAGTAGTAACCAAGGAGTATAGCAAATCATTGTCCTATTATGTTCAATTCCATTTGATCTGTTCACCAAAAGCTACCTTAATATATCGAGTAGTAAGAAGAAAGCACAAACCTGATGCCACGCATTATGCTGTCCTCTAGAAATTGCATTAGGAAATAAGAATACGGCATAGGACTTGATCTGGAAATGCATTAACTTTATTGTAACAACACCAAAGATACAAATTTGAAAGGTTTGGAAAAGTTAAAGGGCCATTTGGTTTGAGAAAGTGTTTTCTATTTTTTGCTTTTAATTATAAAAATACCACATTTTCATTTAGTTTTCTATTTTTAAAGATTTTCATTTTGTTTGAGTCTTTGAGAAAAAGTTGTTTTCACCATTTCCTATACAAACTTTTGAAAATAGTGAACAAAGTAAAAATAATGTGACATTTTTGTAATTAAAATTCAAAATTGAGAATGAAAACAAAAAGCATTTTCTCAAACCAACTGATAGGATGCTATTAGAAGTATGGAAATTGTGTTTGCTTAGATGGACAGCAACTAAATGTATTAATTGGAATATTCATTTCTTCTGTCAAAGATCAATTTTATAGGTAGATATATCACAATGAACAGGGGACAATCTCCTAATTTATGTTTACTTTCCTTTATAAGATTCTGTTCATGAGGGTTTCATGCCTTGGCACTGACTCTATTCTTTTTCGTGTATAATGTTGATGGAGCTATTACAAGGTTTTTCTCATATGCGATTTGACTGCATTTACATTAGTTTGTCTCTTATAAATTTGAAAATTAGATCTAGAGAAATAGCACAAAGCAGGCTTCCTGAACTTGCATTCCTGTGTGGCAGAATTGTGAGCTGTAAGATATGGCTATATAGGAGTTTCCTTGGTGGATTAGAACCTTTGGCCATGCAATTGCAAATGAATAGGTGCCCTTCACTATTAGAAAGGTTTTACAGAGAATCTCTTCCACCACTCACCAGTAGTAATTAGGATGTTTTCGTAGTTAAATCATTAGTAATGCAAATGAGTTGCCTTCTACTGTTTTCTTACTGTTACTTAACCATCTGAGAATTCATTTATAGTTGACATTAGTTTCTTGTTTTCCTTTTATCTTTTGGTTGAGATGATTTAACTTCAATTAAATTTTTTAAATGGAAGATGTTGCAATTGAATTCTATGGGACGTTTTTTTTTTCTTGCTTCTGATGGTATATTTTTTTAATGGCAGATTAAGAAGCAAATACTTTCTGCACAGAGCACTGTGAAAGGGTATATTTTGGGATCAAAGAAAGAATCTCAAGAAAACCACATGGGGAAATTGGACAGCAACAAGGATCATCCATAAATTTAAGGTAGTCTTGTATAGGAACATCATGCTGAGTCAAGGTTTTCTTTTAGCAGTTTGAACTGTAATGCAATGGAATGGTTCAATGACTAGAGGCTGAGAACGAATAAACGGTACTCACTTGTCGGCACTATCCATGCCATTAATAAGACCATTACATCATAATCATGTTTCAGCTGCTGCTCTCTTCCCCACAACCCTTTACCTTAATATGTATCTGCGTCTGTATTGTTTCTCTTTCCTTTGTGTTTTTCTTTTATCTGGATTTGAGTTAGAGATTTGTAATTGAGAAGGGTGTTTTGCACATCAAATAAGCAGTTGCATTAATCAAATCTGAGCTTCTAATAGCTGTTAATTTTTGTTGGCTTTTGTCTAATGATGATTCATGTGACTGTTGCATAGATCACGTGTACTAAAATAGAAGACAAGTGTTTTTGGGTATTAAAAGACGTCTTCCCATTCCAAGTTCATGACATGCTAGAAATCTTAAGATTTTATTTTACAGACAACCTATCAATAAAATATCAACAGTAAAAACCAAAGCAAGCTCAACCGAAAATAATTATAATTTGTTTAAAAAGTAACTTGGGATAAAATTGAAATGTAAAATGAAAGTTTAAGAGTACAAACTAACTAAATCTCCAACAGTTCTAATCTAAATAGCCTCCATACAAACAGAAGTTCAATTTTTTTTTGTTATAAGCAAGCCCCTTTGGATTACCATTGTATGTGCTGCAATTCTTATTAACTCGACTCCAGAGGATCCTGATCCACAAAAAGACACGTTAGAAGTATCAATAATTTCATCCCTTTCAAAGGTGTCAATTTTGAACAGGTATCCATTATTTATATTAGTTAAACGTTGAGGCTGATTTGGACAGGTTCTACCACTGCCACATGATTCTGCGGTTGTTAATTGAAGCAGAGATATGTATGCTTTAAAAAAAAAAAAAGGTTTTTTCACATTGCTTAGGATGTATATACCTTGAGAGAGAAGAAAGAGATAAAAAGGAAGAGAGAAATTGAGAGGTGTAGAGTGGATGTAAAAACAGAGACATGAAAAACTCAAGATTGATACTATTATCACAGTTCACAACATTTTAGGGTCATGATGCATGGCAGTAGGAAACGAACACTATTTGGTGTCCTAAACCCAATGATTTGCACCCGACAAAAAGCAAATCTTGCTTGGCACTCCAACACTAAGTACACAGCTGCGAACAACAGCTTTTAACTCTTCACAATTTTTGACCTTTTATAAATGATAAAAAAAATATGCTTAAGTTTAGATTCATAATCAATCAAATCATAGAACTAAATGAACATCCTAGCCGACCCAATAAAAAGGGGGAGGGGGTGTTACAAACACTCATCCAATCCTTGTTCCTTGAAGAAATCTTCAAACACATGCAACTTTTTGAGAGGGTGGATCTATTGGTATCCTAGTTGAGTTTTATAATCAATGTTGTGGGGGGTAGTCATCAGGCAGAACAGAATCAGCAAGAAATTGTCTCTGTACAACGTTTTCATTTTTGCTTGGGAGTTGCATTCCTCTTGGATTCCAGTGTTGTGCCCTCTTTAAGTGCTGCTTGGGCTTCATTCTCCATTCCAAGTCCTGTGAGGGCAACAGATTGAAGATAAGATGCTATGTGCCATACTGGGGAGACTACCTGAACCTGCATTGCATCGTTCAGCGCTTCCTGAGGCATGTCACTAATGAGGTAACACAAACTGCGTCGTGCATAGACTGTTGGAGAAACCATTGTTCCAGCATCAATGAACTGCATATAAAACAATGAACTCTTAATGACTAAAATAGCATTAGAAGCCAAATAGGAGGGATCTAGAGGAACTGCTACAACTATAGACTTGAATCAGATTAAAATCATAATGTAAAATACTTTGAGAAATGCCATTTATACAACAAAGAGAGATAGACAGAGAAAAAGAGAAGAGAGAAATATGTATTGTAATTAATGATGAAATTGAGAGTGATAGCCACAAAAAATGATGTACAATTTGTTGTAAAATTTGTTATATGTTTAGCATCTCTCAAAATACTTTATTAACAACAAAAAATGTTTATGTGCATCTCTAGTGAGAAATCTAAAGCATTATTCATAATTATGAAAATCTCACATGAACTAGGTCCAAAGGGGAGTCATGTCAAATAGAGATTTAATTTGCGACGAATTTAATTAATCAGCATGTTTTGAATATAAAAAAAATTGCAAGCCAAATTTAGACTAGTCCAACTTATCAACATAAGTAATCTACCTGCGTATAGCAATCAATTGCTAGTCGAAAATCTTTCTGCCGGAAAGCAACATCCCCCTTTTTCTTGCAATTTAATGTATCCTGCATTTGATCAGTCCACATCTGAAATGATAACTGCAATATCAGAAAAGAGTAAAGAGAATGCACAAGTTAGCATCTTCTAAAGAATATATATTTATATATATTTCATGGTTTGTCAAAAAAGATAACTAGAAGAAGATGTATGATCAAGATTTTGCACAAAAAATTAAAAGGTATGTGGCAATTCATTTAATTATAATTTAGCTAGAGAACCTCATTTGCCACTCCTTCATCATCTTTATAGCCAATATTTTCCAGAACTTCATGTATAGCAGTCAAGTCCTTTCTTGTGCATGCTTCACCAAGTGGAGATAATGAAGCAAAAGTAGCACTATGCAGGATGCCCATCAGGACATGTGAAGGAACCTAGAAAGAAATGAAAATCAACAAATTTTGGTAAGAAAAAAATAATCACGAGTTGAACTTCCAAATTGATTAACCACACCGTTATCATCATGTATGTCATGCATGTGTTGTGAAGATATGATAGAATGAATATAGATATACATAAATATACCTAATAGAAAGCATGCCTTAACTCTAAACGAGAGCCTAAATAAATGTTTGTCTAATCTTTTGAGATGTTGTGAACACATTACCACAAAACATATGCCAGAACAAAATGCAAAAAGTCATCCAATCCAATCATAAAACATAAATAGCATTTTGGTTTGGGTCTGGATTGAATATTTGATTTTTATATCTGTTCCTAAACATGTAGTTAATACTAATAAATCTAAAAATACATAGTAATTATAATTATAATAAATATTAATTTAAATTTTAAAATATCAACTATCACATCTAAATCATAAATATTAGTTGATATAGTCTTAAATTTGTTAAACATAAACATCCAAATAAAATTGATATACATCTAAATAAGATGTAACTGAGATAATGAAAGTAAGAAAAGAAAAAAAGTATTGTAATTTCATACATTTCTACCTATACAAGTATGAGTTGTGCGGGTAATTTTATAAATAAAATCATGTATATGTGTATATGTTCAGTTTGGATTGGATAGAATTGGTTTTCAAAATTAGATCTAAAATCCAGTCCAATCCAATAAAAACTTCTTACTTTTTCAGTTTTCAGTTTAGATTTTAGTAGTTTGCATTGAGTTGGACCAATTTATGAACATCCCTACAAAAAAAAACTTGCACTAAGCAGGCAAATTTTCAAACAAGATACTCAATGGTTACTACAAGTACGTGATGCTTTACCACCATAATAATTCTTAACCAACCTCTGTTTCCTTCTGAAGAGGAGTCAAAGCAGCTACCAATGATTTTGGATTAGGCCGTTCTCTAGGTTCATACTGTAAACATCGAGATGCCCAGCGTACCAACTCAGTTCCATCGTCATCTGAAAATTGTCCTTCCAAACAAGAATCTGTCAGCATCTGAAGATTTCTGCCACGAATCACATCGAGGGCCTGCACCAAAATTTCTAATAATTACATATGCAAGTTCACATATAATATAGCAAATATAATTAGCTATTAAGGGTGTGTTTTAGATGGAGGATGTGGGAGGAGAAACGGGGGAAAGGGTACAGTTTTGAGTAGAATTCATTCTTACTAGGGAATTTTCAAATGAGGGAAGGAAAATTGAGGATAACCTTGTAACCCCCAGAAACCCCCCTCCATTTATTTTTATAAAAATATTGAAGTTTCCCAATTTGGACGTATTTCAAGGATTTTAGCATCAAAACAGAAGAAACTAGTTAAGTTCCCATGCTGTTTATTTCCCTTTCATTAGCTTTAGGGACAGATTAAAACAGAAGAAAAGGTCATTTTATGGACAGATTAAAAAATTGAGTCTACCAATCAAACCAATTAGATTCACTTGGAACTTTTAGGACCCAAACTTTAACCATCCAAACCAACCTGTCAGGTTGACCGAGTTAACCTGTGCCCATATTCATTACCCATTGATAAGAATGACTTACGTGACTTGGGGGGATATGCTTCCCACTCAGAAGGTCAAGCAGAAGAGTGCCAAAGCTATATATTACACTTTCTGGTGTTACTCTCCCTACAAAACAAAGAAATATAAGAAATCATGTATCACTAAACTCTAATAAAACAAATAATTGCAAATTTTCAAATGCAATACAGATTTTCAATTGAATATTATAGTGTTACATATAAGCATGAAGGCCAAAACTAACAAAAAAAAAGGCATTTATGGCATACCGGTTCTGAGATACTCTGGAGGGGTAAATGCCAAATTTGTGCTATAACTTTTCCCATCCCTGCTATTTTTCATAAGACCAAAACTTGAAAGCCTAGGATTACCATCCTGCAAAATTCTAACACATTATTTTTGTAGTCTAATTATTGGGTTGTGTATAGAAAGGGAATACACAAAAAACTTGCCTCATCAAATAGAACTCTATATGCATTAAGGTCATGATAGAGAGCACGCCCTTTGCTTGTGCAGTACTCTAGAGCTTGCGCAAGATGTAGAACAACTCTTAGTCGCATTGCCCATTTCATAGGTTGTGTTTCCCCTGATTTAGATACATGTTTACATTATTTCACATCATACAAACTCAAGGGAGCATTCATCATCAAAACTAAATATATGCACATAAACTTAGAAAAGATTTATCTTATACTGTTCTGTTAAGATTTGAAGGACTCAGAATCTGTTTGGGTAAAAATGTATAGACTGATTCTAGGGTTCAAAATTAGTACTGAAAAAGATGTTGCTTCCACCATCTGAAATCAATTTTCAAACTTCCAATACTGCATATTTAGACAGAAGTCCTTATAGAGATTGATGGTCATTTTGCAGGTGCACTTCTTGGTAATTTGACACTTCAAACAAAGTTTTATATAACAATAATCCAACAAGTTTTACTCAACTAAATCTTATAAAAGCAATTGTCCTCTAAAAACTAAATCAAAATTCAAACACACTAATTAAAAGTATATCGATCTATAAAAGAAATTTATAAAGAGAAAAGAGGAAAAAAATGAAATTATCATATAATAGTTAGTCATATGATGATAATCATAATATACTGTACAAGCACCCTTTCTGGTGTCTTGAGCCAAGCCCAGATGATAATCAACAAACATATACAGAAAATTGGACAATGTCATTAAACTACGTTAGAAATTTGGTGGCTTAGGTACTAATCAAGTATGTTGCACCGACAAAGCACAGTATTGACTCCACAGCAAAGCGAAAAGCAACAAAACTTTAAACCATAAATACATTCTGATTAGATGTTCAGTATTAAAAGAATAAAAAAAAATGCATGAAAGGAGCTATTACAATGGAAAAGGTGCTTTGCAAGTGTTTCATTGGGCATATATTCTGCTACAAGCAACCTCTCATCTCCTTCACAACAACAACCAAGCAAATTTGCCAATCTTTGGTTACGAAGCTGACCAACTGATCTTGCTTCCTCCTGTAAAGTTATGAAAGAAAACTGTTTTGATTAATTGAAAGTGAAAAGAAAAGGGAGAAGGAAGGTGTACCAGCACAACCAAATGCATACCATTAGCTTCACAGAAACAAAGAAACCTAAATACTTTAAATTGTTATCAGCCCATTGAAATACAGATATGATTTATTTATCACAGCCGGTCTGCTGGCACTGGTCTAGATCTATGCCATGTGTTTGAGTAATACAATTTCAAAGTACATAAATAACACATTTGTGCAATGCAAGGTTATGAACAGGAGAATTGAGAGTTAAGAGCAAGGTTGAAGAAGAAACCAATTGTGGCAGTGGAGGATTTACCAAAAACTGCCGAGCATCGGGCCAAGCATTCCTATTAAACCGCTTAACAGCAATCCTCATTTGATTCTCCAGCTTTCCTTTATAAACAACATTTGGAGCCTTCTCTCCGTGTTCAGACACAATGTTCTCCACAGCAAAACCAGATGTTGCATTCTTAAGTTGGTCGAGTGTAAATTCACGGAATGTAGGCCAGTTACTCACCTCACTACTATCCTCAATTTCTGGAACAAATGTTAAAATAAACATCTATCATATTTCCTTGTAATTAATTACCTGGAACTATATATGACACTAGAGTATGACTTTACCCACCGGCATCTGGAGTCTCAATAATGGATGCTTTAACTTGTGAATCCACACAGCATGGGATGAGTCTGGAGCACTGAATACCCATTTTGGTAGGCTGAAATCAAACTTTAAGTAATGAAAACCTCTTCCACTTTCAATGATGTGCCTTTTCTGAAAATATTTGAAAATGACAACCAATCCACTCAGATCCACCTGAATTTTATCAACCCTATGCACTGTCACAAGACATCTTCATATTTGCCTTTGATGACTGGTTATCAAAGCTTATGCATCTGTAATATTTTGGAGCCAGAATTCAGTTAATCACTAAAAGCTTTGTTTAAGTGAAGGTAAAAGAGTAAAGCAACAAAAATTAGTTTGATCTTAGCACAAATTATGTGTCAACATGATCTTCAATCATTACCAACAACCAAGCAATTGAAACAGAACAATCTGTAGATTCCGTACTTAATTTTCAGATGCTACTAGAATCAGGAGCCTTTTGGATGGAATAAGTAGCTGAGAAAAATTAACAATCAATAAAAACAAAACAAACCAAAAGTACTTCTTCATTTAAGCATAAGGTGGAATATAAGTGCTTTTTTTGTTAGCAAGTTCATGTTCTCACAACCACAACAAAAGACAGCAACAACCACAATTAAGATGCTCTTTAAGCATGACGGTCTAACTACTACCATCATACCATTTAAAGCTAAAGAACATCAGACATGAAGATTCACAGCATTCCTCCAAATGTGTAAAAGCAAAACACAAGCACTCATATGCTGAAGATTTAACCTCATATGATAGCCTACCTACTAGTATCTTAACATTTATCTTCTTTTTTTTTTTTTTTGTTTCAGAGTCAACTCAGTTACACTCAAGTCTTCAGAACCAAAATGCTGAGTAAAAAGCACCAACTTTTCCAACCTACTCAAAAGGCTACTTCACCTTTAAACTTCTTCAATGGCAGAGGAAAAAGTGGAACCACCTGGAGCTGAAAAAATGTCTCTCTTTTTTCTTCTTTTCTTTTCTTTCTCGATCAAATCAACAACTTTTACAAGATCCACATTTTCGCACCAAAGACCCTCGTTTTGCAATCTGCAAAGTTCGAGTCTTTCCCTCGATCCAACCAAACCCCACTAATCTTTTCTCCTCAGAAAACCAGGATTTTACAAAATCACCCCCTCTCGGTTCCAACAGATCAAGTAAAATATTCAAACCCCAAAATAAAAAATTCAGATTTTTATGAACAAAATCAATCAAGGAGCAGAGAAAAATAGGTGGTGGATGAGAAACTCAAAGGTGAAGTGAAGATCTGTGAGAAGCAGAAGAATAAGAAGATGGTGATGAATGATAGAGCTAAGGCTTTGGTTTTCTGACATTTTCTTTTTTAGCCTTTTCGGTTTTCATAAATAAATATAAACAAATCAATTATTACCGACATGTCATGAGTGTATGTCATGAGTATATATTCAAAGATCAGGAATCTGCATGTTATTTAAACAATTTTTTATTAAGAATTTGTTGGCACAACACATTTGCTTCTGGAATTTATTTCAGACCTTTATTTGTATACACCCTTAATGTAAAATTTACATTATCATCCCACTAAAAATTAGATAATAATTTATATTACTTTTAAAATAATTATTTAAAAAATTAATAAATTTATCATATTTAAAAATTTGTAATTCAATAACCATACAAAAATTATATTTATACATTAAAAATATTTTTCAATCAATAATTGAATACTAATTTTTTTAGATAAGATTTCTTAAATTAAATTTTATCTTTCTTAATAAAATTTTATCCATTTACATAGAAATAAAATATCTTATAATATATTAAAAAAATTAAATATTTAATTATGTCAAAGTTGATTATAAAATACACCACTATTTATTTTATTATTTTCGATGTTTCAATTTTACTTTTTATTATATAATATAATATAATATGATTCCAAATAAAGGGATTAGAATCCTTTTAATGAAATTGCATGGAGATATAATTATAATCTAATGACTGATAACAGGAAATATAAATCAAATGTGACAATTGGAGTTGCAAGGAGATATTGAATTGGAACTAATTAGTTTATCTTTATTAACTCTAGAATATTCAAATCTTAAAATTTGAGTCACTACTCTAACAAATTTAGTTATTATTTCCAATTCATAAACTATAATCAAAGACTCGTATTATTTCCAATTCATAAACTATAATCAAAGACTCGTTATCAAGAGAAGAGATTAAATAAAATCAACCTAATTTATATAAATTATTACACCATTTAATACCTTTATATAATAAAATATAAATTTTATCAATTTAACTTAATTATAATTTTATATTATCTTAATTATTTATTAAATATATAATAATAAAATTAATCAAATAATTTATATTTTAATATATTTTAAAATATATATATTTTATTAATTTGATTAATATTAATGAGATATCAATTAATTTTAAATTAATATATATAAAAAAATCAAATGACATCAATGTAATTTAAACCAATTATTATACCATTGATAATTTTATATAAAATATAAATTTCATCACTCCAGCAATTGAATTGATAGTTCTCTTTACATAAATTATATATACAATTTTTTATATTAATTTAAAATTATTTGATACCACATTTATATATTTCAAAATTAATGAAATATATACAAGTATACTATAATATAAATTATTTGATTATTTTTTTATTGTTATTCAATTTTAATAAATTTAGTACAAATAATCAAAATAATATAAAATTATAATTTAATAATTGAATCGTTAAAATTTATATTTTATATAAAATTATTAAATAATGTAATCATCTATATAAATTATATCAAATTTTAATAAAAATTTATATATGTAAGATAAACTTTCAGTACAATGGTTATGTCGATAAAATTGGTATTATATATAAAGTTACTAAATGTACAACAGTAGTTGGTCTAAATTATATCATGTTATTTAATTATATATATATATTGAGAGGTCATTGTTTTGGAAGATTATCTGGCATGGGTAAGTCAAATACTTGTTGCTGTTATTGCAACCAATAAATGTGTGCATTTTAAGAAGAGCATTTATATTCCGTAGGAAAAGAGCAAGGAAATGGTGGCAAGCAATGTACCAAATTGTTGAAGTAAATTGAGTTTAATGGGTAGATTTTTATTTGTAACCTAGTCAATGCAAATCCAAAAGAAATTACTATTGTACTAAACGCTCTTCAATAGTCTTGTCGTTGGATATTACATTTTGTGTGCCTCAATTTTTGACCAAGATATAATACAATACTCTTTGAAAATAAAAATAAAAATGGTATATTTATTCGTGATTTAATTTAAAGACTGTTACTATTTTGATTTATTACAAAACTTAACAATACACTACTCCTTTTATAAACAAAAAATAAGTAATTCACACAAATTAGTCATGTTAGTTAATCTTATTTAACTATTTTAATCTCATTTGAAGATGAACTTTATTTTATAAACTGTTATTTACGTTAATTGATGAATGAATTTAATTCGATGGAAATTTGTTTAAAATTATAATACTTTGTATTTGAAAAGTCATGTGATTGATATTACAATAATTAAATGAGACAATAATCTGAATTAAATAAATGGTTGGGATCATTTAATTATATATAATAAATCAATTAAAATTATTTGTATATTTTAGCATCGTATCTAAGTTTAGATTTAGTTATATTTGACTCCGGAGAAAGTATACGACCTTACTAAATGCAAAATAAATAAAAATATATTCAGTCTTAATTTAATTTAAAATAAATGTTTATGTTTAATTTTAAAATATATATACCATTAGTTATTTAATGGTTTCTAAAATTCTTATTTCTTCAAAGCAATATTTCTCAAAACAAGTAAACAAGAAAACGTCATTAAAAAAAATTAATATTGTTCTTTCATCGTGTCTTCTTTCCATGTTGACTGAAAAATAACAACTGAAACTCATTGGAAATTTTGTTACATACATTAAGATTTGTAGCTTTCTGATGTAGTTAAAGGTATATTCTTTTGCACATAATGATGTCTAATTTAGTGTATAAATTTTGCTTGTATCTGTCTTGCTTTAGGGAAAACACAAAATGATTGTGTGTTTAACAATGCCAACACGATTTCTCATGCTCAATTGATTCTAATACGAGGCTGCTTATTGAACTCAATTCCAACTATGTTATTACACATGTCATGATGGACAAGTTTTTTTTCTTCTTTCTATTTTGATGGTATAAGACTCTAATAAACATATGATATTTCAAAGAGTAATGTTGATTAAACTTATTGCACCTAATTTTTATAGTTGGTAAAGTATGGTATCACTACTTGTAATCTCTAATTAATATGAAGAATTGTATGTTATTTATTATTTATTAATTTATATATATTGGTTGAATTAATATATAATTAATATTTTAATATATAACTTATTTAATAATATATAAGTAAATTAAAATTTGAAAAAGTATGAGGTAGATTTCAAGGCTAATCTTTAAACACGATAAAATTATAGGGAACGAAAGATGAGTTTTTATTTTTGTTCTCGCTTTTTATAAATCTAAACTCCTTATAGGGACAAAAATATAGAGAGTTGAACTGGTCTCTGTCCCATTTTTCATGCCTAAAACCATGTAAACTAGTCAAAACAACGTAATAAACAAGATACACAACAAAATCAATATAACATTCAGGATTTTGGGGAAAAACAAAAAGACTAAACCAATTCTCATTGAATAAAACCAAGTCATATATTTTTTAGGATTTTTCTCACTTTCAAACAACGTCATTAACCCATTGATAAATATTGACCACTAAATTTTATGAGAATATTTGCAACTTTAAGCAAAAGTAATTGTTATCAACTAATACATGCTATCTTATTTTCTACTATATAAGAAAATGCATTACATGTTTTTCCACGTAAGAAAAACATCCATTTAAGTATGATGACTTTGGGTTTAGTTTTTTTACTTTTGAACACTGAAACATAAACTTTATTTATTAGTCGCAATAAAGTATGATGACGTACATTTTTTTTTTTTAAGGGACTCACATTCATTTAAGAAACATGTGATTTGGAATTTTGATACATTTTAAAAGTGATAAGTTACTTTTAAAAATATTTTAAAAGAGGTACTCTCTATTTTTATCATTTATTTTTAAAATAATAATTAAAAATAAATTACTTATTAGAATTATTAAATTTAAAAAATAAAAAATATGATAAAAAATAATTTTTAAAAATTATTCTTTGAGTAATTTGATAATTTTCTAAAAAAATACATTATAATGTTTTCATATAAAAAAAATATGTATTAAAATTAAAGTTAGCAAAATTTGTAGTCTAAATTGCAGATCAAAACATGAAAAATAGATTAGTTTGGTCTTACCTATATCTCCTTCGAGCTGTTATTTTTAAAAACTCAATCTAACCCTATGTCAAACCATCAAACCATCAGGTCGAATTAACTTTGATTAAAAATAAATAAGAAATAGATAAAGAAAAAAAATAGTATAGATGCTTCCGAGCATAGTGGTCAATGAACAGCCAAGCAAAAATGGTAGCAATGTGGCAAAGTAATAAGGTTGAATTTAGTCGTTATTTCAACTATTAAAATAACTAGATTTCCTATGTTTTAAGTAGCATGGGGTAACCTAGGTCAAATCTTTCGAGGACACGTGATTCTAATGAAGTCTAGTGAAACGGGCTCAAAATATGCAAAACAGAGAATGCAAAGTGCGAACTGGACAATAGAAAGTAAAATTGGGGGGGGGGGGGGTTGTATACTATCTAAGTGCAGAAAATAAAAGAGTGGCTATGAAAGTAAAAGCAACTACAACTACTACAATTAATGAAACTTGCAAATACTTATTATATCACTATCCAAAGTTATCAATTAAATGGTTTTGGTTTCGGTTCCTGTTATGCATGCAATTCCACATCAACCTATGTCCTAAGACGATCACCTAATATTCGTTTGTTGCTTATTGAGGACTTACACGATCGCAGCCTCGAGTTAGCAAGGATTACGCCCATGATTGATGTAGGTATTCTATCGACAACCTATAATGTTGCTTAGATTGATTTCGATCGGCCCCTAACCTAGCATAATCTATTCATACAATGCACAATTGTGACACAAACAAGAACAAAGCAATTAATAGGAATTACAAACATAGAAGTAAAGAAACTCAAACTCATTCGTTGATTAACCATTGTAGAAATACATGAAGTGTATGGATTCATGGAATATGAACTCAGCCACCCATAATGATCACCGTGCCAAAGCTACGATGTTCAACTGAAGAAAACCAAAGAACATGAGAGGCGATACAATTTTAGAGCATGTCGTGAAGATAGACGAATCTGTCCTTTCTGGTCAGTCTATTTCTAGCAACTTGCTCAACTCGAACTCTACACTACGCTCACTCGATCGACTGAGTGTCATTGAAGCATCGTTGAAACTTTGAGGAGTGAAGCGAGAACTACTCTTTGTGGTTATGACTAACCGATGAACGAACTACACCTTCTTATTTATACACATTTAGACCAACTAACTCTCTAACATAATTAACAAAAATAACTGTCTGACATAACAAAAATAACGAACTTTACGACCACTAATTAATTCATAAATAAACACCTGCTCGAAATCGCTGAAGCGGAGTCGGCCTTGATGCGAGAAAGGATCCGGATGGATGGGACAACTTTAACATATGGAGTCGGCTACAGAGTCGAAGTCGGCACATGGAATGGACTTGACTCTTGGAGACGGAGTCAGCATGCAGAGATGGAGTTGACACATGCCTTGGACTTGACTCTTGGAGATGAAGTCAACACACGAAATGGACTTGACTCTTGGAGACGAAGTCGGCTTTGAAAATAACTCGTCTAGTCGGGACAGCTTCATCTGGCCTGGACGACTCTAGTCTCAACTATAATGACTTTATTTGGGACTCCAATTTTGACCTGCAAAATGAGTTTACTTATTTTGTTAGCTAAAACCTTCGAATTAGCACAAATTTGTATTTTTCTTATTTTTACTTTAAAAATATGAATCTTAACTAATACGTGATTCTTAACTAATACGTGATTCTTAACTATAAAATAAAGTCTACTATATCTATCTTAAAATCTTGTTGGGTGTCTAAAATATGAATTATCATAGAGTAACACGCAATAGTGAATAGTGAGTTTTGTCACTCTGTATAATATAAATGAACACTTATAGTTAGTATACTAATTTGTTTTTTATAGTTAGTATACTAATTTGTTTTTTCCCTAATGAATCAACTTTATCTTAGCTTGATAAGCCAATCAACTTAATTGATAATTTATTTAACTCTAACCATTAAGTTAAAGTCATTTTATTATTTTTAATTTGGATTTGATAATTGTAACTACAAAACAATACAAATAAACTTTAACAATAAGTATCAATAAATTTTGTGCCTTTTGAATTTTGAGAGTTAAAACTTTATTTACTGATCACGATAAAGTTTCAAAATTATCTAGATTTATCAATTTTGTGTTTTGCGAGAATATTTTCATCAGACTTGCTATTTTTACATGTAATTGCTTTGTCAAAAGAATCAACCAAATTTGGGTCTAAATTGATGGCTAAAAATTGGTTTGAACTAAAGCTTCTAAAAATATTTAATTTTTATTGTGTAACTTTTTATTCAAAATATTTCTAAATAAATAAATAAAATTCATATAAATTTACTTATGAATTATTATCATTTAAATATTTGATTAAATTTATCTGTAGTCTTTGTAAATATGGATAAATTTGATTTTAATTCTTCTCTAGTTGGTTCAAGTATTTAAAAGATAATGTACCGTGAGTCTAGGTATGTTATATTAATGACACATATTTAGATATAAGTAAACGGTGATACAATTTCTTTTAAAAAAATTGAAATTTATGCGAATAAAAATTAATAATTATTTTTGAAAGACTAAATTAGTAATATTTTAAAATATTTTTTATTATGAAAATTTTATTTTTTAAAATATGTAATATGAAACTTTATTATAATTTAATTTTTATTTAGTTATTCTTTATAATTCTATATTTGTTTTTTAGAGACTACTATGAGAAAAAAATTTATTCGAAATATACTATTCATAAGTTGATTCACGTCCTTGATAATTAATTTTATATCAATTTATTACTTAATAAATTATGTAATATTAAAAAGATATTTAATTATTATTAAATTAATTGTGAATAAGTGTTTTTACAATGATAAGTATAATTTAAAATACATTGAAGTTCGGTTAAAAAACATTTTTATTCATTTATCAATTTAGCAAAATTTCAAGATAAACATTTATAAAAAAATTATACTTTATTGTATAAATTTGAAAATAAGCCTTAATTTTTCCTTAAAATTAATAAAAAAATATAACTAATAAAACTAAGAGGAGGTAGTACATTCGATCATGTCTTTACTTTTTACGTTTTAGATTTTTAGGAAGAGTAAATATATTTTTAATTAAAATGAATATTAAGGGAAAAAAAAACTAATTAAATTAAGAGGAGGTAGTAAATTCAATCGTCTCTTTACTTTTTACTTTTTAGATTCAGCAAAGTAATTTTTGATGAAATAAGATAAAGAAGAATTGAGAAGAATAAAAATCTAAAAATTTAAATATATTTTTAATTAAAAAAATTAAGAATAGTAATAATATATTTTTATTTAAATTAGATATTATTTACCAGATTTAATCTTGTTTTTGGCATAATTATTATAAATTACAAAACTTTTATTTTAAGTAATTGCATATCTATATTTAATCTTGATATTACTAGTTTAAATTTTAGAAAGATGAAAATTAAAAATATATTTTATATAAACTAAAATTAAAATGCATTCATTCTATATAAATAAAAACAAAAATTTTATAATTTTAAAAGATGAAAATTAAAAATAAAAATAAAATCTTGATTGTTTTATAGTGATTAAAAATATATTTAAATTATTGATAAAAAATATTTAAATTAAAAGAAACACCATTCTTAAGAAACACATATATTTTTTATTTAAAAAAAAAAGAAAATGATTTTTAAAAACAAGAAAGAAACACGCCCTAAATATTAAATACCTGAAATTTCTAGGGTTGGGGCTTATCAATCATCATAAGGATATCCCTTAGGTTACATTGAGCAACAGAGAAAGAATGTCGAAGAAGAACAACCTCTCCAAGAGAAAGAAGCAGCACGAATTCGATCTCCGAAGTACTCTCACCTTCGATTTCGCTCCGACTCAAACTCACCTTTCAATATTCACCTTTCAATATTCATCTTCTGATTTCGTGTTTGTTTGGGTGATTTTCTTTCAGGGGAGAAACTAGACAAGGAAAAGAAAGAAAAGAAGCTCCATGCCAAGAAAAACAAGATGAAAGTCAGTGTTTACTTCTTAATTTCCCTATTTTCTTTTTTTTCACTGAGATTTTCATTTTTTGTGTTTTAAAAATTTGGGAAATTTTGATTTTAGGGTTCCTATTTTGTTTCAGATTTTATTTTGTTATGTTTAAAGTTGTTAACTTTTTTATGTGAAAATTTTAATCGCTGAATGCTGAGACAGTGGGTCATATTTAAACTCTTTCTTGTTATTCTTTTTAATACGTTGAAAGCTGAAGTAAGATAAACAGAGTGTATGCTATATGATATGGATATTAGATTAAGGGTAAACTATGTTTTTTTGTACTTCAAAATATGTCGAAATTCCATTTTAGTCTCTACATTTGAACAGAAACACAAATAAGTTTTTAGTTCTGAAGAGAGACTAAAATCACATCACTTTTGGTAAATATAGGGACTAAAAGCGTACTAAATTTTTATAGAGACCAAAACCAAATTTTGAGATATTTTGAGGAAACAAAAACATATTTTACCAATTTACCCTACATTCAAACTCTGGAATGGAAGGAAAATCAAAAGTAGAAAGGTTAAATTGTGCTTTTCTGTATGCTCGCTTTGTGTTTTAATGATTAATTGTCTTTTGTATGGTTTTGTTTTCTGGGAAAACTTATTCAGGTTGATGGCAGTGACAAGAAAAAGAAAGGTGGATTTCAGGTGGGGAAGAGAAAAGTGAAGACCAAATTGACTGCCCTTTCTAAAGCTAAGGCTGACCAGGCAATGGAGCTTGACAAATGAGGTTCGACTAGTGTAATTTTACGCAATGCATTGAAATTGATAGATGACAGTGTTTTGAGGTTCGATATCCTTGTTCTGTTCTGTTAGGCTATATGACTATGAGGGTGTGATCTGTATATTAGGTGACTAATTTTATTATAGTTGTTGTCTCGTTTACAATTTTTGGTCTAGTCAATGCTTACTTTTACTTTTGTATCTTGTAATTGACTGGTAAAATTTTGTTCTTGGATGGTGTCTTTTTTATGCTGTGCTCGCTGCATATACAGCATGTCTGTCTTCCAAGTTATTTGCAGAGGTGAAGAGAATTTAGCATTTTGTTTTCAGGATGAGGTATATGCTTTCTGTGAGAAGAACTAGTAAGGTGTAATTGATGTCTCTTTTTTAGGTTACTGTTATCTAAGTCTGAATCTGAGCATTTTGAGAGCAGGAAGATTGACTCATTTGCGTTGGTTTCAAATCTTTAATAATGATAATATGATTTCTAGTGAGTATGGACAACATAAGGCTGCTTAAATTCTTAGCTAGTAAGGGATAGTTGGGGCCCCTTTATAGGTTATTGTTATGCAAGGAGCCAAGGATGAATCTGAGCATTGTGAGCCCAACAATGGTTGCACATTAAGTTTCAAATTCTTAAGGGTTAAAAAATTGTTTCCAAGTAAAATCTGTATGAGTTGAAGTGGAAGATAGGGTTATGCTCTTGAATGGAACAACTTTTTGAGAACAATGAAACAAATCCTTTCTTGGAATGTCTGATTTGACAATGTATTCTATGTGTGCCCAAAGTATAGGTTTATGCATTGATGTTTTGATAGAATAGGTGTTTCATGGATGTAGATATCATCAGAAAGCATTCATGTCCCCATAGATCTCCATACTTAGGCAATTCTTAGTATATTACAAGACAGAACAACTTGTGTGAATGTTCCTATAACTTAGTAACTAGTACAGTTTTGTGGAAGCAGATACCAGTAAAAAGACAATTGAACAAAACTAGATCTTGTTCAAATCTTGTGTCTATCTCCCTCTCATTAATAAATATAGGTTATGTATGGATTAATAGAAGGAGATTAAATGGAAAAGAAAAATCCCTGTTTCATCGTTTGGAAAGGAAACAAATTCAAAAGCACTTGGTTGGTATCATTCTACAAAATCCAATATTTATTAAATTTGACAATTTGGGCTCTAACAATTAAAAAAAGTTCTAATACGATATATCAGAATACAATTAACACTCACTTGAAGTTAACATTGTTAAGAGGTTTATAAGTACAATGGTTGTTACAAGGTGTATAAGTACAAATGAATTCCACCGCTAAAAGGTAGTTATGCGAACATTAACACGTCATTCAAAATTTGAATTTATGCCATGATTAGGGCAGCAATATGCTTGTTTGTAACGTGTGCGTAAATTCCAGAATGAAGTAGATTGATTTCATAGACATTATTCTTTTCTGAGAAAGGAAGAAACAAATGGCAGCGTGACAAGAAAATGAAAGAAACTGGCCAAGAAAATAACTTCAGAATAAAAAGGTAAATTTATAATTATATAAAGGATTTAACACATTTTTTTTATCTTTGTTAAATAATGTGCTTTTCATTTTAGTACCTATAATTTTGCTAGCATTTTTTAGTCTCTACATTTTTCTCCATTAGCAATGCAATCCTCATCGTTAACTTAGTTGTTTGATGTGAAGATTTATGTAAGCGCTTTTAGTTATGATAAAATCATTATTACATTTTATTTTAGTCTGAAATTTTTTTAGTCTGCATTTAGGGACCAAAAGTGTTTAATTTTGTTTATTTAATGGTGAAGACTACTCTCACTGAACTCAATTATAAATAAAATTTACTAACTTCTACGCTAATTAAAAAATATAGTTAACATTATTTAATTATATTAATTTCATTTAAAAGATAAATTTTCTTTCTTAAATTGTCTTTTTTTAAACTTGATAATAATAAGAAGTTAAAAATAGAATCTTAATGAAATGAAAGGTATTTTAGATATAGCATAATTAAATAAGATAAAACTAATTAAGATTATTTTTATATTTAGGTCTATAATTCATGAAGTAGTTTTCTTTCTTATATTTGAATTCAGAAGGAATATATTGCTAGCGGATAAAAATATAGGAATAAAAGTGCTTATAAAAATTAAATATGGATTAAAATGAAAAAATCCTATTATAGAACAAAAAAACATGTTAAATTATAAATAAATAAATTATTGGTTCCATCTCATTCTTCTCTAATTAGAGAGGAACAAAAATAAGATTGGATGGAACGAGTTTTATTAGGTTTCATTTCATTCATTTTTGTTTTTAAAAACCAAATAATGAAACATAATCATATTCCATTCTAAACATAGTTCATGATAAAATTTGCTCACAGAACATAGCACATAGGTTCTATTTTATGATTGGTGCATTATAAAAATAGAGCATATGATTAAGTGAAACATTTTGGTTTCACTAAAAAAAAGTCGAATTTAAGAGAATGCAATAGAAGATAACTGAATTTTGTTCTGCAATGTTCGCACTCCAAAAACGCTAACTAAATAGTTTCACCTATTTAATGCTTATTAGGAGAGAAATAAATGCAAGGTAATGTACATGAGAGGATCTATTCCTCAATAAAATAAATAATAAATAATAAATAAATTTATATATTTATGAACTTCATACTTCAATTCTGACAATTTGGCTACGAAATGAAGTATGTTGCCTCTTTATGCTATTTTGTCAGCAGTCGAAGGGTTAATGAACTTCAAATTGCAACTTTTTGTTGTTGTCTTCGAATATTGCTTAATGAAGCTATAGAATGCAAAATTAAAAAATAGAACCCATTATTTTGTGCAATTTTATGGTATTTCTTTGCTGTAGTACCTTCATTATAGAGCGAGTTTTATTATTTTAATTTAAGTTTCAATAGTTAAAAATGCAATTGAAGATCAAGCAGAAACCCTCATACTTATGTTTTTTAAGCCCAAGATAAGAACACTAACTTATTGTTTTAAAAACTGTTTTTTAAAACAAATTCACACTACACATTTATCATCTAAAATCTATTAAGTTTTAAAAATTATTTTTAAAACAAGTGTTTCAAAAACCAAGAAATAAAAATAATTAAAAAATATTTTCTCATCCTCTTCTATTTTCGTCATGTGCATAAGAGACAAACTTTTAGAAAATAAAAATGTGCTTAAATACTTTCAGCGTACTTGGAGGACGAACAATTTTTATAAAATAGAGAACTATTTTTAAAAACAATAAACAAACGCTTTTGGTCTCCTTCGGCCCGTAGAGATTTGGTCAAACTTGAATGATAGAGCCCAAAATTGTAGAAACATTAGTGACCCACAAATTTTGATGAAAGAAAACATGGTCATCCCCGGGTGGAGGCCCAAAAAAGTGGCCCATCCATAGCTAGAGCAAAGAGAAAAGATAAGGACAATAACATAGGATAAAATACCTATAAAGGGCACAATCCACAAGTCAATGATTAACCTTTATAGAAAAAAATATTTAATAGGTAATACAGTCTCAAGTCACAATTTAACAAAGTTCATCACACAAAAAATGTATGAGCTCAATACAATAAAAAGAAATTTAGAAACTCATTATAAAATAACATTTGAATACCTTATCATATCACAAATGAAATATGAGATCTTGTCACACACAAAAAAAGTATAGGACAGAGTTTTTAAGCATTTAACATATACGTTTTGAATTTTTTTCCTACTGGTTCAGAGTTCTTATCCTGTTTTATAGGTACTTATAACAAATTACTTTGGCTTAAAATTCGAGAATCCACTTCAACATTAGTTGTATCATTATTCATACTCATACTGCATTGTTTAAAAATATATATTAATATATCATAATTCATTATTAAAATTGGTAAATTACAACATTTATCAGTTCTCTACCTTTTCCACTAATACGTAAATAATTTATAATTTATTTTTGTTTTAAATAGAAGATATATTGATGTATAAATTGAATAAGGAAAATTGCATTTACAACGTTGGAGACCTTCTCAAATGACATCATACTTCTAGTTTTTAAAAAATACCTACCTCTCCTCCTAGCTGGACAGTATTATAGAAAGAGTGTACTGTAGAAATGTGCGTTAAAATACGAGAAAAATGAGTGTCAATTTATTAAAAATATAAGAAAAGTAAATTTAAAAAAAAAAAAAAATAGAAGTGAGTAACATTTAAGAAGATCACGTGTAAGTGTAATTTTTCCAATTGAATGTGATATGAATAATAACATATAGGTTGAACAATAATAAAATGTTTTTTTTTGTATTCTTCAAATTCAAATTCTTTATACCAGAAACTTTGTGTAAAAACAATTAATAGAAAGTGATAAAGAAAAAATATATATTTAAAGAAATAGAAATAATAATAATAATAGCAATAATATATCTTCAACTTAAACTAATGGAAAAATAAGATTTTATTTTTAAAAATTTTCAAATTTTGAGTTAACAAATTAACCCGCGTTAGAGTAATAAAATTTCGAACCGCACTGAATTGAGCCAAAACTATTTAAAATCCAAACTTTGTTAAGCTAACCCATATTTTATATCAAGCTAATCTAATTAACGCATCGATCTCGGTGCATTTTAATATTTTACGTTGGTATAATGTGTATTTATTTTTTAATTAAGAAACCACATTTAACATAAAATCACGTTATAACAACACAAAAATTTATTAATTTTACACTCCCTAGTTCATCCTTAAACATGAACCATTAGTAACAAGAAGTTTTCTTTGTCAAAATTTGCAGCCTTTATTGTAACTTTGAAAGTTGCGTTGCGTTTTATTATGATTTTCATCTGTACATTAATGAGGCTGAGTTTAATAATAATAAAAAAAGAGTATTTTCTTTTTGTGATGAATTAATATTAATATTGGAATTTTTAGACAATAGTATCTCCGGATATCTGAAAAAAGAAGAAGAAGATTTGGATCCGTATTGGAGTGTTTGTTGTATGGAATGTGATTCAAAATTCAAATATAACAAGTTGCATTAAAGAGATGCTGACCACACGTCCCAGACAAGGTCATATGTCAAACCACATGGACATGACCCATTCATTGTTAATCAGTGATTCCCTCTCCTTTCTCTTCATCTCACGCGCTGCCTCACACCATCAATATGACAACTAAGTACACACTATATGGGGTCACCTCTACACTAATATTATGCTTAACTCCTCTCTTTTCTTATTTTCTACTTATACTTTCTCTAGAGATAATTCAACCACACTTTATATGGATTTAAATTATTCTACTCTAATCCATACAGACTCTTCTGGTAGATATTCTCACGTTTAAGTTAATATTTCATATAAGAAAGGAATGTTCGTCGTCAAAGAAATTTTTTATGAGATATAGAGATTATGTGAATAGTGATTTAATTACATTATTTTATTATATTTTGTTAAAGGAGGATTGGTATAGTAGTTTATGTTAAATGTTTTTTTATATGTTAAATTTCGTAATTATGCTAGAATGAGGTATTTGAGTCTTTTTAAGAAGTGAGTATAATATGAGTTTCTTATAAATAATTGTGAAATTGTGAATGAGGTTTAATGAATAAAATATTAAATTTTTATTTAGTTGACGATAGAGATATTGAAGTTGTTGTTTTCTTATGTGTTTGTTATTATATTTTAGTTGGATGGGGTAACTCTCATGGAGGGTTTCCGAAGTTTAAGTTCTATCTAAAACAACAACTATTACAAATTAAATATTTAATAAATATAGTATTAGTAGAAGGTTGATTTTCTTATTATAATGTCTTTCTTTTTATAAAGGAGATCAAATTTAAATACTGTAATGCTTTTAAACATTTAAAGAAGTACTAAAATGAATTAAATTTGAGATACTTAATTTTATTCTATAATTTTTTATTTTCTTAATTTTCTTTTCTTTTTCATTCGAGGATATGGGATGGAATAACTTACTTAATTATATTTTTATCATTAATTTTGGCTTGCTTAAGAAATAATGATAGATTGAAGGCATATATAATGATGAAAATACATTAGGGTTACCTAAATATTCTTTTTAAAATGTGTAAACTTAAGTCAAGATAGGTTGTAAGTTTTTAATAGATTATTTAACCTATTTTCACTCTTAAGTGAGATAACCATTTTTATATAAGAGTGATAAAAGTAAATTTAGATCATACAATAATACACAAATGATCAAGATATAATGTCACGTGATCAATGATTACTTAAAAAGTTGTGATTTTAAAAAAAATTACATGACTTTGTAAGTATTTTTGATCATTTATGACAAAATTTAAAAAAGGCTCTCCCACTATATTCAATAGAGTTATAATTCTTGTCATTCATTTTAGTTTCATTAGAAATTTTACTTGTGTGTTTAGATTAGTAGTGAAATTAAATTATTTTGATAATTTAATTATAAAGATTAGTAGTGAAATTAAATTATTTTGATAATTTAATTATAAAATAGGTACAAAATTATTTTTAATAGATAAGTATTGTATTTAAATTATTTAATTGTTGAAGGTAAAATGAGAAAACAAAAGTTTTTCAAAATAAATAGTTAGCTTTTTTAAGAATTTAATTTAAATATAGGGTCAATGTAAATATTTTTACACTTATCTATATTAGATTGTTATGTAAAGTAACACTATAAGAAAAAAATATATATTAACATTGACTAAAAGCCTATGTTAACGCCTATTTTAGCATCGATTAAGTTATGATCTTGAGGTTGTTGCAAAGAATGTCATTACTAATGTGCTTATGTGGGTCAAAATAAGTTCTTACAATAGCTTCAATTAAGAAAATGTTAAGAGAAAAAAATGCTATTATTATCGAAATGTATTTTCACCATCCTTTTTTTGCTAGTGGTGATTACTCGCATTTCACCTTCTTCCCTTTCTTTTCTTTTCTCCCTCATTCTCTCCTTCCATTTTCTTCCAATTTTTGTCTTCCTTTCCTCCCTAATGTTTGCATTCACTGGTATGTCAACATCGCCACTATTGGCTACCATAACTTGCAAAGAGTTTAGAGACAACAAGTTGGTGTTACTTGTGCCTCGAACCCTTAGAATTAAAAAATGTTACATCTAATTAATTTCTTGTTTATTTAAAAAATTTTATTTTTATTATTATAAACTATTGATTCTAATAAAAATTAAAGAATTTTAATTGAAAAAGGCCTTGAACATTGAAACAAATGCAATCCAAAAATAAGGCTTGAGTACGCTTATTAGGGGTGTGTCCAAAGGATCCAAAACTCGTCCAAAGGTAAATACATCCAAATAAGACGTCCAAAGGACTCAAGAGTCATCCAAAGACAAGTATGTCCAAATGGGACGTCCAAAGGATCTAAGAACCATCCATAAGCAGGTACATCCAAATGATTTAAGAGTCGTCTAATAATGAATGCATCTCAAGGGGGTGTCTAAAGGACTTAAAAGCCGTCTAAAAGCACCAAGGAGCCATTCACAAACTCCATACATATCCAAGGTGGATGTGTCCAAAAGACTCAAGAGATGTTTAAAAGCGAAGTCATCCAAAGGACCTGACGTCCAAAGATTCCAAACACGTCCAAAGATGGATGCATCAAAGTGAGACATCTAAAGGATTTAGGAGTCGTCCAAAAACGACAACATGCAAAGGACTTAGCGTCCAAAAACTCTAAACGCACCCAAAGACAAATGCATCCAAAGGGAGCATCCAAAGGACTTAAGAGCCATATAAAAGTCTTGTTATCCAAAAACTTCATATGCATTCAAAAGAGTTAAGTCAAGGTTTTATTTCCCTGTTTCTAGTATTGGTCATGCATGTGCTTGAAGTTTATATGATATGATGGGCCAACCTATGTGCTATTAACAACTGTTATCAAATAAAATAGAAAAGTGACCAAAAAACTTTTTGAATCCGGTATGCGAAAAAAAAAAAGAATAAATTAGTTGATTTTTTTTTATGAAAATTAATTATTGATAAAACTAATAAATATTTGTACTTATAAAATGATAAAAAAAAAAACAACTCACTTCCCAAAATTTTAAAAACAAACATTCAAAAGCATAAAGATGTAAAGTACAGTTAGAGATGAATTTATTTATTTGCTACATTCAACAGGTATAGATCATTCACCTCGATCATCAAGTTTTGCGTCATGTTATCTGGGGCCGAATTGGGCTGATCTTCCTTTTCAATTGGCTAAAAATAATTTCTTTTATATTGACTATGAATTCGACTAAAAACCACATATTGGTTCAGTGATCATTTGGCAAAATATATAAAACTTATAATTAAAATTAATTTAAATATATTTGACATTCAAAATTAATTTGATTTACCTTTAAAATAGATGGATCCTTAACATTATGAAAGTGGTTTCTTTTCTAGACCAAACGAAAAAGTTAGGAAACTGTCTCTTCATGCCTTTTGTTTTTTACCCTCCAATCCCAAGTGAATTGTTAGGAAAAGTTCAGTCCATTTATCTTTTTCCTTTTGCTGTTTTAATTATATAAAGTGCAAATGTAATTATATCGTCTAATCATTTGTCTCTATATATATATGTAGGAGAATTTAATAAAACAAATTAACAATTCTTTTTAAGAAAACATTAGGTTTCTTCATTTAGTAGCTCCATAACTATGTTCTAATTATTAATGTAATGATAGCATATAAAGCTAGCTAGGATTATAGTTGTATTGTCATAAATAGAGTGGTAGCTCGTCCTTTTAAAGATCGGGTGATTAATTGTATACAATTTTTCACTTTTGAAGTTAGCTGTTTTTTGTTCTTAGAAAAGAAAAAGAAAAAAAAAAGATGTGGATGGAGTTCCTAATAAATAACTAGTAGGATTGCAAAGTCAAAGAAATACTCATATTTCTTGAGAAAACTTTTTCTATACCAAAAGACACCACTTATGCCTCTCAACAGATAGAGGTTGAGGGTTGCCTCATCAGCCAACATAATCTTTGCTCTTTAAATTCCTATCTCATTTTTTCTTTATATATTCTTTCCACTATATATTCAAATTGGAAAAAAAAAAAAAGGAAAAAAAATGGGAACAATATATCACGGGGCTATAAATAAATTCTATTATTGGTATTATTAAATCAGTGTTTTGTTTATATTTAAAATTTCCAGATTAGGTTTTGGGTATGTTAGTTAGACGATCAAAGCATTGTTTGATATTAGAGTAAAAAGTGCAATCATTGCCATACTAACATCGTTTTTTCATAATTTGCTACACTAGAGCAAGTTTCCCTCTAAATTTCTTTGTAAAAAGTAAATTAAAACAAAAAACATTTTTTATATGATCTAAAAATGTATAGTCTACTCAACCTAGACAAGTTATTGTTCTTATTTAGCATCATGATAAAGTCGCGTTGGCTCAGAAACGTTGTGATTGCTCCTGCACATAGTTTTTAATATCTTGCTTATTTTAACATCTTAGTAAATAAAATCTCACTATCCTCCAAAATCAATTTTTGTTTAAAAATTAAGTGTGACAATTTTTAATATTTTTATTTCCTGTATAAAATCTAGGCATAGGCAAGTTCTTTGAATCTATAAAAATAATTCCACCTTTATGCAAAAATGTCTTTAATAATACAAGGTGAATTTCTTTAATGTTTTAATTGATATAAATTGTTGAGGTTATATGAACCTATTCTTATAATGTAATTTTATATTTAATTCAAACTTACAAAATCATCTTTTAAGATGAAAATTTTCTCTAATTTTTATGTTCTATTGGTTGATGTAAACTGTTTGACCTTTGTTTTTAATTTTTTGGTAAATTATTTTATTTGTTGATTAATCTAAAATGAATTTGTGGACCAATCCAAAATAACTTTTCCTTTAAATTTTTATTTTAAAAAATAAAAAATATTTCAAAATATTTTTATTTATGACATGAATAAAAATGGTTGTTCTTGCAAATTGGTAGACAATGCTCATTTAACTTTTGATTTTCACATATAAACTCATATAGACTCATAATTAAGAAGGAGGTTATAACCTCTTTGGTTCAACCTTGCACGGGCACGAATTATGCGGACCGTAGCTTATATACCACTTATATCTCATATATCCGTGATTTTAAATTGATATTTATTGGTGTTTTAGTTATAATATTAATCAACAAATATTGATTGAATGAGTAAGAATCAATTTCAATAAGAATGTGAATTTTAATTTTTTTTTGACTTCATTAAACTTTTAAAATTCAATTTATCTAAAATTTAGATGATAAACAAAAGCTAAATTGAAAATTTGAATGAATATGTTTAAATTATTAATGAAATTTTATATTTTTTTTAAAATATCATGACTATTTGATAAATCACTATAAGGATTAATTAATATTGTCCAAAACATTCGACCAAACTCAAATAACTCATGAGGACACTCCCATCTTAATTGAGTAGCTTCTATAATCCAATTCTAGTATATCTTAGTATAGTATAATGGATATATGTGTGCCAACAGCTCATATACTAAGAGGATAGTTATAGCACCTTTCTTCATTAATACAATTATTAGAAGGGGATTCATAAATGTTTTTTTTTTTTTGGTAAAGAGTAGATACTTAAACTTAATCCAACTAAGTTATTAATGTATTCTTTTGATCAAATTCTACTTTAGTTTTAGAGTCTTTTTGTATGTATATTTACCTATGTAGTTTACCAACTTTAAAGCTATTCAATTAGTCTAATTAAGTCCATTGACGATCACCTTACTAAAATTGTAATTTTTATACCATATTGTATTTCTACTATATTAGGCGTTATATTAATTACTGTTTTTTTTTCAAATACTTTTAACCATTGTAACAAGTTGTTTATTATTGTTGTGATGAGTCCAACAAAGGCTACACAATCCTATTGTATTTATGTTAACTTTAGAATTGGAGTGTTGTTCATCTATCAAACCATGATCGGTCAACCTTTCTAAATATGTTCAAGTTTACTCTTAAAAATAAAAATCTTAGCAAGAATAACATATAACTTGTCCTTTTACGCTATGTTCAAATGAGGGATAAAATAGGAAGAAAAATAATAATAGAATGAGAAATAGAATAAATATCAAACGAGAAATATGAATTATTTGAATAAGTAAAAATAAAAGAGAAATAAGTAAATAAAATTCTCTCTTTTTGTTTGGATAAATACAAAAGAGACTAAAAATAAATAAATAAATTGTGTAATTTTTTTATAATACTAATAAATTTAAAATAACAAAAAATTTAAAATTTTTATAATAATATTTTTTTCATATTTATGTTATATAAAAAACAATTTAGTATTAAAAAAACACTATTCCCTTTATCCCCATTTTGGGGGAAGATTTTAACCTGTGGCCCTACCCTATTCCCCTCCTCGCACTCCAATTAAGTAAAGACATTATTTCTCCCCCAATTGTTTTCCTTCCTCGTTTCCCAATTTTCTCTCTCCAATCAAACATATGGTTAATATTTATGAGTAGAATAGAAAGAGACATGACATAAGAGAGCATCAAATTTAATTATATAGTTATATATAAATAATTAAAATTAAAACTATTTAAATATTACATAGTTACTTAAAAAATATGCTTTAATTTAATTCCTATGCTCTCTAATTGCAATTTTCAGTTATTTTCTTATATAAGTAAACTTATCATTTGATGTAATTTCCTTAAAGTTTCAATTGTCATATTAAAATGTCAAATAAACAATAGAGAGTTTGGCAAAAAAAAATAAAAATCCAAGAGAAGTAGAATTATATCATATAATGAAAGAAAGAACGAAAAAACTTGCCCCCAAAGCCTTGTCCTTGTCAATATGAAAACAAGAACCATTCTCCCAAAAGACCTATATCATTATACGAGAGTATTGAGGAACAACCATATAAGTATGGACAATGACTATATATTTGCTATTATAATTAATTTGTCAAAAATCCTTAGTACTAAGGACAACATTGGATTAGCATGTGGACAGATCAGGTCGTCAAACGTAATATAAAAACGTTAAAGTTGTCTTCCAAGGTTAGGATATTATAATACTATAAACTCACAGATCAAGTACTTCCATATTTGGAATAGAGGAATCTAATTCATGTTCCCATGTGGGCCAAATCAAGGATTTTATTTTTAATCATATCTTTACAAGCACGTTTGACAATGTTTACATTTGAAAAAACAATTATTTGTTATTTAAGTTTTTTAAAGAGTTATTAAAAGTAAGTATTTTTTTTTTTAAATAAGTTAAATGAATACATATCATCTCTAATTTGTTATTGTATTTGATTTGAGTTCAGATTATTATTTTGGTTGTCAAAAATACATTTCAGTCTCATGTTTTTTAACAAGGTATTTTTATAAATATTGCCACGATTCATGGCATGAGTACCTAACTCAAGCACTGTCGCAATTATTGACTTCTGAACAAAAATAGCATTCAGCAATTTAAACAAAAAAAAATGTCTGCTAGCACGTTAAGTGGGGTCCAAATATGTTACTTCCTTTTCTTTTAGAAAATTAAAAATCTTATTTAACAATTGCAAGGAAGAAGAGCACCGTTATATATATTTTTTTCAATCCGAATATTTTGATAGATGGCAAGAGATTAATTTTTTTTAAATATAAAAATTATCGAATTTTTAGTAATATATTTAAAATTTTTAATTATTTATCAGTCATGCTGGAATTTTTCGTTAATATTTTTCTTTCTCTCCCTTTCAATGATTGTTTTTGTTTTGAGTGATGTATTTTTCTTTTTTCGTTTACAGCCGAAAATATCAATTTTAAGAATTTACCCATGGAAGTACTTGTATAATTATTTTTATTCTCATCAGATGAGATCAGACACGTTTTAATATTCTATTTTCCTTTATAGTTATCGTAATGACAAGAGCATTTGCCTAACAAACATTCTATCAAGTGATTGCACCTTTCTCGTGCGTGTACTTTCTTAACTTCAATTTTATTTAAAGCAAATTGCTGCTTACATTCTCGTCTATAATGATTGCAAGACAATTAGACAACGATAAGAGATGCTTAGTTGAAAGGTTTGTGTGAAGGAGGGACAAATGGTTTTTTAAGATTTGAAGTTAACTCTTTTCTTTTATGAATGTGGGTTTATTTTTTTATGTTACATAATTTTTTTCTTTCAGATCTTTTAATGTTCAGGAATTAGTTAAATAGTTGTTATTGAATAAAATTGCCTATAGTTAAATTAATTGAATAATTACATCTAGATAAAATTATTTGTAATTAAATTTTATATAATAACTTTTTAGATCAACCTTCACTTCTATCCTAATTACTTTTGTCATTATTTTTATTTGATAAGATAAAATTCAACATGATACTAAATAATTTAAAATATATTTATATATATTTTTTATTTCTTAAATTTAGATCATTTTATTTTTATCTTTTAAATTTAAAATTAATTTTTTTAATTTCAAATTTCAAAAAATATTATTTTAGTCTATCACCATACATAAAAATATATAGTATAAGTAATTATTTATCATGTAAATGTCTCAAACTCAAAAAAACATGGTTAATAAAAAAACAGGATTAGTTATAAAGTTTTTTTTCTTCTAATATTTTTTAACTTTTTATTATAATATAATAAATAATAATTTATATTTTGTTTATTACATAAGATGATTGATTAAAATTAATTATTTTTGAAATGTGATAATTATAAAAATATTTTTAAATTTAAGAGACGAAAATTAATTTTTTTTTTTAAATAAAAAGATATTTAAGCTTTTATAATATTAAGCATTTTATGCTACTAGTTGAACTGAAATTGAGCATGTGATCATTATTTAAAAATAGATGGAGTGAAGCAGGTTGGTTAAGTGGTGGGACATAGGAGAGAGTTGGATAGATATTTGAATGAGTGGTGATGAGGCATTGGTAGTGAATGCAATGCAGCAGGCAGAGAGAGAGAAGTCACATGCAAACAAAGTCAGCCATCTTTCTGAGACTGAGTCAGTGAGAGAGTGCCAAACCCGTTTTGAGTCAGCTCTGTCTGTCACAACTTGTTTGTCACCACCCTTTCTCTCTTTCACACGCGCTTCTATTCTCTCTCTTTCTCCACGCACCCAATTTTTACTTTTACCTTTCTAAATTCCATCAATTTATTTACTTTTAAATTTCACTTTTCACTTTTAACACTATAACTGTTAAAACGTCTAATTAATTAGCTAAGAGGAAATATAAATTTAAAAATTAAAAATCACGCTTAATTTTTTAATTTAAATTCTCTAAAACAAGTAAATATATAAAATGAGGAAGTAAAAAATGAATGTTAATTTGAATTAAGATATCTCATAATATTCACTAATTTCTAAATTAACAGTAGATATATTTTTACTTTTTATTATACATTTGTTTATTTTAGAAAAAAAATATTTTTAAATAACTAATAACTATATTTTTTTTAGAAATTAATAAAAATTCAAACTTTAATTCACTATGTTAAAAATAAGATTATTTAATTTATCCTTAGACATAATTTTGAATTTTTATTATAAAATGATCTAAGTCTTTCAATATTACATAATAATTCAAAAATCTCCTCACATGTGTTATATTGTTCAAAATCTCTTGAGAATGAACACAAGAAATTTCTACTGGTTTCTTTTTTTTTTGCTCAAAATGGTATAACTTGAAAGGCTTGAATGTGATTAATGTAATTTCCACAAGCTTTACCTATATATGTGATTATGAGTTCCAAAAAAATCACAAGAGAGAAAGGGAATGAGAGAAAGATACTAGAGAAAACGAAAAAATCTAAATAAAATATGAATATAATAGTTTCTAATGTGTATTAATTTATATATATATATATATATATATATATATATATATATATATATATATATATATATTAATATATACAAATATATTTGTCATATTATCCTCCATCTATCCATTATTAATTTCTTAGAAGTTGGAAAAATGGAAAGCGTCAAATTAAGAGTAAAAATAGAAAAAGAAGGGAGAAATGGGAGAAAAGGAAATGTCTAAATAAAATAAGAGTGTAATTAAATTTAAAGTAGGTTAATTTAAATAGATATTCTAATATATATATATATATATATATATATATATATATATATATATATATATATATATATATATATATATATACTCTTGTCATATTATTTTTTAAAGTTATTAAAATTAATTATATACACATTTATTTTAATATTTATATACATTAAATATCTAGTATCTCTGTAAAAGTAGGTCTTTTGTGGTTGTCCATCATAAAAAAATATGCTCAAAGCCACCATTGTTATCCTTTAAACCCATTTTTTTTTATACATTGTGATTTCGTTGTCAAAGCAATAAACAAGGTAGGACCAACAACATGTCTAGGGTGTTTCGTGGTGGCTTTAATATAACAAAGAACATTTACCACCACAACATAAGATTAAGTTGTTAATAAAAATATATCTATTGACATATAATACCTTGCATTAGACTCAAATCCTTCCTTATTTTGGTCATTGAACATGGATTGCTAAGTTAAACCTAATCTCCAAATCCAACATGTACTGTCGTGATCCTTTGGACACATCATTCATTCTCTTATAGAGAATATTTGCTTTTGAACCTTGAGACAATTGGAAGCATATCAAACTTAGGATTTGAACTCGCGCTAACTTTGGTACTAAATTATATGAGCAAAAGTGAACTCAATCTTAGACTATTTTTCTATTTAAACTAAACTGAACTCAACTTATAAACCAACCATGGATCATTGCAACTCTTTTGGACACATTAAACTTATTGTAAGAATGGGTGACAATTTGGTTACGATGCTATGTGTGAGTATGGTTGAAATAGTAAGAGGCACTGATTTGTATAAAGGGTTATTGGGCACTATTAGGTGGTGGGACCCTAAAGCATGTGGCAATTGGTGGCAATGGTGTAGGTTTAAATAAAGTTAGGTTAGTTTGGTGAAAATTTTTGGTTTAAAGTTTGATAATGCATTGCTAAGAAGTACTAACAAGCTCTTTGGTAACCACATCATTTATGCTTGAGAATTTGACTCAAGCTTTTCACGGTTATTATGGATTGGGTTAAGAAGCTATTACAAGTACCAAAAATGTTGCATTAACCAAATTGTAAAGATTAGGCTTTAAGACCCTTCCTTATAACATCGTGTTTTCTAGTATGATTAATTAAGTGATTGACATGAATTACAAAAGTAATTAAATTTAATTTTGGTAGAAAATAATTAATAATAAATTATGTTAAGTTGTGTTGTGTTTTTCAAGAAAGTTTCGAGTGAGATAAAGATTGTATAATGCATGTTTATCAAGAAGTGTTCTTTCTTGATAGAGTGAACGACTTTGTTTAGAAATATCGAACATCGTTGACATAATGTCATCTACACACTTTTCAATGTAATTAGCATGTACTTCGATGTAAATCACCAATTGACTTTCCGTTTTTTGTAAAAGGTGATTATACCATTTATAACTAATTACCTTGCCATTTTTAGTATAAAATTTAAAAGTGAAACCATCCAATTGTGACAAGTTGTATTTATCCCACTTTATTACCAATTTTAGTAAAGCTCACTTTTCCATCCATGGCTAAATCCATTGGATGTTTAAACTCCTTGTAAGGACAATAGCCTACACCGAAAACCCTATAAGAAGGCCACTTCATGACTTAGTTAAGGTGAATGAAATAGAAGCAAATCACCTCCTATCTTTGCATTTTTGCACCTCCATTGACAAGCCTTGAAACTCCTTTGTTGGTCAAGATTTTCAAGCCTTCATTAAAGTTTTTCTATTCCCAAGTTCTCCAACAAGTAAGGAAAGCTTGCCTTAAAGTTTTTTGTGCTTGCATGTAGCTATGCTATTGTTTTATACATTGTTATATGCTTAAGATTGCTCGGGTAGAATTTGTTTGGAGTTGGAAACATTGTTATGAGTTTTTGGGCTTTATGAAAATTGATGAGAATGGTAATGATTTGTCTATACATGTAGTTTTTGTTAAAATCATGTTTAGATAATGTTTATGAGTTGATATGAAGTTGTTGATGAAATTTTATGTTGATTTGGTCAAGTTTTGATTATTTTCGATGAGTTTGGGTATTGTAGTCCAAGGGCTCTCATTGGGCGAGCCCCTTGTCTAATTGGGTGAATGACCATTTTCTAGGTTTCTTTTGAAGATTTGCTTGGTGAGGCGAGACTCTTGTTGGCTGACCTTGCATTTTCTAGGTAGACTCTAGAAAACATGAGTTTTCGTTTGGTGAGAGTCTCTCTAGCTGGGTGAACGCTCAAGAACATATGAATACGATAAACATTTGCTAGGCGAGTATAGCTTTTGGCTGGGCGAATATAACTTTTGGTTGGGCAAGTCTAACATTTGGTTGGGCAAGTCCAGAGTCTAACTGGGCGAACCTAATGTCTGGCTGGGCGGTTAAGAGTATGAAGTCATTGTCACTTCATTCGTTAGGCGAGACCTCCTATCGACTGAGCGAATAAAATGTGAGATTTAAAGGAACTATTTGTGACTCTTTTCGTTGAGAAAAGGGACACCTTTGGTAAGTGAGATAGGTATAATGGTGAGTGTGAAGTCTTCGTGGCTTCATCTGTTGAGCTAGCAATCCTACTCACTAAGCGAATAAGTGAGGGTTCTTATATGATGTTTTCTGTGGCTCCTCTAGTTGAGCAAGGAAATTTTAACCATTATGGATTGACTCACTGGATGAGTAGCAAACTCATTGGACGACTAAACGTAGTAAGAGATTTTTATGGCTTCATCCGTTGGGCGAAACTGCGTACACGTGGGGAAGTAGCCTATTGGGGGTAAGATTCGTTAGGCAAATCCACTAGAAGTGAGAAAACTTGTTAGGTTGGAGAACTGAAATATTTGGTTTAATTTATGTATTAAAGTCTTGATTGAGAAGTTGTAAAAGATGAATTATAGGTGGGATAGGTATAAAAAGACTAAAGTGAAATACTAGTTAAGGTGAAATTTATAAGATTGAAAAATGCCTCTTATCCGTATAATAGCATAGGATGCATGATGTTTAGAGTAGGGTTTGCCCATGGCTTTACATTGTAGAGTTGGTTATTAAACCTCTATCTTGTTGTGTTATTGATGCTTAACACTCTAAGGTCGAGCATGAGAGGTAGTGACCATAGTGGAACTAAGTGTTGATGTCCTTTGCAGGAGTTGAAGTTGTTGTTGATGATGACATATTATGCATAAGTTTGACAATAGTAAAGACCAAGAGGGTTCATTATGGACGTTCATGGTTATGTTAACGAATGCGTCGATACTAATAGCCTAGTTGGTGAAAATCTCAATAGAATTGCATTGGTATAGCATTACATGACTAATATAATTGTTGCATGAGGATGATTGATTGTTGAATTGTAATGATGTCAAAATAATGATTATTTTTGTATGAGCATAGTTAAAATGATTGTGATCCTAAATTTGTAGGGTTATGCTATTTTTGTTATTACGAAGTGGTACTGTTAATATGTTTTCAAAATAGAAAATAGAAATGATATGTATATATAAAGTATTATTTGAATGTTGACACCCTCCATCCCTTATGTGAGTTACTACTTTATGTACTTAAAAACTTGGTTAGGTCTATCTTTGCTTGCGTGTTTGTGTGTATGTGATTGTTATGATTGTGACGTTGTATTCACAGAAGTAGGTTGTTGGACGAAGTTGGCTTATGATCGTGAGCATAAAGATTTGTGGGATTTGAAGACTCGTTATTCTTTTTACCTTTGTTTTAAAGGTGTCGATCAATTGCAGTGTTTCTCTATTTATGTGTATAATATTTTTAATTATAATAAAGACTCTAATTCTATAAGAATTCAAAAGACTTTGATGATTATTCTTCTAATAATTTTTTTATTTATATATGTATTTTTTATATTACCTTTTAAAAGAAAAATTCACACATACTTTCATAAAAAACAATTAAATATTTTTAATTAAACTAAATAATTAATCTATTTTTGAAATAAATATTTATCTTAATATATTATCACATTGGATTGTTACATTCCTCCTAAGATGTTTAAGGAAAGAAAAGCTCTACATGATAACAATGAAAATATTAAACTATGCATAACAATAACATAGTTAAAGACTAATTTCACTTTCCCTTTTTCCGCCTTAAAACAAAAAAAAAAAAGGTTTGAAAACAAATTTGGTGGGGTGAGAGTGGAAATTTTAAATCCAATCCTTTTTTTTTTTGTCATCGAGGAAATCCATGGAGCATGTCACATATAAAAAAAATTTACTTAATCTTTTTAAAAATAAATTATATATTAAATTATTAGTTATATTTTAATTTAAATGATATATAAAAGTTAATAAAAAATAAGAATCTTCAAAATAAAAAGCTTAAGAATTAAATTATATCTTTTAGTAAAATATGTAATTTTAACTTTATTATTTTAATATTACTATTGTCTAAAATTATTTAAGTAAATAATTGAAAAATAGTATGAAAATATAGTCTTAAATGTAATATATATATATATATATATATATATATATATATATATAGAGGCTGGTGGAGAGACAAAACTGGAACAAATCTTCCTGGCTAAAACAAAAGTTTCAAAAGAATAGTTCATCATAAAAACAAATTTCAGAAATTAAATCAAACAATAAAAATAAATTTTAAAAAGTCAAACATAATTGTTCTCCAGCCTAAAAAAATTGCAGAAACCCTGTCGTTCTCTGGAGCGGTCGCTGTGTATCGTGTTTTGCGTTCTCATACGAGGAAGAGAGAATCTTGGAGAAAAATGAAAAAATGAAGATATATCAAAGAGAAAGAAATGAAATATTGTATGTTAAATGTTTCTCAATTATTCTGAAAGTAGAAAGCGTGTAACATTTTTTATAAAATCATTTTTTGAACTAGATTATTTTTTAATAAGTAAAATTAATTTATTTTGGATTGTTCTGAAGTGGATTATTGTAATAATAAAATTATATGTATTTTGTAATAAATAAAATAAATCTGCAGTATTTTTAACATATATTTTTAATTTTCTTACTGTTCTAAAATTATAATATAATTAATTTAACTAAAATAAAAATACAAAGATGTGGGATTAATTATAAGATTCACAAGAATAATTTAAAAACTTTGTTAAAATTTTTAGCATTAGAATAAAATTTGATAAAAATTCTTAAATTTGTGACATCATAAGCTTTGCAAAAATTAAGAATCCTTTAAGAATTAAAGGATCGGAGATGCTCTTAAGTAACTTATTTTAAAAATATTCTTACAACACTAGTTAATTACATAATTTAATTATTACAGTATTTATTATCTTGGCTTATCAAGTAATCCAATAATTGTTTTCGAGTCTCCCTAGATATTTTCGATGATTTAGAGGCAATGTGGCACCTGATTTTGTTTAGGAATATTCGTCTAACTGCGCGTGGACAACCTCGCTAGATAATCCTCGTGGTCCACCACATTTAATTCAAAGGTTGATTCTTTGATTTTTATTATTTTTATCTGATTGATTTTATTTTTTAATATTTTTATGAAATAAGATGGATACTGGAATTGACCTTTGAATTAATATGGTACTAATTGGGAAAAACTTTTAAAAAATTAATTTCAAGATTCAAATTTGACCATGCAGGTAAAGTTTACTAAATATTATAGTTTACTCTTTGGGTGTACTTGATAGAAAAGGAAAATAAGAAAAGATACAAAAAATTGAAGTTTGAAATTGTAGAAAAGTAAAAAGAGGAAAATATTAAATTTTGGTATTGAAAATTTTATTTTTCTATATTTTCTCCAATTAGATAAAGAAAATATATCATTATTTATATTTATTTTTAATCAAACATAACATTATTGTGACTCGTTATAGTAAGATTTAATTAATTATTGAAAAGAATATCTGAGTATCATTATATTTATCTTTCAAAATAATGTATATATTAAAATATTAATTACACAGACGAAGAAATATTTTAAAAAAATGAATACTTTTTAGTTATTGAAAATTAAAGATATGAAAAAAATGTAACAAGAAACGGAAGTACTACTAGTAAAGTAAAACAACATAAAATACTCGTTATTCAGTGTTATCCAATGGAACTCGAAAGAGAAAAGTGCTTTTCTGTTCAAGTTTTGTTTGTTTGTGAAATGCAGCTAGTACGGTACATAGCTAGCTACTAGCTCTATGGCATAATTCATCATCTTTCATGATTCATCACCCCAACCCAACTAAGAGAGAGAAATCTTCGACCCTCACCCCTAGAAAAAATATGCAATCCGATAAGGACTTGTGCAGCTGACACACACCAAGAGAGAGAGACATCACTGTTCATTACTCATGTTTTGTTTTTCCTTTTTTTCTCATTCTGAGTTAATGTTGTTGTTCTCCTTCCCTCTCTCTTTGCACTCACTTACACTTCTCTCTCTCTTCTGTCACCCACCGCTCTTTAATTTCCCATGAAACCGTTGAACGTTTTTCAACTCTCACTGCCTTCATAAGACACTTCTACCACCATACACCTTTTTCAGTTTCACACTCTCTCCTCACATGTTAGTACTTTTCCTCTTCTCTCCCTAGTTTCAAGTAAAATTCATGATGCATGCATAGCATTATCACTTTCTTTCTTATATTTGGGGTGTCAAATCTGTTGTTCTAGTTTTTACAAAGGTTGTAACTTTCTATGAGGTGTTTCTAGACCTGTTTTGTGCGAGTGTGATATTTTGTATTCTTTACTTCAATTTCAAACTGGGTTTAAAATATTTTATAATTTTGACCAAGATTTTGTAATTTTGATTTAGTGTGAAATTGCAGACAAAATGCTGCCACAATTGTGGTTGATTTTGACTTGAAGTAGTTGGTTCTTCTTAATAAATAGTAGTTAAAAGAAATTCTTTTTGGTTTTTTTATTTTCTGGGTGTTGGCATGGAAGGGTGAGGTTAATAATATACATGGTTATGTTATGGTTATAGGGTTGCCATGGAATTTGCTTGGTGTTTAAGGTTTTATCATGGGTTGGTGAGAGTAGACCTGTTACTTACACTTCACCTGGTCTTTATCTTCAATGTGAAGCCTTTTTTGTTGTTTCTATATAGTTTGGTAAGCTGTAAACTAGCTTCCCTTTTTGTCTTCTCTTTAATTGGTCTACTATAATGTTTCCCTTGTTTGTGTGAACTACCTTCTAGCTAGGCTTTCCATTCTTTTCATTGATCTATCTCTCTACTCTTTGCTTGTCTTCTGCATGTCTTTTACCTTTAATTGAGTCTTGGGGTCCCTTTCTCTTCCTTCATATGTATATTTCAATAGGGCTGTGGAAGCCTCCGTTTCTGATTTGAAGGACATGTTGTTTCTAATATAATTTAAGCACTATAGTGACAGTTGCACCTTTGATTTCATAGTTTTCTGATTTGTGCATTTCTCTTTTCCGTCAAAATTTGTCATCATGGACTATATATGGGAACAGAGCTAGGTTGTGTTGAATATTGGGGGGATTGGAATCAAAGTTTGTGAAGGAACTTGAAGAAGTAAATGCATGGATCGAGGGGACCAAATGGCATTACCTGGTTCTGCATCTTACTATATGCAGAGAGGAATACCTGGTGCTGGAACTCAACCTGAACTGCACAATTCGCCTAATATTCGGCCATTGTCTAATCCCAACCTACCATTTCAATCAAGCATTGGTGGTGGTGGTAGCATTGGATCCACATTACCATTAGAGTCTTCAGGAATTTCACCTCCATGTGTGAATGTGAGTGCTCCTTCTGGGGCTGTGCCTGGAGACAGTTTCAAAAGGAAGAGAGGAAGGCCTAGAAAATATGGGCCTGATGGAGCTGTGTCCCTGGCGTTGACTCCCACATCGGCTAGTCATCCTGGAGCCTTGACACAAGGCCAGAAACGGGGTAGAGGCCGCCCGCCGGGCTCCGGCAAGAAACAGCAGTTGGCTTCTCTTGGTAAATCTCTATCTCACCTTTTATTTTGTTGTGTGTTTGACAAAAGTTAAGTAATTATTATTTTTTCAAGTTGAGATGCAAGTGATGTTTTTTCATTCTAACATCAAAATGAACTGAATTAACTATGACTTTTGTATTCCAATATAATATGGGATCAATTATTAGTTTCTTTGCACATGAAGTTTTCTGATTACAAACAAGATATATGGATTGTGTGTAGAATTGTTGAGGTCTTGAAACGTTTTGGTTTATTGAGATTATTGTATTAGTACAAATTATTTATGGATTTAGCTTTGAAACTTTTACCTAAAATCAGGTTTGCTAATATTTCAACATGATTTTGAATGATTTAACATGAATCTAAACACGTTGTAAGTTGTAATGCTTTGCATCACTTGTTTATTTTTAAAGATTGACATAACTTTGTTACTAAACGCTTGTGTTTCCCAGCATTCACAATTATATTGTTTCCATTTTTTGAGATAAGATTTGTTTATTTATTTTTTTCATGCTGGCATTCTAATACCAAAATTTTACTGATTACAAGATAGACGGGTTGTGTGCAGAAGTTGAACGCTTGATTGTTTCTGTTGTTACACCACTTGTTTTATATAATACTAACACAACTTTTATAATTAAGATATTATTGCCAACATGTTGAAATTCTCTAGTGTTTCCTAGCATTCAAAATTGCATAATTTCAATTTTTGGGATAAGTATTTTTTTTTCATGTTGGCATTCTAATATAAAAATGAACTGAATTAACAATGACTTTTATATTCCAATATAATTGGGTATTTATTAATTTCTTTGCACACATAATTTTGTTGATTACAAGATAGATGGATGTGTGCAAAAGCAGTTGTGCTCTCAAAAGTTTTGGTTTATTGAGATTATTATACTAGTATTAATTATTATGGATTTTGCTATGAAACTATAGAGTGTTAAGATGTTTGACTTGTTTTATTTTTAAATTTTAATATTAATATAACATTTATAATTAAAACATTACAGCTAGCATGTTGAAATGCTCAAGCATTTTTACTACTGTGTCTGAGATAGTAGTTGAATAAGTGAATTTATGCCTCTACTAATTTAGGCCTTGTTTGTTTGCCGATTCAAAAGCAGTTTTCTGTTTTTAAAATTTGTTTCCCTCCTGAGCACATTTGAAAGTGTTTGTTGTCCCCTAGTACATTATGTTTTCTAAAAGTTTGTCTCCTGATTCCTGAACACTTAATCAAAACACTTGAAAAAAATAGGAGAGGATGGAAAAGTATCTCCGAGCTGTTCTGTTTTTCTGTTTTTAAAATACTTGTTTGGAAATCATTTTCAAAACTTAGTAGATTTTGGATGAGAAATTGATAGTTGAGTAATGTACTAATGTGGAATTGTATTAGTTTGTTTCAAATTGTTTGTTACTTCAGAGAATATTAAAGTAATGATTTTTTTTATTTCTATTTTTGTCTTTTGGTACCTATACTAAATTTAATGAAGAGAGAGAGAGCATTGATGGGGTGAAAGGAATTTTTAATCAAAATGTAATTTTATTTCCTTTAAATTAATTAGGGGTGGACATGAGTCTAGGTTGTCCCATGAGCCCACTCAAGGGTAACCTTTAAATTTGGATTGTGTTGAGTGTTTGGGTTAAATTTAAATCAGGTAGAAATTCCCCTAACCCGATTGATACAGGTTGGGTCTTGGGTTGATAAATTTCAAAAGCATTGACCCTCCTTTTCCTATCTTTTTTATTTTTAATTTCCCTATTATTTTATTTTGTTTTTTTATGGATATTAAAAATTTAAATATTTAGGTTACTTGATGATCCAACCCAATTGATTAGGTTCAGTTTAGGTTGAGAATAAAATTTTGCAAAAACTGAGCCAGCCTTATTTGATTGGTTTTGACCAAAAATTTTCCCAAATCTGACTCATGGCTTGCCCTAAAATCAATGATATTTACATAATTCAACCTGGAATGGTAATTATTTTTACAGGACTGCTATTTGGTATGAAACCTTTCTCTTGCACAAATTGCACGAAGTAATACGTGGCTATTTTTAAACCATTATAGTTATTAGTTACATTTGATAGTTTACATGACAAAATCTTTTTAAAAAAGTAACCAATCAGCTTCCTTGTATATCTTCTTACGAATTTTTTTTCATACCAATTAGCATTTTTGTTATTTTTAAATGAAGTATAAACTTTCTAAGAAAGCAGGAATCAACCATTGCCCAGTTCATTAATTATTGATCCTGGCAATAATAATAGTAATAATGATAATAGGCAAGGATAATAATCAATATTAGGAAAAGACATTTTTCAATATTGACTAAATTATCAGTTTCTAAGCAAGTATATAGATGTAATTAGTAGAAAAAGTATTCAGTTGGGTATTACAATATTATTTGCAACAAATACTGAATTGTGTACTGCAATATGTATTAAGTTGAGCATCTGAGACAACATTGATAGAAAATAAAGTTGCAGACTTGTAATTACTAGAAAATGGGAGTGCGCAATATACATGTTAGATGGCAGTTTCATGGTATTTCACCAAAAATAACATTTGTGAAGTAATGCAGGTCTTAGCATGAGTAAAGAGATCTTTCATTTGCTTTTGTCCTTACAAAATGCATATGTACGGGCAACTTGTAATGTTAAAATCTCAACTCTTAAGTTCCTGAGAAACTGGAGAGGCTTAGCTGAACTGAAAATGCAAATGGGTTGTGGGATAAATAGCTCTTAGATTGATCTTATGCTGCTAGTAGCAACGATGGGTGAAACTTAAAGACAAAGAATTTGGTGATCTAAAATGCAATGGTAAATCTTTGTTGTACAACAAGGTGGATAAATTCTTGTAAAATTGTGATTTAAAAAGGAGTATCAGTGTGGCTGATAATTTCTTAAGTGTCAATGCCCAGAAATTATTTCATTGTCCAAAGTAAACTGCTAAACATATTGACATTAATTCTACAAGTTCTAGGAGTGATATTTTTATTCATATTTTAACCAACATTTTTTAGTGAAGATTACAACATAGCTGACCTGAAGTGTGTTCAAATTCCGCTCTTTTATATTTTTTGACCAACTACATAATCTACCTTGTATTCAGGGCAAAGAAATTATCAAAGTTTCTTATCTGCACACTTTAAATTAGTTAAATGTTTTTAATAAGGACCAGCTTGGTTCTGTCTATAAAGGCTGATTCTACCTACGGGATTGCTTATATTAATTTGGTTTAATTATATATTACTTTTTGTGTTTGATGTTTTGAGTGGTCATTGCCAGGTGAATTGATGTCTGGTTCAGCTGGGATGGGTTTCACTCCTCATATCATCACCATTGCAGTTGGAGAGGTATGCCTTCTGTTTTTAAGAATTTGTATCAATTTTTCTATTTCTTTATGTATATGTTGAAATGTTTAACGCCAGAACATTTAGGGTGCATTTGGTTTGTTTTTTGCTATAATTTTCTGTAATAATTAAAAAAATAAATGCTACCTTGTTTTTCATTGTATTTCCTATTTTCAAACTTAGTGAAGGAACTGGTGAAAGCATTTTTTTTTCTCCATTTCCTTCACAAAAGTTTGAAAATAGGAAATAAAATTTAACTAGATGTCGTTTTTGTAATTGGTGAAAATATATCAACTAAAGCAAAAGGAGAGAACAAATCAAACACCTACTCAGGATTTCTGTTATCTTATTTTAAATGTTAGGTCTAGATAAAAACATCAATTGATTTGTTCTGGATGACAAAGTGTTTGGGATGAGAAAGAAAGTACTACATTGAATTAGTCTCTTGACTTAATGATAAAACTACTTGGTATTAGTGTTCTCTTAAAGAAAGTAAACTGATGTTATTAATTTCTAATAGATGTTGATATTATATAATATCTATACTATTTTCTCTTTTAAAGTAAAAAGTTAATGTAGTAAAGCTCAAAGCAAGTATTATGACAATATTGATGCCTATGATAGTGATGAAGATAATGATGTGGGAATGCATGAAAGTGTGAACTTCATCTTTTGTCTGGCATTTATTATTTTATTGAAGTTTTTTTTTTGTTTTTTTGTTTAATGAAACCATCAAAGCATGTGATATGATTCTTGCCGTAAAAGTGATTTCATTTGAGACACAATATGCTCCAATATCACTTTGATGTTTCTTTTAAAGATTCTAAGACTTTAAGTGGTGATCCTCTTAAATTTCTTCCATATGTTCTGCCAGTTGTACAAGTATTGAAGAAATACTCTTTAAAAATTTGTGCCTTTTTCTTCTCTGTAGGATGTTGCAACAAAAATCATGGCATTTTCTCAGCAGGGGCCTAGAGCTATATGTATTTTGTCAGCCAACGGCGCTGTCTCTACCGTGACACTTCGTCAGCCTTCAACATCAGGTGGCACTGTCACATATGAGGTATGTAACTTTCTAGTGTTATGTGGGTACATTTATGTTCAGATAGACTTTTGTAGTTCATAAACAATTACACTTGTTTGATTACATATGCCCACATTTCTTCTTGCCTAACATGCACTCAATCAAACGACAATACTTTATGGAGATACTATGATTGACTAGTTACAAAATTCTTTTGTTATTTTGGGAGAATGGCTTAACTTAAGAATTTCATTCATATGGAAGTTAAAACTAACATTGTTTCTGGAAATTAAGATTCTGTTCTAGCTGCTTTAAGCTTGTTTTATGTCTCCAGAGCATGTACATAGCTCTTTTAAAATGCCAAACACGCAGACCATAGAAACCTAAGTTTACCGGACAAATATTATTATTCATAAATGCATTCCTATGTATTTATGTTGTATCTACTTACATTTATGACTATGCTGGCTATGTTACTTAAAGCAATTTAATCTAGTATTCTGTTGAAAAGGAAAAAAATAAAACATACTAATTGCAAGTTCTTGGCTATTCTAGTTTCAGATTTTAAATTAGAAATATCTATTATTGCCAGCCTTTCTTGTTCGTAGTTCCTACTCATAGTCCTAGATGTGTGTGCTTTATTTAAGTTTTGTATTTTTTACTCAAACCTTTTGTATATTTAGAGCCATCTCAAGTGGTTCAGAATCATCATGCTGTCTTTTGTTTCTTTTTCCTGTCCTTCTTAACTCTTTTTATCGTGTTAAGGTTATTTATTTTTGGTGGTGTATAATCATTGATGGACTTTGGCCTCAATAGGGGCGGTTTGAGATACTGTGCCTGTCAGGCTCTTACTTGGTTGCAGAAAGTGGTGGCTCCCGCAATCGAACTGGTGGGTTAAGTGTTTCTCTTGCAAGCCCTGATGGTCGGGTCATAGGAGGAGGAGTTGGTGGAGTGCTTATTGCAGCAAGTCCAGTTCAGGTAATTGCATTTTTATTGATGCCAGGATACTACTATATGTTGAAGATCGTTGTTTTCACATCAAAATCAGAAACTTATTAATTTTGAATGTTTTACTATCACAGGTCATAGTTGGGAGCTTTGTATGGGGTGGATCCAAGACAAAGATCAAGAAAAAAGAAGCTTCAGAAGGTGCAGAAATTGCTATAGAGTCGAATCATCAGACGGTTCATAATCCAGTTGCAGTGAACAGCATTTCCCCGAACCAAAATCTTACTCCCAACTCATCTCTAAGTCCTTGGCCTGCATCACGACCATTGGATATGCACAATTCCCATATTGACATCGATTTAATGCGTGGGTGACAATTTATTTAGCATATGCTAGTACTGAGTATATATTTCAGATTCATGGTCACTCATCTAATTTTCCTGTAGTAGTAATTACAGCATGGGAAGTACCAACAGTAGAGTAGAAGCCAGATGACTTTTGGAATTTGATAAAATGCCATCTATCCACCCATTATTGACTTTAGGGTTGTACTCGTATTTTTGTAGCTGCAAGGAATTTTAATTTGAAGATTTCGCCTACATGGTTAAATACTGATTGTTGTTTATATCCTATTTGAAAGAAATTGACATGGAACTAATGTTTTGTGGTTTAGGGGCACAGATTATGATATAATCTCGTGTGACTTTTGTCATTGAACTGCTGTTGTCTCCTAAAATGCAATGATTAAGGGTGCATGAAGATTTATTCCTGAGAATGCATAATAAGAAGTGTTGTGTCTGTGGATGGTTTGGTTGCTGATTCTCTTTTTGCTCAATTCTAGTGTAGCTGATTCTTGTTGCCCAATAGTGATCAGTTACCGTGCACTTTTCCATTGTACATTCTCTCTTCATGCCTCACACCCTTTCCCCAACAATTCATTGTTTTTCTTTTCACCCCATTGATTATCATGCCCCTCTTAAATGGTCATCTGAATGACTTGTAACAGTTTAGGCTCCAACTTCCTTTACAAAAAAACAGATGCAAAATTTTAGTGCTGATCCCCAATAAGAATGAGTTTTATCTGATAATTTGCACAGTAAAGATTTGCATTAAAAATCAATGCAAATGACTGAAATGAAACTTCAATTCTGATTGGAAAATGGAAAATAATACTAACAACATTTAGAAACTGTATATAAGTTTTGTCCTTTGAAAAATTGGTTTTATGGAGTCTTTGGACTCTATTGGCCTTGATCCTTGTAGGTAAATTGGCTGACTGTTATTGGTTTAGTCTCTAATGTCCCTTGAACAGACAGTCAACAGATTAGGTTGTTGAACCCACAAGGTCGGTCAAGTAGTGGTGGACTGGTGGTAGGGGGTTGGGTAGTTTTTACTTTTTACAAATTCCTAGGTTTAAACCATATTGTCTATCATTGTAGACTAAAAAAAACATACAAGGCTGTTGCTCACAAAAACAACTTGCTTCCATTGGAAGAAATAGCCTGTAAATTTCATGTACACTGACACGATGTAACAGCTTTCTGAAATATGCAGTAAACGTGCTACACATGGATGACGAAACATATAACAGTTGCATTACAGCACAATATCCACCCTCTAATATGTAGAATTAAATGAAAGACATTTATAGGACAAAGTTGATAAAGGATAGGTGTCAACATGGTTTTAAATGGTGTTGGCATCATAATTACTACGCAATGACAATCATCACATGTAAAAGGAAGCATGGTTTTGATAGAGAAGAGTTCTTTCATTCTTGTCTATCTAATATATCTCCCACTCACAAGTGCCGTTAAAATTTAATTACGATCTTGGAAGTTTTTGGGTTGAGTTAAAACCTTTTTAAAAGAAGTCCTTTTAATTTTTCAAATAATACCAAATGGTCCTTATTAGTTACATTTTTGTTCCCAGAGAGATTGACGTACATGGCTAAATCAAAAGCTTCTTGGCCTACCCCTTCTTTAGTCCAATCTATATAAGGCAAGGTCAACCTCAAAGGATACACTATTTACAAGATTTTTACAAATCGAGGTCAACCTCAGAGATACACTTTTTGTAAGTGTTCCAAGGGAGGCAAATTAGATATTGATTCAAAGTGTTTTCCGAATGAAGTGAACTTCATTGATCATTAATTAAAAACTCAAATTCGTGTTCGAGGAATACTTTCCTTTGAGTTGTTTCAATAATTTTCATTGTCATTGTCGGCATAAGATTTGGGTGATTTGTTGTACTCAAATAAGAGAAAATAATTAAGAATTATCATATCTTAAGAGAAATTTGACGTAGGTTTTTATGTATAAACATTAATTTATATTGAAAACATGCTTTTAAAATTATTCAACATCATTAGAATTTTCTATATCGATGACAGAGTTTTATTTAACTTTGATGATTATTTATTGTAAATAGTTAATTACGTGAATAATGTAACAAATGAATTAATTGTTTGAGACTAACAAAGATAGGTTATCAACCAATATTAACAACTATATAAATAGAAACTAATGCACGAAAAAATAGAATAAAAATGAATAGAAGAGTATTCAAAATAGAATGATATAAAATATTATTATATGGGGTAAATATATCATACATTAAATTTAATATCAAATGTCCGATTATATAAAATTGGTTAGCTATCTCTTTTATAAAACCTAGCTATATATATTTTTATTATAAGGTTGAAACTAATTTTCTTTTGAAAGGAAAACATATATGTATAAAGTTTTATCGTGCAAAATTAATTATTTAGAGCTTAAATTTAAATATTGATACAAGTTATCAAAATCAAGTTAAATAAATTGTGAGAAAAAACTAATTCAATTAGCCGTAACAATAAAGAATTAATTCAAACAACATTTATACGTGGTAATTAGTTAAGCAGTATCCTTGTCCCAATTAAAAATTTCAAAATTAATTATAACTTATTTTAGTCGTGCATTTTAGGGTAAAGTTCAATACGTAAATTTTATGGTTATAATTATTTATCATAAAAAATGAAAACTTATTCATAACATATAATTAAAGTAAATATATAGAAAATGAGTTTGATAAAATTTAATATATTTTTTTTACGGAAGATCATTAATTTTTTTTTCTCTCATAATATATCCATAATATAATAATTATAAACATAATAAATCAAAATAATTAAAATTCAATACTAATTTCCTCTTTTTAACATGTTTCATCATCAATGTGGTCAAGATTATATAATATATGAAAGTTAAATTAGACAAGGGATAAATAAATTTAAATCAGATAAGAAATAAAAGAATTTAAATCAGTTTGAAAGTTAAAAGAAATAAAAGAATTTAAATCAGTCTTCGAGAGATATTGTTGAGTTTTTCTAGGTTATGTTTTCTGTTTGAGTAACAATTTTAAGGAGTTTTTGTTTTATTTTCAGTTCTGTTTCAGCTGTAACCTAGCTACTTGTAATTGGTGATCTAGTTTTTAAAAACTATGTTTCAGTGATATTTCTTTGCCTTCTAGTATATTTTTTCATATAGGTTTTTTGTCCTATTCCTTAATCCATATATTCTTACGACTTGAGTTCTTAATTACTGCTTTTGTTTTAACTCAGTGAGACACACAAAAGTAAATAGTTATTGATTCTCTTATCTTTTTTTTTCCTGGTTCTCTTATCTCTGTTTTTTTTTTATTTATTAAAGTAATTTGCCTCTTTCATCTATGATTTTATGGAGTTATTTATTTATTGAGATATATTATCTTTATCTTTATTTCTTTTAACTTATATACTAATTTAAATTCTCTTATCTTTATTTCTTTTAACTTGTATACTAATTTAAATTCTCTTGTTTTTTACCTGATTTAAATTTCTTTATCCTTTGTCTAATTTAGTTTTAATATATTTTATAATTTAAAACTGCATTGATCACAGCTTTAAACAAATTAAAACAGAGAATTATTATTGAATTTTATTTATTTCAATTATTATGTTAACAATTATTATATTTAATCTTCATCGGTAAATAAATTTATTGAATTTTATCGAAATTATTTAATATATATGTACTTTAATTACATGATAGGAATAGTTTTTAATATTTTATAATAAATTATTGTAATTATAAAATTACCTAATGCATGCCCTATCTCTTCATAATTACTATAGTGATTATCAAAGATTCGTGATCATTGATTCTTCACCGAAAAAAAAATTAAGTTCACCAAAAAAAAAAGATATAAAATTAATGTTTTTCCAAAATAAAGTCGTTATAAGATAATTTTACATTCAAATCTAATAACAATAACAAATTACCATGTATAAAATTATTTTATATAGTAACAAATTTTTTCTTATATCTATTATTTCAAAATCAAATTTGAACTTACATAAAATAAAACATCACAATTTTAATCAGTCTTGTTAGATGGTTTTTCTTACATATTCCTGAATCAAGATTAATTCAGATAGAAAATAATTACATCCATGAGAATAATTCCTTGTCCAAAAAGTAAAATTAATTTAAATTATGTTGCAACCAAATTTTTATTATACAAGTTCTAGGTTGGGCCCAATCAAGGGAGAGATACAAGATCAAGCTCAAACTGGATTCATATTGGACACCGATTCATCCATACAGGAGCAAGTGATGGCAGAAAAAGCGTACAGTTGATGATGGGAGCGATGGCGAAGATGGAGAGAAAAGCAGGACAGGATAGAATTAGCGAATTAGCGGACGATGTTCTGTGTCACATCCTTTCGTTGGTGACGATGAAGGAAGCCACAGCCACATCGTTGTTGTCGAAAAGGTGGAGATTTCTGTGGACAATGCTTTTATGTCTTAACATTGAGTGCTCGAAACCGATCATGAACTCCCACGAGAGAGTGAATACATTCTTGAGTTTACGCAGAACAGAAAAGATCAGAACGTTTCGTCTGAAATGTAATAGTCACCATTGTTGCTCGCGCTACGTGGATGAATGGGTGTGTGCAGTCATAGCCAGAAAAGTTGAACACGTGAATATCTCCTTATGCAACTGCCATGCAAGGGTCGTCTCCTTCCCCGCGTTGTTCACATGCACCACCATTATCACCTTGACCCTCCGTGGTTGCTTTGATTTCTCTATTCCTTCTTCCGTTCACATGCCTAACGTCAAGACTTTGCACCTACACACCCACAAATTCATCCCCTTCTCCACCATTAGCATGTTTTTCTCTGGATCTCCGGCTCTTCAACGGTTTTACCTCAAGTGGTACCAGCATCATCTGGAGGAGTGGAAGATTGTGCGTGATTCTCAAGGTATTCGACTCCTCCACGTCTTCAAAATTGATGACATTGTTATACAAAGTTACCGTGCTTATCACATCATGCCAGACTATTTGGAGAGTCGTGGCCAAAACACCGTGAAAGCCATGCTTTATATCACCGTGTATAACAACAATAAGCATCTTTACATGAACCAAATTGTTTCTAGTGTTCTCGGTGAACTGTGTCACGTTGAATTTCTTTCTTTGGGTGATTTTAGGCTAGAGACGGACCCTTCCCATCTTAATCTTCCCCAATTTGAGAATTTGGTTGAGTTACGCCTTTTTCTTAAAAATGCTGACTCCTTATTTATGGAACTTCCTGCCAAGTGTCCCAAGCTTGAAGTTCTTGAAGTTAACATCTTGGATGATCGCTATGGTGTTAATCAGAGATGTCGATATCATTTTAGAGACGGAGAAAGGGAGCACGACCTATCAATTGTTCGTTTTTGACCTGACACAATGCCTTGCCCATGGTAATTCAGTTACTATGTTGCTGAAAAATTGGCAAGGGACAAGTCTTTTAGAGATACTAGAGTTGTTCTATGTTTCCTGTTGAAGAGAAATAATGTTAGGGAGTTTTTGTTTTATTCTCAGTTATGTTTCAGCTCCAACCTACTAGTAATTGGTGATCTAGTTTTTAAAAGCATATGTTTGTTATATTTCTTTGCCTCCCAATATATTTTTCACCCACTTTTCTTCTGATTTCCCTAGTTCTACTGTTGTGGCTTTCAGTTTTTATTATATGATGTGTTATTTGTATTTGATTTGGATGGGATTTTGCATGTAATTAGATTTTATCTGAAGTATATACAAAATCTGCTCAAAAAAGCGTGTAGTCCATTCTATGTAATCAAGTCCTTGTTGTTTCTTGGAGTACGTGTTCATGGCAGGCGGCACGATAACTCTTTAATCAAATGGTTTACAATTACACAGTTCCATGCAGCACGAGTGAGTACGTGGACTGATTTAATTATCTTAATGTTATTATGTCTTTTTCTATCCTCTTCTCACACTGCAGAAAAGGGAGTCTTATGAGGAGTTGTTAATTACTTGGATTGTGGAAAGGTATCACCAACCTTAAATTTGTTAATTGTGGAAAAAGTGAAAGAATGTTCAGATATGGTATGTATGTACATTTACGTTCAGATAGACTTGTTGTTCATAAACAATTACACTTGTTTGATTACATGTACTCACACTTGTTTTTGCTTAATGGAAGCACTTAATTAAATGACAATACTTTATGGAGATACTATGACTGATTAATTAAAATGATTCTTTGTTATTATGGGAGAATGGCTTAGATCTAGATTTCTATTCACGTTGAAGTAAAATTAACATTGTTTCTGGAAATTAAGACTCTGTTCTAGTTGCTTTAAGGTTGTTTTTTGTCTCAAGAGTATGTACATGGCTCTTTTAAAATGCCAGACACCTAGATTATAGAAACTTAAGTTTACCGCACAAATATTATTGTTCATAAATGCATTCTAATGTATGAATCTGATATCTACTTACATTTATGACTACATTGGCCATGTTGCTTAAATGCAATTTAATCTACTATTCTGCTGAAAAGAAATAAAAGAAACACACTGATAATAACTGCAAGTTCTTGGCTATTGTAGTTTCAGAATATCACATTTTGTAGGAATGTCTATTATTGCCAGCCTTCCTTGTTCTTAGAACTAGGAACTTTCTAAGTTAAATATAGCCTTCTTTGAATTAATTGATGTCACATTTTGTAATTAAGGAACTAAATTATGCCAATTTTCTTAGAATACTAAAAAGTTGTTTCGCCTGTATTTTGAGACTAAAATTTTGTTTAACTTTTTCTCCCCTAATCCACTTGAACAATTATCCTTCGATTTCCTTTTTGATTAATTGAGAGCCCAACATTTTCAAATTTGATATCTAACAAGATAATATAGTTCAGAAGTGTAAAACACAATACCATATGTATTACAATACATGTAACTATTTTTTTACGACACAGAAAAAGCAACACATACCGAACAACTAGAAATAGAAGGCATGTACTAGTATTATGGTATTAGTTCAAGCATCAGACCATGTAATTTGTAATCCACCCCATTGATTGTGAGGCACACCTAAGGCTTTCCAGACAGCCTTGGAAGCATCAACAATGTTGTTGGAACAAGGAGGTTGATAATCATGGTCTTGATCACATCCCATGGTAGAGTCACACTCGTCCACCACCATGGCCACCACGCTTTTGCCATTTGCAGAGATGGTGATATTGTGGAGGCACCTACTCCTATTGTTGAACCATCCAGTGGAAAGTGCAACAACTGGTGTGTCATCATTATGGTATTGGTTGTCACATTCTGAAGGGCCACCTCCATCTCCACCCTTTTCAAAACTATTAAGAGTGAGTTGAGCCTTGGTGTGGCTTGACACTGGTGGAGAACATTTGAATGTTGTATACATCTTCCCTTGTACACAACAATCAGAATCATTCTCTTGGTTGCATTGTCCTGGAGGAGCCTTTTTTCCTATTATTCTGCCACTAGGACGACACTGTTGTGCTTCAGAACACAAATAGTTTGCTGAAAAGAGAACGAGCAACAGAACAAAGGATGCCATTGAGGTAGAAACCCTCATTTTGTACATGTTTACTTTTTTTTCTATGTTGTTTTGCTGGGTGCTTGGAGAAATGGGCAGCATTTAGATGGAAATTTATAGGTGTAATGTTCTTTCTCTGTATTTTTTTATTCAATTGTTTTGTATTCATTTTAGAAGTAGGTGTTTTACTACCGAAGAATTCTGCTAGAAAAGGACCACTATAGTAGTAGCATCCAATGCAAGGTTCCATGCCTCAATACTATATTGAATTGTGGTAAGAAAAATTATATATTAAAAGTATACTTATTTGCATTAATGTGGATCGATATCCCTGTACGTGCCGTCCAAAGTAAATTCCTTGCTTTATTTGCAACAATTTATTTGGTCACTTGTCCTTCATTTTTAAAGGATTAGCTAGCATGTTGTGACACTTAAAGATAGAAGCCAAAGACCTTTTTTTTATCACTTGAAGATGCAACCATATGATATGACTTCTATTTGATTATTTAATATATTTTGTTGCTTTCAGCTACCTTATGTTCTTAGTTTAAGATTTTACGTATTTATTAAAGTTGATTATGTGGCAGCGAACTGTAGTACCAAAATCTGTCATAAACGACTACTAAATAGTTAACTTCTACCAACTATTATTAATTTAACTTTCTATATTATTGAAATTTTACCATGTCATTCTCTACGATCAATAACTAGAATATGGATATAATTAGTTTTTAATTTTTTATTTCACTTTTAAAATACCTGTTTAGTTTAATTATTTTAAAAATAATAATTTGTTTTTAAAATTAAACTAAAACAAACAATTCCTGCATATACTACTTGTCAAAGATCAGATCCAGAAAATACTAAAGACATAAATATTTTTTTACGGAAAAGATATATAAAGGTTGATTAAGAATGTTACTGATAAAAGGCTTGGGCCCTGCCATGTGGGCTTAGTAGAAGGACCTCTTGGTGGGGTATCAGCAACCTCTAGTCTTGGGCTTACCCCTCCTATAAAATATTAGAATGAAGGACATTAGATAGAGCCAGCTCCACCATTGCTCTGTATGAAACAAAAGTTTTTATAGGCCAGTGGCTATGCTTAGCTTTACTTTAAACATCAATTATATACACAGACACACAAATTAAGAAAAAAATAGATATTTATTTATCTCTTTTTAGAGAAATTAAATTATTATTTTTTATAAATTTCTTGGAAGATATTTTTGAAAAGATATAATTAGTATTTTTGTCCTTTAAATTAAAGGTTTTTTTTAATTTCATCTTCTAATTTTTTTATTCAATTTAGTCTTCTAATTTTTGTTTGATATTGGTTGTTCTTTTGTTATAATAGTCTTAAATCTTACTATTAGTTCAAGAGGAATCTTACTGGTTATATTTCAATGTTACTCTCTTTTTCCATCCCCTTTTTAAAACCCATTTTATGTCTGTATTTCTTCTTATTATTGATATTATAAATATCTACCAGTTTTTTTTCTACTGACATAAATTAAAAAGATTGAACTTAATTAAAAAGAAATAACATAACAAAAAAATACGTCTTATTTCATTATTTTACAACGTGAGTTTTTTATATTGTATGTCACTTCCTATTCAGTATTCACATATTTTAGGCTACGTATCTTTGGTTAGGCCATTCCTCCATGTGCCTCCAAAATTATTTGGGAAAAGGTTTGGAAAATCCATTGAGAGAAAAGAACATAACATGTTGTTTAAGGAGGGCAGTGAAAAGTTAAAAATCACAAGTTCAACCATAGTTATTTATCCGATCCACAGTGGAAGTGAGATTAAAAAATGAATCATTCCTTCCTAAACGGACACGTTTGTGTCCAAGTTTACACTAAACCTATTGCCTAATAACACACAAGAGCTGATTTTTGGGAAAGGATGAAAACCCTCCTCCTTCTGCTACATGCAACAAAATTGACAAAAAAAAAAAAGAAAAAAAAGAAAAGACAAGTGAGGACAAATTTCTTACACGACTAATAAAACAAAAATATAATCATTCATAGATACAATTAATGATGCATGGTTAAGTGAAATTCTAAAACATATAATTTTTAAAATGAAAATACATGGGTCCCAAGTAATATTTTACTTTATTGAGAAATTAATATTTTTCTTTTGGAAGAGCAATTTATAAGTAACACTTGGTATTAATAATCATTTAAAAATATATCATTATTAATAATTATTACAATAAGACAGCCCACCAATAGCCTTCCTTGCAAGCTGTACACATGTTGTGATGAAAAAGGCATCATCATTGGAGGCAGCACACTGCACCCCAAAACCACCACACCCACTCCTCCTAACTGCTTTGTAAATCCCACAACCATAACTCAAACTCAATCTCATTCCAACCATGGAGGGGCTCAGTCTGGACACAATAGATGCACAATTTGGAGGACCCGCATTGATTGGAGTGAAGAACATCTTGCTTGCATTCTGTTGTCACACAGATACTCATTTTATTCTTTAATTTATACAACTTTTATTTTATATTTTGCTTTTATATAATGCTATTTACTTTAATGTTTTTAATATAAATGACAACAACAAATAAAGTTATAAATGTTGAAATATATATATATATATATATATATATATATATATATATATATATATATATATATATATATATAATTAACTATTAAAATGAGTAGTTTATAACTTAGAGGAAATATAAATAATTCATTTTATTTAACCAGGATTTCTCAAAGTTTCATTTCAAAAGAAATATAAGGATATTTTTGATAAAGTTAAAAGTTAAAAAGAAGAATAAATAGTCAATGTTGAGAAGAATTTTTACGATAAGATTGAAATTGTGTTTTTTACTTTTAACAATAAATTAATCTCACTCATTATTTATAAAATTTCATCTATCACTAAAATTACAATCTATTAAAACTAACTATTTTATTAATCCTTCCTTTTTTTGTATCGAGTGACAATGTAGATTTTATATCGCATAAAAGCGATGGTAAAACATGATTAGTGGATAAAAAATGAGTTAAAAAAATACAACCTAAAGTGGATCGCACAAGTTATAAAAATGTAGGTTAATAAGTTGATTTGCTTTCAATTTATCAAAATTGAAAAAAATATCAATAAAGAGAAATTATATTTTTTTGTTAAAAATTTATAAAAATAATTAAATATAAATAAAAATAATTATTGATGAAGGTAAGACATTTAAATTATAACTAAAAATCCAAAATAATACATATATTTCTATTCTTGAAACTTATATGTATTTATAAATCATAAAAAAATATAAAAACTCAAAAGACTCTATCAATCACACCATAAATAATATATATATATATATATATAAAATTATAACTCACAATATGAAAATGAAAATTATCTTATTTAACTATATAACCAATCCCATGAAAAAATTACATATTAACGATTTGATCCAACTTGAATTGTTATCCCGCCCCTACATGAGTGCATCACCACACCAAAAATTGATATAAAAGACAACACATATATGTAATTAAAATTATAATATATTGTAATTTTTAATTTTATAATAATTATTTTAAAAATTATATTTATCATAATATTTTTATTAGTTGACCGTATAAAAATTAAAAAATATATAAAAAGTTAAAAATTAAGAGGAAAAGTAATTAACTTTAAAAAGATAGTGTAAACAAGAGGACAAATTTTGTTGAAAAAATTGAAGAAGTTTATACATGATACAATACTGCTTGAAAGATCCTGAGGTTGAGTTTCCTGTACCATTTTCTCACATTGTTGAACTTGAGAAGTGTGTCTGACATTATTAACATTGTTGTAATATTTTCAGACTCTTTCTCTCATACTCAATTTGAAAAGGAAAGAAGCATATGATTTTCTTTTCTACTTGGATGCCATGAAATAACCGTAAAAATGTCTGAGCCCGGGTTCGAACCGGGGACCTCTAGTGTGTGAGACTAGCGTGATAACCAACTACACCACCCAGACAACTTATGGTCTCAGGTGATATAAATATTATTTATCTATATTTAACATTGATATTCATAAACCTGTGCAAACCTTCCAAGTCACGTGGTCTCCTCTCAGTAATGTGTTTAGTCCTTCTTACCACGGCTATACCAATAGGAGTTTTAGCCATAGAAAGTATAATTGAAAGGAATATCAAATTAAAAAATCAAATTAAATGTTCAATATCAAAGTTATAATTATTCTTAATAACTAAGTTCTCCTTTTTTTAAAAATTCTTAATAACTATCGATACAAATTAATGTTATGGTTTTATAGTGTCTTAATGTATATAATATCTTTACATATTTTGTCACAATAATTAATTAATTTTAACCAATCAACTAAATTATTTAATTTGATTTAAGAATAGTTTGATTAGTTTAACTTTTTATTTTAATTATTTATGAATTTATTATCAAATTAATATTTTTGTATAATTTTCCTTACAATAAAATATATATTTATTTTCTTTATTAATGATTTAGATAACAAACCAAATATATAATTTTATGAATCAATATGATTTTTAGTTGCTATTGTTTTTACATGTGATATTTTTATTCTGTGTGGTTATTTTTATTAATTATTACCAAAATATATATAGTTAAATATATTCTAATTATTTGATAATGATTAATCCTCTTTTAATTTATATTTATTTTTATAACATTTTAAATTAAATATATGAAAATAAATTATGAAAGTGAAAAGCTTTAAATAATATATATGTATTGAAATATATATTAGTTAAGTATAAAAAATAAAATAAATAATTACTAACCTAATGCATGTATATAATAAAAAATAAAAGATAGAAGATAATAATAATTATAAATAAGTTTAAATAGTAATTACATTATATTTCTATTTTTAATAAAATAAACAATTTTTTTATAAACATTTTTTTTAATTTGTACAATGTTTTGTTAATTTCATTAAAAATAAATAAAAATAAAAATAAAATATAATTACCATTTTGATTTATTTTTAAAATTTGATATCTTTTATTCTTTATTTTATACATTTTAGTTTAAAAGCATTAGGTTAGGTAAATTTTATACGTTTAGCGTAAAAATATTAGATTATCTTGTATTCTTGTTTTATCTGTTTTTATATAATATATTTTATTAAAAAATATAGAAAATGAAAATATATCTTTTATTTATTATCTAAATCATATATAGAGAAAAATAAATATATATAATATTATTTGTAAAAAAAATTAATTTGTTTATAAATTTTCAAATAATTAAAATAAAAATTAAATTAATTAATCAATTAAATCAAGTCAAATAAACTAATTGATTGATTATAGTTAACTAATTGATTATCACAAAATTTGTTATATTTAATATATATATATATATATATATATATATATATATATATATATATATATATATATATATATATATATTATTTTATTTTTTTATGGGATAGGATCCATTGATATAATATGTACGTCTAAATGCTTACCCTAAATCAAAATCGTAGGATTAATTTGTATTAGTTTATTATAATTGTAAAAATTTATGATGTATTAAGATTACAATCGTTAGTTTTGTTAAAAATATTTGAATATGATTTTAATTTTTGTGATATTTTACGATTATGTTTTATAAAATATCTTTAAATAGAATTTTAATTTAATTATTGTTAAATTTTAATCAATATTTTTTATTTATCAATTTTTATAGTTAATTAAAATGTGGGTAATGGGTATGAGTACAAGTATTTGGATACCCAACGAATAAGGATATAAGTATTAGAGTTATAATATCTTATTCAAACCTTACTTATTGTCATGATAAATAATTTGTATTATGATAAAATATTATTTTTAATTATTTATAGTTTCTTTTGAAAAATGAAACTTCATTTAAAAATAAGTTGTTAAGAAAATTTTTTAAATATGTTATCATTAAAAAAAATTATAAAAATATTTTCAATGAAGAATAACTCTTAAAAACACCCATATTGAATATAGTTATTCTAATTTTATATATACGAGATTTTTTAATTATTCATAATTTAAAAAATATATCAAAATTTAATTTATAAATAAAAAATAAAAGATAAATTTAAAAGATAAAATATTAAGAAAATCTCTAAAATTATTAAAAAAAATCTCTAAAAATATTTTAATAGAAAAATAGTTCATAAAAATATTATGATTCAAGATAATTATTCTATCCAGAAAGAAAAAAGATTGAGATAGAAGTTAGATTTAACTATTGATAACTTTTTTTTAATTAAAATTTAATTAAAAAATAATGATAAATTAATAAAAATCTCAACAATTTTTATATGCGAAGATAATTATATAAAGAAGATGGTATCACATCTTAGATAGTGTTTTGAACAAGTCATCATGACATATGATTTGTGATATATATCTTGTGCACTAATAAAAAAGCCTGAGTGTTGAGTCAAACTAAGTATAGAAGAAGATCGAAAGTGTTGCTTTGTGGTTCCTTCCTTATATCAACATTCCCTTCTTCCTGGAGTTGCAGTAAATGGAAGGCACGACCAAGAATGATAAGAAAAAAAAGAAGATATAATTAGCGAGTTATCTGACGATTTGCTGTGTAAAATCCTTTCGCTCCTTCCAACGAAGGAAGTGATAGCTACATCCTTGTTGTGTAAAAGATGGAGATTTGTGTGGACCATGGTTCCATCTATCCACATTCAATGCTCCAATCCCATCATCAAATCCCATGGGAGTGTCACTACATTCATTGCTCTACTCAGAACAGAAAACATTGCAAGCTTTCATCTCAAATGTAATACCACTCAATGTCTTTGCTCCTCAGTTTATGTCAAAGAATGGGTCTCTGCAGTCACAACCAAAAAGTTAAAAAAGTGAGTATCTCCTTATTCAAGTGCCATAAAAACGTGCTTAACTTGACCTCATTGTTCACATGCACCACTATTCTCTCCTTAAAAAAATCGATGGCTGCTTTGATCTCTATATTCCTTCCTTCTCTCATCTCCCTAATATCAAGATTTTGGATCTATGCGTAAACACATCCGTCTCTCACACCAATATTAGAAAACTTATCTCTAAATCTCCCACTCTTGAACTGTTTCACCTGAAGCATAAATCTTTTACCTGGAATTTGAAAGAGTTAAAGATTGTGCGTAACTCTCGAGTTATCCAAGTCTCCCAATACTGCTTTCTTTATCAACTTCTCATACGGAGTGATAGTGATTATGATTTTATCTCAGACTATGCGGAGAATTGCTTAAACATTGTGAAAGCTAAGGCTTACGTCACAGTGTACGGAGATAAAAAGCATGCTTATGGAAACAAAATTGTTGTTAGGGTTCTCAAAAGAGTGCGTAACGTTGAATTTCTGTCTTTGGGGGATTTTAGGGCAGAGATGGACCTTTCTATTATTGATCTTCCTCATTTTAAGAATTTAGTTGAATTGCGACTTTTTCTTAGAAACGCTGATTCCTTCTTTATGGAACTTCCTGGCAAGTGCCCTAAGCTTAAAGTTGTTGAAGTTAATATCATAGATGATCGCTATGCTATTAATCAGAGATTTCGATATCATGTTCATGGCGGAGTCAAGGAGCCCGACCTATCAATTGTTCCTTATTCATCGAATTAATTAATGCATCAGTAATTTTGAGACCAAATCTTTAAGAGCAATAGTTGTTGAGTCTTATTTTGATTTCAGCAGTAACCTACTTGTAATTCGTTATTTAGTTTTTAAAAACATATATTTTAGTTATATTTCTTTGCCTCCCAATATATTTTTTATTTTTATTTTTTTGTTTTATTCGTTCCGAATAACAACATCTATATGTTCTCCGACCTTCTGTTCTATTGTTAGGCACAAGCGTAGGTTGTGGCTTCCATAAATTCCATTGTGATATTTATATTTTGATTAACTTTTTCTCCCCTAATCCACTTGAACAATTGTCCTGCGATTTCCTTTTTGATTAATTGACAGCCCAACACTTTCAAATTTGATTTCTAACAAGATAATATAGTTCAGAACTGTAAAAATCAATACCATACATATTACTATACATATAACTATTTTTTTACGACTCAGAAAAAGCAACACATAGAACAACTAGAAAACAGCCAAAAAAAAAATGCAACAGAAAAAATAGAAAACAGAAAAAAAAGTAAAATACAGCAGAAAAAAACAGAACAGAAAACAGAACAGAAAAAAAACAAGAAAAAACAGAAAATAAAAACTGAAAAAAATAGAACAGAAAAAAAAAACAAAAAACAGCAAAAAAACAGCAGAAAAAAAAAAGCAGAAAAAACATAAAACAAGCAAGAGGGAATGTCACTGGAAAACGTCGCCGGTCGCTGGTCGCCGGAAAACGCAGCAGAATGCAGAGGCAGAGGGAAAACGGAAACGCAGAGAGGGAAAACGGAAACGCAGAGAGGGAACTTGAAACGCAGAGAGGGAACTTGAAATGCAGGAGAGGGAACTTGAAACGCAGGAGATTTTAAAATTTAAAAACCCTAAAACGCGAAAAGTCCAAAATGCCCTCACTAACGTTGTAAACAGGAGGGGCATTTTGGACTTTTCATCTTGCGACTCGCGACAGCCGCGACCCCGATCTGCGACGCAACGTCGCCTCCGTCGCGGCCTGCCGCTGCTCCGCCCCGCTCCGGCGCGATAGCGGCCGCTCCGGCCGCTATTGACTACAGAGGTCTTACTTCAGGCTTCGAACCATGTAATTTGTAATCCACCCATTGATTGTGAGGCACACCTAAGGCTTTCCGCACAGCCTTAAGCATTAACAATGTTGTCGGTGATAGGAAAAAAATACTAAGACATTAAAAAAATTAATAATGTACTTCCAATATATATGGTGACAACGCAATTAATATAAATTTTTCTAACTTGTAAAAATCAATAAGGAATAATTATTAATAAAAATGACAGTAATAACGAGAAAAATCATGCAAGGAGATACTAATATTTTTAACGTGAAAACTCCTTAATGTAAGAGGTAAAAACTACATGTTGTCCAGACTAAAGAAATCAATACACTATAATCAAATATAATAATGTTTAAGTCAAGAGCACAATTTTTACATACAACCAGCCAACACAAGCAAGCAAGCAAAGCTTGCAAATGAAGAACAAGAAATAAAAAACAAGAAAGTAAAGAACTACAAAATCTAATTGGGAGCCCAAAAGTAACCTAACATATCTCTCCCATCACAACTATGTAGAGGTGATCGCTAGTATGACGATCTCACAACAAACTTCAAACTTTCCTCTTGGAACCGCCTTGGTTATCATGTCAGCATCATTATCATCATAATGACTTTTAATCAACTCCAACAGCTTAGCAGTCTAATGATACTTCACATCAATATGCTTTAACCTAGAATGAAAAGTTGAATTCTTACCAAGATGAATTGCACTCTAACTATTAGAGAATTTCTTCACCCAAAGCAACTCCTTGCATGCTTCTGTAATGACAATAAAGTCTGTCTCGATAGTGTACAAAGCTTCACACTTCTACAATTTAGATTGCCAAGACTATTGCCTCTCTTCACTCTCCATGGCCTCTTGGTAACATTTATGTTCTTCTCCATCTGTCAATGTCACATACTCATCAAAAGCATACCTTGTAGATGATTATCTCTCCCTATTAGACATCCTGAGTTGAATTGGAGGTGGTTTGGGAGCATCACCCAAATTCTCATCTTGTGACATTTCTTGCTCCTCTTCAGCATCATCATCAAAAGGAATATCAAAACCATCTACAAGTTGCAGATCACCAACATAATTATATTGTTCATCATTCTGAATATTATTATCAGCAATATCCAGATCATACAGGCATTCAAACTTGATCAATTTCAGATAAACTATTATCTTTCTCAGATGTAGTCCTCTTTACCTTATTAATGTCTTCAATGGTTTGGTTTTCCATGAATTTCACATCACGGCTTCTAAAAGGTTTCTTCTCAACAAGATCATACAACCTATAACCATACTCATAAGGACCATACCCAATGAAGATACATTGTTTAATCTTCATATCCAACTTAGATCTTTCATGCTTTGGAACATGCACAAAGGCCTTACAATTGAAGACTCGCAAATAATCATACTTGACATCTTTGCCAAACCAAATCTTATTTGACATCTCAATATTCAAAGCAACTCTAGGACTAAGATTAGTAACATGCACTGCTATGTAAAGTGTCTGACCTAAGAAATGCTTAGGTAATCTTGTTTCAGAAAGCATACATCTAACTCTCTCAATCAATGTCTTGTTCATCCTCTCTGCTAAGCCATTCAACCGAGGAGTTTTAGGAGGATTCTTTTCATGTCTGATACCCTTTTGCTTGCAATATACATCAAAGGGTTCACAATACTCATCACCATTGTCAAAACGAATACATTTCACCTTCTTGCCTAATTATTCTCTACCAAAGCTTGGAATTGTTTGAACTTCTTTAACATATGATCCTTTTACTTCAAAGTATAAACCCAAAGCTTCCTAGAACAATCATTAATAAAGGTAACAAAATGAAGTGCACCACTAAATGACTTTGCCTTCAATGGGTCACAAACATCAGAATGCACCAATTCTAGCAATTCTTACTTCTTTGAGGGAGGATGCTTCTTAAAGGATACTCTAGTTTGCTTACCAACCATTCAATGAAAACACTTATCCAACTTTGCAATTTTCAATCCTAGAAGCATATCTTTTTTGGCTAAACCATTCAACTCTTTTCACTGATATGACTAAGCCTTTGGTGTCACAAAGGTGCCTCCATATCCATGGCATTTACACTATCTTTACCAATCAAAAATTTTGTCCAATATAGTTTAAAAATTTTCTCCCCTCTAGCCACAACCAAGTTACTTTTGGTGAGTTTTCATTTTCCATAACCAAAGTAATTATCATAACCACCATCATCAAGCATATGTACAGATATCAAGTTAAAGTGAACATCTGGAGCATGTTTGACTCTTATAAGCCACAATTACATTCCCATGTTGGTTTGCAAGCAAACATCACCAACACCGATCACCTTGGTCACACCATCATTACCCATCTTCAACACTCCAAAATCACCTGAGGTATAAGATGTAAAAAACTCCTTCTTTGGTATAACATGCAGTGTAGCACTACTATCAATAATCAACATGCTCTCATCGGATACAAGATTAACTGACTTATCACATGACAAGATCATCATATGTAGCAATAGTAACACGATCATCATCATCATGATCCTTCTCTTTTGACTTACTCTTTTTGTCTTTGTTCTCCTTTTTCCACAAGAAACAATGCTTTTGTATGTGCCCTATTTTGTGGTAGTGGTGACATTCCATATTCTTGTATTTGGACTTGAACTTACTTCTGTTCTTTTCTCTTCCCTTTTCCTGAATTCTCCCCCTATTTTTAGTGACAAGTACCTCAGATTAAGATGAAGAACCTCGTGTCTTCCTTCTCATCTCCTCGTTATGGATACTACCCTTTACCATTTATAAAGAGACAATCATATTAGAGGCTGAATTTGTGATAGAGACCTTAAAAGTTTCCTAAGATTCAGGTAGAGAATTCAAGAGTAGTAATTTCAAAATCTCATCTTCAAACTTGATGCTCATTCTTGACATCTAATCAAAAATCTCTTGAAACTCATTTAAGTGATCTGAAAGGGAAATGTCTTCCTTGAACTTCAAACTCACAATAGAATTCAATAAAAATAATTTGTCGTTCCCACACCAAGGTAGGAGCTAAAAGCCTGAAAGCTAATAAATTAACTAATAAGCTAGCTAATAAATGTAAGTTGACATAAAATAACATATAATAAATGTAAGTTGACATAAAAGAACATATTTAATTATTTAACCTATAAAAGAAAAAAGGATAAAAATATATTTTAAAAATAACAGTGAGGTTAAAAATAAGAATAGAAAAACAATGTATTTTGAATTGGATTAGATGATTGAGTTTTCATTGTGCATTCTTACTCACCTTTTAATTAACTTTTTAATTGCTATCAGTAAAAGTCTTCTACTCAAATATATTTATCATTATTTTAAAAATAAGTGAATCATCTTTAAGTGTTACTATACTTAGAATGATAAAAAAAACATGTTTATTAATCAATTAATTATTTTATAACATAGTTTCTTTTTTTAAGAAAATAAGAACATATATATTTAAAATAAATATTAAAAAACGAAATATATATAATTTTCTTTATGTTGATAAAATATAAAAATATACTTAAGTTACGTGTGAAAACACGTAATAATTAATATGTATAAAAAAATATCAATATAATTTGGATTTGTTTGGTTTTACAAATCTCATATAAATCAAGTTTAATTGGTTTAACAAGAAAATTGTTTAAAATAATTTAATAAAGTTTGATTTTTTAATCAATTTATGATTCTATTTTGAATTAAAGGAAATATTAACCCCCTTAACAACATTTAAAAAAAAACACACCCTTAACAACATGATAAGAGTAATATATCAATAGTAATATAAGATTGAAATTTAAATTCTCCAATTTCAGAACTCTTCCTCCCCTTAATAAAATTGGCTTATTCACAAAGTAAGGTTGGAGCAAAAACAATATTTATAAAAAAAAAAAAATTATACATAAGTTAAGTAGGAAACAAGTAATAATATATATGCATTAAATATCAGTATCAATATGATTTGGGTTTGTTTAGTTTTACATATCCTACCTAAATTTGGTTTAAATTTGATTGGTTGGATAAGAAAATTGTTCAAAATGATTCAATAAAGTTTGTTTTTTTTTTAATTTTTTTTAATCAAATTTGTGATTTTATTTTAAATTAGAGGAAATATTAACCCCCTTAACAACATTATCGCAAAAAAGAAAACACCCTTATCAATATAATAAGAGTAGCTATCAATAGTAATATAAGATTGAAATTTAAACTATCCAATTTCTGGACTCTTTCTATAAAATTGGCTTCTTCAAAAACAGGGTTCGAGCAATTGATTGCACAAAACCCCTAAACATGATAGAAGAAAGGATGATGAAAAGGAGAAGAATAGAAGAGGATATAATTAGTGAGTTACCGGACGATCTTCTGTGTCACATCCTTTCGTTCCTTTTCGTCAAGGAAGCCATAGTTACATCCTCGTTGTCTAGAAGGTGGAGATTTCTATGGACCATGGTTAAATCTCTTGAAGTGGAGTGTTTGAAACCAATCATGGAATTCTACGGGGAGGTCGATATATTCTTGAGTCTACGCAAAATAGAAAAGATCACAAGATTTTATCTTAAATGTAATAGCCATGATTGTCATTGTTGCGGGAATTTGGTAGAAAAATGGGTAAATGCAGTCATAGCAAGAAGTGTTGAAGAAGTGAATATCTCCTTGTGCATGTCTCATGCAAGCATCTCATCAGTGTTGTGCTTCCCCGCTTTGTTCACCTGCAACACAATTGTCACATTGAGAATCGAGAGCTCTCGTTATCTCTATATTCCTTCGTCCGTTGATTTACCTAAGCTCAAAACTTTGCACTTGCACGTAAGCGGATGCTTTCCCTTCTCTAATATTAGAAATTTAATTTCTAGATCTTGTTCTCTTCAACTATTTTACCTGAGGTATAAACCTTATACGCATCATTCCTTGGAGTTGATGATTCTGCGTAATCCTCGAGATATCCAAGTTCTCCAAAGCGGATGGTTTGGTCACCATCTTGTTTATAACCTTGTTATACAGAGTGATCTTCATTATGATTTTATCTCGGACTACTTGGAAGATAGTTGGCTAAATATAGTGAAAGCCAATGTATATATCACCGTGTATGACGGTAACCACCAGCAATTGTACGTGAAACATATTAGTAAGATTCTTCGCCAACTATGTAATGTTGAATTTCTGTCTTTGAGTTATTTTAGACTACAGATGGATCTTTGTGATTTTGATGTTCCACTGTTTAATAATTTAGTTGGTCTACGGCTTTTTGTTAAGAGGGTCGATTGCACGGTTAAGAAATTTCTTGACAATTGTCCTCAACTTCAAGTTCTTGAAGTTAATACCATGATAGATTTCTTAAATATTAATCGGAGACGTCGATAAGTCGATCAAGAGCAATGATTTTAAGAGTTTTAGTTTTATTTTATGTTTGGAAAAGCTTGATCTATCCATTGTTCTTATTCATGTATAGGTTGATCAAGAGCAATAATTTTAGGAGTTTTAGTTTTATTTTAAGTTATGTTTAGAAGTTCGGCCTATCCATTGTTTTCTTTTTTTTCGTGTATAGGTTGATCAAGGACAATAATCTTAAGAATTTGAGTTTTATTTTAAGTTATGTTTTATGTTTCAGTTCTAACCGACTTATAATTGATGTTATAGTTTTGTAAAAGAATTTTCTTCTATTTCAAAATTTTCCTTCTTTTTTATTTTTTCCGTTGGTGATGTTATTAATTAAAGATGTCGATAGTTATTGATTAAAGATGCCGATATCATAGGGAGCTAGACCTATCAATTGGTTGCTGTTTGACTTAAAATATATATATATATATATATATATATATATATATATATATATATATATATATATATATATATATATATATATATATATATATATATATATATATATATATATATATCAGAAAGCAATTCATTTATCCATTATTTATCTAATCTATTTATCACTAAATACATTCATTACAAAAAAAAATTAATATGAATGGATTGAATTATCCTTTCTATTTTATGGATAATCAGTTATTCATCCACTATTTTTTAAAATTTATTGAATTATACAATATAAAATAATTTATTAATAAAAATTAGATGATGATATCAAATAATTTTTGACAAGTTCAAACAAATTTTCATTGAAGCTTGGCCAAAAAAAAATTTCATCAATTAAGTTTCAATTAAAGATCTTTGATCGAAGTTTAGAGAAAAACTTTTTGGTTGATGTCTGGTCAAAATTTTTCAGCCAATAAGACCTAATCAAAGAATTTTGGTGAGGTTTAGCCAAAAAATTTTCAATCAAGGTCCGATTGTAAGCAATTGGTTAGAGTTCAACCTACAAGAAAGCACATCCTACAAATCTTAGACATCACAGTTTTCACTATTATTATTCTCTATAATTCTATCATGGAGTTTTTGGATCTTACCTGAATCCATATTGTAGTCTTCTTTAGTGTTCTTTTTGTAGTTATAGGAATTCTTTCTCTTCTCTATGATAGGTCTAGCATGGGCACACTTTCATTAGTTATTTTTTAATTACATGAATCAATATTAAATTAAAAAATAATCTAACTTCTGCTTGGTTTATGTGATGACTTAAAGATTCAACATTAAACTATAAATGCACAACATATGAAAGAAATTATAAGTCATCATCCTTGATTGAATTAAAATAATTGGATCATCGTAGTTGCAAGCTATCCAACAACTTGGTTCCTTCCATGTATCACAAATCATTCAACTCAACTCACTTTAATCACCTATGTAATGTGTGTCTTTTCAAATACACATCTTGTCATTTCACTAAAACAATAATGTATACCATATAATGTGAATTTCTCCTCATATATATGAGGAGAAACTCACTTACTCTAAGAGTAACTCTTCATCTTCACCCTTCATTTTCTTGCAATCTAACTTATAAGATCTGTTAAATTACTAGAAAATGAAGGGTAAGGATGAAAATACTTCAAATCCATGTGCTTTTTCCCTTTTGTGTATTTGTCACTTTTAGAGAACAAAACAATTGTAGAATTATCACAATAAATCTTTAATAGTTTAGGTATATTGTCAACAATGCCAAATCGTAAAGTAAAATTCCACAACCACAATGCCTGAATTGTAGCCTCAAAGCATGCCACAAACTTAGCCGTCAAGGTGATCTGATCTTTTATATGTGAGCATGTAATTTTTTATGCCTTATAAATACATAAGAACCTTCTTTGTAGCTTTCTAATGGTCTATTCTAGGATTGTTTTGATATCTGCCCAACATTCCAACGACAAAGCTAATATCTGGTCGAGTACATGTTTCGGCATACATCAAGCTTCCAACCATTTATGCATATGGGATAAACTTCATCTCTTTTCATTCCAAGTCATTTCTAAGACATTACATTTGGTTAAACTTGTCCCCTTTTTTAATTGGAACAATTCCTTCAGAGCACTTGTCCATTTTGAATCTCTCTAATACCTTATTGATATATCCTTTTTTACACAACCCCAACAATCCTTGTGATCTATCATAAAATGTTTCTATTCCTAACACATAGGATGCCTCACCCATATCTTTCATTTCAAAGTTACTAGAGAAACTTTTACATCATATAACATAGCAACATCATTAGTAGCAAATAGAATATCATCAACAAATAGAACTAAAATTACAAATCTACTCTCACTAACATTCATGTAGATACATTGATCAACGATATTCTCTACAAAATTATATAACATACTAGTATCATTTAACATAAGATACCATTATCTAGAAACTTGTTTTAATTCATATATTAATTTCTTTAATTTACACACCAAACTTTATTTTCCTATAAAAACAAATCCTTCATATTGGTACTTATAAACTTTGTATGTACTAATAAACATAAATATACTTATTTCATAAAGAGCAATGGAATTGTGTGCACTAATATTCTCCATTCTAATTTCGTTTTTTTTTTTTTTTTGTAAAATATACTCCCAACAACCTCTTTATTTTTATTTTATTTTCTTGTCTTTACCTTCCGTATCTGTTATCTAAAACTCACTAGAAAAAGTTCTTCTACTAAGTCTGCATAACAGGGCCAAGCCGTTATCAATAGCATCCATAATCAGCCTTTATATATATTTATTGACAAAAAAAATCTATATTTTAGTATTTTCTAAAGGTGTTCTTTGATAAGTATATCTTGGAATAGTTTTAGATTAATTTTAAAAAATATATAATTATTCTTAAAATAATTAAACAAAATAGGAATTTAAAGAGTGAGATAAAAAAAATTGAAAATTGTATCCACATTCTTATTATTGTTTGTGTAAATTAACAATTTAGTAGTCATTTATAGACTTAGAAAATCAAAGAAAAGCATAGTCCAATACGTAAATTTACTCAATTTAGTATTGATGTTTCGCCTTAAATTTTAATTAAACCAGCAGCCCTCCAACTCGAACGTAAGGTTCACCAGCAAATAATCAACTTTAATAAACACGTAAAATCTTAAACTAAGAACATAAGGCAGAAGAAATGTGACAAAAAAAATATTAATAATTAAATAGATGGCATATCATATGGTTCAACGACTATGGAAAGCCAAGTGACAAAATAGAGGCCTTTAGTCTCAACTTTCAAATATCACAACTTGCTTTTAAATATTAATGACCAGGGATATTCCATGTCATAGCTAAAAGCCTAGAACACGATAAGTGAGACTTTCATGTCACAAACTTGGATCAAATAAATTGTTGCAAGAAAATTTACTTTCGACGGCACGTAGGGTAGGGATTACCATTAACGGAAATAAATATAATCTTTGACAATTTTTCTTACCACAATTCAATATAGTATTGTGGCATGGAACCTTGCATTGGATGCTACTACTATGGTGGTCCTTTTCTAGCAGAATCCATCGGTAGTAAAACACCTACTTCTAAAATAAATACAAAACAATTGAATAAAAAAATACAGAGAGAGAACATTACACATATAAATTTCCATCTAAATGCTGCGCATTTCTCCAAGCACCCAGCAAAACAACATAGAAAAAAAAGTAAACATGTACAAAATGAGGGTTTCTACCTCAATGGCATCCTTTGTTCTGTTGCTCATTCTCTTTTCAGCAAAATATTTGTGTTCTGAAGCACAACAGTGTCGTCCTAGTGGCAGAATCATAGGAAAAAAGGCTCCTCCAGGACAATGCAACCAAGAGAATGATTCTGATTGTTGTGTACAAGGGAAGATGTATACAACATTCAAATGTTCTCCACCAGTGTCAAGCCACACCAAGGCTCAACTCACTCTTAATAGTTTTGAAAAGGGTGGAGATGGAGGTGGCCCTTCAGAATGTGACAACCAATACCATAATGATGACACACCAGTTGTTGCACTTTCCACTGGATGGTTCAACAATAGGAGTAGGTGCCTCCACAATATCACCATCTCTGCAAATGGCAAAAGCGTGGTGGCCATGGTGGTGGACGAGTGTGACTCTACCATGGGATGTGATCAAGACCATGATTATCAACCTCCTTGTTCCAACAACATTGTTGATGCTTCCAAGGCTGTCTGGAAAGCCTTAGGTGTGCCTCACAATCAATGGGGTGGATTACAAATTACATGGTCTGATGCTTAAAGTAATACCATAATACTAGTACATGCCTTCTATATCTAGTTGTTCGATATGTGTTGCTTTTTCTATATGTCATAAAAAAATAGTTCTATATATTGTAATATATATACTTCTATATGGTATTGTTTTACATTTTTGAACTACATTATCTTATTATATATCAAATTTGGAAGTATTGGGTTGCCAATTAATCAGAAAGGAAATCAGAGGATAAATAATTGTTCAAATGGATTAAGGGAGGGAGAAAAAAAGTAAACAAACATTTAAGTCCCAAAATATAGGTAAAACCATATTCTAAGAAAATTGGCATCAATTTATTTCCTTAATTACAAAATATAATATCAATTAATTCAAAGAAAGTTAAATTTAATTTAGAAAGTTCATAATCCTAGGAAGAAGGAAGGCTGGTAATAATAGATATTTCTAATTAATAATCTGAAACTAGAATAACAAAGAATTTGCAGTTACTATCAGTGTTTCTTTTTCTTCTTTTCAGCAGAATACCAGATTAAATTGCACTTAAGCAACATGGCTAGTGTAGTCATAAATGTATGTAGATACCAGATACATAAATGGGAATGCACTTATGAATAATAATATTTGTCTGGCATTTTAAAAGAGCTATGTACATGCAAACATAAAAACAAGCTTAAAGCAACCAGAACAGAATCTTAATAATTTTCAGAAACAATGATAATTTTAACTTCCATATGAATAGAATTCTTAATTAATGATAGTATCTGCATAAAGTATTGTCATTTGATTAAGTTCATGTGTTGGAGAAGAAGAAATGTGGGTGCATGTGTTATGAACTACAAGTATCTAAACGTAAATGTACAAGTCTACTAGTCAATTTGAGCTTTCCTTCACCTTTTCTGCTTATAACAAATATAATTGACTTTCCAAAATCCAATTAATTGAAAACACTTGATAAGACTTGCATCAATGGTCTGAAGTGTGAGAAGAGGATAAAAAGAGAGATATAACACAAAGAAAAATCTCTCCAGGTACTCACTCATGCTCGTGGACCGGTTTGGAGCACTCCATGTTAAGAGATAAATCTCCACGTAGCCATGGCTTCCTTGAGGACGTGACATAGAACGCTCATTCTATCATCTTCTCCTGCTTTGCTCTCAATCATCGTCGCTCCTACCATGTTTAGGGTTTTTGTGCGATCAATTGCTTACAGGGTTGAGAATAAAGGAGCAACTCGTGAGTTTGAATTGAAATTTGCTTTCATATAGGCCAATCTGATGCCTTCATCATAGGATAAACTAATTCTATTATAACTCGGTCTATTAATATGATATATATGATTTAGAATAATTATATGGTTTAAAATAAATGATATTTTATTTTAGTTTCCTTAAATTTTTTTATTAATTTTTATTTTTTTAAATTTAAATTTTTGTTTTTGTTCATTTATATTATGTGACATTTATCAGTCACATATATCTTCCAAGAAAAGTCAAGTGATCATCATAAATTATATATATATATATATAATATTATGTTAGTATATTACATCTTCAAAAAATTTAGATTTCTAAAATAAATAATATTTATTTATTTTAAAATATTATTGACTAAAACTAGATATTTCAAATTTTAAAGAGATAAAAAAATTAAATAAAAATATTTTACATGAACAAAAACTAAAATTTGTTTATTTTATTGGAACCAAAATCAGTTATTAGAAATTTTCGACGAATAAAAATTAATCAAAATATTTTACATGTATTAAAATCAAAACTCTATTATTTTTACGGAGACTAAAAACATATTTAAGCCTAATTATATTGAATAAGTATTTTTTATAATTATTATTTAATAAAAATATTTTTAGTTATATTTTTTAATAAGAATGTTTTTAAAAATCAATTTTTAATTTATTTTTTAACATATTTTTTTAAATTAAATTTTAATTTTTTTTAACAGAAATTACCTTTTTTTTAACACTTTTCTCTTAATTTTTTTATTGATTAATTCTTTGTTTTATTTTCTCAGAAATTTAATGGGTTTTTTTTTTTGGATTAATGGTTAATTCTTTGTTTTTTATTTTAGTTTTTATTTTAGAAATTGTAAGCCATATATGCTGGTTTTTTAAATTAGACCAACTACGGATCCATTTCCTCCAAAAAAAAAAATGCTTTTCAAAACCATTGTAAACGGATAAATAATGGTTTCAAGTAAAAACGGGTGAAAGTAGTGCTAGAGTGCTGATGTAAAAAATATCATAATTATGATTTTTAAATAATTATTTTAAAATTCAATAAACTTATGTTACTTTATGTTTGTAAATGAATATTATTATGAATAAAACTATTTTATACTATGATAGTATAATTTATTTTATATTATTATTTTATCCTAAAATTATAAATACATCAGTGTATAACTTATTTTCTCATAAATATATAAATTAAGTCATTTATATTAATTTACAATTTTTTAGATTCTGCTTTATTATAAATTTATATTACTTATTATTTAAAATATTATATAATATTAAACATATAAATTTACCGACTACAATTTAACTATAATAAAACCTTTGAATGAGTTGAATCGCTGGTCCAATTTAAAACATTACATATATGTGAAGCCACATCTTTGCTTATTTGCAAAAGGATTAATAATTCAATCCATAGTTTAAAAAAAGAAAACTCACTACTAATGAATGGTGCAAGCAAAGTTCTTATCAAGGGTGATGTATACATTGTTACAGGGCAAGAACTTAGAAACTATAAAACACAAGAAATCAGATTTATCAATACACTCATATCTCAAAAACACTCATCTGCTAGTCCGACCAGTTTACCGCTAGAGTTTAGACCATCACCATATTCACACATGGAATGAAACACTATCATATCTACATTTCTCTCTCTATGATTCATTTTCCTTAATTTTTTCTTACTTTGGTCGATATTTTTAAACTTAATGATTTCTTGTTTAGTTTTTAATATGTGATTCATTAATAACGTAGCACTATGTGATGCTGATACATTACTAACCTGCTATAAAATAAGTTGATGCTTTATTGTATTTAAATTATTTATTAATTTAGACATGAAACAAAAAGGGAACCAGTTGATTGAATCTAAACAAGATTCAATTCTTTTTTGGTAAGGATTTGAATTCCCCCTTTTACAAGTAGTCATGATCGCATAAGTGACTGGTGATATATGATATATCCCATCTTTATTAAGCTAAAAGAAAAGGAAAGCAAGTCACAATGTATATATTGTGTGTATCATGCATCAGATTCAGACCAGTGAATGTTTAATTGACCCCAGTCAGTTTTTGGCACACCCAAAGCCTTCCAAACAGCTTTAGAGGCATCAACAACATTGTTGGGGCATGGAGGCTGGAAATCATGTTCAGCATCACACCCTTTTGTAGAATCACACTCATCAACAACCATGGCATGGACCCTTCTTCCATTTGCAAGGATGGTGATGTTGTGGTGACACCTCTTCTTGCTATTGAACCATCCAGTTGATAATGCCACAACTGGAGTGTTGTCTGAGTGAAACTTGTTGTCACATTCTGAAGGGCCACCTCCATCCCCACCTCTCTCAAAGCTATTTATTGTTAGAATTGCTTTTGTGTGGTGAGACACAGGTGGGGAACACTTGAATGTGGGGTAAAGCTTGCCATTTTTGCAACACTCAGAATCATCCTCTCTATTGCATTTTCTTGGAGGATTTTTCCCCCTTATTCTTCCACTAGGCTTGCATGTAGCAGCTTCAATGCTCGGCCACAAGGTTGCTACAAGAATTAGAAGAAAGAGAATGGTTTGAAAACAAGTTGTACAAATTTTTATCTTCATCAACTCTCTTTCTTCTTTATCTCTCAATGGGGTTATGTAATTAGAGAGCATAATCAGCAGAGGTATTTATAGTGATACCAAGCTAGCTCAAATGACATAACTCCCTTGTCAAATAAGACATTCGATTCTAATAAGTTTATTTTTCATTTACAATCCAATGAACATTGTTAAAATGTCACCACCAGTGCTCATGATTTTGTCGCCAATCAAATAAAATTTTGTTTCACTAATCAAAAATGTTACAATCTTGATTTTACCTCCCGCTGCTAATCTTAATAATCTTGTATTTCTCTAGGGAAGGCCATCTAGGAGAAAGGACATTAAGATGCAAAGATTTTTTGCAATATTTAATGAACTAATAAATTAATTAAGTGTTCCCTTGATCTTGTGAACACAAGTTCGGGCAAATTATTCTCATCAATTTTAAAATAAATTATAAGTGAGTTGGCAGCAAATTATAAGTTCCAAGATTGCATTATCAACTAGCTAGAAAAATGATACGTGACACTCTATTCAACCTGTTTTCTTGTATTAGTAAACATCGATAGTTTTAATTATCAACTTATCATAATATGATGCATATTCATCAGCATGTTGCTCCCCAATAGATATAATATATAGAACCATATATATATATATGAGTCATGATATCTATTTATTGATCGCCATAATCAGCACAAAATTTGTGTTGAGATTAGAATTAGTATCTCAGAAGTCGATTTGTTTTGTTCTCAATGTTAATAACGCAGCCATAGTCAGATATACTAAATATTTTAAGATGTTTCTTCTACAAATTGAATACATGTACTTAGGATTCGGAATACGTACGGTTGGAATGGTGTAATTGGCATTTTGTAATAGAAGACGGCAAACATAAAATTTACCACTTTTTGTTGGCTGCAAAGCCCAAAAGTATTAATTAACCACAAATGTTGTTTGGATAAACACCGTTGGATAGAAGTAACGGCTTGAGCAGTGGTATGCTTATAATACAGGTCAGAAATGATTTTCAATTATAAGTGAAAATAAGATTTATTTATTTATTTGTTCTAGTTAAGTTTTATCATAGCAAATAAGTACAAAACGTTCACGCAAAAATGTTTTACTCCTCGTTTTCCACCAACTAAACCAATCAAGTATTGAAAACCAAAATAAGTAATATTAGTTTTTTTATAAAATAGTTATGAAGTTATTGGCACTACTAGAAAATTTAAAATTTGCTACAAAATAATTTTGTGGCTAATTTTAGAATTAATAGTTATTTTGTAGTTAATTTCTAGTAAAAATAATTAGCTACAAAATTACTATAATATTGAATGATAGCATGAAATAAGTAGCAAATTAGCTAAGAAAATAATCTTAGTTAATTTGTTGTAAATTTTTTAAAATTTGTAGTTATTTCCTAGCTAATTTGTAGTAATGAGAAGTATAAATGAATATAACTTCAATTTAGGTAGAAAAAATAATATTTTAGTTAATTAATAGTTAATTAGCTAAGATTAATTAGCTACTAATTTAAATGGTAGCTAAAATTAGAAGCAAAATCAAAAAATTCTTGTAGTATGAATCATATTGTATTATTGTATTATTGGATTTTTAAGTATAAATATAGAGAGATAGCACATAACAGCATTAAGTTAGTCATTTTCGTCTTTAATTTTTTAAGTTTCAACAAAGTTATAAGCTTTTTAATGTTTTTTAAGGAAAAAAGTCTTACCATTGTGCAATGTAAGTAAAATGTTCAAGAGAAAATTAATTTAATTGTTAAAAATTATATATCTATAATTGAAATAAAATAAATTGTGTAAAAAAATACGTGCATGTGTTTACAACTTGGAAAATCTGAAAAATTAATTTAATTAATAAAAAATTATTTTACTAATAATATATAAACAATTACATATCTTCCTATGCTTGATATGTTGATTGAAAAACATGGAGCTTTGGAGCATTCATTAAAGAAAATTATAAAATTTAAATCTCTTTAGATTGAAAAAAGGCAAAAATATTGATTTGACGAGTCACAGCATGAGAATGACATGTGGCTAATGAAAAGAATGGTAATGCAAAAATTATCTTACTGATCTCAAGAATAAAATCTTAAATTTGCAATTTAAGAATAAATTAAATCTCTCAAATTTTTTTGTTATAAGCAGTTGTTATCAATTCGTCAGTCTTTTATATTTTAGCCTCATATTAGGTGATCTCCCTTATACAGCCGAAATTATAAGGGTGAGAATAAATTATGAAGTGGGGTAACAACTACGTCAATCTATGTAGGAATCAGAATAAGAAATTAACAACGTATAAAAGAAAAAGAGGACGAAGAAAGGATTCTGGTCAGCAAAAATGTTAGAATGCCAAAAAATAATATTTGAAGAAAATATAAAAACATGAAAGCATTTGTACTTGTATAGTGGGATAAACACATGGGAATCTTAAGGAGGCAAAGAGCCTTGATAGTGAAACTAACCATGCATGACCCAATTATGCACTATGATTCTTAGTACTTGTCAAGGATTCTAAGTTACTATAAAATGTTAACTTACCATGGCTTGGAAAATAACATTTTGGTGATTACAAAGACACCACAAGAGATACTGAAGTTGCGGATACGGCAGGTGGAATCTATCTTGAAGAGAATCCTGTATGCTAGCTAACTCTGAATTTTTTAGTACTTTCTCTAATGGGAACTGAAACTTAATTTGCTCATTTTATGGTAATCATTATTGTTTTCCCTATCTGTTTAGGACTATAGGTGATTTTTTAATGTTATTCATCCATGATTATTAAACTAACTTCTGGCTCTAAGTTCTAGAAATAAGTGACTTGTACATATCAAGAAATTGATATGAAATTATGAGTAGTTTTTTACAGAGTCACTAATTTGATCTTATTATCCAAACAAAACACAAAGTAGAAATTAACACGATATTATTGTAACAGCATAGTCGTTATTATTCTTTAATTGCCAAAATTATCTTAGATCTTTAACTATCAATTAAAAACTTAAAATCAATAATGTAATAATTATCAAAGTACTAGATTGTATTCAAAATCAAACATAAACTTGTCATTTTGGAATTGGAATATCGTTTTGAGCTGTACCCTGTCCAAAATGAATTATTTTAAAAAAACTAAAATTAAAAAAATAATATGTATGATGTAGTTGTCAATTTTTACTGAAATTTTGTATTAAAAATTTTACGTCGAATTTATCTAAAAAAAATATATAAATAGAAAATAATTATTACTTAATTTTGTAATATTAAATTAGTTAAAAATTCAAAATTTAAGAATTTAGAAGTCACCAAACCAATTCACTCTCTGTCCTAAACAGTTTAACAACCTTAGAAAAACAAACTACTACATGTTGCACTTGTCATTTTGGCTTTACATGCACGGTGGTGTGTTAAACTTCTTTGACCAAAAAATAGTCCTATAGTACACTATGATATGCTTGTTATATCTTTGTTGATGTGAAAATTTCTATATATACCCTTTAAAATCCCGATCCATGCATCAAACACTGAGAAGTATGAGAACAACAAAAGGCAAAAACAAAGGAGCATAGAGAGAATGAAGAGTCTTTGCACAGAAGCATGCTGTTTTGTACTACTTTTTCTCCTATTAACAAATTGCATGCATTCTGAAGCACAGCAGTGTCGCCCAAGTGGAAGAATCAAAGGGAAAAAGGCCCCTCCAGGCCAATGCAACAAAGAAAATGATTCTGATTGTTGTGCACAAGGCAAAATGTACAAAACATATGAATGTTCCCCACAAGTGACTAGTCACACAAAGGCATATCTCACCCTCAACAGCTTTGAGAAGAATGGAGATGGTGGTGGCCCTTCAGAATGTGACAACCAGTACCATTCTGATGACACACCAATAGTTGCACTCTCCACGGGGTGGTTCAACCACAAGAGCCGGTGCCACAAGAAGATCACCATAAACGGCAATGGCAGGAGTGTGGAGGCCATGGTGGTTGATGAGTGTGATTCAACCATGGGTTGTGATGCAGACCATGATTATCAACCTCCTTGTGCTAACAACATTGTTGATGCATCAAAGGCTGTGTGGGAAGCCTTGGGGGTGCCTCGAGATCAGTGGGGTGGATTGGAAATTACATGGTCGATCTAATGCTTATTGCAACTAATACTATTGTGTGTGTGTTGTTCCTGTTCTATATGTATCTTGTGTGTGTGGAAAAGTATAATTCGGTCTTGTAATACTATTATTGTCTATACACATTTACAAATATAATTCCTAATGTGGATGTGTTCAAATATTTACTCCAATTCTCCATACAAAAGACCAATATTGTACTGTAATCTACCCACATCTAGTATCCCAGTATGACAGAACCCATTTCAAAATATTTTAGCTCATAATATAGTTTGCCGGAGAAAACCAGAACCGAGCATCCAGCTCATAATTTATTGTACACGTGTGTGCACATGTTAAGTTTGTTACAGAATTTATCAAAAGATTCAAAACACAGCTGGTAGTTTGTTAAAGAATCGAAATAAGTGAGAGTATGTAATCGTACTGTGATTCTATAATATCCTTAGCAAATACTAGAGTTTGGTATTTCTTTAAAATTGATGAGTAAAAATATTCAGCAAGAAACTTCCATATAATTACAATACTCATCTCTAAGTCTTCTACCCCTCACTTATTAAGTTATATAACAAAACTGAGCCCAAAGATCATTTCAGTACTCCTCTTAGAAACACAATTTTCTTATAGACACTTAAGACAGGTCAATAAGTAGAGTCACAAGACATTCAAGTAAAGAACACAAGTTCAAAACCGCCGGTTAACATGAAAACTATATTGGAGTCTGCCACACTAAGTACAAGTATAAACGTTCAATACTCAATAAACAAGACAAAGTGAGATAGCTCCAATGATTTTACAACCACTGCCAAAACTTATGCCAGATTCAAACAGTGGCAGCAGCAGATAAGTTTTCAAGAACACACAAGAGTGTCCATTCACAGCATACTGTCAGTGAGAGCAGGCAACCTGCGGAAGAAGTTAACAGGAGCCGGCGGCACCTTACTCCGAAGCATGGGATGCCTCATAAGGTAAAAGCCAGCGAGAAGAATAGGCAGCTGGAAGGGTGTGACATACAACACAATAGCAGACACAAAGCAGAACACCATGAACATGAGGCTGGCACGAGGATCGCGCCAGCTCACAAGAGCTTGGATCCTCTCTCCTTGAGTGGCTAAATCTCCAACAACACTCTGAATCCTCCCAGCCACGGTTCTTAACCGATCATACCTCATGCGCACTAAGTCAGGGCTCTTTGAGCTGGGAAATGTGTCAAATTCCTCATCAAGCTCATCTTGGCTCACTACTTCTGCACAAGATAGTCTGGTGTTCATGTGAGGAGGGTACCTTGGCCGGAACCTCCAATTCCACATCCCGATTACAAACAAGTATAGAAATACAGTTGGCAGAATAAGTTCAGGGAAACACACAAGCATGAGAAAAAGAATGTGCACCAGCACTGTTGTTATAGGATGCTTCCATATGGAAACTTCCCCCAACCATCGCATAACTGAAAGAATTCCAGAAAACACTGTCATCAGACGGTAGAAGTTTGCCTTGCTGCGTCTCATACTCCAAAGATGAGAATCTGTGTCACACATGTATTCAACTACCTCCTTTCTAAGTGGGGGTTCCGCCCTACTAAATCGGGCGGCAACAACATTGACGGCTTGGTGTCGCAGCATTTCCTGTTCCATTAAGTTAAGCGGCCTTTTATAGTGCATTTTTGGCAAGTGAGGCTTGAAATACAGTTGCATCAAGTCAACCGTTGAGGAACAGGAGAATCTAATAGCCATGTGCAGTTCACCCATCTTCTTGACACCTGAAGGATGTAGCACTAGTAATGGATACGCATTTGTGTAAACATGGCCAGCTTCCAGGGTTGAGATCCGGATCCGAACTTTACCAATTTTCAGATCTCTGCTACCATCTGAATTATTAAGTTGTCCATTATCAAATACCCCCACGGTGAGAACTGTAGCAGGATCATAAACGTCCCAAGTGTACTGCTCATTGTATTTTGGACTTAGACTGTCACTAATGGTTCGAGTGCGAACCCATTTGTGCCCAAATTTTGCCACACAGTATGTATCTGTTGTCCCCCTTCCATCCCTGGTTTTCATTGGATGAAGTCCACCAACACTAAGAATGCCAATTTCTAAGATACCAATCGGCTTCTTCCAGAGCTGCTTTGATGTGGGTCTGAGATCACTACTATAATAAGTTGACCCATCAAAAACATGGTAACCACCATCAAGACATACACTGAGGTGAATTCTACTAAAAAATTTATCTTTCTCCTTTTTCCCTTGTTCCCCATCCATCGCAGATGACATGGATTCTTCAAGGGGATACCACCTAGTATGGATAGCTCTATCATCAGCACGCTTGTCAGCTTGGTCTAAAGGAATAACAGCAATTCCAATAGTCTCATCCTTGTCAGGACCAACTCGATTTTCAACTGAAACAATCAGACGTTCCTCAAAGGGTTCAGCAGCAACAAACATCAGCTCTTGATCCCAACGCAGAATCATGCTCCTTGATTGAACTGGTTTTGTCCTCAAAATCTGGTTACCAATCTGTAACTTAACATAGGCGTCATGGATTCGGGAATTCTCGGATGCAACTAAGTCCTGTGCCTCGATCACTTTAACCCGTACATACCATAATCTTGGTGAATGGTAAACTTTAGATCGAATCTGAGCATATCCAGATGAAGAGATTTCACCAGGAGAGAGAGCATCAGAATGCCAAGCATCAGGAAAAGCTTCATCAGCTTGTGTGCCAAACCATACAGCAAGCATCAACTCCCCTTTTTTCTTGTCCTTACCCTTGTCAATCCTATACCATTCAGGAGCCAATGGACTATTAGGTGGAACACGAGTAGGAACATCATTGAGATCAAACCTCACGGTGCCAACAACTTGATCTAGTAACATATTCTTGTCTTTGACCACAACTTCAAGCAAAGTTGACTGCTGATTCTCCCTTGCAAAGGCAAACACCTGATTCCATTCAGGATCTTGAGTTTTCTCATAGTGCTTGGTAGTTCCTTTAAAATTTCCAACCTTTACCTCCACATATGGATCAAGGCCCCCAGTCACACCCTTTGATGGAAGGTCACGAGCTCTTACAACTCGTACAAAAAGGTACTGCATTGGTTCAACAAGGTCATAGGAGTTGGCCGGCCTATGCCCACGGATAACTCGCCCACCAACTACTTGTCCCCCTCCAAGAAAAGGGCTTGTCTCTTTGAGTGCATAATCCATTGGATGGGATGCACCTGAATATGCATGAAAAACTTTTGGAGGAGGTATTCCAGATTTAATCTCATGCACCCCATAGTCTATAGTTGTCTTAGCAGCTGCTGAAGGAGAAGATTTATACTGCTTTTCTTCATTTGAATTTGGAAGGTTATGAAATGTGTGCCTTGTCTCGTTTTTCTTGCGAGAAAAGATGTTCAGGATAGAATTTGTGAATGAACCTGATGATTGATCTGGGGTTGAGCGTTGGACAGCTGCGTCCACAGAGGGTTCCACATCATAAAGAGGGTTTGAGGATTTTATTGAAGGGTCATCAGTGACAAATACCTTCAAACCAAGCTCACCTTTTATGCGGGACAAAACGTTTTTCTTTTCCAGAGGGTAGTGCAAAACAACAGCATCAGAATATGGGACAAATGAGGGTCCAGTGAGGTGAACCTTACCAAGGAAGATTTTGGAACTACTGCTTTTGTTGTAGTGGTAGATACAGGCATCAAGAGTGAGATTTGGCAATTTGCTTGGATCAGTAACATTGAAGTAAAATTTCTCATTCCAAACAGGATTCAGATCTTTCTCTTTAGTTGTTGTCCGAAATTTCTGACCATCAAAGTGAAGTTCCACATAAGCACTAGACGAGCCCTGCCCATCTTTGGGCATAAGGTCATGAGCACCTAAAACTTCCACACCTAACTTGAGATTGCTCATTGCCAATGATTAATTAGCTTCCAGGAAAACTTGAGAGGCGTTATACCTGAAAAGAAAGGAAGAAACAAGGTTCAAGATTATTATAGTATCAATATTGATTTCAATAGCCTTATATAATCTAAAGTAACTTCCCGGCCATGTCCTCTATTAAACTATGAGTTTAATTTTAATCAACTGGAGTATAAACCTCCTTATATTATCGTTATCAATAAATAAAAAGAAAAGCAACATCATTTTAATAAGTAAAGATTTTAAAATAAATGGCACTATATGGTTTTTTTGGATGTATAACTCTTTACCCTGTCAGTGGATGAAAATCAAATGCTTAAATGGTGAAAGTTTTGCTTTAAATTAATGGACAAAAGAAGCACATCGTTAATCCAGCAATTTGTTTTTGTTCTTCATCAATATTCAAAGATACATTCTAGGCTTCTCGCAGTAGGATAGAGATTCTATGATATGTCTAAGCTTAAAAATCTTATTCTATTGGCAGACAAATTCTCCTAAGCCCTAACAAAGGAAAAGTAATACACAAGGTGTAGAGTGTAGTGTGTAGAGTGTAAACCACCTAACTGACTATAACATTACCACATTGACCAAGCTCAACTTTTCTTGAAAACCTTTTGAGTTCCTATCATAATATCAAAAGTCAATAATTTGGAAGTTCCCCAGCAAATAAACATTACTTAAGTAAAAGTACTCTCACTTGTTGATTTTTTAAAGAAATGCATGACCTGTTCAAACTAATACTTATTTTCCATTTTATTTTTTAATAGTAAAAATTGACCAACAGGTCAAAGTGTCAAATACAAATGAAATACTGCTAAATACATAAAATTTTGTGTGTGCGTGTGTAAAGGAAAGCAACAGGTTTTATAATTTTTTAGTGCAAGGGGTTATAAATTATTATTCAGTTGATTCCTGTCATAAATAAGACAGTATGGCATGATTCACCCCGCTGAAGTGAAAATAAAGAAAAGAAAAATAAAAGTGATGGATAGATATCATTATCAAAATCAAGTAGTAATTCTTAAAACTCAAGCAAGAAAGAGAAAAATTCCAAAAGTTTCAACCACCACTTGCACAATTGTCTTCTCCGTGATCAAAAAGCAAGACAATAATCAAAACGAGCCTTAAATACTTTCTAGTTTCTATTCTACGTATAAAAAAAATATTTCCAAAATTTGCAAAAGAATACAATACAACATCATATAGAACAGGGAAAAAAGGCATGGATTCCCTGTACCACACTACATAAGATGGTGTGATGAGAATCCTAAGATACTCTGACAAAAATAAAAATCTTAAATTTAAAAAAAAAAATCCAGTGATCCGTGACAAAATCCCAATATTGTGCAAAATCAAGGGTGGAAAAAATTAGAAAAAAAACAAACTTTTGACACAGAATAGAAGTTGATTCTCAGAGGAACCTCAATTAAATTTTCCCAGAACATAAAAACAAAAGGAAGCCAATTTTCTGCTACATCCTGACTAAAACCCCAATACCAGATTTTAACCCCCCCCAAAAAAGAAAAACTTTTGAGACTGAGACTACAACAGTGAAATTAAAAAAAAAAAAAAAAAAAACCCTCTTCAACAAAATCCAACAGCAAATCATCAAAAAATTCCACTTATAGCCATAAAGAAACAAACACATAAAAAATCAAAAACAAAAAACAAAATAAACCCAGAAGAAAGAAGAAGGGGAAGAAACACACCTGGTGATTTTGAGCTTTGAGACTTCACCTGAAGACTGAAAAGAGAGAAACACAAGAACAAAGTGAGATTGTGGTGAGCAAAACAGGAATTATATGAGAAACAAAAAAGGCAAAAGAGGGAGAAGAAATGGGATTTCTGAGAAGGTATGTTGATTGAGAAGTAGAGAGAGAGAAAAGAGTGAAGTAGTAGCACACAAATATTGACGCAATAGAACGTCGGTTTCGGATTGTTCAGTAGTTGTAGCAGTGTTGTGGCATCTAAGAAGTCACAACAACACGGTTTTATTACAGTGGTGTTGGGTGAGTTTAGCTTTGACCCCACTCTCCACTCATTATTACTAGTACCACTCACCAATGCGATTGCAAACTCTCCTCTGTCACGCAACTTTGAGTGTTCCTCCTTCATTTGTCTTTCTTCATCTTCAAATATAAATTATAATTTCTGCTAATAGTATTATTTATTTCTTCTTAAATTATGCAAATAACCTGAGTTGTGATTTTGCTTTTTACCATAATATGCAAATAAAATATTCATTTCTTATTAGATAATAATTGTGTGCCACGTTAGATTATTAATTAATTAATGGTTATAAATATTGTTCAATAATAAAATTGACTGAAACGTTTTTTATTCCCAATTTTATTTTAGAATCTCTCTTTTCTATTACAATTTTATATTTCCAATCTTTTTACTATAATCTCTATCATTTTAAGTTAATATGTTAATATACTCTCTTCAAGGATGTAAACCATTATATATTATTGTGCAAACAAGTATTATTTAGAACTTTTAAAGATGATTGGAGGATAAATTTTAATGAATAAAAAAATTAATAGAAAGATCTAAGGATAAAAAGGTTAAGTATAATAATTTAAATTTTTAGACAATATTTTTGTTCTTGTTTAACTCATTCTCTTATTAAGCCTATCTTGTTAAGTGTGTTTTACAAACTTCAACAAAGATAGTCAATTAATTAAATAAATGTTTCTGTTTCAAATATTTATGGTTATAAATTAATCTGTAAAACTATTTTCTATAGTAGTTCTCCAAGATATCTTAGAAATTAACATTTCTATGAAATTCTCTCCAAGATTTAGCACTTATTATCGTCCTGCAGACAAAAATTATATAGGAATTATATAGATAGACAAGTAATTAACTGTATCAAAATTACTAGCTAGGTTAATCATTTATAATTAATCGTGGTTTTAAATTAAGATTTTTTTAATTATATTTTTCTCATTGATTATAAAAAAATTATATTTACTGATTGAATATGTCTAATCCCTCCTAATATATGTCGGGTTTCTCCCATAATTCAACTTATCCAAGTTTGTTAAAGGCGTGCGATTATCTCCTAAAAGGTGTAAGCACAAATTTCTAAAAAGATAGAGCATTCGTTTTGATAATTGTAAATTATTCATTATTATTATTATAAATAAATAAAATCAAAAGTTTGAAAAGAAATGAGAAAGAAACATTTATATTCCTCGATAAAAGATGGAAAAAAATACTATATAATAAATATCGTGTGAAATATAACTTTGTATTGTTATCATATGATACATGGGATATTACTTCTTTTTTAAGGGATTTTCACGTTAAAATTCTTCAAAGGAATTTGTTGCTACGCATTTTATATCCAGTTTCCACGAAGACTAATAGGTACGAATCCAACCTAAAATTTAGTGTATAGAATTTAAAACCCTGCATTTTCTATCTTCTTTGTTACATAATCATAAAATAAAACTTCAATTCGACTATAGTATCATCTAATAACTTAGAATTATTTACATTTTCCAACAGTATTATTTATTTATTTTAATTTAATATACATTTTATATCTTGTGATCGTAAATCATGTGTTTTAGGAAATTTTTTCTTTCAGGAAAGTTGCTTTGAGAAAGCCTGCATTAAGTTTCACCGAATGTAAAACAACACTAAAAAAAAATTTCTATTATATATATATTAAAACAATATCTTTTTAGTATACATGTCAATCTCTTACGATTTATTAAAAATTAGTATTTATACAACTAATTAAAAATATAAAATACAGTAAGAGAACCTCTATAGTGCACGTAATAATAACGGAAAATATGTACCATTAAATTATATTTTAAATAATTAAAATTAAAATAAATATTATTTGTTTAAATAGTTATATTATCATCAACTAAATTATAATTTTAACCATATATATATATATATATATATATATATTCTAAATTTATAGTTGTCATTTTTTACAATAATAAAATATTCTTGTGTAAGTTGTTTTTCACTATAAATATCTATTCATGCTCTTATAATTAATTATATTGATTCATGTGATTTAATCAATGATTCAACAATATGACCCGTAGCTCATCAACTCAATAATTTTATTGAGTAAATATTACAAATATCCTTTATTTTAACTCAAAGTATTAAATAAAAATCAATATTTTGATATTTATTTAAAAAGGTGACATCTTTTAATAAATATTATTTTATACACATACACATGATAAATATCAAACTTTTAACTACATACTTAAATATTATGATATTTATCTGTGCGGAAAAAAATTATATTTTCATCCTGTTATAAATTATCATATAACTGAAATTATTATTTTTTGTAATAGTTAATTTCAAAATTATATCTAAGATGGTTTTAATTAATTAACATAATTCACACATATATTAAAATTAAATTTAAAACTGAAACTAAAATCAAAATAAATTATTATTGAATAATTCACTAGAGTTAACCGTACTTTTTTATATACATACTTTATACTTTGTTTTAACCTCATCTTTTCTACCGTACACATTCTTTTAATTATTTGATTAAATTTAAATTTGTATTTTTGTCTAGAGGATAAGTATTGTAGAATTTTCTTAAAAAATATTTTTTTATATTTTTACAACAAAATATTAATGAAAAATACAATAACACAAATTGTTTTTAGGAAGACATTGCTTTGTATAGATAAATAGATAGTCATAAATTATATAGATGAATTTGATAACTTATTACTATTTTTACATGTCATTTTAATACACATATAAAGACAAACCCAATATGTACGGGTGTACAAGTCAACGTACTAATTTAAAAAAAAAAAAAAGTAAAGTATATCATAATATTTTATATTTGAATCAACGTACTTTATTTACATGTTACAACAAAGTTGTTAAAATTAACTTGATTTAGTAGGTTTGGCTAATCTGAACTCTCAAATTCATGTTTTAAATCGAATCGAGTAGATGAACATGATTAATTCTATTAAACTTGATATCATTTTTTTAAAATATATTTATGTATTTAGAAAAGGAAAAAGAAAACTAAATTTTTTCACACGATGAGCAAATGACTTAAAAGAATGCAATTCTTATAAATGTTGACAATTTTACTCGTAGCTTTTGTTAATAAAATTACCTTTTAAGAGAAAAATATCATATATCTTTAAAAACAAAAAAAAAATGTATTTTTTTTAGAGGACCAGTATTTTAGAATTTTCTTTAAAAACAATATCTTTACATTTGTAATACATGAAAAACAGAATAACACAAGATATTTTTTATGAAGATATTGTTTTACAAATATATTCTCCTACTATGTGGATCCTTTGAAGAAGTCATAAAAGAAATCTCCTAAGTTACTTTTATGAATTACGTAATTACATCCTTTGCAAAATTGTCACCTTTTCTTTTAGTACCGAAATTATTACATTTTGTTCTAAAATATAGTTTATTCTTACCCACGTTGATATTTGAGGTCAAATTTTGATTACATCCATGTGTTTGATCCATTGCCAGCCATTACTGCATATCAAAGTATAAAGCAATAATGTTATTTTGTCCCCTCAGTATTAAAAAAAAATGATGTTATGCACATTATTTTCTCAATTATTATACAAGATTTTGCTAACAATTTCCCTTCATCTAGAAAATATGCGTACTTCGGGTCCCTCCTCTTCATTTCATTTTCAAGAGAATCATTTGGTGCTGAGGTAATACTATACTGGCACATTTATCTTTTTGGTCATTAGTGACTGAAAAACTTCTAATAAAATAATTAAAATTATAATTTTCCTACCTTCTATTTATTTGGAATCTTAGAAGCATATCATAGAAATGAGAAAGCAACTTGATCATACATGAACTTTCATTGTATATTTAATGAACAAAATTTAAATGAAGTACCATAAGTGTTTTTAGAATTGATCTTCCATTATAATTTTAACTTAAGTAACTTACGTTAATATTCAATATCAACTTAGGTAAAACTTCAATTTTAATTAAAATTAGTATATAAATACTTATAATACTAGGTATAAATGAGGGTCGACGTGGCAAGAGTCAAACATGCACAGAACAGATGAGATCCTCCATTTGTGTAGTTTTCAACTCCTTCGTGTCTGAATCCAATTAACTAATTAACTTTATGGCTCTTTTTTTACTTCCATATATATTAAAAGATAAAACAGATATTTCATACTAACTGGATAATGCATGCATGACTTGTTTTATAAGTTCCATGAGTGATGTGTCCATAGAATATTATTCTTTCTTAATAGAACATTCGGCAAAGTTTTAATATATATGTTAACATGTATATGTTTATCAGACACGTGCAACGAGAAAAGGCTATGCTTACCTAACGTTTAAACTTTTTTGTATAATGTCGGCATGAACTTTATCTGTTATTTATTATAAATCAATTTGCATTGCCAACCTTGATCCCATCCTTAATTACTTATATGTATATAAATTCTAGTATAACCAGAAAGTTTTTTTAGATGCTTGTATATAGTATATGAGGCATTTAAACGAGCACTATTAATAAATATTCATCTTAAAATTGAGAAATTAACGGGGACCATCTTTAATCACATAATCTTCACTTTATTTATTTTTTATAAAATTTTAAAATTAAATATATGTCATGAAATTTTGATTAGAATTATAGAGACGTGTGGTCTACAATTTTTTAATAATGGAGTGTAAAGAGAAATAAAAAAAATATATATAACAAGTGATGTGATAGAGAAATAAAATAAATAAATAAATGAGATGAAAAAGAAAATAGATATATTTTTATATTTGTTATAAATAGGTCATGTGTTTAATTTTTTATTTTCATTTATAAATCATATTTTTAATCAATAAATATAAAAATATTATTTTATTTTATTTCTATTATATGATCCTGTTTGAAAATACGGCCAAGAATACAATTTTTTTTCAATTTCAAGTTTATATAATATATACTTAATAAAATTATTATACATGTACAGAATTAATATATCAGATTAATTTATAACTAATAAATTACGTAAGTATTATGAATTTTCAATTATAAATAAAAAGAATTGCCTAAGAGGTGAAATAGATTTTCAAAAAAGGGCTTAACATATTAAGTTAAATAGATTTTTTTTAAGGAAAAATTTGAGTTTAAATTTTGTAAATAAAAAAATGAGTAGAAAAAAATTAATAAAAATAGTTAATCAATTTATTTATAAAACTAATAAATATTTCACATTTATTTCATGATGAGAAAAATAAATAAATAAATAACGCATTGCAAAACTAAATAAGAGGAAGTTGCGCCCTAAGAGAAAAGAAGAAGCATTGTCAACCTAACTTAGTGATGTATGTCCGGAGAATGAACAATACTTACACTGCGTCCAGTGTACCATTGATTAAGTTTGTTTGGAAATGATTTTAATAAAAAAAAATTAATTCTTTTAAGTTTGAAAAGATATAAAAACAATAGTAATTTTTAAGATGGTTTGACTAATTTATAAATTAATTTAATCAAAACAAATTTGTTTGGTGTACGAATTATTTTAGAAGTTTTTAGTATATTGTCATAAGTCATCTCAACTAGTTTTTAATTTATTTTCGTAAATTATTTTAACTAACTTATAATTTATAAAAAAATATATCTTTATCTCACTAATTTATTTAAATTTTTTTTATTTGTTTCATTTTATATTTATGTCATTTTATATTTATCATTTAATTTATTAATTAATTTCATTAAACACTTTCAATTAAATTAGTTAATTTATAAAATTTTAACTATGAGCTTCTAACTTCAGCTTACTTGAAACTTATAAGACTGAATATTCCATAGAATATCCAAAATATCTCCATGCAAAGAACAATACGATGTAATTTTTGCAGAATTTGCATGTTCCAAGTTTGGTGTTGGTTTTCAATTGTCCTTATGTGCAACGGCCTTATCCTACATGCCTTAAAAAATCTTCAAGAAAGAAAAGGATGCTAAAGAGAGTTGGGCCTCAAATTGATAATGAGTCAACTCAGGATATATGAGGTTCCAAATAATTATGAAACTGAAAACATTAATATTTATTCATGTGATAATTTAAATTTACAAGATGTAACAAAAAAAAAACTGTATACTAATAAAAAAAACTAAAAACTTTATGCTAACAAAAAAAATGTGCTCTTCTAATAATTTATTTTTAATTACACCTTATTATTTCGAATATTTTTACACTTCAACTAATTGACAGTGTTACATGTATGAAAAGTATTATGCATGTCAACTAAGAAATACTATCTTTTTTTTTTGTTTGAAACTACGTTTTTTTCTTTACTTGAAATAATCTTGTTTAAGCAAATTGAGACTACTATAAACATCAAAATTTTCTTCTCTAATATTTACACAACTACACGTCCAAAAGTTGAATTTAATACTATCGATTAAAATAAAATAATCCACATTAATTTTTCTACACACTTAGTGATCTAAGAAATACTTCAACATTTACACAATAGCAGGCAACCAAGCTAATACATACATTCAATACGATCTATACATCAAGTTAAAGACACAATATTAGATTTGAAGCCAACCAAGCTAATACATATATTCAATAAGATTAATACATCAAGTTAAAAACACAAGATTAGATTTGAAGTCAAATGTATTTTAAATACTCTCCTTCTCCAACTCACTTAAGCGTTTTTAAAAAATAAAATTATAGAAGTCTATAAAAAAAATCAAAATAGATAATACCTAGAAGGTAATGAACTTAAACTCAGAACATCTAACAATATTAAAATTAATTTGTACAATTTTATCATACCTATACAATGCACGAGTCAATTCCTAATTTTCATTAATTTCCCTTTACTTGGGTTAAAATGGTTGATCCCAACACTTACAGTTTGCTTATTTTAGAAACTTCTAAAAAGAGAAGATACTGTCTCGAGATGGCATTAGGCCAAATTAAGATGTACTATGTCTGGAATTAATATCTAGGAAAACATTACTCTTTATTCAAGTAATAATTAATCTATTTTACAAGATATAACTAAACAAAAAATGCTCTTCCCAATCACAATTCAATGGGTTGAATTTGTTACACTAAGACTAATTGATAGAGTGACAAGCAAGAAAAGTGTTGTGCGCATGTAAGAATTAGAACATCTACATATACAAACTACGAACAAGAAAGGGCTCTATTACATTGTATTGATGGTCCTTGTCTTCACTTGGTGAATTAATTTTTCCTTTTCCCGAAGAAACTGTGTGAGAGTTTGGGGTGGATAAGGAGGAGGCATTGTACATGGAGGTGTATGACTTGGTGAGGTCACAATGGACTCATTCATAATACGTTTCCTTAGATGAGCACGCAGGAAACAAGCCATACTTTCAGCACAAATCTCAGCAGCTTCTGCTGGTATGCTTGGTTTGAATTTCAAGAGCTTTGCATAACTACTTAATAGATGAAACATGTAATCATACACAAACTTCATCTTTAAATTCTCTACTATGTAGTTACTTCCTGCTTTCCCAATTGCTTCTGCCTGCAATTCAAATTCACATTTTTTTTAAATAAATTAGACATGGATTATTTTATTTTATTTGGATAAGTCAAAAGAATTTAAATGTATTACAATTTTTTAAAAGAAAAAACTACTAAAGGAATTCATAGAGAATTAATTAAGTAATTTAGTTTATTTCTTCCCCTTTAATTTTTTATATATATATATATATATATATATATATATATATATATATATATATATATATATATTCTATTTTCATATGTAAATATTTTATTTTCAAGGATGTGTAATTTTTGCTAGAACAAAATATATGTATTGACTTCAACACAATTTGTAGCATATTTTTAAAATTCACGTGAGGATACTTTCATATTTCATTAATTTTCTTTTACTAAATGCAACTATGTATTAAGAAGAGAGAATCACATGAAATTTAGGTATGACTCACTTGACAAATGTAAAAATTAATATTATTTTAGTAATTGACTATAATTAGCATTGATTTTTGTGAAGATAAATTTACTACAAAGTAATTTTAAGATTATTAATTTTATTTGGGTAAAAAAATAACTTTTATACATAGTAAATTTTATATAAAAAAAAAAGGATAGGAAGTTATTTATTTGCAAGTTGTTGGCTGAGATTGTTAAGCATGAATAATGGAGTAATTTGGGAATAATATTTTTTAGGGATGGTGAAGTTGGCGTCCAAAAAAATTATTAAGATTTTATAACACATAATTAAATGTTATTAATTTTTATAAATTAAAAGGTTTTAAATATATATTATATATTAGAACCATATATACCACCTAATAATTTTTCAACGGAAACGCTCTAGCTAGAATTTCATGCATAAACATGTAAGCCACAAAGACAAAACGGTTTTTGTTATGTATGTTGAAATTTTAGGTGGATCCTATCTAGCTAATTAAAATTAAATTCAGATGCCATGTGTGTAATGTAGCAAGAAACTGAGTGCCTGTTTCATTGTGCAACTAGCGTACTTTCATATCAGCATTAGTTTGTTTAAGGTATAGGAATCATTTAGGAGCAAATGGAGGAAGAAAATGATTACATTGTGAAGGTGAGCATTTCCCCAGTCCACTGCATACTTAATCTCTTCGCACATATTTTTTTCGCTGATAGGCCAATAGTGCCTCAAAGGTACCAAGTTCCTTGAAAAGAAATCATAATACCTAGGCTCTATGAACATGGTCATTGAGTCACATGCTGTTATGTACTTTTCACTCACAGACCACGTTGCCCCTTCTGCATAGATCTTGTATCTTAACACAAAAAGCACCACACACAAATTTCAAAGTTTAATAAGCAAAATACAAAAGGATTATATGTAATAGATTCAAAAAGCTAGTTAATTAACCCATACTACAATAATTATAAAAAAAATTCAAAAACATAAAAAGTGCTTCAAGACATTTACCTAAAGGTACATTGATTTTCTAGTTTTGAGTTCCCGAAATTACTTGCTTTCTCCTTCAGCCATTCCTGAAAAGGAAAAAAAATGTTAATTTCATCTTGAAATAATTAATGCAATCACTTAAAATAAAAGCCAGGGTTAAGATTATATATTTACTATGCCATATATTCTTGCATTCCAATCCTGTTGTTCTGTGGCGTTGCACTTGCCAAGTTCTTTCCTAATTTTAGACACTAGTGGGTTGCCCTTCCAAAAAGCATAGGGTATTCTATCATTCCATTTGACTATCTTGTTGCCTTCTTGTATATTATGTAATGTTATTTCCCATGGGCTTATGTTGAGCTCAGACCTAGTAAGAAAAAAAAAATGTAAGTATAAATTTTGTTTTACTTTTGTTTTACTTTTATTTCATTTCAATTAAAGAAAGATAATAAAATCACAATGTGTAGACATATATATATATATATATATATATATATATATATATATATATATATATATATATATATATATATATATATATATATATATATATATATATATATATATATATATATATGGGATAAAAACTTAATAGAGGAAATAAAAAGGAAACCTATGAGAAGATTAAAAAAAAGGTTACCACCCAGTAAAATGAAAATGTTGTTGTAAGAGAGAAAGACAAACAAATAATAATAAGTTCAACATGATAGAATTCAAATTCACCACTGCTCAAAGAGATGTGCTTAGTAAAAGAAATTGCTAATAACAAGGGAACCAAAGGATTGGTGAATATCAATGATGTAGCAAATTATAAATGCATTCTTGATTTTCACTTTCCTCATTTTTTTTCCTCCTATTTATCATTGCTTATACCATGAGTGAATAAATCCTCTTATGATGATTTTCCACATGAAATTATCATATGAAAATTATGTGTCTCTCTTCTTAAATGTACACAAATTGTAATATCATCTCATCTTTCTAAGAAGAGAAAGATATATATATATATAGACACAACTTTCACATAATATGATCATGCGAAAATTCAATGGGAGAGGATGCATTCTCCATAGCAGGCAAATCCAAAACCTGCAACAAAGGCACTTTAAAAACTTTATAATTGTTATAGTTGAATTTAATTCCAAAGGGAATAGAAGCTTTACCAACCCCAGAAGGTCCAGTCAGGGAACACAATGTCATATGAATTTTCTTCTCCACAGTAATGGAACACAGGGGGAGGTGACATGGCATTTGGTCCTTGGAAATTTCTTTTGAACACCACAGTCTTGTCCCCACACTGAAACATTAGCTCCAAATCCGGTACCTTTCCAGGGTACAACCTTAGAAGTTGCACAATTCCCCACATTGTGAACACGTCCCTTGTCTGAAACGATTTGGAATACTTTTCTACATAAGCTTTTCCATTTACAATTATAAGCTTAAAATGTGAAATATTTTTGCCTCTTTCCACCATGTCCCTTGTGATTCCTGTGCTCGCCCATGGTTTGAGATCTTCATGGATCCATTTGAAGTATTCTGGACATGTTGTAGTTGATGAATCATCATCAATGTCAAATGTTGTTGGGTAGTATGATGAGCAGGTTGCTCCTGGGTTCCCATAAGTGCAGTTAAGTGGGAATACGAGTTGTTGCTTATTGAATATTATTATTGTCTTAAGAAAAGTAGTGCTTGTTATTCTCGACTGAAAGACAAAAGATAACATGGTTAAATGTAAATTTGTGCTAGCTATACAGATTCTACTTTTTATTAATTTTGTACTATTTTTTATGCAAAATTATTGGGTAATAATTCATTATTTTATTATACACCCAAATGTTATAATTATGGTAGAAATAAATAAATAAGTTAAATTTCTATATATTATCGGTATAGATAATTTCACTGTATCGATCAATAAAAAGTTATAATAAATATTACTTTTATGATAATTATTATAAAAAAACAATAAACTTATGATACAGGTTAATGAATAATAAATTTAATTTTTATTTATTGTATATACCTTATCAACTAATTAAAAATAATATATATAAATTTAAAATAATAATTATAAAAATTAACAAATTTACTCTACATATTTGTAATTAAATAATAATATAAAAAATTTACATAGACGGTAAATCAACTACTTTTTAATAAAAAAGAATGTTATGGGACATGTCACCATTATATATCATGTACAATTTGTACAATAATGTTGCGTGGCTAAAGGTGTGTGGGAGTAAAGTTTTTATGCTTATATAATACTTTCTGTTACAGTTATTTTTTTATTTACATATTTTTATTTTAGAAAAAATAAATTAAAAAAATAACCATATATATCGTTTGTCTTACTTTAAAGAGAAGGTATATTTTAAGAATACAAAAAAATTTCTAGTGCGTACAATTTCCTCATGTCATAATAAATATATTACATAGTGTACTAAGAAAACATTTGCTAGACATGTTGTATTAATCATAAAGATAAAAAATAATACATTTTAATTCTATTAGAATAACTAAAAACAAACATAATGGAACATAGCATTCGCACCCCAAACATTGCATAGTTATTATTTAATCATACATTCCTTGCAAATTAGAATAGCAGAGTTTTTCTTTCTTAACCAACACCATGAGTGTAGATTAAACCTCCCTAGGGCATAGTATTATATCAATCCCATACTTTTCTCTTTCATTTTCTCCTCTGGGTTTAACTTGACGAGAAAAGTCTTAATAATAACACATTGACGACATTTGACAAGGATAACTACTAGCTGAATTTCACAATGAAATTTACTCGAGTTCTTATGATATACCACATCTTTGGGAGGGAACAAACGAAACCAAGAAAAAAAAAGCATATATCCTAGGTTTAATTAAGACATACAATATGTTGAAAAGAGATAAATAGATTGAAATATAATAGGTAGAGACTTACAAGGTCATTTTCCAGGAAAAAAGTGCTTGCAACAAATACAACCAAGATGATGATGGAGAAAGAAATCCATCTCTTCATTATGATAAACCACTCTCATAGCCACCGTGAATCAAATGCGAGAGGTTGGCCTTAGAATTCTACAAACTTTTCTTGTTTACTATTAATAACTGACTGCACCTTATTGAGGAATGCTGTGCCAATTTTAGGTGGAGCTAAATATAGTATCTAGTGTTATCTTTTTATTATCTTAACCAAAAAGACTCAGACGCTAAATTTATGGTGATTTATAATTTTTTTTATTTTTATTTTTATTTTAAATTATTATATTAGAAATGAAAAATTTATACTTCTTTCTTTAAGGGGTCATGGTCCCCCTTTTTATATACAAGTTTTTATGTGGCCCCCAATCTTACTTACTTCCTTCTCTCTTTTTCTTTAAAGTGCAACTATTCTAATTAAGAGCTTATGCTTTTAGGTGAAATTCTTGTACTTAGGGTAAGCAATAGCAAAGTGGCGTAGTAAAAGTTTTAAGGGAAGGTAATTTGAAAATTAAAGTTTCATTATAGCAAGTGTCTTAAGAGAAAAATAATCATCGAGTAATGAATGATAAATATACGTTATTAAAAGTTTTAAATTATTTTAAAAGGCTAATATTAAATAATTTATATTTTAACATAATAAATACTTTTTAAAAAATTGTTTTTAATTTCTTAACGATGTCATAAAACACTAGTTAGAATTTCTCTTTGAAAAATAACAAATAAAAATTTCTACATTAGTATCGTCAATCAGTTAGCAGGGACTTTAATTATTTTAAATAATGTTTTGCGTACAATTCCTAAGAAATTTTGAAAGAAAAAAAAATCATTAGAACATTTGATAAACAAATTCAGTGTGTCAAAGTCCGAAGTCTAAACGAAATGTTGAACACTTGGTGGAGTGAGTAAAATAACAACAGCTAGAAGGAAATCCACACTTGATTTCATTTTTATTTTGAAAAGTAATTATTTATTTTTGTAGTTATGTGAGAGATTTTTAAATAATTATTTTTTTCAAAACTAATCTCAACTAAATTTGTTAGGAGAAACAAATAAAGTGAACTCCTCCTCCAAATAAATAAATAAATAAAGTGAACCCATTTCTTTGTGTTTTCTTTTTAATTTTCAAAGTCAAGGTTAACATACAAAACTCTCTATTTGGGTAAACATTGGAGCCCAAGATCAAAATTCTCTAAGTGAACTTACAACTATATTATATTTACATAAAAAATATATTATATAGATTAACAAGTGTATTACAATTTACTCCCAACCTCCTACACGTTATTAGTTTTTCTTTTGGACAATTCAAACATGCCTCACATAACATAAACTCGTCATTTTCTTTTTATATAATAAATATTGAGTGTTGCTATTAATTAACGCATATATAGAATTTTCTCTAAAATAAAGGAAAAAAGATTGTCTATGAAGCAAACTTTAATTTTGATAAATTGCTACCCATTACATATTAAGGATTTGGATGTCTAATAACTACCATATGAATGAAAAGACAATGACATTTTCAATCAACTACACATTATTATATAATTTACATATAAAATAATTATTATAAAAGTTAATAAATTTATTATACATATCATTCTATGATTGAGAAACGGTATATTAATTAAATTTTATAATGAAAATAAACAAAAATAAATTGAAAATTGTTTGAAATAAACTCTTAATTTCATTGGTTGTAAACTGAGATTGAAAATTGGCATTTCAATTGGTATGAGCTCTGTCTAAATATTTTCTTCGTCTTATTTCATTCGAGGTTTAAAGTTTTGGTACAAGAATTAAAGAATACAATTAATTACTATAAAAAAATTTAATATATCACCGGACTTTGGTATTAATTAAATTTTTTATCTATATTTTTTTCATTCTATACTAAATAGTTAAGAATATAATAAAAAATTACTATTTTATTAAATTTATAAAATAACAATTAAAATAATGGTGGTATCATGAAAAAAAAATTAAATAAGTCTCAATTTCTTCACATAGGAGGTACGCTGGTTATAAGCTCTTTAACATTCATTTTATAATTTATTATTATTAATTATTACCGTAATAGAAAGTTTATAACACTCACAATTTACTTTCAGTTAATAGTCTTTTATTTATTAGTAAAATCTACCCAAATTTATAAATTTTAATTAATAAAAAATATTAGAAGTTTTTGTTTGTTTCCCTCATGACGCTAAGTTTATGCCACTTAACTGTAGCCATTAACTATTTCATTAATTTAACACATGCACTTAATTGATGGAATCACTAGTATATTCAATTATTCAAGCAAACCAACAAATTCAACGGTCAATATTTACGTGTGATGACTTTAATCTCATTTTAACGTAATCCTTTTGATTCTTCCCCTCTCCCCCTACCCCGTTTTCTTCCTTTTTTAGATTTTTATTTCAAAAAGTGGTACCAATTACTCCCAATTAAACTTTATTAAAAATTACATAATTAAGAAAATTTTATTAAATAAAAAATAGTTACAAAAGGTTATAATTTTCAGTACACTCACACTCATAATAAAAAGATGTATTTAAAATAATATACTGTTAACATTTTCCTTTCGTTTTAAAGTTTTGGTTGTTATGAAGGGAGTAAACAGAATTTCAAGATTAAAACTATTGTGTTAGTTCTTGTATAATCTTAATATAAATAATCAAATTCAGTTTATGTATCACAGTTGTCGATGCTTCTTTTATAATTTTAAACTTAATTCAATTCTAGATTGAGCAAAATTATTTTTTATTTATATATTATTTAAACATCATCTCTAATTAACATGAGATTTTAGTTTAAAACCTCTTTAAAAAAAAGTAACTACAAGCATATACAAGTACTATTGAGAAAAGCAAGGAAGCAAAGCATCAAAATTGGGATAACTTGATGAGAAACCCAGAAATTAATAAAGAGGATGATTGATGAAGATAGCAAGAGAGAGAGAGAAAGAGAGATGACTTACAAGGTCAACCCAATTGACGATGAAATTGGTTGAAGCAAAGAAGAAGAGGAAGACGAGGGAGAAAAAGGCAGAGTTTGAAACCCATCTTTTCTCTTGGCTATGTGATTGGGCACAACCTTGGCTATTGGCCATCGATGGAGTTCCACTCTGGCTTATGATGGTATATGATGACTAAATATATGCTCTAACTACCTCAAATATTAGATCATAGTCAAATTTTTATTTCATCAAGGTTCAAAACTTGCTTACGCATATACCAACGGGATGTGCAATATAAAATAGTTTAAGCATGTATGATGAATGATATCGTGACTTTAATAAAATCAGCTCGAGGAAAATTTCTAATGCTTTTGCTTTGTCAAAATAATTAAGGTGTTGTTTTGTTGGGATAGTCTTATATTATAAGAACATTTTGATATAATTAATTATAGATTTTATATATGTATTCTCTTCCAATTATAATAGACCTTTTCTGAAAAATACTTCTGTAATAAATTTTAATTTTTCTAGTTATATGATTTTGGATTTAATTATATTTTATCTAAAAATAAAATTTTGTTGGATAAAATATCTATTTGCAATATATTTTCAGCATGAAACAATTTACAAATAATAATAATGCAAACACCCATATGTTAATTTAAGTTAATAAATTTTCTTATCATTGTACATTTTAAAATATTTAAATAATTTTATTTTTTTAAATATTATTAATAAGTTCGTATTCTTTCAAAATATTTTTAAATGATTTTCACAAATATCTTCTTTAAAATAGTTTAGATTCAAGAGGATTCATGAAACATGTTTTTTTTATTGAATCAATATCTTTTACATGAAATAAATTTAAGGTTTGGGAGTTGATTACATATAGGGAAGATGTTAGCATCCTATGACATTCATCCTAAGACAGTTATCTTAATTAGACATATGAAATAATATAACTTCCAATTGTTATTTTTACCCTTAAAATGTAGATAGAATCGGAGTTATTGATGGAAAAGGAAATATATGTTTTTTGGTTTTTTAAACTTGACAAGAATTGTTTCTTGCTCTTATGTATCTCCTAATGCAATGAAAAATTCAAAGTTTACGTAGTTCTAGAATATGTTGGACTATTTATTGGCGTCTAAAGAGGTTACACGTCCAAAGGGATACTAGAAGGTGTGTGTGCGTCCAAAGGGATGCTAGAATGTATTGAGAAATGGAATGGATTATCCATTGACGTCCAAAGAGACGTTAGAAGGTACTGGAAAATGACTGGATTGTCCATTAGTGTCCAAAGGGATATAGTGGATGACAAAGGAAGGAGCCTGAGCTACTAGTTAGCTTCTACGTCCAAATAAATGCAATGGATGATAATAGAATGGAGCAGGAGCTACTCTTTAGTTCATGCGTCCAATGAATGCAGTGAATGGAAATAGAAGGGAGTAGGAGCTACTCATTAGCTCCTGCATACAATAACATGGAAACAAAAAATAGAATGAAGGAGTAGGAGCCATTCGTTGGCTTTAGCATCCAATGGATGCAGAGAAATGGATAATAGAAAGAGCAAAAGCTACTCGTTAACTCTTGCATCCAATGGATTAGAGAAATGGAAATAGAAAAAAGTCATTGCATCTAAAGGCATAGACATAGTTGACAAAAAACAACACAGAACCACTAATTGACTTATTGCGTCTAAAGATATGGACGTAGTTGATAGACATTCAGACAACAAAATAGGAAGAAAACTTGTCTTTGGAACCTGTGTCCAAAGAGCTGGGACAAATAACACAGTAACAGGAAAAAGACAAACACCAAAACTACTGCGTTCAATGGCTTAGACGAGTAGGAAACACATTACAGATAATAGAAAAAAGGAAGAAAGTTAGCCTTTGAAGCCTTCGCCCAAAGGTTGGGCCAACTAGCACAAAGATATATAACAGTTGTAGGAGAAAACAAAACTGCTACATCCAAGACTTGGACGAGCAGGAAAACACATCGTAGAAAACAACAAAAGGAAAGGGCAACCAACCTTTGGAGTCTGCATTCAAAGGCTGGGCCAACTAGCACACTAAAAAACAATAAAAGGAAAGAACTCCATCTAAAAAGCAGTAAATAGATAAGAAATGAGAGAGAAGCCCTACGTGGGCTCCTATGTGCAAAGTACTACATGGCAATAAAAGGGATAAGGGTAGTAAAGAGGTAGCAGAACTAAGTTTTCTACTAACTCATGCAAGATATGTAGATGGGTGAAGGATCATACCTAGACATAGAGCACTTCATCATTACTAGGGTCCTTTTTCTTCTTCTCCTTCTTTCTCCATACTTTGCAAATTTCTCTCAAGAGTTTTCCCTCATGTTGTCTCTAACTTCCTTGGTTTTTTCAGCGTTTTCCCTCTCTAATCATTTGAACCCTCTTCAACAAACCCATGTGGTTCTTCTTATAGGCCTTCGTGAAGCACAATACTAATTGAGCTAGATTCCCATTGAGATATTCTAGACAACAACCATTAATGGAGTTGTCTTGCCATATCCCTCCCAATCTCTATGGCTGATTTTGCTTATTAATTGGGGGTTGACTTCTCCATGGGTTTTGTCACCAACAGCCAAAGCTACTTTTGTTGTACCACCATGTCTCCCTAAAGGATAAAAAAGTGAAATGGGAGAGGAGCAAAAAAGCTGAATGAAGTTTAGGAAAAAAATTGAACATAAAGTAGGACAGAAAAGGTGAATTTCAAGCTAATCAGAAAAAGCTCCAAGGGTGGGCAGGTGGTAAGGTGCTTTTTCAGAACAATTTTTGTTGTTGCTTTTGGGTAGAGGAGTCTCTCTTCCTAGAGTACTTGCCCTGATTGAGATGCTCGCAACAACATGAATGAACCCTTGGATATCTTCGTTTACTCTTGGGTAATGCATGGACATCAACACCTCGGGGTGAGCATCATCATTTGAAGCAAATTAAGCTTTTCTGGTCACGTGTCCACTTCAGGACCCTTGGATGTATACCTCAAGGATCTCATCAATGAAGGACCAACCCCTTTGGGGTAGGACCCATACGAAGTGCAGATAGGGAAACCCCTCAGGACTTCCGTCCAAAGAAAATGCAGAAAAGAATAATCATTTTTAGGATGGACCCTTGTCCAACGACATTGTTGGGGGGGGGAGTTCCTTTGGACTTTCGTCTAAAGAGAATGCAAGTAGGGATAGAAAACGACAACTCATTGGACGAGTACTCATCCAAAAGAAATGCAAACAAAAAATGATAAATTTCTTTGGATGAACCCTCGTCCAAAGGAAATGCAGATAGAAAATGATAAATCATTTTGGATGAACCCTCGTACAAAGAGAATATAAACAAAAAATAGACAAACTCCTTTGAACGAGTCATCTTCCAAAGAGAATGAAAATGAAAAATGATAACAACAAATGATAAATCCCTTTGAACGATCCATCATCCAAAGAGAAATGCAGATAGAAAATGACAAAAAATAGAAAATGACAAAAAATAGAAAATGATAAATTCCTTTAGACAAGCCCTCGTCCAAAGGAAATGTAGACATAAAATGATAACGACAAATGATAAATCTCTTTGGACGAGCCTCATCCAAAGAAAAACGTAGACAAAAAATAGAAAATGATAAATCCATTTAGATGATCCATCATCCGAAGGAAATGCATACAGAAAACGACAATATAGACAGAAAATAGACAAACTCTTTTGGATGAGCCTTCGTCCAAAGAGAATGCAAACAAAAAACAAAAAATGATAAATCCTTTTGGATAAGTCCTCTTCCAAAGGAAATGTAAAAGGAAAATGACAAATCCCTTTGGATGAGCCCTCATCTAAAGATAATACATACAAAAAATAATAAACTTCTTTGGATGAGTCGTCATCCAAAGAGAATGCAGACAGAAAATGATAACGACAAATGATAAATTCCTTTGGATGAGTCCTTGTCCAAAGGAAATGTAGGGAAAATAGAAAAGGACAAATCCCTTTGGACGAGTCATCGCTTAAAGGAAAATGCAAAAATAGAGAGGACAAATCATTTTGGATGAGCTCTCTTCCAAAGAAAAATGCAAAAAATTGAGATGACAAATCCCTTTGGACAAGTCCTCGTCCAAAGAAAAATGCAGAAAATAGAAAATGATGAATCCCTTTGGACGAGCCATCATCCAAAGAAATGTAGGGAAAACAAAAAAGGAATAAATTCATTTGAACGAGCCCTCGTACAAAGGAAAATGCAGCAAACATAAAAGGAAAATTTTCTTTGGACGAGCTCTCGTCCAAAGGGAGATGTAGAAAACAGAAAAGGACAAATCTCTTTGGACGAGCTCTTGTCCAAAGAAAAATGCAAAAAACTAAGAAGGATAAATCTCTTTGGACGAGTCCTTGTTCAAAGAAAAGTGCAAAAAACAAAAGGGACAAATTCCTTTGGACAAGCCCTCATTTAAAGAAAAATGCATAAAACAGAAAAGACAAATCTCTTTAGATGAGCCTTCATCCAAAGCTGAATGCAGAAAAGAGAAAGAACAAATCCCTTTGGATGAGCTCTCGTCCAAAGAGGAAATGTAGAAAATGGAAAAGGATAAATCCTTTTGGGTGAGCTCTTGCAAAAAACTGTAAAGGATAAATCCCTTTGGATGAGTCCTCATCCAAAGGAATGTAGGGGAGGACTCTTCTTTTACTCAAAACAAGGATGTTCCTCTGTGAGTGTAGAAGAGCGAAATGTAGAACGAACATGTTCCTTTGAATGCTCATCCAAAGGAAACCAAATATGCAAAAACAATTTATCTCTTTAAATGTTGTCCAAAGGAAAACACAGTAAAGGAACCATTCCTTTGGAAATGAGTTCAAAGGAGCGAATGCAAAAAAACGAATACTCCTTTGGACACGAGTCGAAAGGAACAAAATGTAGAAAGAGAAATGTTCTTTTGGACGCGAGTCCAAAAGAATAAATGCAAAAATAGGAATGCTCCTTTGGACGCAAGTCCAAATGAACAAATGTAGAAATGAGGTGCTCCTTTGAATTCGTGTTCAAAGGAACAAATGCAAAACAAGAATGCTCATTTGGATGAGAGTCCAAAGGAACAAGATGCTGGAACATAATTGTCCCTTTGAACGTACGTCCATGGGAACAAACGCAAAACAGGAATGCTCCTTTGGGAGCACATCCAAAGGAACAAATGCAAAAATAGAGTTGCTCATTTGGGCGTAGGTCAAAAGGAACAAATGTATAACAAAAATGTTCCTTTGGACGCACATCCAAAGGAACAAATGCAAGAACTTAATTTCTCATTTGGACGCAAGTCTAAAGGAACAAATGCATACCAAAAATGACCTCTTTGAACGCAAGTTCAAAGGAGTGAACACAAAAACAAGAATGCACTTTTGGATGATTTTCGTCCAGAGAGAATGAAAAAAGGGCTATTGTAAGGAAGGTATAGTATCCAACAATACAAGTTTGTTGGCCTATTGTCCTAGCTCTTTAGACACACGTCCAAAGAGCCTAAATGGTTATGTTGACATTCGTCCAACATCCACTTCCTTTCTTGCTTTGTTTGTTTCTCCTTTTTGTCTTCTCCTTATTTCACTTTTTTTTCATTTTTATATTTTTTAAAAAAGACAAAATCAGTTATTCACGTGTAATTTTAGTTTCCCATCTTAATTTCTAACTTGTAAAAAATATAAAAAATAAAAAATACTTGAACTTGTCACCACATGAGTAGAAACAAACAATAAAATCACAATATCACTTAATATATATGGTTTAAATGTGCCATAATTATTACACGTAGATATTTTAATAGAGATTTTTTGGAGTGCAAATTACTAATATGCCATATATTATTGTAATTATAGATAACAATTATCAATCGATAATACACTTCAACTCCTTAATATTAACTTATAATATTATAATACTTATTATTATTTGCATACATTTTAAGTATATTTTAAATAAATTGAAAAATAAAATATATTTCAATTGAATAATTAATCAATATATTAAATTTTAATTTCATATTTTAATTAGTATATTCAATTTAATATACGAATTAGTATTAAATTTAAATTAGTTTAATTACTTTATGTTCTTACCTGGGATTTCTCTCTATGAGTCACAACCGACATTTGATCTCTTCTCGTGGATCTCCGAATTGTTCTTGTGGATCTTTGAGTTGTCCCACCTCGCGGGGACATATGATGATATATCTGTAGAAACATTTCGACGCTCAAGTTAGTTATCTCTCTTAAAAATTTATCTCTCGGTTAGTGAATATACTTAGTGTTCGACACTCGGGTTCCCCTTTATAGTGTGTCATGGGCTTTGGACACGTTATCTATAGTGATCGCGCCCCTAGGACGCACTCTGTATCTAGCGGCGAGTGGTCGTCGGGGGTGCTGGGGATCTCAACTAATATCTCGATGGGTGTTTGGACGTGGGACATGTTGGAGGTGTTGAACTCTCTAGTCAATTGGGGTATGAGGTGTTGCTCAATTACACTTTTTAATGTAAAAAAATAGTTTTAAAAAATAAATTATTTTAACATTATTTTTTTATATTTATTATGAAATGTTAATAATTTGTGTCTAATAAAGATATACATATATAAAATGACTAATTATTTTAAAATTTTGTACTAAAAATAAAATAAATAAAAAATAAATGACTAAATTGTTAAGATGATTTTTGTGTATGGAAAAAGTGGCAATGGTAGTATTATTATAATTCAAATTGATATTAATTTTTCTTAATTAATTATCCTATTGGAGTTTTTATATTTTAATTAATTTAAACAATACTTAAATTTTATTGCAAATAATATTAAGTATAGAAATATTTATAAGTTAGAATCAAAATAATTTCTCATTAATTAACAATTATTATATATAAAAACAATAACTCAATGTTTATTGGTGCTTACACTCCAAAAACCCTAAAAATGCTACGTATAATAGTTTTGTCATTTTAATGCTAATTGCCCTCATTGTTTTTTTTTTTATATATATATATATATAAAACAACACACTAAATGCATTAGGTAGTATAGTGATTTTATTACTTGTTCATGCTCGTGGATCATGAGTTTATATTTTTTTATTAGGTTATAAATGTAAAGTATCACTAACTTTTTTTAATGACTAATCTTTATCATAAAATCTAGCTTAATAATTTTAGTAGAATTTCTTTTTCCAAGTTTTTCTTTTCATTCATCTGCAAAGTTTAAACCTTATAGGTTTAAGTTTAAGAATAATCAACTTTTTATATCTTCTCACGGTTAGATATTAAATTAAATTAGATATCAAAATCGTACCATTTAAAAAAATATTAAGAACCAAAGCCAAGGAATTAAAAATAGAAGCACATCAATATATGTTAACATTCTAGCATAGTTCGAGTTAGCATATGTACACAAATTATACAATATAAATAAAACAACCAAAATTTAAAAAAAAATTACAAATTAAGAAACCAAAATCATCAAAATACTATATTACGAAAGAAAATGTAATTAAGTAAAAATAATAATTTATTTTAATTTAATATGTAAGAATAAAACAACTTAAGTTTGAGGTGAGGGGTATTTAAAGGAAAATTTAAATTAGAAAAATGAATTACACAAAAAAAACATAAAAAATGAAAGAAATTAAAATTAAAGTATAAGTAGATAAGTTTTGAAAAAAAGAAAAAAGAAAAGAAAAGAAGATTGTTTTGAAAGTATAGCCGATTAAAACTTGGGAAGAAAACAAGAAAATTTTAACTTCGAAAATAATTATAAAAAATTAATAACTTAATTAAAAAAAAACATGTTAAATAATGATACAATTACATGCCTGAAAAGTGTAATAAAAATATTTCTCTTTAAAAAACACTTCTCTTATTCAGATAGATTAAGGTAGACACAGACATAGACTACATGAGATTATATAATTTAAAATAAATAAAAAATAAAAAATAAAAAAAGGACATTTGTTGAAAAAGATGTATTCTTGAAGGGTTAAAATGTGATTAGCCGGTGACCTTGATCTTTCTTTTTCTCGTTCTGACGCATACTGAGACACAGAAACAAAGATGGGTAGCGGTAATTTGAAGAAGATTTTGAGTGCAGCAATCAATGAAGGAGTGGTGGAAGCACGAGCTAGGATCTTCGGTCATCAATTGAACCCTTCCGGCCTCAAATCGCCGCACAAGATTCTCCGCATGAAGCTCTTTGGTGAAAAAGTCGCTCAGTGGTACCCTTACGACATCAAAAAGGACGACCCTCTTGTCATGGCCCGCGAAGAACAAGAGTACTCTCTCTCTCTCTCACTCCACACACCTTCTTACCCTTCGTTTCTCGCCTGCACGCGCCCACACGGGAGTGCCCACTACCTGTTTGTGTTTATGCCTCTGTGACGGTCTTCTTTTGTTTTGGTTTTTTCTGGCGTTTCCCGTGGTTTTTAGCGCGTGCAAGGTTATGGGGTTTTGTTATTTTGATTAATGAATGGAATGGTATCATAAAGTTCTCTTTTTTCTGGAGGGGTCTGGTTTGGGGTTTTATCACACTGTCCTTCGTAATAGGAGAAATCATGTGTTTACCTGAAACCCGGTTGCACTTTTTTTTAAGAATTGAATACTGTGGAGTGGTGTGGACTGTAATGGCAGTGTTGGTTGTTCTGCATTTGATATGAACTCCTCAATATGTTTACGCATGAGAAGTGTTTGCAACACTTTGTTATTAGTTAAAATTAAAATTTACTCAGAATCACAAAATTGTGTATGTATGTTTTACTCCTTGTTTAATGAGTCCTTAATTGTGATTTTTATAATTTTTAATAAACTTTATGTAATAATAATAGATAGTCTATAGAAGAACTGAGTTACATCTTCAGAGTATCTTGCCACACTTCTCTTTTGTGAATACATGGATATTATTAGTTTATTGTTGTCTTGGTGGGATTATTTTCAATCTGAAGGTAAAATTTTACCTTCTGAAATTTCTGTCCCATTTTCTGGGTATGTTTATATTACCCCTGTTCTCTGTTTGCCTTTGAACTTAGTTTATAGCTTTCAAAATAGAAAGGTGGAAAGAACAGGTTCGACGCAAATTATGTTCTGTTTAACTAACCTAAGTTAGAAATAAACTTCTACTGAGGATGGTGGCTGATGATTATTTCTATTAAACTTTAGTTACTAGTGCACTACTTTTTTCAGAATGTGAAAACTGGATATTTAAATGAGGTGAAGTGTGTCTTGGATTTCCACTATGAATTTGACTATGTTGTCTTGCATCAAGTGCATTCAGCAATACTAATTTATATTAGAAGAAACTAGCAGCCAAATGTTACAGTTAAAAAATCTTTGGTAGCTATTTTCAGTTATCTTACATTGATTTTCACTCATTCAAAAACATTTGTTATCTTGTTCTTTCTAGACGCCTATCGAAGCTTGAAATGTTGAAGCGGCGAGGAAAAGGACCACCCAAGAAGGGTCAAGGAAGGCGTGCTGCCAAACGCAACAAATAAGTTATACTTTCATCTGTCTCTGGAATCATATTGTGGGTACTCTTTTTAGTTAAAGACAACTAGTTGTTCATTTGATAACACTTTGAATTTAATTTTTGTTATCAGAATGTAAACTCTTGTGCACTTGAGAGTTGAAACCACCAGCCTAATTTGGCTGAGGTCTCTGTCCTCTATGTGCGATTAAATTTTCTGAAATTGATTCAGTCTATCATGGGAGTTGGAATGCAATCATAAGGTTATAAAGTAGCCATTTTCTTATTGATTTTGTTATTATCATTTTACTTACAAAATATATATTAACATTATCATTTTAGTCACATTTTTTTTAACTTTTAAACTAATGAAATTGATAAATTATACTTTGAAGAACTTGTATATAATTTTCTTAGTTTTAAATACTAACATCACAATATTATAGTGTTTAGTACCTAAAAATGGTGTTTAGTTCAATTGAGCAATATTAATTTTGCTGTGGATAGTCATTGACAATATATTTTAGATACCTCGTGGTCATAACATCTTAAAAACTTAGTCATGGTAAAAAATATTTAAAAAAGAAAAAAAAAATTGGATACAAAGATCCCAGACTATAAATACAGGCCACAAGCCAAGTTGATGTCATGCTCGAAATCAGTTGGTGTTTTCCAATAGGATTATTCCTTCTCACGGTATTGTATTGTGCTTAAAACATAATGATTACTCAAATCTCATTGGATTAGGTTTATTTTCAAAATTAAAAAGTTTTAAAAGAAATTTTACAAGGAAAAAATTATACATGGCATATTCAATTACATAAAAAGACATTATTATTTTCCCAATGCACGTATTTGCTATATAATAATGATAGCAATTTCCATATTTGTTGCTTTAGTAAAAAGAAGCTTCTAAAATTAAAATTAGATTTAATTGTATTTTTTTTTCTTTTACTATTGTCATTTTTCGAACCAAGTTCCCAAAATTTTCAATAATTAGTCTCTTATGATTTTAATTGTAAAAATTCGATTCTCATTAACTTGATATTTAATATTTAATAAAAATTCATTAACTTGAAATTTAATATTTAATAAAATGCTAACATGTAATATATATTCGCGATAATTTTTAACTGAAAATTCCTATCATGTCAATGTTTTTAAAACTACAATTTACCGTAACTTGCATATTTTTCAATTTATACAATAATAAGATTAACAAATTTTTTTTGGTGAATTAACTCTTGTCAGTGAAATATATAATTAACTGTGTATGATAAAATAAAAATAATGCTATTAGTTACTTTTATCAATCTTATTTAAGTTTTAATACTATTTTGTTAATTCTTTAATTATGTTAAGAATTAATTATTGATCTCGATAATATTGTCATTTATAAATGAGTGAACATTTATCTTTTTAATATTTTTCATTTTATATATATAGTTTTAAAATTGAACATGTACTTTTAGTAAGTTACCTATTGGCTTAAATATATGTTAGTTTGGTATTTTCTGCATCGAAATATTTTTCCTTCGTTATATTTTTTCATCACCAATTTGTGAAAGTCATTTATATAATTCATGTGTAAAAATAATTTACTTCACTCATAATAATATCGTTTATTAGTATTATATTAATATTTATTTGTTATTTTTCATAAACACTTTTAATTAACAATATATTTGAATAAAATATCAAGGACTTCAAATCCATTTTTTTTATTAACTGGGAACATTTTGTGGATACATATTTTAACTTCAATTTTGAAAAACAACCATTTTAACTTCAATGAGGGGATTGTTTTTTAAAATAAATTAAATCAAATATGCACATATTTTAAAAATAAACAAATTGAAATTGGTGGTGAGATTAAATATTTTAGTAAGGTTGAATAATAGTGTGACACATTCCATGTCTCCTATTTCAATATTTTAAAAATAAATATAGTAGTATTTTATTGTTCCTATTTTAATTTTTAGTTTTAATAATGGTTTTTTAATTTATAATTTCATTATGTAAAAATAATTAAAAATAAATTATAATTAATTAGTTTAGGAGAAATATCATGAAATTGATTAAATTAAAAGGTTTGTGTGTTATAAATATATCATGAAATTATATTTATATATATAAATTAATTAGGTAAGGGTTAGATTATATTAATTAGATAATTCAGTTTGTATTAGATTAGGGCCTTCGTTAACCACCGTAAATATATATTAAATATATTCGTGTTATAAATTCCATAATAGTTACATTTTATTTAATAATATTTGTTAATATAGATAAACTCATATGAAAAAGTCAAACGTTTAATAAATATACTATATTTAGTAAGTAAAGTATATACTGATATGTATAAGATTAATTATATGTTATATATTTGTATAAATGCAACACTAATAATATTAAATATTACATTAATATATGTATTTAAACTGAATATTATTTTTACAAAACTGATTACTATAAAATATGTTATACCAACAATAATAATTAAAAAAAAATTAAATATATAGTATATATAAAAACAATTCATAATATTTTTTTTTTAATTTTTCACGGGTTTCTCTTATCCCATTTGATCAAAGACTTATTCGATCTCGTAGATTTTCGGCCATTGCTGGGCTCGAATAAATTTTTGCACATTCTGAGTCATGATAATTTATTTAAAATAATAAGTTAGAATATAAATTAAGAGATATCTGTATTAATATTTTTTATTTTTTCTATTTTTAATAATTGTTTAAAATTAATTAAAATCATAAAATTTTAATGTATATAAATATATTAAGGTATTTAATTTTGTAATATTTAATACTTATTTAATATATATAAATTCATATAAAATTTCATACATTCAATAAACATATTTATATCGATTAAATTTATTAAATATAATTTTTAGAATTGATATAACTTAAGTGTATATTATATTTGATAAGTACAATAGTTAACACTCTATAAGAAAAAAAATCTTCATTATTTATTTAAATACTACATTTCCTATTTGTAAAGTATGTTTTATCAACTACTTTTCAAAAGTAATTAAATTTATAGTGTATATTTCAATATACATATATATATATATAAACCCTAAACCCTATATATATATATTGAAATATACACTATAAATTTAATTAGATATTAAATTCAATAATGTATTTTTATTATACATAGACTCGTATAAAAAGTCACAAATTTAATAAGCATGCATTAAATTTAAGAAATATATTATATTTAGTAAATATATATTTACTAATATTAGTATATTTAATTAAATATTATATTTAATAGATGTAATATAAAATTCTATAAAATACTTTTTAGGGTGGGAACAAATTCTAAAAAATAATACTACGTTAATAATATTAAAAATTCATTTTTAAAATAATTATAATAGTTTGTTTAGAAAAGTAAGTAGGAATAGAAATTAAGAGATGTATAATTTATTATTCTTGAATTTATATTTATAAAATAATATTTTAAAAATAGTAAAAATAAATTTTGAATATACATCGTATTAATATACATTCAAAAATTTATATTATAAAATACTTTCTTGTAAATGATAGAAATATAATTTATCTATATATAGAGAGAGTAGATTCATAAATTATAAAATTAATAAATATAATATTTTTTAATATTAAGAATTTTAATTTTATATTTTTTTTTTAGTAAATACAATGATTAATAATATATGAGGGATAAATCTCTCTTTTTATTCATTTATATAACTATTATATTAATAGCATTAAATACTACTGTAATAGTGTGTTGAAGTCTATTTTAACTTTATAATTTTTTATTTGAAATGTTTTATGTGCAGAAATAATTTTACCAAAAAACTATACAGTAATGATTAGAAATAAGGTTTTTTTAAGTATGTAGTTATATTTAAAATGATTCACAATAATTTGTTTAAAACAGTAATTGAGAATAAAAATTAAGAAATAAAATAGTGGAAAGACATGTATTATTAATATATACTCGAATTTCTCTATTTTAAAATATTTTTATAAACTAATTTTTTAATCCATAATAATGTTGTAAAAAGAAATTAATGTATAGAGAGAAAATGAGAGAGGGAGAGAAGGAGAGGTTCATGTAAAAAGTCATACATTTAATAAATATATTACATATATTAATTTAATATACATTATATTTAGTAATTACTTTAATTACTACTATATAAGAAAAATATAATTATTTATATATTTATGTAAATACTATATAAATAACATGAGTGTTATATTTGTACTTTTCAGATTTAAAGATTCTAATGGATCAACTATCAGTTTTTGAATAGTATAAACAAAATCATTGGATAGTATTCAATGCATATATAGTACAATATTTTTTTTTTTGTAACATGTGAAATTGTGTTGAATATGATTCAACTAGGCTTAGTTGACCTTTGTTGGCATTGATAAGGTCAAGGAAAAATGGATATTTTTAGTATAAAAAATGAATAACAAAGATTAACAACACTTTTTTTAACTAATATTTTCATTTGCTAAACAAAAAGAGCATCGCATAATTTTTATGCTTTTAAGATTATATATATATATAAAGATTAATAAGAGGATTTCTAGGAAATTTGAGTAGTTCAAGCATATCATTAGTGATATTTCATTATTTGAAATAAAGAGACAAATGAAATTTCACTTTCACCGGGATAACTATCTCAAAATAATAAGAGATAAGATTTATATTTACATTTTTTTATTGCTTTCCATTAAACCTTCCCTGAGAAGAAAAAGAAAAATCTCAAATTTACGTCTTATAAATCACTTATACACTTACATCTTATTTAAAACAAATAAAATAAAATAATCTATTTATAGATTACAAATTTGAATCAATATTATTTTGCGCTACATGTCATTATAATTATCCTTCACTTCACTGACCTTCCATATATAAAGGATTTTTGTCCCTTGAGTAGTTTTTTGATAATCAATATTTATATTAATTAGTTATTGTTAGCATGCAAATAAAAGTAGAATAAAATTACTAACGAAGGAGTTGAACTAAGTTGAAATGATTGTGGAAACTATTAATGGAAGGAAGCTATATGTTTAGCTTACTGAGCCTATGACTAAAACGCTAGGTAGATCGAGAGAAATTATTAAGTAGTTTAAGATTATTTATAGTTATAATCAATTTTTTATATAATGTGTTAAAAATTTTAATTTGTAAAAAAGAAATTGATTTAATATTAATAGAGATTAATATAGAAGGTGTAATTTAGAAATATCTAATATTTTTTTAAAATAAGAGATATTTTAATTAAAAAATTTATTCCCTCTACAATCATATTATTTGAGTTATTGGAATTAACTTTATTATCCTTACAGATATATTAGTTGAGTTATTGAAAAGTAAACAACTAAGACATTTCAAGTTGAAAGGAAAATTCTATTAAGATAAACATAGTAGAAAGAACTTAATAATTAGTAGGTGTGAAACATAATTGATAGTCCCAAAAGAAATATTGTTGGAATGAAATAAATCATTTTTTTTTGTGTGACTATTTATGAAATACTTCAATCATTGTAGAAAAAAACAAATGTATATCTAGATAAATAAATGAGAAAACAACATAATCAATTTCATTATTTCGTGAATAATAAGGATCAAAATTAAAGATAGTGATTTTCTCATTATCAACATTACATTCCATAATCAACTTAGAATGTACTACTTCTAGGTATTGGCATAATAATTGTGTGATCAATAAAAGCTTTGATGAAATCTTATTTACTAGTTAGAATTATGATTACAACTTAGATATGTGATAGTTATATGTGTTGATATTATCTTATAAATATTCCTATTGTAAATACAAGTTTAAAGGGATTAAGATGTGGTAGATAGGTTTATTGGGGGTAACTACCTACATAGACATATAAATATTATCATGCAATTGTAAACATTCTCAAATATTCAAACACTATTCATTATCCTCATGTACTATATAACATCAAATTTCACATGTAGTTCTGTGTTTGATCTCTTTATTTATATTCGCATTGTCCTACAAGATTAGTTAATATATATGTCCAAACACTTTGTCTAGTAGCTTAGAAATCCATAATTAAGAAGTGAATATATTTTCTAACTTAATTGTTTAAGTGAGAATAAAATAATTATAACTATATTTTTAGCTAAGTTAACCAGATTTCTCAAATAATATAGCATTCATAACTTTTTTTTTTTTTGCATGCCATACAAATTTTAGAGATTACAAAACCTATAAATAGTAAATAATTAAAAAATATTTTCATTATCCTATTTTATCATAAAATTGAGTTATATTAAGAAAATAACTAAAGATGATTTTCTCAAAATTCCATTATCTAATTCAATCATAGAAACATATTTATTATACATGAATTAAAAATTTATTGCATTTTTATCGATGTGAATACTTTTTTATTTATTACATGTGTGTTTGTTAATCAATTTCCACGAGATAAAACATGCAACAAAACAAATGAAACATACTACAAAAAGCATGTTGAGACAAAATTTCATGCATAATGTTTTGTTAGGGCAAGTGAGCTAAATGACAAAAGGACTTTTCTTATAGTATACAAGGACACATGTTTGAGCTAACTTTTGAATTTAAAAAAATCATGCTAAATTGATGCAATAAACTTGTGTTGGTTTAAAGTTGTTAGATGAGTTTGGATTCAATTATTGCAAACTCAATGTATTTTGTTTAAGTGTTAGATTAAAAGATGAATTGTGTCCATAAAATGTTCTAATTGATACAAACAAATAAGTTGAGTTTTATAGACAAAAGACATTAAGTATTGATTGTGTTGATTGGACAAAGTACCTTTTAAAATAACATATGCTAATTCAGATGAAACATTTTTCATTAAGATAAAAATAAACAAACATATACTTGTGTGCATATTCTTTTTTGGAGTAACATACGTCTTATAAAAAACATATTAAAAAAAACTCTTAAAGAAAGGCTAGTGCCAAATTTGAGTATCCCCACAACATCAAAAGACACGTCCTTTGCAAAAAGAACATAAGTATAGGTACGACTTTTGAAAAGTATAAGTTACTCTTGTATGAAAGGAAACAATAAACGTGATTTTTTATTTTATCCAAATGACTAGTTGGTGGAATGCATTAAATAAAACATTTAAAACCCAATGAATAATAAACTTTATGAAAATCAAAGAAAGGCAATGAGAGAATATCAATATTAAAAATCATATACTCAATGTATGAAACACTTATAATTTTTGCAAGGAAAAATACACTTATATTTGTATATATTTCATTAAGGCAATACAGTCAACTAGTCTTATCATACAAACCATTTTTTTGTAAAGTTAGTTAAAGTCTAAAAAAAGTTTATGTTTAAATAATACTTTATTAGTTTATTTGAAGATACAAACCAAAACATATTTATAATGAGTCTCAAGAGACTTATGATGAACAATACTTGTAACTGAAAGTTTAGTTAGTAAAAACTTGATAATGTACCAATAAAGAGAACATAGTATTAGGTTTGAAATGAAATAATATATACTTTGTTTTTATTTTCTATTTATTTTCTATCATCTCTTTTATATACTTGTATGTTATATTTTAAACATTGTGTTTCAAGAATTTTTAGACATATTTAAACTTTGTTTTAAAATAGATTTTTTTTTAGTACCAAAGATACATTCATTTGAACTTAAGAAGATAGTAACATTTAAAAAAAAAATACAAAAAATAAAAGTTTCAAAACACATTTCAATCTCCTTATTTTTTATTACCATGTAAGAAATAATCTCTAAATATTTAGTGAAATTAAGATAAAATTTTAATAATAAAAATAAGAAGAAAAATCAAATATGTTACTAATATTCTTGTAAGAAAAAAATTAATCTAGTCAGCTACACTAAAAATAGACTATAATTTTAAACAAAACTTTATATATTTTTGTCTCCACAAATTTTTCCTAACCCATTGGAACAAAATCTATTATTTAGTTATAAGTATGTGTCACTGGTTTTTATAATTTTTTTATATATTATAGAGATCGAAATAAATCACCTTCAATTATATGAATAGAATGATACATTATGTCATTACATCGGTCTATCATATTACAAATTTTTATATTAAGCTTCAATTATGACTTAGAAACTATGTCTTACAATTCTATAAGTAAAAATACACCTAAAAAAAGTTACTACTGTTGTAAAAGATATGAGTAAAATTAACTACTATTGCAAAAGGTTATTATTATTGTAAGTAAAAAGCATGAAAGGGAATGGCACCGGGGATAGGAGACAAGACAATAGAGAGAGAAGAAAATCGGGGAAGTCTTGACAATAAAAGGAAGAGGTGGGGCCAAAAATAATAACGCGAAAATAAAAGAAGTTCGTACGCCCTAGAAAAAGAAGAGGGAACTAACAAGATTAGAGGTTTCTGCATTCTCTCTGTTGTTCAACCTTAACCCTTCCAAACGAACACATCAAAACCATTTCTCTCTTCTTTCTTCTTTCTCTCTCTGCGGGTTGAACTCGAAGAACATCACAAAACCCTCTTTCTCTATTTTCCTAGATCTGTTCAAATTCTCCAACCATTTTCGCTCCAATTTCCATTTTCCCCAACAAAGCAAACCCTAACTTCTTTCTTTCGTAACAGCTTCCTCTCTCTGTATAATACCCTAACCTTTCAAGATTCACAGGCCTAGTTTCCGTAACAATTTGTAAATTCTTTCAGTAGTTTAGGTTAGAATTTTCTTTGCGGTTTAAGTTTTTAGGGTTTTGAATCGGTGAGATGAACAACAACAATAGAGCGAGGTACCCTCCCGGAATGGGGCTCGGGCGAGGAGGTTTTGGTCCGAATCTCAACCAGAACCCGAACCTGAACCAGAACGTTAACCAGAACCCGAACCTGAACCAGAATCATCTGTTTCAGGCTCGGCCACCGTACCAGCAGCAGCAGCCGCAGTACATGCAGAGGCATTTCGTGCAACCACCGCAGCAGCAACAGCAGTGGCTGAGAAGGGACTCCAACGCCGTCGATGAGGTCGAGAAGACCGTGCAGTCTGAAGCCGTGGATTCGAGGTGTGTGTGACGTCGTTTCGTTATATATGGCTTCTTTTTTGTGTGTTGTGTAATTAGGGTTGGGGTTGAGATATTATTGTGTTTAGTTAATGCTATGTGGCCTTTTTATGGTAATGTGCATGCGTTCTTGGCTGGTTTGTTGGCTTGATGGTGTTTAGAAGTTTCTGATTGTGAGGAATGATAGAGTGGTAAAAGCCGTGTTTGAATTTTCAATGGCTTCATTACTTCGGCATAATTGCATTGGCGAACGCATCTGCGATTGCTCTGCCGTTGAGCTGAGGCTTTTCACTCCTGTGTTCTTGCGGCATAGCTTTTTTGTGATGCTATTGTAGTGGTTGCGGTTTTGTTGTGTTTCTTAATGTTGTGGGAAATGGCAGACAAATGAAAATGAGGCCATACTGCCACAACCTTGGTTGCGGACTTATTTTTAAAACATTGGGCGAATTGCCAGAACATGTCTTCTTTTGGCGTCTCTAGATCAGAGAGATCCCATTGTCTGTCCAGCCTTATCACATAGTCCTGTTGCTGCCCTTCTTTCTATGTGCTACTGCTTGTGGTTTTTAACAGAATTGAAATGTGCGGCACTTTTATCTTGTTTTGCATGACTCCTTGTCTGGTTGGACTGCTCTTTAAAATGTTTTACCTGATTGTCTTCTTGAGCAGACCACTTATTGTAAAAGGAAATGACATCAATGACCTTTTTTTTATTTGGGAATTTACAGCATTCTTGTTTTTGGTAGTGACATCACTGTCCTTTTTTCTGTGGGCAACAAGTGTACCTTTTATTCATTTATGCTTGTTAGATATTTGTCATTTGTATTGAAGGCCTTTCATTACATTTTCAGCAATATAACTGATAAATGTCTCTTAAATTTTGTTTATTGAAACCATGGTTGTTGATTCGGGATTCGAATCCTGAATTGAAGAAGGACCATTTTTCAAAATAGACCAAGATTCAATTCATAACAGTCACAATGACCAAGAAAAATTGCAGTGACTGCACAAATTTAGCTGTATAGCCTCTCAAAAAAATTACAGCAAGTCACTATTTTCTATTTCATATGCATAATCTAGGGATCATCATTCATCATCCTTAAGGTAAATGCAATTTAGTTCCTCTTTCTCCCCATCTCTAGCAATCTCTTCAGTTTCATTCTTATCACCTATTATGAATTCTCCATAAATATTAGGTGTGGGTATCATTAATGGGGGAAGATCCGCACTTGCACTCAAATTTGCAGAGACTTTTGCTAAAAAACAAGAGGAAGTAATTTTAGGGTTGTTTGAATCGGATTTCGCATGACCTGACCTGGTTTTTATGCAAGACCCAGTTGTTCCATCACACAATATAGATTCGAAGTGTGATCTGAGTTGCTGTGTTTCAGAATTGAATCAAATCACATGAGTTGTATAACAATTTATACAATTTTGATAACAATGGTTAATACTTAATTTATTGTTTATTTCTGTTTATGGTATAAAGTTTTTAAACCATTAGGATTATTAATTATGTTTGATTATGTTTTATAAGTTTTATTCATTGCAGCCACTATTTTAGTTATGATGGCTCCCCTGCGATCTGCTATGCCATGTAGCATTTTTGGGGATGGCAACACTGTGCTATGTTTTGCTATAAAATATTTGTACTTGTAGCGATCAGTGTTATATGGATCTCCCCAATCTCTCATGTGTCATTTTGTGTTAGGTTTAACTTATTTTGGAGAAATAATTGCAATCCATGTAACACTGCAAGTGTCTCTAGTTTTTTTTTTTTTCTTGGCTATTTTAAAATTTTGTGAAGCCTGGAATTCATGTTATTTTGATTAAGTAATTTGAACATGATTCTTTTAGTTAATTGTCATCCTTGGTTAATTTATCTATCTTCTTCTCTTCTTTTTTGATCACCATGGTTCTGTTGCTTTGATTTATGAATCACTTTCTTTGCTGGACATTTTCTATGCTTATGCTGAAAATGCAGAGTTTGTATTGTCCATAATCTTAGCTTATATCTCCTTGTTCCTAATGTTAATTCATGTTGCCGACCCCATCTAGAGGGAAAAGGCTTGGTTGTTATTTTTGGTTAATTATGGGTTTACAATAGGTTTAAAATTGTCACAAATCACAATGCATGCTTTTGTCTTTTACTGCTAGATGAAGCTATTTTTCTGTTTTCATGTTATCTTTATTTATTTTTGGTTTTCCTTTATAGTTCACAAGATTGGAAAGCAAGACTAAAGATTCCACCAGCTGATACACGCTATAAGACAGAGGTATGGTCATGGAATACCATCATGTTATGCCTCAAACTGGTTATGTACAATTTGTGTTAATCACATGTTCTTTGAGATCATTAGAGCATTACACCTTATTTCTGATATTTCTAATTCCTTACCCTTTGTTTTTCTTATCCTTATTAAAGTCATTTCTCATACATTAATAAATTATAAATGTTTGGTGAAGGCCATTCTTGTCTCAGAATTTATCTGGCATTTCATTGATTGGTTCATGTCTTTTTCCAGTGCCTTGTGCTCCATTAGGCATTTCTTGATTTATTGCCAGTTATTTAGAATACAACCGTACCTGTAAAGTTTACAAACTACAACTATTTATACTTGTATGGAGATTTAGTAGATGTACTGCATTTTATTCCTTGTGACTAGTGCAGTCAATGGCATTTACCCTATGTTTTAGATTTGTTAGCATGTTGTGATTATATTTTTGCATATTTTCTTATATCTACTTGAAAGGCATAATAAATGATACCATCGATGGATTAGTCGTTTTAGCTACTATGATTATAGGATCTGTCATTATTAATTTTTATTTTATAATATTTACATGTTGGTCCTAATCTGCTTTCTTTTTATTCTCCAGGATGTAACGGCAACTAAAGGAAATGAGTTTGAGGATTACTTTTTGAAGCGAGAGCTGCTCATGGGAATATATGAGAAGGGTTTTGAAAGGCCTTCTCCCATCCAAGAAGAAAGCATTCCGATTGCTCTTACTGGTAGTGATATTCTTGCTAGGGCTAAAAATGGAACTGGCAAAACAGCTGCTTTTTGCATTCCTTCATTGGAAAAAATTGATCAGGACAATAATGTTATTCAAGGTTTGATGTCCTCCTCTAGTTCTCTTATCTTCAGTTTTTCACCCGATTCTCATAACCTAGTTAAAAGGACTGTACATAATGATGTCTCAGTTCCATAAGCATATCTGGTAGCCTGTTACTGATTCTAAGCAGTGTTCTATTGAAAAAAGAAAATGGGATTTGTGACTGGTTTGAGGGCATCAGCTAGAGTTGCAGTAATAAGCTGGGCTTTGAGGGCATCAAGTTGGTTTTTGTATGTTATTAGGTTTTTGTCATGAAGGATACTGAAGCTTTATAAGTTAATTGTATGTAGTTTTGGTCTTCACTTGACCCAACAAACCTGCGATGTGACCCAACACAGAATTGAAGTGTGTGTGTATATATGAATAATGTTAAAGTCAGAATTTATTTGTCTTCTCTTTATTCTCTACTGGACATCTGGTTTTAACAAGAGCTCTGTTTTAATTACAAGATTTTGAATTTTTCTTTTAACTAATGGATATATTCTTGATAAGCTGTTGATTCTGCTGAGAAGTTATGTTAGATGAAAAAGGATGCAGTTAGATTTTGTTGCTATAGTTGAAAATAGGTGTTGTGATATTTTTTGGTGGCATTGTTGATTCATGATTCAATTCTGCGTTGTCTCCAGTAATTTCATTGTCGTTGACTTTTTGAACAAGCATGATGATTTCCTTATGTTTTGAATGTTTTCTATGTATTTTTCTATCATGCAGTTGTTATACTGGTCCCAACCCGAGAATTGGCCTTGCAAACATCTCAAGTGTGTAAAGAGCTTGGAAAGCACTTGAAGATTCAAGTTATGGTTACAACAGGTGGTACCAGCCTGAAAGATGATATAATGCGCTTATATCAACCAGTTCATTTACTAGTTGGAACTCCAGGAAGAATATTAGACCTTGCTAAGAAGGGTGTTTGTGTTCTGAAAGATTGCTCTATGCTTGTTATGGATGAGGTAATTACATTTCACGTGAAAGTCATTCATTTATATAATTTGGTTGAGAGGCACGAACAGTTTGTAAAATATTTTCATATTTAGAGAGGTTTAGGAAGAAGGTACAAATCTTGATTGGATTTTATTAGACAAATATGATCTAATGTGCATTTGAAAAAGCCTATTTATTTAAATAGGCTAGGCTTGGGCTTATAAAAAAACCTATTAAACCTAACAGGTTAGTCTATTTATCTCTCTATAATTAAAAATATAAATTCATACTATATTTATATATTTAATATCTTAATATTCTCATATCAAAATAAAATAATTTTTTATTCTTTAAAACAAATTATTACTGTTAGCCTATTTTAAAAATAAGCCTGTTGGTCTACTTAACATATTGGCTTATTTAAAAACTAGTTTTATTGGCTTATTTAAAAGCCTATGTAAAATGGGCTTTTGAGTAGGCTAATAGGCCAAACCAGGCTTTTAAAAAGAGGCTAGGTCAGGCCGCAAAAAAAAGTCCTTGATAGATTGTAGGCCAAACTTACACCTTAGTTCTATAAAACAGGTCAGATCTATTTACACAGCCTACCCTATTTCTATGCCTATTGGTAGTGGAAACAAATGCCCCTGTTAATTGGTTTTTCATTTATGTTTTAAATATTGAGCAGAACATATTTTCTTCTCCATCATTTGTGCATGTTCATTCTATTGCACTTTTAAGATTTTTATCTTTAGTAGTAACAGTTACTTATCAATCTGAGGCTTTACATAGCTTTCTGCATTTGTCAGGCCGATAAGCTTTTGTCCCCAGAGTTCCAACCTTCTATAGAGCAGTTGATTCAATTTCTTCCTAGAAACCGTCAAATCTTGATGTTTTCAGCAACATTTCCCGTTACTGTAAAGGATTTCAAAGATAGGTATCTTCAGAAACCTTATGTCATCAACCTCATGGATGAGCTAACTCTGAAGGGTATTACACAATTTTATGCATTTGTGGAAGAGAGACAGAAGGTCCACTGCCTAAATACTCTATTTTCTAAGGTTTGCTTTTTCTTTGTTCTCTTGATTTTCATATATGCCGCTGGTGAATATGTTGATGATGATGGCTTCTATTTCAGCTGCAAATAAACCAGTCTATCATCTTCTGCAATTCAGTGAATCGGGTTGAACTCCTTGCCAAGAAAATCACAGAACTTGGTTATTCATGTTTCTATATTCATGCAAAGATGTTGCAAGACCATCGTAATAGAGTGTTTCATGACTTCCGCAATGGGGCATGTCGAAATCTTGTTTGTACTGGTATGTTGCCGACACTTTAGCATCCTCCTATAAATGGGCACAGTGAGTGTTTTTATCTGTTCCTTGTGAATGATATTTCCTTCAAGTTATGGCTGTGTGCAATATTTATCAGGTTTTGATCCATTTTCTTTTTGTGATATTATCTTCAAATTGTTTTATTTTAAAAAGCAAATTTAGTAATCAATAATTCTATAATCTATATTTTGTTTGGTGGTGTTTTTATGTTATGATGTATTAATTTATGTCTATAATTGAACTCGGTTAGATTTTCTGTTTTTATATATATATATATTGCAATAATTGAAGTTTTTCATTTCTTTATGTGAAACATTTGCAGATCTTTTTACTAGAGGAATAGACATTCAAGCAGTTAATGTTGTTATTAATTTTGATTTTCCCAAGAACTCAGAGACTTATTTGCACAGGGTATGTTTTGTTTGTGCTCACTCCCTACCTAATTCATTTTCTGTGATACTAGTTATGTATACATGTTCTAAAAGGATGCTCTGCTGATGACAGGTTGGGCGTTCAGGGAGGTTTGGGCACCTTGGTTTAGCAGTGAACTTGATTACTTATGAGGATCGCTTTAATTTGTATGTAATTTACATTTGAATGAATTTTGAATATTCTTGCTGTAGGTTTCTGATGCCATTCTATCTTCTGTTCAGATATAGGATTGAACAAGAACTTGGAACTGAAATTAAGCAGATTCCACCACAAATTGATCAGGCAATTTATTGCCGGTGATTGGCTGTGAATACCAGGGCTGTGTTTTACGATTGTGGTTAATAGTAGTGGTGAGTGACAGTATTTATGTTTTTCGTATTTATGATGGACATTCTGGTTCCCAAATCCAGATAAAAGTAATCTCTAAAAATGGAGATAAATATGTGAATAATTTTAAGTGTAAAGCTTTTCAATTGCAAGTTGCTTTTAATGAAAATAAATTAATGTTTATTATAAAGGACTTCTGTATTGTAATTAATTTCTTATAAGGATGAAATAAATGCATTGTGACCAACCAAAAATATGTAGTTTTAATAGTTGTCTTTACATGGAACTTCAATTTTGGTGTATCTTCATTTTAAAAAATTTTGATGAAGTTTTTACCGGGATACCTTGTGATTATTAATTAATGGTGCCTATTTAAGTATGAAAAGATGCCTGGACATACGTTTAGTGTTGTATATTCTAAATTCAGATAGTAGTTCTATGCAGTGGTATATGCCTAGTTTTAGCTCATGGTTTGTATCAACTATAACTTGTAGCTGCTGCTGCTGTTGCTGACATGTGTGCATTTCCTACAGGTTAGTGTGACTGTGGCTCAAGCAGGTGCATATGCCTTGGCATGAGAGGACGCACTATCGAAAACTGGGTATTGTTGGACCCTTTATTGAGTGCTTTTCCATTAACTCTGGTTGAGAGCCCTGAAACGTTATTGGGACCTTTAAAAAGTTTAATATTGCCTTTTAACTGCCAGATAGTTACCGGGTCCAGTTTCAGTTTCCGTTGATTACATTTGCAGATTTGTTTTGTCACTACATGGTATTAGTATTGTAGTTTTATAAATTGAATGGTTTAGGGATAATATACCTTGTTATGAACATGTCCCTTCCCTATGCTATTATGCTATTCGGTCTGTCATTATGGGTTCTCTTATAGATTGTAGATTCTTAGTTGTAGCAACCTCAACATTTGCCTCATATTATGCCATATGGTTCACGGCAGTGCTGGTTTATCATTGCTTTTTGCCAGGATTTTCATGGCCATTGCCGTTGAAGCCTTGAAGGCCTTACCAAGTTTGTGGAGCCCTTTTTTTGAATAGGGTTTTCTTTTGGGGGTGGAGGGTGGGTGGGGGGGGGTCGACTAGTTGGGATCCTCATATTTGTTCATTTCATGAGGATGTGATGTGCAAGCACATGGTACTGAAATGGTATCTGCTTGGTAGCTTCTGATGTTCATGGATTTTTATACTTGTGAAGTAGCATTGGTAGAATGCGCGACATTTTCAAGCGTCAGTTTATTACTTTTCAGTTCGTTTTATAAACAGTTCTTTAGGTTGGTTAACAATTCGTCGCTAGCATTGCAGAGTATGTTGGATTTATATTCAAATGTAAAATTTAAACATTTGGTACTCATCAATGATTCCAGGGCTTTCCGACTCTTCCTACATCGTTGAGTCCTTTGATTGTGGCAAGGCCCATGAATATTTTTGCAAATCAAGTTACTCGACATTTAAATCATTTTAATCTGTATACAAATACAATAAAAATGTAATGCTTTTTTTTTTAAAAAAATGGGAAAATTATTCTGCTTTTTGCATGCTGCTTGTTGATTTTGACATTTGGTAAATAAATAAAGTTAATAATATTTTTGAAGCTAAATGAAGTTTATGTATGAAAGGTATAAACGTAGATTGTTACCAGATGTTGATCAACCATGGCTTGAAAATATTTTGTAGTGCGGTTCGTATCTCCTCTCTTTGGTGCATTTGGAAGGTGACTAATACTCGTGTTCACTGGGGAAAATTTGCACTATTTCATTGCGTCTATGTCGCAGCTTAATGTAGATCCCTCATGTCTTATCTAAAGAATCGACGTTTAATAATAACAAAGAGCATTGGGCTAGGTTGTCCTTTACTTTAGATATTGCTGCGTTGCACAACGATGGAAGATCACTCAGTAACTCCGGGACAACAGGGTTTGAAGGACTATTGAGAGATTACACGGGAACGTGGTTGAGAGGGTTTTCGTGGAATTAGGTTGGGCTGATAATTTGACAAGCAGATCAAGGGCTGAAAAGGGTACCACTTACCGGAAGGTGTACTGTTATTCTGATTGCATGGAAGCTTTAAACCCGGTTAACTATGGGCTCAAGTTTTTATAGCATTTCTGAAGCCTGGATTGTGGAGTTCGATCATTTCTTGCGAGACGGAAATGCATGTGTAACTTTACTTATTAGCTAAGTAGGAAAGTCATGTGCTCATCTTTAACGTGCCACCTATAGGAATGAATTATTTGATCCTTGCTGACTTATTGGGTGTTCTTCACTATATACTAGCTTGTTTCGTGTTCTTGTTTCAGTTGATTACAGAAAAGAAAAAAAAAGTCAAAACTAAATTACATGAGGGTAGAATGCAATTTGCCTTAAATATTTTAGATTACTCATATCAGGATTATGTAACTATCAACTAAAATTGCACTGGATTTTAAAAAATATTATTAATTATTAACAACTTTTGGAGTGAGCCTTTGATGTTATAATTTCTTGAATGCTCATACACTAATTTGCAATCTAATATTTGTATCTTAATTGATAGATAAGAAACCATCAAATCAGCGAAATAGATCACTATTTCTTGAAACAAACCCTTAATTGCTACTTTACAAAATTGTCTACCACATTGAGACTCTAGCTCCACAAAATCTTACTCTAACTACTCTCTTCTCATTACACCAAATGGCACTCAACTTGTGGTGTTGTTCTTTGTGGAAAACTTAATAATAGCAATAATAATGTGTTCATTGAGAAGTTAAAAACCATATATGAAAAAGTTAGGCAAACTAAAATATTTCTGAGCAGTTTAGGTTGCTCAAAGTGTAACCGATACATTTCTTTGTGAAAGGAAATATGGCTTGAACATACATCATCATAGAAGTTGGCGTATTGGTTTGTGAACCTGCACCTCTTGAACAAAATCATCGATTATCCTTGGCAATGGGTCCTTCACTAGCTCATCCTAGCAAATACTGTCGGTTAGTGGGGCGCTTAATCTACTTGTGTTTTATTCGTCTTGAATTCTCAGACTATATGCACACCTTGTCTCAATTTATACAACCACCATATACTAAGCATTGATACGTTGCATTCGTGGTGGTTTAATACTTAAAAAGGAATCCCGAGCAAGGAATTTTGTTATCCAGTTCATGTGATCTGTAACTATATGGTTGGTGTGATTCTAATCGGGTAAGTTGCCCTTTAACCTGAAAATCTATTTAGGCTGGTCTGTGTTTTTGGAAGAGTAGTCTACTTATCGGTAAACCACTATGCACACAGAATCGAAGTTGGGTTTTATTTTTATTGGTCTGTTTATTTTATAATAAAAATAAAATACTGACTCAAAAATAAATTTGATAAATTTTAGGCCTGTATTTTATTAGTCGGACCTGACTCGGTTAGCTCAATGAATTGAACCAATCTTGCCGACTCTACTCACAGTCATGCTCCTTAACTGAAAATGAGTATCGTGCCATTATCCTTTTTACATATGAAGTGAAGTGGATGAAAAATATCCTGTCCAGTTTCGATGTACCTTGACTATGACCATCAACTTGTGTTTTATATATAGCTAGAATTATTGTGCTTCATGAATGGGCCCAACACACTCAAATGAATTCTTGTTTTGTGTGAATGAAGTCTTATAAGGTAATATTCGACTCTACTATGTTCTTACTCATTCATAATTTGAGGGAGGTATTAGGTTACTAAGGACAAATTTTCTCATGATGTATACATAGGTAAATTTGCTCTTATATTTTCAGAACGATATTATAAGCAAGTATTTTACTAGTTTACCAACTATATTTATAGTTATTATAGTAATTCCTTTTATTAGTTCACCAACTATATTAGAAATGTTATTATCATAATGGTTAGATGAATTTTAGGATTAATAACAGTTTGTTTATATTCACACTATATCAATAAAAAAATTATCAAATGAATTTTATTTCCAGGTATCATTTTGTTATTTCCTAGTCGGTTTATTCAGAATTGACAAATGATAATTTATAAACTAGATACATATCTCACAAATTTCCACACCAATTATTGGATAATACGTTAATTTTAGTTTATTTTTTAATTTTTGTATTCGATATAATCTGTTTTGAATAATACAAATTTTGTAGATATATCTTTATCTAAATTTTAGTTTGATTGAGTCTTTAATAGTGTAATTTTCTAAATATATTTTTATTTCTTGCAATATATATATAACATTAGTTATTTTAAAATAATATTTAAAAATTTCTATAATATTTTTTTACATTAATTTCTAACATTACTTAATTGGGGTTAACTGCTGAAATGATTACAGGGTCAGATAATAAATAAAAATAAAATATATTAGATGGACTAAAATAAAAATAAAAAATATTTACAGGAATTAAACTAAGAATTGCAAAAAGTTACGTGTCATCACATTACAAATTGAAACCACAGTTAAAAACAACTAAATAACATTAAAGAGTAAAAATTAATGCTAAAATATTAAATATTATAAAAATAATTTAAAAATAAAAAATCGTATATATTACATAAATTAAAAATATATTTAAGTCTATATATAATATTTATCCTCACCGTTGCATTTCATTATTTTAAAAAGCAAAAAATATATATAAAATATATCAGCTAGCATCGCATTTATTACCTGAAGGTGAGCACTGCAGGATAAGGATCCTCTGGTCGAAATCTTATCAGAAAACCAAATCAATCAGATTCATTTATTCTATTTTATTGTATGATAAATTTAAGAAAAAATAATTCATGACGGTATAAAAATTCAATCACAGCCATTGCTTATAATGAATTTATTGATTTTTATAAAATTATATTCGTAATAATTTAGAATTGGGTATCTATAACCACTAAATTCTATATTTGATTTTGTTTTCGAACTTCACTTCACCAGCTTTATGCTTTTCACTCAAAATATTTTCAGCATGTGTGCCACACAGTAACTCAGTTAGGTAGCTGCTAATATTTCCACGAAATATTATTTACAAGTGATTTAGAAAAAAATTAAATAAATATAAAATTTATAATTTATAATGTGCTCCCTAGAGTTTTTGAAAGAATAATGTTCACTTACAGAATTATCTCAGTATAAAGTATAAATTAAACACTACCGCAGATGTAGCTGGACTTTACTTGAAATTACTATTGATCTCAGGATTTTACTAAATTATTTTAGTCTGAAGGGAAAAGTAATTTATTCATGGTGCTAACTAGTTTAAACTTAAAATACTCATAAACAGATAAACTTGACCATAAAAAAATGAAAGTAGTGTAATAATCTCGTAATTTTGCAAAAGAAATTAGTGCCTTTGTTTGCAGATGTAAAATTAAATTAACTCGGAAAAATATTAGATGCAAGAATCCATGAATAGATTCATTCCATTAGAGTGGATACTATACAACTTTATAAGTAACCACAAAAGAGAAGGGAGAACAGGATTAAATAGTAGAGGATGCGAGTGACATTTTTTTTTTTCTAAATTCAAAATAGTTTGTGAAGTATTTTTTATTAATTAATTAATAGTTTTATAATAAGTATATGAAAATTTATTAAATAAAATTAATTATTAAAATACTTGATATTTGATTATAATTTTTGTTGTAATTTTCTGGTTTTACCACATTATTTAATTAATTAATATTAATGGTAGGTAAATGATATATTCTGTTAGAATATGTTAACTAAGTTAACAATCAAATGATCAACAGGGTGAAGTGTATTTTTCTATAAGCTTACTGTTATTTAATCTGGAGAAACTTCATAGAAGTAAAATGTAATTTACTTAAAAATAAATGAAGTTAGAGAGTCCAACTTTTTTGTTTGATTTCACAAGAAAAATAATAAAATATATGCAAATGAGTAAAAATGCACTTAATTATATGATTGAGCTCATACAATTTTTTTCTCCTCGTGGTTTCTCCTTTTAATTCAAGAGGGAAAGGATAAAAAATAATATCACCTTCTGAAATGTATTATCTCTTGAAATTATTTCTTTTGTAATATCTATAAATAACTACAAATAAAATGAAAGATGAGAAATTATTTTCTCTTCTTCCTTTGCTTGGCATTATGGATTCAACTTTTCTGAAATAAACAACCCACTTTAAAATAAAAAATATTAATCATTGATTAAATAATTATCTGTAAATATTATATATGTACATACATAATAAGTCATGAATATATCAAAATATTAATAGTTAATTTTCTCATCAACACTAAAATTTATTATTTACACTTTAAAACTAATTGTTCAATTTGAAGGAGGTAAATTCTACGCACTCAAATACTTTCAAACCACACAAATTGTTAATGAAAGAACAATATAATTAAAGTGACACGAGGAAGCAGACTAACTTGAATAATATATATTTGACTTTCAATTAATGGAAATATTTTTTATGAGATCATGTCACTCTATCTTATTTAAGGTACTTCTTTTATACATTTAGGGGAAGAGAAAGCACCTCACATAATTTGTTGGTAAATCTGGAAACAAACGCATAAAGGGAAATTAGAGGGAGAAAAAAAGTAAATGATAATACATGCATGAGAAAAAAATTGGCATAACCCATAAACATTTTTTTTTTCTTTTGTCTAGTATAAGAAAATGAATCTGAAAAAGAAATAAAGAAAAGTAAAATTAAACTGAGAGACATAATCATGTCATCAATACGATAATATTAGTTGTTGTAGAAATAAAAATTGTTCTGTATTGCATAGTATTATAAATGAAATAAAAAATTTACTAACATAATTGTGGACGTGCCGGAGTGGTTATCGGGCATGACTAGAAATCATGTGGGCTCTGCCCGCGCAGGTTTGAATCCTGCCGTTCACGTTTTTTGTTTTAGCGAAACTGAAATTTATTTTACCAAATTGAAAACAAACAAACAACTGCTAATTATTTCCTCCTTTTTTAATTTATTATTTAATATTATCTTTTTAATAAAATTATTTTTAATTTTTAATATATCTTCTATCTCTTTTATTTTAAAAAATAATTGTTACAATTATATTTTCTAACAAATACATATATAATTAAAACCAATTAATATCGTTTTAAAATAATAAATAAATAAATTCATAAAAGTAAAAAATAAGTTTTTTTAAAGAAAAAAGTAAAGAAAAGAAAATATAGTCAAGCAGTTTTTTTTTTTTTTTTACTATAATACATACGCAAAGTACCATTCACAAAATTTTTCTAAATCAAAAAATATATCTAGTCACATTCAATGAATTTTCCCTTCTAACATTATTTTATTTATAAAATTTAAATTCTCGAAAAATATTGATGTATAGGTTAGAATTATTTTGAAATTAAATTGCAAATGCTCCTTTTTTTTTTCCCTTTCTATGTAGAAAAACAAATGCTTATTATAGAATTAAAAAAAAACAAAAAAAATGCTTATTAGATGCCGAATCCGTACACTGAGTGTCATTAAATGCACCTTCATTGATGCTTCTTTTCTGCTCTGTCCACCCTTTGAAAATCTCTGAGCATATGTTACTGTGTGTGTTTATATGTACAAGTTGAATTCAATTCATTGTGCAATTCAATTATTAACCCTTTTTTATTTTTTCGTGTTCTCGATTCTTCCATTAATGTAGTCACTATCGTATTCACTGCATCAGCTTTTATCTGTCATGCCATTTATGTGCATAACAAAATCATTTAATAAAGAACACACACCCTTTATCTTCTTTTATCATGCACCTTTTATTTTTTCGTATTTCACGTATGATAATTTTTATTTTTTTATAGTGTTTCTTATTTTTTTATAACAATTAAATAAAACTAAATCCAGTTGTTACTATAAAAATATATAAATGTTTACTTTTTTATTTAATGAATTAAAAAATGTTATTAGAAAATTTTAAACCTTTTATTACTTCAACAGATAAATAAAAGCTATACTAAAATACATAAATATATTTAATTAAGTATAAGATATTAAAATCTTAATAATCAACTTTTAAATTAATTATAAAAAGCGTACTCTTTAATCACTACTCGTTTGTTTTAATTTCAGCAGAACTAATTTCAATAAAATTATTTTAAATTATAATATAAGAAAATTAAACGAAAGGTATAGTTGTGTATTTGTATAATTTAAAATAGCTTTTAATCGCCCAGGATTACTTGGGGGTACTTAAATTGAATTTTGAGTTAAAATATTTTATCAAAATAATTCTTAAATAAAATATTCAAATATAGAATGTGGTTGCAAAGAAAATTAGATTGTTTATAAATTTAAGTCAACATGACTTTTCTCATTATTTAACTAACTTATTTGACAAAAAATAAGTTATTATAAGTGTTTGGTTATAATTAAAAAAAAAAGCTTATTGACTTTAAAACTCTGATGTATAAGTTAAAAACTGATGTATAAGCTTAGAAGGAAGGAATTGCATTTTTCTCTCTCTAATTTTATCCTTATTAATTTCTAAAAATTACAAATTTTTATCTTCCCTTAATTATTATCCAGATTTTAAATAAATTATAGGGACAAATTTAGTCATTTTAAAAATTAAAAAAAAATAGAAATAAAAGACTAAATATCTTTTATATAATTTTATAGGAACATATATGAAAATGTCTTTTAATAATTTTATATATAACAACTATCTAATTAATTAATTTCACAAATACATTTAATTCAACCATCTAACTTATCATTTTTAATTTCATCTTCTTTAACTTTCAATAACTTTTTAACTATCATTAACTTTATTATCTAATTATGCCAAACACAATTACTCACTTAAAAATGATTTTTTTATTATTAAAATTATAAATACTATTCAAAATCAAGCTCCTAAAATGAGTTAGTACAATTGGCTGGTCTCATGTTAAAAAATAGTCATCAAAATTTAATTCGTTGTAAAAAAAAAAAACTTATTGACATAGAAAGAGGTCCAGATAAATGTTAATTTGATTTTCGTTATTATTTTTACTTCTTTTATTTTTTTTTATATTTGCGTCAATAAGTCAATGCTTCGTAAACACCAAATTGATTTTTATTATTGTTTTATTTTTTACCACCACTAATTATTATTTTAAAAGAAGTTTTTTAATATGAATGTTGACTAGACGGATGCTGGGTTTTTTTTTTTTTTTTTTCATTTTTCTTGGAATCATCTCTGCTAAAATTTAGTCCCTCCACTCCCATTCCTTTTCTCTTTTCAATGGTGGTGTTTGGAGTGGTATGGTCTCATTCATGGTGGATCATTGGCAATGGGGTTCAACAAAGTGGTGGCTTGTCTGGAGAATGACATTTCAGTTTGTTTTCTTTGTTTGAGAGAGAAGACATCTAGTGTGTAGCTTGATGTTGTGTGGTGGGTGCAAAGATGTTTCATTTTTGTGGTATTGAGAGGGTTAGGCTAACACTAGAAAGGGATAACTATAAGGTAATTGCTTAGATTGACGATAAATTAATCTTTAGTATCGGGCTTTTGTGATTAGTGTTGAACATTTTTCTTGTAATGTTTTACCCAAAATAATTAATCACATTGAAAGTGAAATTATTTGTAAAAGCCATTGGAGAATATTTTATCTAGACATGGTGTTTTCAACAAGAAGGTTTTGTTAAGAAACGATTAAAAAAGTATTTATGATAATGCAGTTTCTTGATAATGTTCTAAAAAAAAATCCCCGCTACTAAGCATGATAATTAACGGGATTGTTTGGTTTGAAAAAATATTTTCTATTTATATAAATAGTTTGTATAAGAATTAATGAAAAAAGAAAGTAAAAAGAGAAAACAATAAATAGTTCTTTTTACTATTTTTTATATAACTTTTTAAAAATAAAAACAATATGACATTTTTAGTGATTAAAAGTGAATTAAAAAACATATTCTCAACTCAAACTGTCCCTACAATTTATAATTTAAGATTCCTGACCTAGCTAAATACTCTCTTGAGAACTTGTACAAATTCATTTCAGTTTCTTTCACTTAAGCACCAATTATTTATACAAGTACGTACAATTCGCTTAAAACCAATAATTATGGAAGCAGTAACTATTATCTTTTTAAAATCATACATACATGAGATGTAAAACTAAACATGTTATAAATTAAAAATGCCCTTAGATTAACCATTTATTTTTGTAATAGTTATTTTCATCTAAGACCATAAATTCACAATATAATATTTTCTTTCTAACATAATTATTTCAATATGTAATATCAAACTTGAAATCCTAAAATTATAATTAAGAGAAAGATATAGTTATTAGCTACAGTTAGTGGCAATTGTGGGAATAAGTGAAATGATGTAGGCAAAGGAAGGGAGATAAAGATGGTCTTACAAGTATATCGGCAAGAATATAAGAAAAGAAAAGCACACACAATGTACGTGCAACAATATCAACGATGATTCAACTTCTGAATGCTACTGAACACATTTATTGCATAAAGCCAGCTTGAAACTCGCCTATAGTCCTTGCAAGCCCCGCATCATTAAATACTGTCTCCTCAAATACCCATAAACATCATACACATTTTGTTTTAACTTTAAATCTTTTCCAATTTATGTCATACCCACTTCGAGGTTTCAACTATTAGCAACGTACAGGGAAACTCACACTTCAAGGTGTGTGAAATTCTAAACATGTTGCTCTCTTTATATATATCTCTTTGGTTTATGAAATATAATTTTTTTTTTCACTTTGTTAATGTCGTGTGGTTAGGATGGGAAGGACACCCTGTTGTGACAAGATGGGCTTGAAGAAGGGTCCTTGGACAGCTGAAGAGGATGAGATTCTTGTCAATTATATCAACAAAAATGGTGGTCATGGAAGTTGGCGTTCTCTTCCCAAGTTAGCAGGTTTTTATGTTCTTTTTTATGAAGATATAGTTGCCAAGTATTTGTTAACTATATTAAAATTTTTTGACTGATTATTTTTAGTAAAAAGAAAATTTCGCAACTCAAATTTAAGAGTTTAATGAATTTAAGTCCAGTTACACTCACCAAAATTTCTCTAGAGTGCCTTTTTTTTTGTTTCTTGCTTGAGGTCCTTGTTTAATGTTTTGAAACTGTACTTGAACAATCACTTTTCTCTATTTGAAGCAAAAGTTTCCCCGTTTTGTTACACTAAGAAACCAATGAAAAATGCGGCTTTTGAAACTATGTTTCCATTATGAAGCATGTTTCTTAAATTTAGTTTTTTTTTTTTAATTTGCTGGTAAATTTGCAGCTTTAGTTAGAGGAGCTTTTCTTTGGGTCCCTTTAATGGGTTTTAAACTTTTAATTTACCCACCAAGTTATTAGAACAATAATGGGTTGAAGAGCAGGAGAGAGTGGCCCTTTATTTTAAAATGGAATATAAATAATTTTTAAGCATTGGTTGTGATTGAAGTGTGTACTCAAATTAAGTTGGGTTGTAGATTATATAGCCATTCTTAGTCATAATATCAAGTAATGTTTTTTCTGTTGATTTTCTCTTGTTCTTTTTGTGTTCTGAACGGAAAACTTGGTCTTGATAATTTTGGTTAGATTTGTTACACACAAGCTAACCAAGTGGCAAAGCACATCCATTTGGAGATTTTTCTTTGACAAATGTTGTTTTTGTATTTAGTTCGAATTATTGTGAAAGGACAAAAGAATAGTTGGCCATATAACTTGGTTTTTAACCCACCCTTTCAGGTCTTGTTCGTTGTGGTAAGAGTTGCCGGCTAAGATGGACCAACTACCTCAGACCAGATATTAAACGGGGTCCCTTTACCCTTGAGGAAGAAAAACTAATCATACAGCTTCATGGTATCCTTGGAAATAGGTACTTAATGTTGACCAAGAGAGAGAGACACACACAAAATTTTAACATAACTTTCTTAAATGAAAATCCATCATCTCACATGACAAGATCTATTTCCATTCTTTGTGTTTGCTTTCAACTTATACTTAGCTTCATTAAAGAAGTGTTAGGGGTCTTGCAACCCTCCAATGGAAAGTTTTCAGAATTGAAAGTTTTGATACATGTGACATGTCCTATTGCTCTCACTAGTGTGGCTGTACCTCTGCTGTGTAGCGAGAAAGAAGAAGAGAAAGACATTGGATTTAGGTGGGACCCACTTAACAAAAGAGAAAGACACAATAACTAATAAATGAGTGGTCTTGCCCTGATCTTGTGTCTTTTTTTTCTCTCCTCACAGCATGGTCCAACTACAGGAGAGAATCTAAATTTTCTATTGTTGTAGATGGATAGAAACTAAATGGAGCAAATGATAAACTCTTGAGTGATTAGGCTCTTTGGAAACTAAACAACTGCCCTATGAATAAAATATGTATAGTCTTGTTCATATTAAAACTGCATGTTAATATTAGTTAAAATTTATTAAAAATTATAAAATTAGATAATTATTAAATGTAAAATGAGATTTACTTAAATCTATTATTTCTAATAAATTTGAAGGAATAAAAAAAAAGGGGGGTTGAAGAGAGCGAAATGCATTTAAGAGTGTTAACTAAATGAAGCAATGAACAGGTGGGCCGCAATAGCCTCTCAGCTACCAGGAAGAACAGACAACGAGATAAAGAACTTATGGAACACCCACTTGAAGAAGCGTCTCATTTGCATGGGCCTTGACCCACAAACCCACCAGGCACTGGGCTCATCACGGAACCCAAACGACAAGGCCCAGGCGTCATCGACATCAACCCGGCACATGGCCCAGTGGGAGAGTGCAAGGCTGGAAGCAGAGGCCCGGCTCTCAAGGGAATCATCATCATCCATTGCCAACAAAACTGATTCAGACTATTTTCTAAAAATGTGGAACTCTGAAGTTGGAGAATGTTTTCGGAAATCAGATAAGAAAGGTAGCTCCCAAAGTCCCACATCGCTAGGGTCGGTCTCGCAGTCTGCCACTACAACAGATTATGCTTGCAATAGCATTGTCAAAGAAGATATGGAATGGGGTGAAAGAAAAATAGGGTCGGATTCATCAAGCTGTAGTGAACTAGAAGAGTCGTGTGACACTTCATTGCAGCACTTGTTGGACTTTCCTATAAACAATGACATGAGCTTCTTGGAATGAAACCTCTCTTACTTGCACCAACACTTTATAGTCTTCATATCCTGTCATCTACTTTTTTCTTCACTTAGTATATGAGAACATCAACTAGTAGTATAGTAATTACCTCACTATGACACTTACTTATTCACCATTATTACTTTTAACGCTTTTCAGGACTGTTAAATGTAATTTTGTTTCTTATCTAATTTGTTATATATATAATTTTGAAATTTATATTTTTTTTGTTGCGTGTTTTATGCAGTAATAAAGTTTGAATTTAATATCTTGTACAGATTGTTGAATATTTTATCATTGTACAAATTATTCAATATTTTATCATTAAAATTATTGTTAGAGTTGTAAATAAGTTAAATCAAGCTAAATTAAGTTCCACTCAATAATGATTGATTTAACTTGAAGATCGATCTGAGTTTGATGTGGATATTTTTATTTTCAGTTCAAACTCAATTCGATTTAAAATTATAATTATTTTATATATTTTTATTTATTTATTTAATATAAAAATAAAATTAATAATAAAAATTTAATATTATATATATATATATATATATTTATTTATTTATTTATTTATTTGTTGATTCGTAAACTAAATAAATCAAACTACAAAAGAAATACACGTCGGGTTTTTAAAACAATTTAAATTATTTCAATAATAATCCATTTAATTTGTTTTACCGAGAAAGTCTATGATTCAAGTTTATATAGCTCTAATATTCTTACAGATACTAATAATATTTACAATCAAATATTTTTCATTACATACTGTTACTAAATATTACTAATACTATTATTAAATATTAATAATAAAATAGAAAAAATTGTAAATTTCTATCTGACATGTTAATATTCGATAAAATAATACTAATATTAGTATATTCAGATAATAGTCTAAAAAAATGTAGACTTTAGAATTAAATTTCAGCTCATTTGTTTAAGAAGCTTAATTTTACATGTAGGGTATAAACAAGCCGAGATAAATACTTGAAGTTGTTGACTTAGAAAAAAAATGGATTGCTTTGTCTCATTTGTTTAAAATAGTCAAACTGAAATTTTAGATTTGACTTGTTTAAAAATAAAGGTTAAATTTGATTTCTTTAACTCATTTATGACTCAATTACTTTTATTTTTATAAAATATATTTAAATTATTTTTAACTTTATTAATATTTAATAAAATTTTAATACTAAATGATAATTTACATACAGAAATAATATATATTTAACATGCAATATATAGAATTCAAATATTCTAAACTATTATATTTTTATAATCTAGTAAATAAAAAAAATCATAACTTCTTTACTATTAAAAAAAAGTTCAAAATTAATTTTAATATTCTCAAGAAAGTTCTACATATTTTCATAATTAATATATAAATAACAAAAATTACTAAAATTCTCATAATTAATTAAATATTCACATCATTTAAATGATCAAACTCAATTTCAAATTTAAATTTAATTATTTAATTAAACAAATAAATTTCATCAAATATTTAAAGAATCGAAAATAGTTAAACTTATTTATATCCCTATTCACATGTATTCACTAAAATTATGTTTTGGATAGATTTATTTTGAAACAAAGTGGTGTAGTTTGGACGTATGTACATCCACTTTTGATTTATAAAAGCCCTGTTTTTGGATTACATGTAAAACATGATCCAATCAACATTATTAACCGATGAGCTCCTGATCCTAAACCTAAAAAGAAAAAACCTCCGGTTCTAAATAGTCTAGAGTTTATATGTCTTTGATGTGTTCATTTTTTTTTCAAATAAAGTTTATTGAAATTATAAAATTTATTAAACAAAATATAAAATCTCAAAATTTTATAATTTTTAATAAATTTAAACTTTTATATGATCATAATGATTTTGTTGTGAAAAAATAATTGAAAAATTAACAGCATGCAACACTTGATCTTAGCAAAAAGACCTAGAGGCTGTCCTGTATATGCCACAAACTCCATAATGTTCCCCTTTCCATTTCATACACACAAAAACAACATTTAAAACCAAACAAGAAAAATTATAGACAAAATTTCATTATTGCTACGACATGAGACCCAAAAGCATAATAAAAATTAAAAGCATCCAAAGCCCTTCTTTGGAAGGGTTCCAGTTGCACGGTATTTTGCAGCCGCTTCCTCTGCCTTGAGAACTTCTTCACCACGCTTTGCTTCAACCATTGCCCTCTTCTCCTCTGCTTGCTTGTGAACTAAGGCTATTTTGTTTTTCATTTTTTCACCATATTCTGCTTTCTTTTTCTCTAGTTGTTCCTGCTCACACTCAAGGGTGTTTGTTACAAAGTTTAATGTAATAAGTGCTTGTATGTTTATGTGGACCTACTTCATTCAATATACATGTAACACTAAATTTTGTTCTTAAATATGGGACATTATATACAATTATTTCTATATTTCACATAATTTTTTTTTTTATATTTAAGTATCTAAAAAATATGCTCCAAAAAACAAAGGGGCAACTTTTTGTTGTCCAATTTTTGTGTTAAAAGAACATTTTCCTTATAAGTTTTATCCTTTGCATGCCAAGACAACGAAGAAAAAGGGGTCCTCCGAGGAGACGCCATGTCTAACTTCTGCTGTCAAATTTGGAGTTTTTTGAGACACTGTTTTTGTATTCTTGTGATAGAAAGAGATAGCTCACCCATGATATGGATAAGGCCAAATTCTATCTATAAAAAAGTATTAACTTTAGTACTTCCAGACTGTAGTGGCTTATTTCATTAATAAAAGCATAATTCTTTCTAGGGACGCCATAGGTATTTGATACCATTTTGACAAAAGCAAGAGAATAATTGGATAAAGGTTCCACATGTCTAGTAAGAATGTGACAAGTGTGAAGAAAAGAGAATTTGTTGGATAAAAAATCTATTTTTTGTGTATACAAGTTTTTTATAATCAAAGAAAAAATAAGGTTAAACTGTTTTCAGTAAGTTGTTTTTATAAGTTATTTTGGAGAATTAATTGAAATAAGTTGAAAACAACTTATGAACATATCATATACATGATTTTTTGTAAATTCTTCCAAAATTCACACAAGTTCTTGAGTCATAAGATAAATCTAGATAAATTATAAATAAGTTCTTCCAAACAGAGCATGATCATGTAACATGTATCACGATATCATGAATAACTGAACAACAAGTATTACCTCAATTTCTTTCAGCTGAGCTTCAAGAGCTGCTTTCTTGCTGTTTTCCCAAGCAGCAACAGCAGAGAGATGTTTTTGGGCTCTGTTAACAGAACACAATTTCTCTAATTTAGGAAAAACTTAACATAAAGAAACAGACTATAAAAAAAAAAAAAAATTTGTGGAAACATCCCTCCCATAACACAAATCACATATTAAATATTAGCTTCATCTGATCTTGAAGCATATAAACTTATGAAAGGTTTGGACTTGGAGGATTATGGTGTCAGGAGGGTTCTTTTTGCAATGTAACTTGGTTTTATCATTTTATGCCTAGAGAATGACATAGTTCAAAATGAAATTAAAATAAAGACTTACTTATTCTCTGCTTTGGATTTTTCACTTTCTTCCCATGCCTTCACATTAGACAACCTCTTCTCTTTCTCTATTTCTGCAAGAGCAATATCTGTACACCATAGAAGTGTATCAGTAATTTGTTAAGGAAGATATATGCTATCCAGAAAAATTAATTGGTGAACCATCATATCTAGAAAGCATATTTAAAAATAGGTTTTCTTAACACAAATTAGTATGACCACATATTCATGCCACAAATGAAGATATAGAGAAGTGTCCGCTAGAAATCCATGCATGTACAAAGTACATTTGCAATGTGTGCTTCTCAAATTGACTAATTCAAGTAGTTATGAAACAAAAGGCTCCAATTATTGAAAGTGTAAATAAATACTATATAATCAAGATAAAATATTGACAAGGCAATGTAAATTGAAATATGAGAAAAGTCCAAACTAACCTCTATCGAGGGATCCACCTGTGGCCTTCTTTTTTACAGGCTCTGGGATCTCTGCAGAACAAAAGAAAAGCAATTATTTCAAAGGTAAAATTGCATCAATGGTAAAGATTGTAGGCTGGCTTTCATTATCGGATTCTAATTAGGATGCACACTTTGTTATTATGTGCATTAAATTAATGACAGCCAGAGCCAGCTGGACAAGAAAAATGTTTAGAATAACTTTTCCTATTAATCAAAGCATCATTAACCAAAGTGGAAAAAGACCTTTCCTCACAACATGGGGGACAATATTTTATGACAACTTGGAGGGCCTAATGAAAAATCACTTTATTGGAACAGCGGAGAAAGAGAAAATTGTGCATTGACGTATAGAACAAGAAATGATTAACATGCTTTTGTTGAAATAAAATTGCTTAGTATAGCCCAGTGAGAAAGGTATAAATGAATTTATTGCAATAAAGGAGTATATACTATAAATACAGTTCAGGTAACTTGATGGCTAAACTTGTACAATTAGTTAACTAAATGAACATTTATGCTTCCATGATAAGCATAAAGAATGGGTGGAACCAACTTTTGCAAGCCAAAAAGAAAGTGAGGTTACCCCATTAACAAGACACATCAATGAAATCATACACATCTAATTATTGACAATTTTTGCTCAAATTTTTTTTAAGTCCATCATATCCTTAAACGCTCTCAAAGGAACAAGGAAAATGGAAAATCATAAGAATCCCATCAATTAAAAACCTTTGATATAAAAGATGAAAAAAAAATCAATACTTAAAATTCAACAATACCAACTTAAATAGCCAGTAGTGGCCCTTGTAAGGTAATAATTAGTTATTTTTCCTTTTCTTTCCTATTTCCCAATGCTTTCTCAGAAACCAAACAGACATCAAGAACATTCACAAACATCACACTCACAACACTCTACAGTACTAACCAAAATCAAACAAATCAATCACCCAAAGCTGAAAATTTTATGGCAACCCATAATTATTCTTCTGAAATCCAATCAGCACCAAAACGAAGCACAAAGCAGTACAGCAAAGAAAGCGTGAATATGAATTATAGTAAACTGAGCCAACAATTCAAATCAAGCTCCAAATTTTTTGATAAAACAGAAAAGAAAAACTTTAATACATATAAAGAAAAAAACTCAAGTAACAATACAAATTAATCCAGGTAACAGACCATGTGAGACAATTTTCAAACACTATTTATGTTCTGTTTTCTCGCCAACCAAACAGTCACAACACAACACAACAGACAAAGCAACTAAGCTATCATGTAATTGTAAAAGTTGGATTTTGATGGCAACCCACGATTCGCAGAAGGCAAAAGTTTGAAATTTTAAACATTAAAATACAAAAACTCACTCTCATTCTCCACAACAGCAAGAGCTTTGGTTTCCTCTGCCGGTGCCGGAGCAGGCGGTGGCGCCGCCACCGCTTTCTTATCAACAGCATCGAGAGGCGGCGCCTCAGCCAGCGGTGGCTCGGGTTCCACCGGAGCCAGAACCGGAACCGAACCGGCTTCAGCCTTGGTTTGGAGCTCTGCCATAGCTTCGGAGTGTGGTTCCGTTGAATTCAGAGACGTCGATAGATAGTCACGTGTTTATCTGAAAACAACAACCTTTGTAGCAACGTTCCGATAAACAAGCCGTGCCTCTTCAACTCGAAGTGGCTTTCAATTTAAAGTGCCACATAACTCAAACTAATAAATAGTGAAATTACTGTATCATCAACCATCATCATACATGTAAATGTAACATAGCTCATATTAGCTTACATGATTAAATTGTAATTAGCAAAAACAAATTATTCAATTACAATTTACTATTGACTTTTATATTAAATATTTTAAAATTATACTAATAATAATTATGAGTAAAACTGTTTTAAATTTGTTATATAAAAATAATTTAACAAAAATCATAACCTGAAAAACCTTATAAGCGTAATTTTTATTATTTAGATGAGTAATAATTAATGTAGTATCACCGACTAATGCATAATTAATTGAGTAATTTTGCCGTTGCTTCTACAAGAACACGAGTACTGGTAGCGTGGAATCCGTGTGAGAACAATGTTTGTGTTGGAGCCGTTGATCGACGGCGTGGTTTGATCGTACGGTGGATGTGAAGTGCCGACAGGTAATACAGGTAAATGGAGGCCACGTATGGTTTTGAATGAGATGATCTGTTTATGCATTGAATGATGCATGGGCATGATGGTGTATTTGTATTATTGAGAGAATGAGAGGAGGTCTTATTAATCTTGGGCTGGTGGGTCCCACTTAGATTTGCGTTAACGTGGACCATGTTTGAAAGAGATTTCAGAAGCTAGCTAGGATAAGTGACTGACTAGTGATATCAGATATTGTTTATATAAAATAAGTAAATAAATATCATGCCATATCACCAAAGACACAAAAACGTGATAGTTCCAAATATGCTTCGTCAATTTCATTTGGTTAACCATCCAACAACTACATACTCACGAGGCCTTTCACTAACATGCTAGAGAAAGGTCTATTCTATCAATGTTTTATTGTTTTCACATACAGCAACACATGGGGATAGCTAAAAAAAAAAAAAAAAAAAAAAAAGGAAAGGGTCATCATGGTAATTTTCTTATTTTAGAAAACTAGGGTAGGTTAAAAAAATTTGAACAAAAATTGGGAGATAGGAGCTTCGATGGTTGGTGGGCATATTGTTGCATAACTGATTATCTCTTTGGTGCGAGATCTAAGCACGGACTGAAGTCTGTTTTTATTTTATTTTATTTAAAAAACAATAAAATATTCTTGAAATATATTGTTTTTTTTTTGAAATTTTGAAATTTTATTTTTTAAATTAAAACAAAAATAAATCATGCATTCACTATATTATCTAATAACAAATTAATAAGTATAGTGAGTTTGTTGACTTTTTTTAATTATATTTAAAATCATATCAACAGTGATTTATAATGAGATGAAAATGTATTTTAAGTGCATAATTATTAAACTTTTTAAAAAAATATGACATGTTTTAAATATGTTTTTTAAATCTTTCTCTTGTTCATTTACAAATTTAACATCTTCAACATCTTTTTTTTTTAGTCTCATTCTCCTTAGTTAAGTCTCCTTTACTCTCTTAACCTTTTCAAAGTGTTAGTCCTTTGTCATATAATTTCATATTATGATAATGTGTGTCGATCTAAACATAACAAACAATGAATTTCTTTTAGTTTTACATGTATTATTTTAACCTCGCAAATTACAAAAAATCTTCATTTAGATTAACAAAATTAGTCAATATATTGTACTACTTTTTTCATCAAATTGATTTTGAATTTTTAGAAAAATTTTAAATTGTAAAAATTAGAAAAATGAATAGTATAATTATTGAGTTGGTGAAGGTGATCAATGCTAACATCCAGTGTATTCATGCATAAAGAGTTTTATGCTTCACACAACATGTGAAGATAAAGGAAGGAGATGAGAGATCCAATGGTAGATGAAATTATCAAGGAGAGAGAATAGAATGAAGAAACTATTATTACTATTTATACTCATCAAAATAACTCACAATTTGCTGGCCAACTTGATGTAATATAGATTTAATTAGGATTGAGCTAATAAAAAATTGAATTATTGAGAAATTGAATAAATTTGACCTCACTCACTTAATTTGTAAAGCACCTCAAATTAAATTAGATTGATTCATATTTTTTTTAATCTTTTACTTATTTGAAATTTGAAATTCTTCTAAATTTGGAATTTCAACATTTATATTATTGTATTACAAGAATTATATTTTTTTTATTTAAATATATATACTTTTTTTTAATTTCATGTTATTGTTTTAATTTTTGGTGTTATCAACGTCTAGTGAGTAAAACTTGGTTGACTATTATTTTTAACCAACTCGGAGTGTACCAACTCAAATGAGTGAAGTGGACTCATTTGATAACTTTAACTGTTATTATTAAGTAGTACTGTATTTTTTCTTCTTCTCAAAAGTAGATTTCAAAACTATTTACAATTATAACAAAAAAAATAAATCAGAACAGGTTCAAACATACCCGCAAATATGCCTGGTCTACATAGACAACTACCACTAATTATGTAGGAAATGGATGTGTTTAGATACCTACCATAGTATCATCCATCTCATTATATTTTTCATAATTTATTTTTCTATTTTTTTTAACACATTTTATTTTATACTTCTTTTTCTTTTCTTTTAATCTCTCTTAGTATATAAAGGTATTGTAAGAAGACCTTGTAGGGATAATATTACTCTAGGGACATATAGTATACATGATTTTCTAATTTGATGTGAATCAAACAATAATTTTTAATATTAATTAAATATAAAAAAAATTTAATGTTGACAAAAATATCTGTAAAGGTTGGTTAAATTAACTATATATCACGGATAATTTTTATTAATTGAAAATGCAAAATAATAATAGAATATAAAGGAGGGACACATATTTTACTCGGCATATACACGAAAAAAGAAGGCAATCATATCATGCATCCTAAAGATAAAGACGTAAAGTGGATGATTCTTGACAACTTGTCTTTTATTATTAATAATCACTCTTCTTAGCACTTAATAATTATACTTATCACTATTCATCTCACCTTTTCACAAATTTAACGTTGCCAACAGCTTTCAATTCATTCAAAACCAAAAAGGTGGAAAATAAAAGAAAGAAAGAAAGAAAGATGTTGCCACCGATATACTCTCTTTTAGGTACAATGCCAACCATATATACAACTTAATTAATTTTTTTAAGTCAGAAATTTCTTTTTAAGGAGTAAAATAAAGAATTATAATTATTAATTAAAAATTAACCGTTAAAATTTGAATAACTATATAATTAATTATAAATGCGAATATATATGTGTGTTTATTAATTACAATTTATAGTTATAATTTCTCTCAAATCCATATTTTTTTTAATGATTAACCAATACTGTTTTTTTTAATAGTGATAGCCAACTGTTTTATGCCTCTCTTGGTACTCTAATGTTCCTTTTTGTTTTTTCCTTTGAATTACTGGGGTCATTTGCCTTCTGGTTGTTTCTTTTGTGAAAGGCATTAATAATTGAAAATTAATTAAAAGGCAATAAAAAAATAAAAAAAGAGAGAAAGAAAGTAAAAGGGTGTAGAAGTGGGAAAAAAAGTAATTATAAGACGGTGTGTTTGCGTTGCGTTGCTACTCCATAAGCACTTTCCACTCATTCCGCCGTGTGTTTTACCATAGTTGTGTCGGTAATTACAGAACTTAGATTGTGATGGGTTTGGTAAGTTGTGTTTTACACATAAAAACCTGTTGTTTTTCCTCACATCAACTTAGGTTCAAATAGTGTTGTTTGCCGTTCAAATGGCAACAAAATCATAACTCATTTACTCCAATTGAAAAACACAAATAACACTTTAGCTATTTTGTCTTCACTTTTATCCTTAAAGGGTTGCTTTTATTACAAAATTTTCACCTTGTGAGGCCAAAGGCAAGAAGAGGTATTGGCTATTGTTCCTAACGTCTATTATTTTGGCTGGAAGAACCATATGGTATGATTTTCTTTATTCTTTTTTTGCATTCCTGGCATTAAGGTGCTCCCTTTCTCATAAGTTACGTGCAAGTACTAATTATTTATAATTGATGTTGACCTTCCAAGAAAAATAATAATAATGGGGTTGGAGGACAGGAAAATTGCGTTGGAAAAATGTGCAATTATGAGATTCCAAGTGTGTTTTCTTTCAATCCCCACTCGTCTCGCCGTGTGTTGTTCGCATCTATAAAACTACAAATACAAGTTTCCCTACGTGCCCTGCATCACACCTCTTTCTTTTCATTGCTATTTTTTTTTTCCCCTTCCTTTCTTTCATACTTAAATCAATTGTGTAATCCAAGTAATTGAAGAATTATATTAGTTAAATCAAGAAATAAGTATACTCCTTGTCTTTATTATTCCAAATTAAATATGACTTAGCGTTTCAAAAAGTTGCGATTTTAAAGAAAATTGTTTTGTAACGTGAAATTTTGACTCCATTTTATTAGAAATCACGTATCACACAATTTTCTTTTCTTTTTTTTTTCCTTAGATCACGTAGCACGTGAATTTAAATGTTTTTTAAATTAAAAATATGAAAATAATCTTCTATATACTAAAATTAGAGTAATTATTTTGAATGAAAATATTTTTAAAAATTATTCTTCAATAAAAATATTTTTAAAAATTTTCTTCGATAAAAATATTTTTAGTTATTTTTCTTAATTTCTTGTCTCTTTATTTAAATGTAGCTTTGAAGTTATTATAATTAAGTGGTACCCATGCCCCTTGGTTGACATGCCGAAATAATAGGAAAAATTACCATCGTAGCATTAGTTATATAATATGTTAGCATTCTAACTTTAACCCTCACATTATCAACCGTGGAGATAAGCTTTGCTCTCATGTATATATTAGTTCTCTTAATTTACATTAGTTGCACATTCTTCTCTCCTTTCACCAATTAAACCAACCAAAATAAATATAGTTTTATTCATTATCCTTAAAAAAAAATCACAATATGTTTCTTTATCATTCTCATGGTTAGAAGTAATATGTTCATAATACTTCACTAAATTTACTCAATATATCTTTGGAAAAACATGTGTTTAGAAAATCCTCCCTCGATTCCTTTGAATTTTAGATGTTTATATTCATTTTTAAACTAAAGTAGTAAAATTGTAATTTAAAGTATCTGCTCTCCAATCTTATAATTTGTATATACATTTCAACTCTTATTTTCGATTTGTTTATTTTGCCTTGACTATGCAAATGGTCTCACAATGTCCATCATAATTGTCTTTGTGTTATTTCTTTTGGAGCTTTGAATGTACAAAATTTTGAATTCAATGATGTTATTTAACATGAGAAGAAAAAGAAGGAAGAGGAGGGAAGAAGAGAGAAGAGAATTTGAATGTTTTCTTAATTAATGATGGTTAATTTTAGGTGTTATTTTAAAATTTTAATAATTTTAGAGACTAAATTGATGATGTCTTATAATTTTAAGGACCAAAATTATGATTTTCTATGACTCAATTGTCATGTGTCATATGTAAGACAACATTAAAACTAGTAGAGCACTTAAACATATCACATAAATATGTCTAACTAATATTAATTGATTTGTTTCGTTAGATATTGAGACAAGGAGACAGATAAGTTAGCCTAAGCTTCATTTTTGTTGTTGTTCAATTTGATTCCAACCCAAAAATGTTGGTTGCAAAATCATTGCTAATTTTTTCCCCCTTTTCAAGAACAAAAACAAAGTAACAAAGGGAAGAGTTAAAAAAAAATACGATATTGAGAATAAAATGTAGAGAAAGAGAACTTAAAATTGTGTGTTCATTGTTGTATTATTGAGTCATGTTTACTTTGTTGAATGAAGATTATGTATGCAAATCAATTATCCCAAGAGAATGTAATTGATGAAGGTAAAGTATGGGTGGGATAATTTGTTTTTTATTTTATTAAAATTAAATCTAAATGACAATTTTAAATGAGATAGAAATATCGAAATATCAAAATAGTTAATATAATGAAAGATTACCCTTTTAAAATGAAGAACACACTTTAGAACAGCTTGATACAAGAATAATAGGATATGCTAATCCATATTTTTTAGCATATATAAATATATAAAAGAGAAAATTTACAAGAAGAACTCACACCATGTGATTTTTGTTTTTCTGAAACTATTGTCGATAAGAAATTAATTAATTTTTAAATTTTAATAATTACTTTTCATGAATCCTCAGCCTGTAGATCTTCGATCAAGAGGATCTTTAAGTAACGTTAGTGGCTTGAAAAATATCATATATCCATTTGATGTTTCATTCTCACATTACATTAATAATTATCTTCTTAAATTGTTTTTACACGTTATTAGCCGGTTGCTTTGTACTTTTGTTGTTTGTGTCTTTTAAAAGAAAAAGAAAAAACTCTACTATCTTTAGTTAACGTTAGCGGTTTAAAAAATATCATACAACTATTGAATGTTTCACTCTCACGTGACAGTAATGATTATCTTCGTAATTTCTTTTTTTACACGTTATTAGCCATTAAAGATTTTTAGCTCATGGTGATATATATTACTCTCCACCTATCAAACTAGGATGTATTTGGGTAAATAAGTTAATTATAAGTATTTAAATATATTTTTAGGTAAATAATTTAGTTAGGTGGGTAATTAATAAATTTTTATTGCACGAAATTTTGTATAACATCCTTATTTTAAGCAATATTTCAAATAAGAATAAAAATTAAGCCGTGAATCAATAACAAATTACAATAATTATTTAGAAATTTTTAGTCGTTTATCCCACTGATGGTTATTTTATTAGTCCAATATAAACTATTTTTAAATTTCTAATTCATCGAATTTAAAAATTAAAATAGTTGAGTCAAAGGGTGTAATATGCTTAGAATAAAAATCTTGTTCGACCGAATTGGGCTACTTATGCGTTTAGCCCAATGAGAGAGAAGTGGAATTTATTTTTGGGTTTGAAGAAAAGAATGTGGCTATCTAGTTTTAGCTCAATAAGCAAAAGATTTTGACTAAATTGCCTTCATTAATTTATGATTAGTGTTCCATTTTAATTAAAGTCAATAGTTTGATTTTAAGGTAAAATATTTGGAAGTACTTAAAAATATAGGCAGAAGATTTAGCAATAATGACAAAACTTTTAATGCGAGCCATCTTTTTCAAGTTGGGTTCATTGAGCTGAAGCCCAAAATTTTCGTCACACTATCTATGGGCTTGATCCGAAGAATGAAAACACTTATAAAAAATAATTTTTTTATAAACTAAAATTAATCTATATATAAATTTTAAAAAAACTAATACAATTTTTTTTTTACAAATTAATTCATATATAAACTTATTTTATTTTATTTTATTTATAAATATTGATTGAAAAAATTATCTAGGAGGAAAAACTCTTCTCCTTTGCTATTATTATTATAACATTTTGGACTTGATGGAAGTGTAGAAGTAAGAAGAAAATAATTTTATTTATAAATATCTCTTATTTTATTAATAAAAAGATAGAGGTCTAAACTAAAATGTTGGGGCTTTCTTCTCTGATTAGTCACTACACGCACTGAAGCATGTCCATGGCGTCTTTGGTTTCATCTTCTGAAGAAAGTTGTTTGGGCCAAAGGGTATCAGAAAAGGTTCTTTCTTTGTACGCTTCTCTTCCCAAAAAGGGCAAACCTCAAGGCCGTGAAGTCACCGTTCTCGCCGCTTTCCTTCTCTCTTCTCCTTCCAATGGTTCTCTTCTTTCTCTTTCCATTCCAATAATTACCCACTAACCAAGTTTCTATTTTTCTCAAAAATTGAAGAAAATAAGTTTTCTTTAGGTTAAGGAATTCACTTATTCATTTTTTTTTCTTTAAGATTTGAAGGTTGTTGCAATGGGAACGGGAACAAAGTGCATTGGACGTTCTCTCTTGCGCCCTTGTGGTGATGTTGTTCATGATTCTCATGCTGAAGCCATTGCTCGAAGAGCTTTGATGAGGTTCCACTCCCATCTTTTCTGAAATTGCTATGTTTTTGTTTTTTAATGAGCGTGTTCCATTTTTGTATCATAATTATGCAACAGTTTTATATCCATAAGTCCATAACATGTGTCAAATTTGAATGTTGATAGTGTAGATTTGTGCATGTGTCATGTTCATTGATATATCATATTGTAGGGTACTACTACTACTTATTTGTGATGAATTAATATAATGTCTTGCTATGTGAGGAGGTGTTATTTCATTGGTTTCTATTCACACCAGGTTCTTCTATACACAGATTGAACATCTTACTGAAACTAGTAGTAAGCATGCACCTAGCAATGGAGGCAAAAGATTGAAAGTTGATGATGGAAACTTAAACTTGCCGTTTGAGTTGGATCCAGGCTATCTTAATAAAGGAAAATATATGTTGAGAAAGGATTGGAAATTACATATGTACATATCACAGTTACCATGTAATTTATCTCTCTTTAATTATCAAAATTCTTCCTTTATCTATTACTGTATGTGGGTTAGGCTCCAGGGTAATTGCCTTTTGTGTTTCATTTTGTAGGTGGAGATGCTTCACTAAGCTCACCTGTCTCTCCTTTGGAAACTGTGCGTTTAGGAGAAAGTAAGTCAACTTTACCGCTGGAGAAGCTAAATGATTCCATGGGTAAGTTTTACATTTGACATTTTATATATAAATTATAAAATGGCTTATGGACTAGAGAAACTTTAGATAAGGTTAAGAAAACATTCAAACAACTATGTGAGATTTTAAATTGTGGTTGCGGTTTTGTTGTGATCTTTGATGTTGCGGGAAATTGCGGACAAATGCAACCGATGTGGCTTCAATTGCGGCTGCGTATAGCCAAAAAACCTTGACATTGTGACCAAAATTGCAGCCGAGGACCGTGTTTTAAAACCTTGACTATATTTGCTGAACTCTTTCCTTCTATACTTCAATGATTGGTCTTCGATTACAATTATTATCAAATTTGATGTATAGTATTTTTTATACTTGATGGACATTTACCATTGAAAGATTGGCTGTTGTTTATTTTGGTCTGAGGAGAAGTACTTTTGCCATTGATTCCAGATAATGGTTTAAAACAAAAGGGGATGGTCCAGAGGAAGCCAGGTCGTGGTGATACAACCCTGTCAGTTAGTTGCTCAGACAAGATAGCTCGTTGGAATGTTGTTGGTGTTCAAGGTTAGATTTGCTTGAAAATCAGTTGTGATGTCTTATTTACAAATTCCTGTTCTACAACAACAAATCTAATACAGCACATGAAACATAATGGATACTGAGGTTCATACTGGTGTTTGCATACATGTAAATATTCTTCATCAACTATACTTGGTTATATGATTCTAACACTTGGTTTTATATTTACTTATTTATTTTCTACAAATCTTGTACATTTTTTATATTGCTAGTGTCTAAATGTCTATAATTTGATTGTGAACACAAGATTGAGGTATATCATTGGTTATCACAGAGCAATTACTAGATTTTGCAAACTTGAATTAGAGCTTTGTGTTGGTCTGGTAATGTTAGATATGTGGATATGAACGTGAATTAGAATAATCAATAATGTGGTTTGAATGTATTTTCCAATGTGTAAGTCAAGTGTTGTGACGATGCTTTTCTTATTCCAGGAGCTTTGCTTTCCTACTTTCTTAAACCTGTATATCTTTCTTCAATCACTGTCGGTCTGCCCCTTAACAGTCCTGAGAATTTTCATTTTGAGGATAACTTGAAAAGAGCTTTGTACGAACGGATCCTGCCCTTATCAAATGAACTGACATCTCCATTTCTAGTGAACCAGGTCTGTGGAATATTCATTAATCAGTATCTTAGGGAGAAAGAAAAGTGTGTGGTAGAATGCTGACTTTTGTGTATTTTTTCATTTCATAGCCAATATTTCAGGCTGCACCAATACCACCAAAGGACTTTCAGCAATCTGAGAGTGCTGCTAACACTTTAACATGCGGGTATTTACATCAAAATGTTGGAAAATGTTAAGTTATGTAGCTTTATGGAATGATGTTGCATTTAGCTGAATGCTTAACTGTGCAGATATTCTATATGTTGGAATGAATGTGGCTTGCATGAAGTTATCCTGGGAACTACTGGAAGAAAGCAAGGTACCTCTGCAAAAGGGGCACTCTACCCTTCCACACAGTCATCTTTATGCAAGTGAGTGCTGACATGTACTGTGGTAGAAATTTTACTTGCAAACCACTAATCATAATAATAAATTATTACTTTTTCAGAAAGAGACTGTTGGAGGCTTTCATGACGTTGAGGTGGGAAAACTTGACTAGTTCTCCGGCCAATCGGATTACGTATCGGGAACTTAAGGTATTCTTGATGTTCTTCACATTCTCTTTTGTTGTGATTGTCTAACTTGTGTTGTCTGATAATCCATGGAAAGTTAATGTGAGAAGAATAGAAGCAGACTTAGACCCACTTGGCCTGAATTATTAGTGTTTGTGTTGTAATTGTTTCTTTAGGAAGTTCTTTGGGTAGTTATGGATCTGAATTATTAATTTTTTTTGTTATTTGTTTTTATGCAGTTTAGGTAGGTATTGAATAATATGACAATTAGTGCTTGATGCTTTATGTGTATGGGGTTTGATTGTTTTCACTAATGAATACATAATAATTCAGTGTACTTACTCTTGAGTTTAACATTGTATCTGCAAATAGAGTGGACAAATGTTTATGATATTTCATTTCCTAACTTGTGTTGCATATTCGCAGGATGGAGCTGAAGAATATCATTTGGCTTCCAAAATTTTTAAAGGGAAGCCACCTTTTAACAAATGGTTCTTGAAACCCTTGGATTGTGAGGCATTCCCCATTTCAGAATAATACATTTAATTATCTCTCTAAAGACTATCTTTGATTGTGTCAATTGAATTGCATGCAAGAATTCAACTTCTGTAATCCGAGAATGTTGAAATTATGAAGTTAACAAGTTTAATATACATGATAATATGTAATTGGATATAATAGTGTAATGATTTTTATATTGTCAGTACAATTTCATTTAATTTAAAACTTTTATGCGTTGGGTGCAATGTAGGCTTTTTTTTTTTTTACTGATTTAAGACATTTGGAAATTATTTACTAAAAAATGTAAAAATTAATTGCTAGTTTAAGATAGGTTTTGTCATGTCACGTATTACCTCATTATTATTATCATTATTGGCATTGTTGTCGCCGTTTTTCATGTTTTTTGCTTCTGTGATGATTGAATATTTTAAATAATAAAAACAAAACACTTAAAGATGCGTGACATGTTTTGCTTGTGTACCAAGAGATGAAAATGCACGAGACACTATGCGTTGCGTAGTTGATAGTTAAAGAAAACAGAGGTAACAACTGTTGCCTCATGACACAAATACTATGGTGGTAAGGTGGTTGCGTAACATAACAAATGATGTTCATGTATGAATAATTAATTATTAAAAAAATTGGTATTACCAACATTCAAACTAACATAATTCAAATCATTAAAAATAAACAAATACTTTATGCATATTCATTTGATATATACATTGTAATTAACTATTTTACAGCTCTTAACTCTTTAAACAACCAACATATTTTATACGGGCATGGTAAATAACTTTTTTTTAACACTATTAAACTTTTTAAATAAACATATAAATGATTTATTACTCTTTAAATACTACAAATTCAGAATATAAATTAATAAAATACAAATTATTATATACTAATACTATAGCATATTGATTATTATATTTTATTAAAATTTATTATTAAACTATTGAAAATATATAACAAATTATCATAATATATAATATTTAAAAAATAATATTCAGATAATTTCAATAATGTTGATTTTATTAATAGAGTAATATTTGCGTTAATAAAACTATTAGTGAGTTAAATAGGAATGTTACATGGAAGTAAAAATATAGTGAGTAATTGGGGACAACAACTAGTGACTAGTGTCATGTCGGAACCAAAGCTTTTACTCCAGAAGGGGTAAATTTTTTTAAAAAATGACCAAAATAGGTAGATTTTGAAAAATTATACAGAATGGAATAAGTCTTATTTGAGAAATACAACTTCTAGATGAAAAGATTATCTTTTTTCTCGACTCCAGGCATTTTAATTTTTCTTTTAAAGTCGTAACCAAATTTCGAATTTCTCAAATTTTCAACAAATTCATAAGAATTACCATTTCTGTTTATTTTATTTTAATAGAAGTGGATCATAAAAACGACTTAATTTTAAATATTTTTTTCTATAGAAGTCGTGTACTTCTAATATGTATTTTTTATTTTTATTATATGAATTCGTGTACTGAGAAGCGACTTCCAATTCACGTACGACCACACAAACGTTTGTCATCATTGCAGGTAGTTTTTTACTAAAAAAATTTCACAAATACTAAAAGTGTGTTTGGAAACTCAAGAAAATTTAAAATACCTGGGCCTGTTATGAAGTGTGTAATGTGGACCCACCAAGCAACAAAAGTAACAGCTGTAGATTAAGCAAGCTAGCCGTAAATTTTTATGGTTAAAAGATATTGGATCGGCGGTGGTCTATTATCGACATGGACCACCTTGTATTGTACAAAACCTTTTTGCAACGTTCGAAATTTGGCGTGCGCGTTCCATTCATGTCCAAAAATCAAAGTCAATTTGTCGTTTGCATAATTTCTTCTGAGTTTGGTGCGCGTTCATGTCTATTTACTCTACATTTCCACTCAATTACTAATAAATATCCAAAATATCCCCCAAAAATACGACTCACCTCATCAATAAACAGTAAACTGGTAATAAACTTTTTGGTTAATTATGTTTTCGTAAAATAATAAATTTTTATTTTAATCTATGTAACTTTTTTTTTGTTTTTTAAGAATCTAAAGTTTAAAATTATTTTATTTTATAAAAAATTAATTTTCATTATTTCAAATATGATATCATTTTTTTCATTATTTTAAAATAGAAAAATAATATTTATTTTAAGATTTTTTTTAAAAATTAATCTCATGTATTGATATAACAATGTAAAAAGTAATATGTATCATATGAACAATTGATTTTTTATAAGGAAGAAATATGAGATTGATTTAATTGTCACGCGTCTACATAGTGGTAGTTATAATTTTAATGACTATTAGATTATTAATAAAGAAAATAGATGAATAAATACTAATTAATATCATAATGATCATAATAAAAAGAGATTAGATTATTAATAAAAAAAATTGATGAATAAATACTAATTAATATAATAACGATCATAATAAAAAGAGATTAATAAAAGATAACGAAAATTATATCACGATAATATTAATAATGTACATTAATTGATTTGACCGATGAAATTTATTTCACATGTATGTCATCTATAATAGAAAGTTTACAAAAGAAAAAAATATTTAATCCAAAAAATAAAATTGGATAAAAATATTTTTGTTTAAGATATATATTGTTAACTAGTGTCATTTAATAAAAAATAATAATTTTAATTTTTTGAATAATAAAAATAAAAAAATTGTTCAGACCAAAATTTAAAAAAATCACAATAAGGTAGGCAAAATGGTATCCACCAAATAGATTTGTAACATGCATGTATCATCCTACTCCTTGAACTTTTCAAATCCCACCACATACACATACACATAATAATATATATATATATATATATATATATATATATATATATATATATATATATATAAAATTTAATTAATTAATTAGAAATATAAATTTGAACGTATTGATAATTAAGATTAAAAGTTAGTTAATATTCAAGTAATTGCTTAAAAGAATTGTGTTATATATTTTTAATTTTAACTATTTAAATATTAATCAAATAAAATATATTTGTAATAATATTTTTTATAAGAAAGACAATTTTGATTTGATACGCTTTATTTACATATTCAGAAACTCTTGGTACCCTCCCCAGTCTGAACCTGGTTGATTTTGAATCCTTATTAATTGCTAAAAATTGACATTAAAAGTTGAATGTGTTATCTAGTACCGTGCAAGCTCAAAAATAGGTGGGCACATGGTTAGCTGAACTATAGAGGTGGCTATAGGCAGAGTTCGTGGATATTAACCTAATCATCTTCTAATATTCTACCACTTTGCCTAATTATTTTGGTCCCCTTTTCAAGTAATTTTGCTATTCACCACTTCACACGTTATGATACTGACCAAATTAACCGTCATTCTTGAATTTTCAACATTTTGTCTTCCCTGAGACCCACTTCTCCATCTGTGGTTGAAGGAGAAAGTGGGAACCAAACAAATCAATATCCTTAATGATATTTAACCATTTTTGTTTTCTTCTAGCAAAAGAAACTCTCTTCTATGATACGACGAATCAATGTAAGAATTTCTATCGAAAGATATGTCAACATTTGGGAGTGAAAGTGTGTGGAACAAAATTATTTTTGTAATAGAATATCTATGTAAAACAAAAAAATTAAATTACTTTCTTCACAGAAATTCTAATTCGTGGATAAATAAAATAATTAATCTTTGATAAAATAGAAGAACATGGTGGTAGTGAGATTTGAGGTTTCAATGAAGACTCTTGGACGCCCCTTTGAAACGTTGGAAAATGACCTGATTCCGATTGAGGAGCAAGTCACGGCCACAAACGTGGAATAGCCTTTACAAACAAGTTAGCACTTAGCACAACATCAATATGCCCCATGTTATTTCTTTTTATTAGTAAACCAATCAATTATAAAAAATTCTTTCAGAGGATTCTTTTTAAATCTTTCACTTATCATTTAAGAGTGTAATTTCTTTTCTTTTTATCCCTCCCTATCTCTTCATGTTCCTTTTCAAAGTTTAACATAATAACGGTTTTAAATCAGAATCACTCCCCCGATTTTCTCTCTCTCTCTCTATATATATTATAGAATTATACTTATTACATCCAATAAAAATATTATGTTTTATAAATGCATATATTGACCAATATTCAAATTTACTATCCCTTGTAAAATCGTATTCAAATTTTGTTTCTATCTAAGACGGTAATTCCTTCCTTTTTGATAATTATCTGAAAAAGAAACAACTGAATATAGGACATATATAAAAACTCCATACATAAAAAGTAAAAATGTTAATATTATGGCATTTAATTATTAAAAGACAAAATTTAATATTTGAGGAACCTCGTTCATGAGTATGTATACATGGATCCCTAGTGGCTCTCTTCGTCACTCACTGTACCATATTTATTTCTCTCATACGCATAACCATCGAAAACCATTATTGTTTTGTATGGTGGAAAAAAACAATTGAGCAGAAAACTCCAAAACCTACTACGAGAATTGAAGGAGTTGGAGAAATTAATTGACTCAAATAAAGTGAAACGTGATGGACAAGGACAACGAGACTTATCTGAAACTCTTCGGTGGCCGTTCAAAGCACCAGAAACCATGCTTGTTCTCCAAGAAGACCAAAGCCACGACGGCGCTTACCACCACCGTCATTGCGCTGTTTTGCTTTGCAGTCACTTTCGGTGTTTTTGTTCTCTGGAATACGGTCAGTCATGCCAATTATCTCCCTACCATGCAAATTAATTAGTATATATATATATATATATTTTATTTTTGCTCGGTTGTATCATAAACGTTGCTCTTAGTAAAATTAGGATTAGATTTGTTAACAAAGTTTCTGATGAAAAAAGTGTGATTCAAGAAGGAATTTAAGTAGTCAAATAGATATTTTGGTAAAAATTAATTATTAATAAAATTGGTGAATATTTTATCTTTATAGTTTGATAAAAGAAACATTCTTATTCCGATACCAGCTCCATGATAGAAAATAAAATGTGGGAGATTTTTTTTATACGAAGAAGGGGAAGAAAGGCATGGAGTAGGAGATAATGAAAGAGATTTAGTATCTGTATTCATTCTTTGAATTTCTAGACAAGATTTACTTGTCTTATATTAGGGATTCAAATCTTCATCTTGGAAATGGAAAAATCAATAAAATTTATACTTTAGATAATAAAATATAACAATAATTATTAATGAAAAATAATTGTTGAGATTATAATTAATTTTATATTTTATTATATATAAACTTGATTATGAGAATTATTTATTTTTTTAAAGTGTATCTCCCATTAGACAAATCCTTCATTTTTACATGTATTTTGGTGATGATTTGTATTTTAGAGCGACGGATATATAAGAATCAATTTATATATGGTAGCATGCGATTTTGGAAAACGAAATCTCATTTTTGTTTCTTATCATATATAGTATAGGTTTATAATTCGTGGTTATATATCAGGCGAAATCTTTTCTTTTCTTTTTGATTGAAAGAATGCATAGAGTACTCTTGATGGTAGAAAAATGAAGAGTAGGAGAGAGAGGAAAAGATTCTGTACCTTTGTTTGCATTCTTTGTTTTGGTGTCAAAATACCCAAAAAATATCCATTTTATGTACGAAATCTCGTTCTTTTTTGTTATCTATATATGTTCATAAATCGTGGCGAAGTTTCATTTTTTGAAAAATACATAATAAAATTGCATTTCTTTTAAGAGAATCTAACTCACTTAAAATTTAAACTTTATTATTATTTTTTTAATAAAATAAAAATAAAACGATAGTAACAATTTAAAATTTAAAATATTGAGCATATTATTCAATAAAAACTCTCTGGCGTAAAGTAATGAAGGAGCATAGTTTGATGGAGTAATTTGATAGGTATGAGACTGATAGTGTAATTTTTGTTGAAGTGGACATATGCAGGTGTTTCCATTCCAAAGAAGAACCTCTCAGGCAAAGGCGAAGAACAAGAATTTGGCCTTAGATGCAGCAAAGAACAAAAGGTGATACAAACGTGCCCAAGAGAGTACCCGACCTCACACAAGCCGAGTACCAATCAGAGCCGCACGTGCCCCTCGTACTTCAGATGGATCCACGAAGATCTACGGCCATGGAGAGAGAAAGGGATCACGCGGGAAATGCTGGAGGGGGCAAGGAGAACGGCGCACTTTAGGGTAGTGATCGTGGACGGGAGGGTGTACGTGGAGAAGTATGCCAAGTCAATTCAGACCAGAGATGTGTTTACTCTGTGGGGCATCATGCAGCTCGTGAGAATGTACCCAGGTAAGGTGCCTGATTTGGAACTCCTATTTGATTGTAACGATAGGCCCGTTATTCCAAGCGAAAAGTTTCGAGGCCCAAATGCTGCACCTCCACCGTTGTTTAGATATTGTTCCGATGAGTGGAGCTTGGATATTGTTTTCCCTGATTGGTCCTTTTGGGGATGGTAAGTCTATAACTAAATTATAATTATATTTTATATATATTTTTCTATCTAGTTATACAACAATTTTAATCTTTATTTATAATAGGGCTGAGATAAATATAAGACCATGGAAAGAGGTCCTAAAAGATATAAAAAATGGAAACCAGAAGACCAAGTGGAAGGACAGAGTACCGTACGCTTATTGGAAGGGTAACCCTCATGTTACTCCAACTAGGAAAAACCTTTTGACTTGCAATGTCACAGAAAAAGATGACTGGAACACTCGCCTATACATACAGGTTATTTTATTTTTATTTTTATTTTTATTTTGTCCAGTAATTCACATCAGGGGAAGATTTATATATTGTATGTGTTTTGACCACAGGACTGGGATAAGGAAGCGAATCAAGGGTACAAGGAATCCAACTTAGGGGACCAATGCACCCATAGGTAATGATGAGAAGACAAGTTTATATTGAAATGTAGAATACATGTAATAGAATGATGTGTATTGGGCTTGGCACGTACAGGTACAAAATATACATAGAAGGATGGGCTTGGTCCGTAAGTGAAAAGTACATTTTGGCATGCGATTCTACGACCCTATATGTTAGGTCCAGGTTCCATGATTTCTTTGTCCGAGGCATGGTGCCATTAGAGCACTACTGGCCCATTAGAGACAATAGCAAGTGCACGTCTCTTAAATTTGCAGTGGAATGGGGCAACAACCACACGGATAAGGTCAATTTCTCTCTCTCTCAATTATTGTATGCTCTTCAACAGCATGGACAACCAAATTTTACATCAGATCACGTGGAAAGATTGACTAAAACCATCCATATTCTCTCTTAAATTTATTTTGTGGTTCGAGATCATTTTATTTCAGGCCAATTTCTACGTAACACGTAATTGAGTTGATTTAAGTAGTATAGAAAATTATGTGTCTTACATGAACTCAAATTAATTGGTAGGCACAAGCAATAGGAGAGGCTGCTAGCAAATTCATTCACGAGGACATGGACATGGACTATGTATATGATTACATGTTTCATCTACTGAGTGCATACGCAAAGCTGCTAAGTTTCAAACCAAGTATACCTGTAGGAGCTGTGGAGTATTGTCCTGAAACAATGGCATGTGGTTTAAATGGTACAGAGAGAAGGTTCATGGAGGAGTCAATGGTGAAGTTTCCTAGTGATTCAAATCCATGCACTATTCCTCCTCCATATGATCCTGTAGGTCTACGAGACTTTCTAGACAAAAAAACTAATTCAATAAGGCAGGTAGAAATTTGGGAAGATGAGTATTGGGAGAGTAAAAAGAAGGGACAATAGTATTGTGCTGGTGTAGATTTTGTTATGTTTTCTTTTACTTCTTGTGACAAATGACCCTTTTATTCATTCATAAATTCCCTCCAAATACACACACATAGGTGGCGTTGTTTCTTATACATTCATGTTTTCATCAATTCACATTCTGCCTGATTAATGTAATTATAATTGCCCCTTGATCTTGTGACTAGTTTGACTTAAAGCACTAAATCTAATAACTACAATTTCTTTTTGTTCTGATGACTTTCATGGCATCAACATGAACTTAAATATTGCATTAATTATCAAAATACTTGTGAGTTTGACAAATAGCCACTTTATTTCGGATCCTTCCTCTTCTTGTATGGATGTTGTTACATTAGAGTTATTTTAGCCTTGCTTATAGTATAGTTATTTTCTTTATAGGTGTAGACTATGTCTTAAATTGTAAACTAGTTAAAGTAATTTTTTTGTATTAATTTTAATTTGCTCATAAAAAAAATTATAGGAAAAGATTCATTCATATGTAATTTTATTCTTATTCAAAATATTTGATTCGTTCCCCAAATTATCAGCTAATGAAATTTTAAAAAAATAATAATTAGAGGATGCTCCTTAAGTATGTATCTAGTTGTATGATATATGCATATCGACATTGAATATGCATACGATACTGATGCATAATGTTTTTGACGTATTTGTGCTTCGTAAATTTAAAATGATGATTCAATCATGTATGTGTATGCACTTCATAATAAGTATATTATTCAACGAATGGTGTAAGGCCAAATAAAAAGTGTGTGTATTATACTTGATAAATCTAATAAATATAACATTTAGTAATATTTTTAAATTAATTATTAATTATATATTATATTTAATAAATATAGTATTTAATACTATTGTATAATAAATTTCTATTTAGTTTAAATAAACTAATAGTGTAAATGATATTTATATTGTTATCTAATCATAGTATTCAATGTTGGGTAATATTTTTAATTTTTGTAAGAATAAATGGTATATGCATGATACTGTAAAAAAAATTATATTATTATTCAGTCACAATTTGTCAAATATAAATAATAAATTTATTAATTTTTATAATAATTACTTTAAAAGTTATACTAATATAGATTTATAATTGATTAACAGTGAAAAAACTCTTTACACTATTCATATTTTTGTAATAATTTTTTAAAATATTTTTGTAATAACTTTTTAAAAAGTTATACTTTTAGTAATTTCTAATTGATTAATAATAAAATAATATTTACATAAATGATGTATAAAAATTAAAAAAACAAATTATATACTAACAATACAAAACAAAATAATTTTATACTGTAATTTAATAATAAATCATCACGTACAGTAAACTTAAAAATTAATCTCATAAGTTTTATTAAGATATATATACATACGTGTCTATTTTTTACTAAAAATATTTTCTCAAATTTAATCTTATCCAAACATGCTGCCAACTATTATGTTCAAATTTGATCCATTTATTAATTTTTGTCATTATTTATTTGTCAATTCAAGCACGGAACCATTGTACCAACAAAAATGTTGACCAGTTAAGGAAATAAATAAAGCTGGGTGGGTCCCATAAAAATGCAGGATCTAACAAAACGTTATCATTCTAATAATCACTTCTCAGCCGTTGATTTCAATCTCGTTCAGTTCCCATTCTCATACACAAAATCATTTTATTTTAATTATCTTCATTGCTTTCAGTGGACTTTGCTTAGTGATTATCAATTTATCATTCATTTGTAAGTGGAACTTATATTATGGCTGATGTTATTTGAACCAATGTCTCTTCTGCATGTTGTGATTTTCATCTAACAATTTGTCTCATTAAATTGAAAATAATATGTTAAGTTGCTAGTAGCTCTATGTCATCTCAGTGTATGTATTGATAGTACATGTTTTTTGATTCTTCATGTTATCTTTTGTAGTGGGATATGAGTGCAGTACCCTTGTGAAGGTTGAAAAAAAAAAATCTCAATTTGATGTATGGTTTGTCAATATGGTAGCCAACTGTTGATTATAGATTTGGTTTGAATTTGATATTATTGTTCAATCATATTCCAAAACGCAAGGGAAAATAAGGTTGGTGAAACTGTTTGAATGTAAGCTGTTTGATGAATTGAGCACATTATCCTCCTAGTTCAAGTTCAACTGTGCCAATTTTTCACACTCAAGTTTGAATGGAATACATTGATGCAGAATGTTATCTCTACTCTCAAGAATGAAAATGTCCCTTTGGTGGATGACTTGTTGTACCTTTGTTTTGCATTAAATTCACATTCTTTCTTTAGAGGTATTGAAAGGGCCCTTGGATTTCATTTTTTCATCTGGTTATTCTTTTTGGTAGCAGAACTGGGGTGAAGGTGGAAGTTGAAGTGATGGAACCCCAAGATGAAGAAGAGATTCATAACTGTTTGATCCATCTGGTTACGTTATTGTTTCTTACCTTTGCTTATCTTTCTAGTTATCGTCTTTAATGCAGCATCAGAGCTAGTAAAGGAATTAACTGTGTTGATATTACATTACAGAGAAATAATCCCCAAAGGCGAAGGGATAAGGTTTACATTGGCTGTGGAGCGGGGTTTGGTGGTGACAGGCCTTTGGCTGCTCTTAAGTTGCTTCAAAGAGTTGAAGAACTAAATTATCTGGTTCTTGAATGCCTGGCCGAGCGAACTCTTGCTGATCGTTATCAAATCATGATGTCTGGTGGTGATGGTTATGATTCTTACAGTAGGTCTTTGTGTTTCCTGTTCAAATAAATTGTGAAGTTGCATTTTGTCCTTTTAATTTAAATATGTTTTGTATACATCAGTGAAATATTCATTCCTTCCATGTACTTAAACACAATGAAAATTCTCGATGGAATTTATTCTCTTGCAATGATGTGCTTAGTGTCAGCTTCTCATGAATAGTTACTATGCTTTGGTCTATATCTGCTACCTAAGCCTCAACTGCACCTTCTGGGGTATTATAGTCAAATCTGAAGTTTCTTTTTGAAGATGTGTAATTCACCTGTAGGTATAATTTCTGTCTGTTCTTTTTTTAGACTGGAAACTTAAAAATAAATTTATATATATTTGAAAACAAGCATGTTTTTCATTTTATCATTTTAAAGTATTTGATATTAAAGCTGTTAGTGGTGGAGTGGTTTGTTTCCTGCTCTTGCATTTTTCTAATCCTATTCTTAAGTTTGACTTTTGTAAATTTTTTTTTTCTGCAGTTTCTAACTGGATGCATATGCTGCTGCCTCTGGCTTTGGAAAGAGGAACTTGCATAATTACCAATATGGGTGCAAGTAAGAATTTTTTGATTCTGCATTTAATGGATCACACAATAATTATTGATTATCAAAAGATATCATGTGTTTAACAAAGTTTTGAGTAATGCATTTGGTTTGAATTGGTATATATGGTTTCTCGCTTTTGTTTTACTAACTCCATTCACTCTTTGTTTCTGAAAGTGGATCCTCTGGGTGCTCAACAAAAGGTCTTAGAAATAGCTAGCAGCCTGGGTCTTAATGTTTCTGTTGCTGTCGCTCATGAGGTGTCTGATACTAGTATAGGTATTTATATTCCCTGTAAACTTTCCTCTGACCTATGTTATTGTCAAATTTTAAATGAATGTTTGAATTATGAAGGGAGTTTTTAAGTACCAACCAATTTCCCCAATTCAGTTTACTGGTCTCAGGCATTTTGTTTTTACATACTGTTATAATTTCTACATTTTGTTTGATGTATGTTGGGTGACCCTCCTCTGGTAAAGTCATATGTTTTTACTTTTCAATTTTTTTTCCTAGTCTTTAGCTCTTTGCAAGGTGCTTATCTGAGATTGTTGATGCATCTGGTTGTACTATTCTTCCATCTTATATATTTATATATCGAAAAAAGAAATTAAATTGGGGGATTTTCTTATTATTCTCCATTCTAAGTTCTACAACTTATATATACATACAACATCTTTCAGGTTCAGGATTTTCACCAGCAAAATCATATATCATGGAGGGTGTAAGAATCTGTTCTCACAAGGCTGTTTGTGTTCACATATAGTCATTCTCTAATTAAATCTTTCTTTTTTCTTTCATTTTTGTGTTGTATTTCCAACCAATTTGTGGGCAGCCATTCGCCCACCAGCCTGCATCAAATGTCAGAAGTACTTTTTATCATACTTATTTTATTAAGTGATGTCATATGACAAGTCTAGTTTTTAACTTTTTTTGGTTAACTATTTATTGCTTGTCATACGAAGAATTTTATAAATTGTTAGATACAAAACCATTCATGAGCATTCACCTAACAGCTTAAGCTTTGGGGATAGTTGGTCATTGTTCGTTGACATTGTATTAGTCTTTATGATCAAATGGTCAATAGTTTGATTCTTGCAACCTCCATTTTTATAATAAACGTAGTTGAATTTCATAATAGGGTAGGGTAGGGCAATGCATTGTTCGTGCTTTGAATCCAAAAGGCTCTTGCCTAAAGGGGAGTGTTAAGTATAAAATCTTTCACGAGTCTTCACATAACAACTTAGGCTTTTAGGAGAGTTGGTTGTTTTTATTAATGAATGCTTCTGTAATTTTCTTCAGTTATGGACTTGTGCAAGGCTGCATTCTGATTTACTTATTGAACTAAGTGAAGGGACCAATCTATTCCACTTTATTTGTCTGTCTGTCATATTGTCATGTGCATAATCTGATCAAATTTAGTTATCCATGCATGCTTTCTCCACTTTATTAGACTTTGGTTAATCTGGATGTGAAATTTGGCTGTGATTTGCACAGGGCATCAGCACCTACTTGGGAGCTGCTCCTATTGTTCGTTGCCTTGAAAAGTACCAACCAAATGTAATAGTTACTTCGAGAATTGCAGATGCTGCTTTATTCTTAGCACCTATGGTATGAAATCTGATCTGTTCTTTCCTTCATATTCCCCATCTTTGCGTTCTTTCTCTATCAATGCTTGCTTTTTAGTGACTGAATTCAGTCTTCATATGAACAATATTGTTTTCTACAAGGTATAGGGAATTCTACACTTGATTCTTTATTTTAAGCAGGTCAATAGAGAGTTCGAGACTCCATTAACTTATGTCTACTTAGGATAACACTTCTTAAAAACACTTTGCTTGTTCTTTTAGAATGCGACCCAAATGATGAATCACAGCACATGGAGCCATCTCCTTATTCTTCTTTGAATAAAAAAGATGGCAAAAGGAATGATATAGGTATATTTGGTAGCATTTGGTGTGTAGATGGAATGGACTTGAACATTCTGTTCTGTTTCGTTCTGTTTCGTTTTATTCTTTTTGGTGGAATAAAAAATGTACCACCTCTTTGTCTCATGTATTGTTCAGTTTTATTTTTTGTATGTAGCAAACATAGAGTAGAACTCGTGTTCTGTTCTATTATGTCTATCAAATGTATCCTTAATCTACCATTTTCGTTCTTTAAAAGATAGATAAGGAGATAAGTTTGTTGATAATGATTCATTAATTGGACTATATTTGAATCACTAAGTAACAAACTACTCATGGAATGAGATTTTCATCAATTTAGTCCCTGAATCACGAGCAATTATTTTGCTAGTTTTAGAGAAATTGGACTTTCTATGACCAAATGATTTGAGTTCAATCTTTGCCAACCCCATTCTTCTAAGTAAAAGTTGAATTTTAGCACAAGGTAGGATTGGCCCATTGTCCATGTTTCGTGCCCAAATCATTCTTGTGAGAGGTGGCATGCTAGACATAAAAACTATTCATTTTGCATCTCTTAAAAACTTAATCATTTGGAATATTTGGTTTATCACCGGTTGATTTTGCTGAAACGGCTAATGACACATAAAAAAGAAACGTTGTGGGAGAGAGCAATAATAGTATTTTTTCCTGTACCAAAATTTATCACATTAATTAAGATTTTATTTGAGAGAAGTTGTAAACATTTTTTTGAAGAGAATACTAACAAGCAAAAGATAGGATCATAGGAGGGCTCTGTTGTTCAGTTCTTTATAGCTTAGTTATCTGTTGGACATAATTCTGAATGATCAAGCTGGTATATGGGTAGGTTTATGAGCTAGGATGGAACTGGGATGAATTAGAACATCTAGCTCAAGGATCTCTGGCTGGCCATCTTCTGGAGTGTGGTTGCCAACTCACAGGGGGATATTTCATGCATCCAGGTCTGCTAATATAGCTTAACTATACTCTTGCATAAGGTTTGAGATAAAATATAAGTGGACGGGTTTGTGTGAATGAGATGATACTCTTTAAGCTCTATCTTGTTTGTTTTAGGAGACAAGTACCGTGATATTTCCTTCACACAACTACTGGACTTATCACTCCCTTATGCTGAAATCTGTTTTGATGGCCAAGTATGTGTGGCAAAGGCTGAAGGAAGTGGGGGAGTTTTAAATTTCAATACTTGTGCTGAACAATTACTCTATGAGGTTGGAGACCCTGGGGCTTATGTAACCCCTGATGTGGTTAGTTAATGTTTGTTCTGAAGCACTTGACAGTTATGACTAGATGATAGAATATTCAACAAAAAAGAAAGAAAAAACTCACTGTGTTCTTCAACAGGTGATTGATTTTCAGGATGTTACTTTCCTCCCATTATCAAGCTCTAGAGTTCTCTGTCTTGGGGCAAAACCGTCTACTATATCAGTTCCTGATAAACTTTTGCAGTTGGTTCCACAGGTACATTTCTGAATCATTCTCTGTTGGTTCAGCAGAATCTCCCTTTGCCCTGATGCTCTAAATACTTCTTAGGATTGTGGATGGAAAGGATGGGGAGAGATATCTTATGGAGGTTATGAATGTGTTAAACGCGCTAAAGCAGCTGAATATCTGGTAACCTTATAACCATCATTTAGATCATTGATCTAGCTTCATTTTTTTTATAAACTATGTTGATTCTACTGCTTGACATAAGACTATTAGAGGTACATCTAGCTTACTATTAATTAATATATTTGTCTCTTGATATGCTTAATTAGGTTAGGTCATGGATGGAAGAAATATTTCCTGGTCTTAATCACCGTATACTTTCTTATATAATTGGGTTTGATAGCCTTAAAGCTACCGGCAGCAATGGAAATGAGTGGTCACAGATGACTAGTGAAGATATTAGGCTACGCATGGACGGGCTTTTTGAGCAGAAGGAACAAGCCATCCAATTTACTAGAGAATTTATAGCATTGTATACAAATGGACCAGCTGGTGGTGGTGGTATCAGGTCAATGTTACTCAAATTTGGCTCTGCATGCATTTGATTAAAATTCTTAATAGCCAACTTTTATAGCCCAGAATTATAAATCTGTGTTGAATTGACGATCAATGTTCTTCTAATTTTATTACCAAGGTTTCTCTGAACATGCTGCTAGATCTTCATGTTGCTTTGGATTATCAGATTCTGCACTGTGTTAGAGTTGCAATGTTCTTGAAGGTTTCGTTTCAATTGTTATAAAACAAACTTGACATTAATGACTCAGGAAACTCGAATTGTGAATGAAGTTGGAACAAAAAGTTGAATCTGGGTTGTTGAACTTTGAAGAGCTAGTTATGTTGTACTCGTTATCTACATCTTAGTATAACTTCTTCATTGCTGCCTTGAATGCTACAATATTTGAGACCCACTATCTTTTATTTGAATGCAGTACTGGATATAAGAAGGAGACTCTTCTAGAAAAACACTTGGTACCCTCTTCTTCCTCTCATGAACTTTCTCACGTGTATATGCATGCATTAGGACTACATTACATACACGGATCAACAGAATCCATTGAGATCTGTCAAACACCAATTTTTCAGTAAAATGATTTAGAGCAAAGTTTTTGGAAATAATTCATCAAAGTGATAATGAGACATTGTAATGAAATGATTCTTCTGAACTGCTGAAGTCAGATAATGAACTTGAACATTCAATGAAACTTGTTATGTCTTGACAAAGTTTGTTTTGGTTGCAGTGCTAATGATCTTAGTCATACTGCAAGTTCCATTAACCATGCTGCTAGGACTATTCATCATAGCTAGATTTTTCTTCAGGTTAAGCGTGAAGATGTTTTCTGGCGAACCGGGATAAAGAGGAACACAGGAAGTCAGTCAAACAAAGTAGTTGATCCTGAACACAATCTGAGGCACATATTGACATTGCCACAAAAGCTACAAGCTGAAACAGGCAAATCCTCCTCAGAATTTGTTTCCCTTGGTAGTGGTTGCTCACCTGCACCATCTGGCCAGAAGATTCCACTTTACAATGTAGCACACAGCAGAGCTGGAGATAAAGGAAATGACATAAATTTTTCCCTCATCCCACATTTTCCTCCTGATTATGAGAGGTTGAAACTAATTATTACATCTCAATGGGTAAAATCAGTGGTCTCCCTTCTTCTGGATTTGTCCCCTTCTCCTGATTTTGATGCAAGAAACCAAAGAGATAAATGGGTCAACGAAAATGTTAAGGTGGAGATATATGAAGTCAAGGGAATCCAGTCATTGAACATTGTTGTCAGGAACATACTGGATGGTGGTGTCAACTGTTCTCGAAGAATTGATAGGCATGGAAAGACCATTTCAGATCTCATACTGTGTCAACAAGTTGTATTGCCTCCTTGATTGTGTGATTTACTACTAATATATATGGCAATGCTCATGAATGAAAATGAACTGAGCATTGCAAAACTTAAAATCATAAAACATATAGAAGCTCGGATTAACTGCTTTAATTGAAGTAGGACTTCTATAATTTTTTCATATTGAGTTGTGAGGGGAAAAATCCATTTTGTGCTCTTTAGTCTACACAGACTTCTGATAATAATTAACAAAGGCTGTAGCCACAGCATCCCTTTAAATATTATGGTGGAAAGCGTTTTGAACAAAGCATTAGGTTGTTGGTTCTTTTTCTTTGTACTATACTACATAACTAGCTTCTATTTTTTATAAACTTTGTTATGTCAATTTTGCCTTTTTAGCTTTTGTTCTTTACAAAAAGCAACTATGCAAATTCATTATATGATTTTTTTTATGCAAAACTAAGTTTGTTTATCTTTTTTATAATATATAAAATTTGAAACGTGAATTGTGAAATCGATATATCAACATCAGCACTCTCTCTTTTCAAGTTGCTTTAGCATGAACATTTTTTATTATGAAATTATATCATCAATCCTTACCTTCTAGACATACCTTTATATCCTATTATAAATTTTACTTACATTCCCCACTTTAATGTTTTATTTATTATAATGTTTTGATTTTGACACCTTTTAATTAAGTATAATTATTAATAAACAAGTAATATTAATACTGAATTGAAAATACAATTCGTTTAAGAGGAATAAACAATGAAGAAGACGTCTTTTTTTATTTTTGGCTTAATAGAAATTAGAGAAATTAGAGAAATTAGAGAAAGTTGAAGAAAAGATGGTACCATATACTAAGATGAGCATCATTGCACGTGAGACGCTACACTTGAATAAGTAAGATTAACACACAAACTACACTTGTATATGTTAATGATGATTTTATTTTTTTGTTTCTTTTTAAGAAAAAAAGAAACTTTCAAAGCAATTTTCAGCTAAGAAATTTATAAAACACCCTTACTTAGATGAGTTGATTAAGACTTAATCTTGGAAAGAACAAATTAACTAAAAATTTAAATACACAAAAATTTACAGTTACTTATTTACTATGTTTATCTCAAGTCATATAAAAATCTATTCTAGGATGATTAACACTTTCTATTTTATTTTCATTATTTAAAAAATTATGGAATAACTTCACTACTAAGAATTTATATCTTTAGAATCTTAAAAATTATATGATTTGTACAATTTTACTAGACCTGTGCAACATACGTGTCTATACCTAGTTCTATATAAAAAGAAAAGAAAAAAAAAATCAAAGACTACAATTATTCGAATATTTTTTAATAAACAAACACCCGTTTAAATAATTAGGGGATACAAATTAAGCCACGGAGGAAGAACTATTTCCTTGTTTCTAGCTAGGTTCAAGAATAGAGGATAAGAGTTGTAAACTAACACCTGTTAAAAATACATTCTCTTAATTTATCAAATTCAACAAGGTTAATTTGGACTATGTCAGGATCACAATTCCAAACATGTAAGCAGTTAGAATCCGCATCTTAATCAGACAAGAATAGTAAATGAAAAAGAAGTTGGAAATAGCTATTTTTATTGCACTCCACAATTTCCACTCATTGAAAAGTTCAAATCACACCAACCTGATTTTACTCCATTGAATTAGATCATATCCACAAATCAACACAGATTTTCCATTTTTGCTTCACATAATTTTGGGTATCCACTCATTTGTTAACCATTTACCACCGTAGTATATGTTTATATAAGCTACTTTTTCTTGGACATAACCAAGACTTTGTTCTATACCCTTTTGTCTGAGGTGTGCATTCTTGTTTAACTCCTCTTTGTTCCTCAGACATCCCTGAAGGGAAACAAAAATAAACACAGGCAAATAAAGGTGTTGAGGAAGGGGAGCAAACATGTCTTTCACAGGAACTCTTGATAAATGCAATGCATGTGACAAGACTGTTTATGTGGTTGACTTGTTAACCCTTGAAGGCATTCCTTACCATAAAAACTGCTTCAAATGCAGTCACTGCAAGGGGTGTCTTACGGTATATATAACTCTCCATTTTCTTTGTTCCTTTTTTGCTTATTCTCTTTTCAATTTATTATTCTCTCTTTGTAATTCCACAAGTGGAATGAGAGAGTGATCATAATTAATAGAGTAAAAGATAATTTAGTCTTTAATCCTTTTACAAAATCTTAAATGGTAAGTATCAAATAATTTTTTAACTCCTACGATGGTAAAAGAGTGTCTCAATCGGTGATTGAAATTTTTAATCTCTTTCTAGAAATTTGTTGGCACTCATAGATAGATTGTTTCCTCCCAACAAGATTTTTTCTATGCACCAATCAAGATTTGAATTCTACGTACCAAAAAAATAGAAAGCAATGTTGCAATCTTGTAATTATTAATGTAAACAAAAAAAAAAAACATTCTTTTTGCTTCTTAATTCCATAGTTACAAATTTGTGAATGAAATTATTGGACTAGTGCATGTTTGAGAAAGATTACTTATATTTTTTTGTATCCTTCAAAGATTTTGATTGTGAATTCTTTTGAATACAAAATAAGTTAATCCTCACACACATTCAAGTAACTTGATATGATACATTCATAATGTTGGTCAGATGTGCACATACTCCTCCATGGATGGAGTTCTCTATTGCAAGCCACATTTTGAACAGCTTTTCAAGGAATCTGGCAATTTCAGCAAGAATTTTGGTAAGATAATGACCGTTTTTTGGACAATCTTTTTGTTCTATTATTCACATCCAACCTCACAAAGTACAAGTAGGTAGGCACATGTCACTTTCTGTTATTTACGCTAATGAACTATGTTGTTTTCTTGACTGTAAATGCAGCCGCAAAATCTGCTGATAAACAGAATGATCTGGTATATTCACTATCCTATCTTGGCATATACTTTACCAATTGTACTTCACAAACATCTAACTCCCAAGAAATTATTACAAGATCCAGAATCATATCATCCTGACCAATCTTCATGTGACACATTAATAAAGTCTTTTTTTAGTAAATTAAAAAATGTAGTTATGTGTCAGGTGAAAATTGACTAGGACTGTGCAATAATTTCTCTTTATATACCCTTTTATTGTTAGTTTCTTGTCTTGTGATATCTTCTCATTAGGTTTATATTATTATTCTTGTGTGCTCTTTCTAATATGCAAGCTATCATGATTAGCAGAATAGAATTCCCAGCAAGCTATCTTCCATGTTCAGTGGAACCCTGGACAAATGTGCAGTTTGCTCAAAAACAGTCTATCCTCTGGAAAAGGTTTGTGATCTCATCTTTCTGATGTAACAGGAAACCATGAAAAAAGTTTTGTTTTCATTACTTCTTCCTTTACAAACTTTTGAAACAATACAAAGAGAAAATAATGTGACATTTTTTGTCAAGTTGGGATAAAAGTTGGGAACATGGTGAAGTAAAAGTACTTTTGAGTTCTCTCAATTGACATTCAACCATACACTTTATAACTGAAAGTGAAAACAAAAGTTTTCTCATAGCAAATGTCTACTAATTTGAAATACTTTTCACAACTTGATTGTAAAATGATTTCAAATCACTTGGATTAGGATTTTGGCTCAACAAAACTAACAATGCATGGAAATTTGGTTTTATGAAATAGGTGACATTGGAAGGGGAATGCTACCACAAGACTTGCTTTAGGTGTGCTCATGGAGGGTGTACTCTCACACATTCAAACTATGCTGCTCTTGATGGTGTCCTCTACTGCAGGGTACACTTTGCACAGCTTTTCATGGAGAAAGGAAACTACAGCCATGTGCTCCAAGCTGCTGCACACAAGAGGGCTGGTTCCGCTACACCTCCTGAACCACTTGAGGAGGCATCACATGAGGCATCACATGATGCATCACATGAGGCATCACATGAGGCATCACATGAGGAACCACATGAGGAACCACATGAGGAACCACGACCAGCATCTGAGGACCAAACAGAAGAAGAAGAAACCTCTTGAATGAAATAGGAAATGAACTATTGTTTCCACCCCCCCTATTTTTTCTTTCAGAGCAAGGTCTTTGGTTTAAGTTCTGTACTCTCAAATCATTTGTCACAAAATATTTTTGAGTTTCGTTGTAAACTTATTTTGAGAGGTTAATTTGTTTATGTATTCAAAAGTTTGAAAAGATTTGAGCAATGCAATTTGTTTTTTTATTTTTTTAATTTTGCTGGAGTTTTTATCTTGTCCTGCAATCATGTTACATATGAATCTCTCACGCTAATGTTTGATTTGAAGGCATAAAACATGACACAATCCTCAAATTTCTCCATCTTTGTGCAGTTTTGCACTTAATTACATTATTAATGAGTAGAAAAATAAAAATAAAAGGACCATCGAGAATGACACGACAAAATATAGATACAGTATCATATATGTTGTTGAAGTGATCTACGAAACAAAAAATTCTATTAAATAGCAACATAAATTATAAAGATAAAACTTCAATTCTAATTAGAGAAGATAACAATACTTATAAAATTACATCTAAGTGTTGCATGACATTAACAAGGATTCGACAAACTCTGCATTTTTCTTTTTCTTTTTTTTGATGTTACTTGACTCTCAAATTTGGTTTAACTTGAAAACATTAACCTTTGTTTCAAATTTGGTTTAACTTGAAAACATTAACCTTTGTTTAACTTGAATGCTATATGAATTATTTAATGATAAAATGATATCACGTTTTGTAGAATTTAAAGTTCTGTGATGGTTTCTTTAGTTGTTTTATAACTTATTTATTAGGTTAGTTTTAAACATAAATTTCATCACCTATATTAATTGTTTCCTGTTTCTTATAAATGTTCTACGTATATATCTCTTATATTTATTATCTATTTCTCTTCTTTATTTTTTTATGAATTTAATTTAAATACAATGACAATGTAAAAATATTTTTCAATGTCATCCATCATAAATTGTCATATTAATAAAATTATTAATTTTTGTAATAATTATTTTAAAATTATATCTAAGATTATTTTTAACTAATTAACAAAGATAAAAAAATTATACCCTCTATGCATGAAAATTAGACTAATTTATTATACATGATTAGTTCCTGTTTCCTATTTAAGCATGTTATCTTAGATTGAAAAGTTACCTTATTAATTGATTATATGATATTTTTTTTTACAAGCATATGAGTAGTGAAATTTCTTTATATATAATTATTTTCTATTTTTATATTTAAAGCATGGTTTAAATATGATATTTAACCCGCTTTCATGTATTGTACATTTCCTTACAGGTAACCTTCATTAGTGATTGCTTAATATATGTTGCTAGCTACAAGTTTATTATCTGCATATTTTTCTTGGGATTTGTTTGGGTGATTGCGAGTGTTTAATTTTTTTATTTTTAAATATAATTTTTAAAACAAAATGTATTTAGTTAAATAGAATTGAAATAAATTTTAATTCAATTTTAAAATATTTGTATTAATTTTTAAAATCATTTAAAAAAATATCCTCTCATTCCATTTTTTTATTGGTGTCACTATTACCGCCGACATTGCACAACCATTGACATCTCACTAGCATTGTGAATTTGTCACTATTATCATTATTACCTTAACTCCAACACTACCACCACCCGCCAACACTATCATCACTATAATCATTATCATCATTTATCATTGATGTATCATCACCATCACCATCACCATCTTACAAATACCGTCGTTATTATCATTGTCATTGACACTACACTATTATTGACACCGCAATCACCGCTACCGTTGTCACCATCTTCGTGGTCACCACCATTATACAAACACCTTCTTTGACTAATTTGAACTAATCAAGAATTTTTATCTTATTTTGAAACTAAATATTAATTTTAAAAAATATTTTCTATTTTTATTTTTTAAAAATAGTTTTCATTTACAATGTTTAGTATAAGTTTTTAATTTTCATTTTCTTAAAATACCTTTAAAATGTAATTGAAGTTTTTCAGTAATCATTCTACATAGTAGTTGAAGATTTTTTTTTTATCATCTAATGCTAATCAGGCGCTAAACACAAAAAATGATAACTTTTTTTTTTCTTATTTTGGTCTATTTTGAGAAATATTTTCTTTATTTCTAAATTTGAATTAACCGTATTTTTAATTCTATTTTTTATTTTATTTGAAAATAAGAAAATCAAACAATATTTAAAAAATTTTAAACTAAATTTTAAACTAAATTTTAAAAAGATTTAATGGTGATCCACCCACTGTTACTTAATTACAAATTATCATTAGTATAATTTTTAAAATAATTGTAATAAAAATTAACAAAATTACCGTATACGATAATTTGTAATTGGATAATGCACAGAAAATGCATGATTTATTCTCTTTTCAAAAACTAAAATTGATTTTAATTTTTGAAAATTTTAAAATTTATAACTTAAAAACCATCCCAAACTAATTTTTTTTTTACTTTTTTTTCATTATTATTAGGTACATAAATGTATTGAAGTTGTATCCTAACTTCTTCAAATGCAATCTATACGAATGGAAATAAATAATAAGAGCTGCCTTAAAACTATTATACTTATGTAATTAGATTTTATTCCTTAAAGTATTATAGTTATATGTGCAATTAGACAATCTTGGCAAAAGTTTATTTGATCCTTTTCATGTTATTGTTTACATTTGATTTATAAAACATTACAAATGAATTTTGACAGGTACACTTTTTTTTTTATATTTTTATTTTTAATTCTACTAAAAAATGTACATTATATTCTGTAATTTTTAAGTACTTGAAAATTTTGTTAGCCTTATTTAAAAAAAAATTATATAACATAATTTACTATTTAAATAATTGAAAAATATTTTAATAAAATAATATGAATAAAATTTCTCGGACATTACAAGAAAGTGTAGAATATACCCCTGTATATCATAGAGAGAGTCCATTAAAGACAAAATATGGTTCGGATATTTTCCAAGCAGTTTCATCGTCCATTCATCATAGTTATATGCAAAGGAATCAATACAAAATATATGTCCCAAAAATTATTAATGACACTTCACGCGCTGGCATGGCCGTTGAAGTTAGAAGCCTTCAAGTTTAGACTAAGACTATACCATATTTTCATTAATTCGTTTATTTTAAAATTGAAATACACATTTTCATTAATTTTAAAAATAATTAAGAGTTGAGCGTACATTGATAATATAAAATAGGTTTATATTATTATTTAATTATAAATTATCATTAATATAATTTATAATTATTAAAAATTAACAAATTTATCATAAATATTAATTTGTAATTAACTGATTGTATTTTACATAAACTGTCATCATTTTTTCATTAAAGTACTACCTTCTCTTAGGTAATTTCTAAAATAATAAATTTATTTAAGTAATTCACAAAATACTAAATTTTTGTTATTTTAATTTTTAAATTAATGTATTTTAGTAAAGTTGATGGGTTATTTAAAATATTTTTTAATGTTTAAAAAATTAGTTAGTTTCTAATACTTCAAGAGAAAGAGTAAGATTTTTTTTAATGAAATTGAATTGAAACAAAAATGTGTTCTTAGTTATTATTCTTATGAATAAATATGATCAAAGTTCTTATATTTTTACATTGATAAAATTTTTAATCCACAAACATAAAAAAATATGTAAATATGGTTTTCATGAGATAGGAAAGTTTAAGAATCTTAATCACTTATAATTGAAAGTTAAAAACACATTTTATTCTTGAATTTAATTTAAATATAATAATAATGTAAAATATTTTCGTACTATTATCCAATACCAAAATATTATATATAATAATTGGTTACCTTTAATAACTATAACTATTCTAAAAATCATACTTAATATAATTAATTATTTTTGGTATATATTATATATATTTTTTATGAAAAATAAAATATTGTATATAATAATTTATTAACTTTATAATAAAGATAACTTTCTAAAAATCATACTTAATACAATTAATTATTTTTGATATAGATTATATATATTTTTATGAAAAATAATTTCGCAGAGCCAAATAAAATTATTATATACTATAATTTTTTAAAAAATATATAACATAGTTATTCAAATTAAAAAAAAGCTAGAATAATTCTGCAAAAAATTAATCAAAGTATTTTTATAATCATATTACATGTACGGAGTGTCCAACGGTGTGAGCGAGTGAAGGTTCAGTAAGCAGGGTTTACTTAGCGTTGGAGCTTAAGGCCCACGCGCGTTAGCCGCAAGTGAAGACAAATGTTGTGAATAAATATCCTCTCCCTCGTGTCATATATATCTGCTTAAGCACTTAAATGACCGTTTTAACAAGACACGCAAAAAGTCCTTCACACATTTTTGTAACTTCCATTTCCACTCTCTGCTCCAACCTCCCTATTCACTTCTCCTCGTTTCGGTAATTTCATCAACGCTTCCATTCCGCGTTGCCTTTTTCACTTCTTTTCTCTTTTCTTTTTTTAAAATATTTTACTGTTGAATTGAATGTGAAAATAACGAAAATGCTATTTCGTGCATGTTTGCTCATACTTTGCACACTTCAATACTCATTCATATTGTAATATATTTGGCAGAATCACTATTGAGTTGTGTTTTAACGTAATTTTGAGTCTCAAGCCTTGTTGAGCTTTCTAATTTGGTCTTGGACTCTTTTGTTTTGTTTCAGTTTTTTTTTTTTGAGGATTTGCTTGTAGAATGTATTGAGGAGAAGTGGTTCTGTGAGAGTGTTTGGTTTTGGAAGGTAACATGGATATAGCTTTTAGCTTATCGCGGTCTAATGTGGTATTGGATGGTTTGGATTCTTGCATTGTGTTTGGAGGGAGAGGTTTTGGTTGTGCTTTTCTTGGTCACTCGAGGACTATTTCGAAAGCTCGTTTTAGTGGGATGAACAAGATAGGTAGGAGTAGTTCAAGAGTAGAATGCATAGGAGAGTTGAAGGTTTCAAATGGGAAGAGGAGTTTGTCTTGGAAGAATAATAAACTTTTTAGGGGAAATAGGGAAATTTGGTTTAAGTGTCTGGGTAATGATTCTTTATCATATGTCAATGGAAATGGACGGAGTGTTGATAGGGTGGAAGGTGCTGGTGAGGACTCTGCTTTGAGGTCCAATTCCAGTGCTGAATTGGGTGAACCTTTGGGAGAAGGAGAAGAAGGTCAAGGAGGAAGGAAAGAAGTTGGGGGTGAAGTTGAAGTAGAGGTACAAGATGTTGATGAATTGAAAGAACTGTTGCAAAAGGCCATGAAAGAATTAGAAGCTGCTCGAGTTAACAGCATCGTGTTTGAGGAAAAGGTTAAGAAGATATCGGAGACTGCAATTTTTTTGCAGGATGAAGCATCAAGTGCTTGGAACAATGTTACTTCTACCCTTGATATCATCCAAGATATTGTGAGTCAAGAATTTGTTGCCAAAGAAGCTGTTCAGAAAGCAACAATGGCTCTTTCTCTGGCTGAGGCAAGGCTTCAAGTAGCCATAGACTCTTTGAAGGTTACAAAAGAAGTTTATGATTCCCCACAAGGTTCTAACAAGAGTAATGGTGATAAAGATATAATGCAAGAGGAGAAAGAACTTTTGGTTGCTCAGGAAGATATCAAGGAATGTCAGACAGTTTTAGCAAATTGTGAGAATGAGCTGAGAGGCTTGCAGTGTAGAAAGGAGGAGTTGCAGAGTGATGTAAACAAATTGCATGAAGTTGCAGAACAGGCGCAGCTGAAAGCAGCAAAAGCAGAAGAAGATGTCACAAACATAATGCTTTTAGCAGAGCAAGCTGTTGCTGTTGAACTTGAAGCTGCACAATGCATGAATGATGCAGAAATTGCATTACTGAAAGCAGACAAATCTGCCTCTGGTCTTAATGCTGATACCAAAGACACTCTACAAGTACAAGATGGTGTGGCTATTCCCGAGGAAGAGAAAGTGATTCAAGGCTTTTCTGGTGATGATGCTGATAAAAGAGTGGTTGATGTCTCAATTGATGATGAGCCTTTGCTTGCCATGCGATTGCCAGAAACAGAATCTGATAAAACCAGCCAAAGTTTGGAAGGCATGACACAGTCTGATTATCTGAGTGATCATGAGAACGGACAATTAAGCTTAGACTCTTCTAAAGAAAATGAAGTTGTTGAAATAGAGAAGTCAAAGAATGTAGTTCAAACAAAAAAGCAAGAAACACAAAAAGATTTGACTAGAGATAATTCGCCATTTGCTCCCAAGGCATTATTGAAGAAGTCTTCCCGATTTTTTCCAGCATCATTCTTCTCTTTTACTGCAGACGAGACTGATTACACACCGGCATCAGTTTTCCATGATCTTGTGGAGTCTGCATGGAAGCAGTTACCGAAGCTGGTTGTTGGGTTATTGTTAATTGGAGCAGGGTGTGTATGATCTTTCTTTATCCTGCTCCTTTTCTTGCTGTTATTTTTATTTCAACCTTTTAAGAAACAATCTTGAAGTATATGCATTGTTTCGCTGCAATACAATATTTATGGTATAGGAGTAAAACATATGAAATATTAGGACAACAATTTTTAGCTTTTTGTGAGATATGATAGGAAAATATCAAGTCTAAAATATTCACTGGCTTGTTTAAAAATTGATTGTGAAATTAAGTTCCTACCTTGGGGAAGTTTATGCCTTTCTATATGATACCTTCATTTAAGTTGATCTGTCCATTTTAAGGATGACTATATCCTTCCTTTTCATTATTTCAGGGTTGTGTTCTATGCCAATAGAACAGAGAGGGGTGCTCAGCTGCTTCAGCAGCCAGAAGTCATAACAACCACTGTTGAAGAAGTTTCTTCAAGTGCAAAGCCTCTGGTTAGACAACTTCAGGAGCTACCCAGGAGAATTAAGAAAATTATTGCATCATTACCTGATCAAGAGGTTTGTTTTCTGATTCTTATGCTCAATTTAGTAAGTTTTATCTGACTGCATGGTATTTATCCTAGGTGAATGAGGAAGAAGCCTCCCTTTTTGACATGCTCTGGTTACTACTTGCAAGTGTTGTATTTGTACCGATATTTCAAAAGATTCCTGGAGGTAATTAGTCGCCATGTTTTCTTAATGTTGGATTGAACATGGTCTGTCAAAGAATAACAGTTGTTTGTCTAAATGTTATACACCATAGTTTCATGTAAGCAATGTATTTTCCTAGGTCACTACTTTTTAGTTTGATTATGATAATAAATGCCATTTGTTAATTTGGTTGTGATAATAATTAATAAATGAAGTTGCAATGCTTGGAAAGAAATTTGGTTACTTGAATTGAATAAAAAAAATGTTGATCTCGTCATAGGCTTCCAATCATTATCTGAAATGTTTTGGGACACAGGAATTTTATTTTAAAGTCATAACTTGATAAAATTGATTGTCTGACAAGCCATCTACCTGCAACAATGTTTAGGCAGTCCTGTTCTTGGCTACTTGGCTGCTGGTATCTTGATTGGGCCTTATGGTCTCTCCATCATTCGTCATGTTCATGGGACAAAAGCAATAGCTGAGTTTGGAGTTGTTTTCCTGTTATTCAATATTGGTCTGGAGGTGGAGCTTCCTATAAGATCTTTGTTCTGCCTTAGCTTTGGTCATCTCCATAATAAAAAAATAAACTGAAGCTCTGAACTGTATTTTTCTAGCTCTCTGTTGAAAGGCTTAGTTCAATGAAGAAATATGTTTTTGGATTAGGCTCTGCTCAGGTGATTGGAAAACTCCATCTTCCATTCTTGTTATTGTTGTTCACCATAGGCTATTCCATTTATATGCTAGTAATGTATAAGCCAACAATCCTTAGTATGTATGGAAAAATGTAGGTTTTGGTGACTGCTGTAGTTGTCGGCTTGGTGGCTCATTATATTTGTGGTCAAGCTGGCCCTGCTGCTATTGTCATTGGGAATGGCCTGGCATTATCATCAACTGCTGTTGTTCTGCAGGTAAATAACTTGAGCACCATTTGCCTTTACATTTTTACTTTGTGGTTTATGCTCACAGCCTACTACTCAAACTTTCTGCTTCTATTTAATGTACATTCAAATAAAGTGTTATCTACCTTTCTGAAAGTTTTAATTGTAACAGGATTTTCATTGTATCCTTCATGAGTGCATGTGTTAATAAAGTCTATTTTGGTTATTACTTAATAAGTTTGATGTCTATATCTGAAACAGATGTCCTGCTTTCAAAGATTTCAAGACTGTTCTTTGTTAGTGATACTTCTGTTTTCAGGTCTGCTGAGTCTGTCATGTGACAATAATTCAAGTGAACTTGATTTGCAGGTGTTACAGGAGAGAGGTGAGAGCACATCACGGCATGGAAGAGCTACATTTTCCGTTTTGCTTTTTCAGGTAGACTTGTTGTAGCTTACCCATCTATCTAGAAACTGCAGGATTTTCTTGTAAAATAAAATATTTGATGATATAATATTTATGATATATAGTTGGCTAAACTTTGTCTTATGAAGCATTTGCTTCAATATTTCGTACTATTGCCTGTACCTTCTAGAATCTGGATAACCTGAACTCCATGTCCTATATGGCAAAATATGTTATTGTGTCAGAATATAAACATGTTTGCACCCCTATACTGTGAAATATTCTACATGGATACTATAGAAAGTAGAGAGAATAATGGTGCTTTTCACTTGTTCAAGAAGAAAACAGATTACAAAGACAGAGATAGAGAGGAGAGAAAAGGGAGATGAGGTTTTTCCAAAAATATCTCAACTCTTTAAATAATCTCGTAACAGTTTTTTGCGAATTGGACTAGATCGGTTTTGAGGAGTAAAGTCACTTCATCCAATCCCATTGTCTTTATTTTATTTTAACATCCAATCAGTTTGGTTCTAAATTTAAATTTGATCCAATTCAATCCAATCAAAAGTGCTTTGGATTGGATCAATTTTTTGGTTTTTGTATCATTTTTTATTTTTAAGAAAGTAATAAATAAACCTTGAAATATCTAATTCCATAAGCCAATTGTTGTGAGCCAAAAATTAATAGATTTCATTTTAGATTCAATATGTTGAAAAAACAAACAAACTAGCATTTTAAGTTACAAACTAATGGAGAAAATAAATTATTATTATAATTTTATAAATATCTACCTGCACAAGTATGAATGTTACAATAATTTGATAAATCAAATTATATATGTGCATATAAGTTCGATTCGGATTGGGTTGATTTTCAAAATTAAATCCATAACCCACCCAATCCAATCCAATTAAAAAATTTGTTTATCTGCAGTATTTGGTTTGTTTGATTTTCAGCCTTTCGGTTTGGTTTTTGTAGCTTACATTGGATTGGATTGGTTTATGAACATTAATATAATCTAGGAAATACATAAGGATAAATAACAAACAGACATATAAGGATAACATACAAACTTATCTAATCGAAATAAATAATCCATATCCTTTGACAGATACTAGACAAGCATTGTCCTACTGAAGACGGATGAAGTTGTGAAACTAAAATCTGCAGTTATGTGTTGAGGTTGTTGGCTGTGCACATCAATATATTTGCCACTTAGGCACTTATTTATTAGTATAGATTCTCAACTAGCATCCTCTTTGTCTCTATCTTGCTGATTATTATGTCAATTTGTTGTTTATGACATTGATTGTTTATTATTAGCTCTTAATCATCTTTGATATTGCAATATTTTGACCAAAATTGACTATTTCATGTTGTTTCAATTCAGGATTTGGCAGTTGTTGTCTTGCTGATACTCATACCTCTTATTTCTCCTAATTCTTCCAAAGGAGGGGTAACATTTTCTAACATTCTTTATCTTAAAATATGTATATCAGATAGTAGACAATATTGAGGTCATGGGGTTTACAACCTGGCTACTTAAATTTCTATGAACTCCTGTGTAGCATGAGACAGTTTATGACACGGCTGTTCTGAGTGAATTGTTTTCTCCCTCCCCCTCCCCCCAATGTGGGAGTTCTTTATTGTTTAGAAATTGCATTTAATTGGATAATTTAGTTTTGTTTTGTTGTGATATATGCATTAAAAGGACCAAAACACATGCTTGATGGGAAGCCATTGACTTCACCTTACTTCTCTCATTGTCATTATCATTATTGCCACCTGTATACTGCTGTTGCTGCCTATGTTGTTTGTTGTCTTTTTTGTGAAATACCAATCTCTGTATACAGGTTGGTTTTCAAGCCATTGCCGAAGCTCTTGGTCTGGCTGCTGTTAAGGCAGTGGTTGCCATTGCAGCCATAATTGCAGGTGGACGATTGGTAAGTGGTATTCAGGAATAATTTGTGGATGTGTGATTTCTAATTATTATAATGTACTCCAAATCTGGATAGCTGATTTTAACTGTTTCTGATTGAAGGAAATATTTATATTTTCTTGTCAGTATATTTATTTTATTTTTTTAATAATCTTGATAAGAGTATTTTGTTAAATACTTAAATTCAACAATACCGTACAAGTTTACATGGAGCATAACAATAAGCCATACGGGGTAGATTTTTGGTACAAATTACTGACCGAATGACCATGTGCCACAGATTGTGTATTTGACAATGATCTTTGATCTGTAATATGGTGTTGTGAACATTCAGATATTCTACTTATCATGGTGGATAGAAGTTACCAACTAGTACTACTTATCATCTATGGAGTGCATATACCAGTTGCTTATATTGGTTTTGCACTGTAGTGGTTGACCATATGAGGTCTTGGTGGAAGTTTCTAGATCTAGTGGATTAAATGGAATAGGCATTTAGCATATTTAATGTTAAGTGTATCAAGATCCTGATTTTGAAGCATATTGGGGTTTATTATGAAGGCATGTTATGACATTTCTTGATTAAACATATAACTTTTGCTATGTAATTTTTCCTGCTTTTCTTTGTACAGCTCCTCCGACCCATATATAAGCAGATTGCAGAAAATCAAAATGCAGAAATATTTTCTGCCAATACACTCTTTGTTATTCTTGGGACTAGCCTTCTCACAGCCAGGGTAGGTGTTTGAACCAATGCTTTTTCTTTCCCTTTCTTTTCCCTTAGTTTTTGAGCCAAGTGAAGGTTTGGCAGTTTTCTTCAAGTTATTCTTGTGTCCTTTGAAGTGGTATTTTTTTTATGATGTGCTAACCTTATGTTGGAAATATGAGCATTTAAATGTTTATTACCCTTCCAAAGAAGCTTAGTTAATGTTTAGCCAAGTTCAATGTATCTTTAGGAAGCTGTAGTATTTTAATTGTTCTCTTGAAAATAGTAGAAGTTATTTATTCTCTTTGTAAATATTCTTATTATAAATAGATCAATCTACTAAGTGAAAATTTCATTCAAGCACATTCAAAAAATTTCCTTTCTCATTTTTTCACACCTTACTTTTTACCTTTTTTAATATAACTTTTCCTTAAAACAGGCTGGACTTTCCATGGCATTGGGTGCATTTTTGGCTGGTTTACTACTGGCAGAAACTGAATTTTCCTTACAGGTTGAATCTGATATTGCTCCATATCGTGGCCTTCTACTGGTCTCCTTCTTTATGACGGTTTGTGCTTAATATTCAAAGTAAAAATTTAACTAGTTGTATTGTATATTTATTCATGCAACACATATCCGTTTTATAGTTTGTTAATCTGCTGTTCAATTGCTTATGTTGGAATAATTTTTATTTGAATTTTCAGCAGCAAGGAATGGCTGCCTTGAGATTTGTGACTTCTGAGCAAGCCAGCTTCAATCTGTATAATTGATGGAAAGTAATTTTTGTGACTTTTCAGGTTGGAATGTCAATTGATCCAAAACTTCTTGTTTCGAACTTTCCACTCATTACAGGGACCCTGGGACTCTTGATATGTGGCAAGACTTTGTTAGTTACTTTAATCGGCAGAACTTTTGGTATTTCTCTTATTTCTGCCGTTAGAGTAGGTCTTCTTCTTGCTCCTGGAGGAGAATTTGCATTTGTGGCTTTTGGTGAAGCTGTTAATCAGGTTTTTGTCCTTGAAAACTGTTTTGCTTGCCTAGCATTCTCTGGATTATAAATAATCATTTTATTTATTTAATATACATCATTCTATTTGTTTTGGTTTTAACAATATGCATCTTGATTTTTGTAACTTATTTTAGAGGTTTATGAATATGGTCAGCTTTCTTGGAAAATAAACTGATTAGTATATTAGTAATATGTTATCACCAGACAAGTGTCACTAAATTTGGTTATCTCTGGCTGTTATTTTGGATGCTTTATGACTCAATAAGAGTTTTTGAGGTGCAATGTTATCTGTGCTTGCATTGCCAGAAATCCATGGGTCCTTCAACATTTTTGGCTTTCTTGGTGCTGGCAGCAAGGTCACATGATGCTGCACATGAAGTTGCAGGTCTTTTTCCACTTTGAATATTCATAATTTCTTCTACTTCTTCCTCCTCCTCCTCATTTTCTTGAAGCTCAGTCATGTATGCCTCCTCAGTTTTCTTTCTCATGTAAGCTTCTCTGCGAAATGCTCTCACTTAAGGAGTCTTGATACAACTATAACATCTTCCCTCATTCTCATTTGATTCTTTTTGCTCAGTACCACCAGATACCAGTGGTGATTTTGCCACAAAAATCACAAGTAACAACCTTCTTATTATTGATGTCTCTTTAGTTATTCTATTTCCAAGGTATATCCAAATTATTATCGGTAGGCTTGACCAATGAACAAGAAGAGATCAACTGAGAGGCTGAGGATGTTCCATGTGGCTGAGTGGAGGAAGCCATTGTTGTTTCAAGTTTTTTGGACAGATTAGAGAGGGAACAAAGATGAAAAAGATTGGTCTTTGTAAACGTCTGAAATTGGCGGAAAACTTGTTGGAAAGAGACGCTTCACTACTAGAAAATCAAGAACCAAGTTGTGAACATCGTAGGTTGGCTGGAAAAAATCTTTGTGAGTGGTGAATGGAGATGCAACTGGTGGAGAGCGCAGGACAGAGTGCAATGTAAAGAAGAAAGGAGCAGGGCGATTAGGGCTGGTTGGGTATGCAAGAATGAAAGAGAATGGATTCAGATTACAACGTTGTGGCTTTCCAATTTTACCCAAATAAAAAGCATGAAATGACACTTGATAGGGAGTAAAATTGTCCTCATGCCCGTCAGACAAGGAGTGGTTGCGAACAACCCCGATTTGTGCCACGATATCTAGGCATGAGCCAATGGCCAACCTGAGAGCAGGGCTCTCCTGTGATGCATTGCGACAGCATGATATTGCCGCAAGAGTCTGTTATTGACCATTCTGTGTCCAGTGAGTTGGAAATTTTGAATTAGGTTCTCTGGTTTAAGAGGGCTCGAGTACATACCGCATGTTCGAATGATTTGTTGTTATTGCTTGGTAGTGTGATTTGAACCTTGGGAAAATCACACCACAAAAACTATCTATTATACACTTGTAGTTGGAGAGTCCTAGGCCTTATAATCCCCACACTAGAATCCCTGTGGGATCCAAGTTCCCCTACCTTTGAATTGGATCCTAAGTATATCCCACCATGCTTTATAGCCACAGTACCCAGGTAGGTTAGTTGTGTGCTAGCCCCTTTGATATGATCAAGGGCACTTACCACTATGTCAAAAGCTTAAACTGTTAGCAGAGATACAATTCTTGACATATAACACCATGTATCATATGCAAGTCCTTCAATATTTAAGCCATCAAGTTGAACCTAATCCTTGAACCCAACTTGCACAGATCATTTCCTCTCTCTCAGAGAGCAAGTATGCTCTCAAACCTTGATATAATTGTGTTGAAAAGTTTTCCCTCAAACCTTGATATAATTGTGTTGAAAAGCTGCCCTCAAACCTTTGGAGCACCTTCATTATGCTGGGTGTAAGGGGATGTGTTTAGTCTCACATCGACTACATATATAACCAATGTAATCCTTATAAAACTTGAGCAATCCCCACTTTACAAGTGAGATTAAGCATTAAATGGATTGTCTTCAAAATTCATAACCATAATTTTCAAAATAACATTTTGGATTTTCTGAAACTGCTTTAAAACTGGTTTTAAAACTTGTTCTTGTTTTAAAATCAGTTCTGGCTTTTAACCAAAAACTAATTTTAAAATTTGTTTACCAAAAACCAGTTTCAAACTAAAAGACTCTAAACTAAAAAATGTTTTAAAACCATTTTAAACCATAATCAGTTTTAAAACTGAATATAAACCATAATAACTGGCCAAAAGATGGGCATTATTTGGATTTTTAAAAATCCCAAATCAAACCATTTAAAGTGGCTTAGATTTTAAAATTCAATTAATTTTTTTTAAAAAAAAAAAAACTAGTTTGGATTTTTTATAGACCAATTTTGAACCATAAATTGGTTTTGAACTTAAAATTGGGGTTGGATCCTAAAAACAGTTTTAAAACTATCCTTTATATGATATATCCATTGTAAATACACTTGAAACTCTAAGAAATACACTTTGGACTTTTTAAGGTTCGGAACCGATTTCTAAACCACTTTTAGATTCAAAACCAGTTTTGAACCACAAAACCTGTTTTAAAAAACACTTTTGCAGGTTTTTTAATTAGAAATGTCATTGCTTTAATTTAACAAAAATTCTCTAAAAATCAATTTTAAACATTAAACTATTTTTTTTAAAATTGTTTTCAAACCCGGTTTTGAATTATGAACTGGCTATGAAAGCATAGGCTAGGAGCTTAACACAACCCTCCTCCAGTCCTCCTTAACCTGGGCTTGGGACTGGCTATGAAAACATAGGTGGATTGAAACAGTAGGATTTTTTAAATCAAAGAGCCATTATATCTCTTTTATTAGGCATAATCATAAATCTTGATTTTATTTGGTGTTCAGCTCAACTGGATATTTATGTGAGTGAATCCCAAAGCCAACAGTGAATATTCAGAGAGATTGTTGAGCTTTGCTTTCATGATTCTTATTTCTATGAATTCTTGTGCATTATTTTAAAAAAAATTGTGTCATCGTTACATAATAATTTTTTTATGATTCTTATTCTCATTTCTGCATTTTCTCCTTTCTCTTGTTTTTTTTATCTTAAAAAGATGGAAGTTGAAAATTATAAAACAGATCAATTTACTGATAGTTGCTAAGAATATTTTCCTCATTGAAATTTAATCTGGCTATAAAAAGTAATATTTTGCTATTTCATATTTATGCAGGGAATAATGCCATCCCAGTTGTCCTCCTTGCTGTTTCTTGTTGTGGGAATTTCAATGGCCCTCACTCCATGGCTAGCTGCAGGTGGCCAGCTCCTTGCTTCCCGTTTTGAGCTGCATGATGTTCGAAGTTTATTACCTGTAGAAAGTGAGGTAAGATCACCTACATGGATGACTGATAGGGACTTTTATTAACTGCAAAAGGCTGTGAAATTTATAGCTTTAGCACTACCATTGCTGGTGGACTGAATGCTGTCTTTTTATTTTACTACTCAATAGATTGTATGTTGTGTTGCATGAGATAGCAAGTCTTGCCACAGCTGGGTAGTATCTACACAGTAGTAAAAAGAATAGAGAAATGCTTGCTTACACCTAGCGTAAGATTTTTCTCTTTTCAAATTGCCATTTTGTACCCAGAAAAAAGCATAAAGTTTATGTGGGTCTCATTGACCGTGTGAGTCCCATTGAGAATCAAATGGTAGCAATAAGAAAAAACATTACATCTTTGACATTTATTATCAGAGAAAGTGGGACGGAGGTAATATAAGTGAACAATTTCAAAGCTAAGGCAGTTAACTTCGGCACAAGGGTAGTTAATTACAGTCTAGCAAGCACTCGTTGCCTTGTGTTTATCTTTGTAATAATACTGAATTACTGATGGTGTTTCGGACAGAATATCTTAGTCAGAGGAACAATAAATGTGTTTACTATGTAGGACTGTTTGACAATTATACCTTTCACGCCTTTTTTACTTTTTCCTATCAAGCACATCTATTTGAAATATTATTTTCTCTATGCTTTTTTTGAATCACATGATTAACATTTTCCAATTAGTTAACCATATTTATTATCTCATATTTAGTCTAGTTAAGTTTAGGAGCTTCTAGAGTAATGCCTCCTACGCCTGTGGTTATAGACAATGGATGCAGTTAGACCATATTGATTCAGCATTTGTTATTTTTACTTAGATTTGACATGTAAAATTATTTGTTGACTTCTTTTTGGAGGACATCTTTTGCAGACAGATGATCTGCAAAATCATATCATTATTTGTGGATTTGGGCGAGTTGGGCAGGTGAGTTCTTTCTTTCTTTGGTTTAATTAATTAGTTTTAATAATTTATCATTTTGTTATTTAAATATAACAGTTTATCATTTTGTTATTTCCAGATCATTGCACAACTTCTTTCTGAGCAACTTATTCCTTTTGTTGCACTAGACGTGAGAAGGTAACTCGATACTAACTGAAAATGTTGTTTGTCTTGTAGTTGTATCTTTCTGATAAATGATTTTGCAACTATTAGGTGATTTTTAAGATTAATGGATCTTATTTATGTTGAAAAAGAAAACATTACAGGACAAAATTGTTATATGATATTCTAAACTCTGCCTTGCAAGTGAAAAAAAGAAAAGACAAGTATGATACCGTGTCTCTTTCTTTGTGCATGAGGTATCTAGATGATGGGCCTAGATGTGCTGTTTGCTTGTGCATCAGTTTCTGACTTTCTTGGAGGCATTCAAGGCTTTACTGAAAAATAATGATTTTGCTCATTCTGAATTGTTAGATTCTTTTATTTCTTAATACTTAGAATAGAGATAAATCCCCAGATTGGTTGGTTTCGTGTTAAATAATGTGAGTGTTTAGTGACCAGGATGGGATAAAATTAAATCTCCAAAGATGTGCAAACTACCATATATCATGTGTACAATTTTGGATAGGAACAGCAGATGACGACCTAACCTGTCTTCTTCATATTTGCCAATGTCTTTAGTGATAGAGTGGCAATTGGGCGTTCCCTGGATCTCCCCGTGTACTTTGGAGACGCTGGTAGTCGAGAGGTAGTGCATATAACTTCAGTACTTGAGCTTGCATGCATGTTCATTACCTGACATGCTTTGTACTGCATGATAAGGTCCTACATAAGGTTGGGGCTGAAAGGGCAAGTGCTGCTGCAGTAACTCTAGATTCCCCTGGAGCAAATTATAGAACAGTTTGGGCTCTGAGCAAGCACTTCCCAAACGTGAAGACTTTTGTCCGTGCTCATGATGTTGATCATGGATTGAATTTAGAAAAGGCTGGAGCTACAGCTGTAATATTCTATTACCTTTTCTTAACTATTGCATATTTAGCCAAATTGGCTATCATGGAATACCATGTTGATCTTGTCTTTCTTGTCTATTTATCTGTCTGCCACTTGCATTTGCAGGTTGTCCCAGAGACCTTGGAACCAAGTCTTCAACTAGCAGCTGCCGTGCTTGCGCAGGTAACTATAGTATTGTTATTTGAGCAGATATATTGACCAAATGAATGAACTTTTTATGTCCTAGTATTCTATTAATACTCTTATCTGATGATGACAAACACAGTTTATTGAGGTAAAAGATTATGTTCGTTTCTTATTGCAGTTGAATCTTTATGTCATATTAGCTGAACTTCTGTTTAGTGTCTCTTCATTGTATAAATGATTTACTAGTTTCTGGTTAAATTTTCTTAGAAATAGTATTGAGTATACTTTTGGTCTTTATGCCATGGTAAAATTGGTCATACATCTCGTTAAAGATACTAGATGTCTTACAGTTGATAAGTGGGGGGGAAATGAAAATAAAATAACCAGATGTTTAATTTAGGCCTTATCAGAATGGGAACACAAAAGGTTCTTATCATATCATTTTGCTATGAAGCCTTTACTCAATAATGCTATATAGCATGGTCCATGGAGATGGACGAACTTAGTTAACTAAGCATATCTCTCTTCAGGCTAAACTTCCTACATCGGAGATTGCAGCAACTATAAATGAATTCAGATCCCGCCATCTGTCTGAGCTCACCGAAGTAGGTGTTTCTTTTAATCACATGCACATATATAACATCTATCAATTCTGATGTGAGAATTGCATGATCACGTACTACTCATTCACTTTTGCATATCATTGATGTCTGAATGGAATTGTGTTACTTTTGGTTTGTTTATTCAGCTATCTGAAACAAATGGAAGTTCTTTTGGATATGGATATAATAGAATTACGAGCAAACCCAAATCTCAATCCCCAGATTCATCAGATGATACTCAAGCATCTGAAGGGAAACTGGCGACATGAATAATAATTGTGAAAATTTGTATAGCAGCAGAGTAGATGTACATCATTGTGTACATTGTACAGAATATATATCGGCATCAAAGATGCAAATCTGTGTTGTTATTCTTTTTTTCTTGTCAGAAATTTTGATTAATCATCCTTTCTCAAATTTCTGCTAAGGATGATGTTCCTGTTGTATGTGGCATTAATATTATTGTTTCTTATTCTCTTGAAGAACATGTATAATATGACCTTGTATTTCCATTGTTTCTTATTCTTTTGCTTATTCTATTGGTACTATTTGGTCTATTAAGTATATGTAAGTTACCCGAACAAGAAGTGTCTCTGCATATGTTTGTTTAGTAGACCTACGATCTTTGAATAGGTAACAATAATTATTGGTGTTATTTCCATGATTGAGATGTTCATAAACAAAGTCAAACCAATGGAAAAGAGATGAGAGAAGCTATTTTGATAACATAATTATACATTATTAGTCTGTTGATTTTTTTTTTTTATAAAAATATGAATTTCTATTTCATGATATGGAATAAAAAAAATGTTCAAAATTCCTAATTGAATGTTTACAATTCTAGATTAATAGAATGATTATTTATAGTGGACGAAAGAGAAAGAATCAAGCAGGAGCTTGAGAGAACATGAAAACAGTTTATCTTGATTATTCAATTTATCATGAATGATTAACATTAAATAATATTTAATTTTGTTATTTATATAAGATTATACGGCTAATATTAACTTCTTGAATTTGATTTTTTTAAAATAAGTATGGGTAAAGTAAGTAATAAGAAAATCAATAATTAATATTATAATGCACATATAATGCATATACACGTTAGTTAATTTTTATCCATGATTAAGATATTTATTACATGTTTGAATTGTGTCATTTTTCTTTTTAAAATCACGTTATTTTTACCTATTAGCTTTGGATTTCCGATTTTTTTTATGCATGTATTTATTGGTGAGACGTGATACCAAGCAATTATTCATTTTAGAGGACCCGAATCAATCTCTTTTTCTTACGCTATACATCCTGAGTACACAAACACAACACTTAAGTTTTTTTTTTTTTTTTTGTTTTTTTTTTCTTGGTACAATACAATATGAATGCTAAAGAAACAAAGGCAAAGAAAATGTATTTACCTAAAACGTTAGTGAATGATTACAATTGTTTATTTCGAGATTACAAACAAACATATTACTTTGGAATGAAATGTAACCCACTCCTGTTATACTTATTTTGTGACAATTTGGTGTTCTTGAATTTTGGTTTGCGATGTTAGGATAATAATAAATCAAGAAGGTGTCATCTTAACTTTTCCTTTTTTGGTTTTAAAATATATTATCATTTTAATATTCTTATAAATATATTTTTAATCTTTTATATAGAAATGTGTCATGTGGTTTTTATTTTAAACACGAGACACAAAGAAAATAATCTTTTCTGAAAAAAATTACAATTTTATTTGAATTTTTTTTAATAAATGCTTAATTATAAGAAGAAAAAATATGAAAATAAAATGAATTAAATTTTTCTTACAAGATAAAATCAACATTACATTTTAACTTCTATAGAAATTCTCTTAAAATTTTTAAATATCAGTATATAAGTTAATTTTAACTTATAAAAAATAATTTTTTATTTTTATCATAAGTATTTATTAATTTGTTTATATCTGACTTTTAAAAAAAATCAAAATAAGGGAGCATTTAAAAACGTTTATCCCTTTTTTTTCCTTTTATTATTATTAGACTTAAATAGGTTTTGCATAACTCCTTATTTTAATTAAAAATAATGATTTTAAATTTTTAGAAAAATGAAAATAAAAATTTATATTATTTTATAAAAGATTAAAAATATATTTAAGTTATTTTATTATTATTAAACTATTTTCTTCTTTTTTATTTGTTTAACTAAAGGTAAGAAAATGGCGAGTGAAGATTGCTTTCGATTCAGGAGTTCACTTCCTTTCCTCCCCTTCACTGAACCAAAACGGTGAATCTCTCCCTAACCGCAAACCCTAAACGCCGTTCCGTCATTTCTTCTTCCCGCCGGCCAACCTTTCCGGCGGATTCTCCCGCCGTTGCTGCTCGATTTCCGATAATCCTTTCCGTTATTCTCATTGCCGGTGCTCCATTTTCTGATCAGGTCCTTATTCTTTGATTTCTTCTACTTCCTCTTCTGCGTGTATACATTATCTATCCATTGCTCGTTGTTTGAGATGCCATTTTTGCTACCTCTCGATAGGTTGTGATTCTTAGGACTAACGCTTTATAGTCAGAATTATGAAACAAACCCTAGTAATAATGCAGTTTTGAAAAATTTGAAGAGAACTCGTGGAAATTGATGAAGTGGCTTTCGCTGCCTTGTAACCCCTTTTCGACTGTATGCTTTGGTGACCTAATTTGGGGTCTTATTGCGTTTGTGTGTATTATTATTTACTAACATTACCACCGTATAGATTGAGTGCTTGAGTGTTAATATTAAGAAATTTTCTGCATGATTTGCCACGTGTTGTTGTGGCCATTACTGTTGCTTCTGCGTTTAGCATGTGCATTGTCAGAGATTTAGAGCTTCATAGCCCCAATTTGTTTATCCTCGTGATGGATGGGCTGTTCTGGAGTCTAGCTTACTAGGTATGTGAAATTTGCATGTCTCCTTTTTATTTATTGCTTCCATCTATCGTGGTTCTGTTTGTGTGTCTCTAAATGAATTTTGGTATGTATGGATGGGGATCGTGGTGGGTAAGTTGCAGGGCTTTTCTTGGGGCTGGTATGAGGCTTGTTCTGGGTCAGTTTTTTTAATCAAGATTGGCATGGATATGCATATGGTTTTAGGGTTGGCTTTCAAACTGGATTCTGTCAAATTGGGTTAGGCTCTTTTAAGAATGTTAGTGCTTGTTTTAATATGTGAATGAAATAATGTTTCTGTTATTATGTTTCATAGATTAAATTTGTGCAATCTCTCTAACAACATGTTTTAATTTTTGTTTGATTTACATCATACAGTTTGCCTCCCTTCATTACTTTCTATTCTGCCCTTGCCCCCTTTCGTACAGTTTCTTAGACTAATTGGGTTCCCTACAAGAGTATCAAAATGTTACTATGTCAGGACTCTGGAGCCTCCTTTCAGTACCCCACAAAAAGTAAAAGTCAAGTTTATATATATATATATATATATATCAATTTGTTGTCTGTTGAAAAAAAGTAACCTAACTTTGCTTTTATTTCGAAGTAATTTTTAGAGTAAATAATCAAATTAGTCCCTTAAAGAAATGTCAGTAATATTGAATGATGAAATTTACATTCATGGTCCTCAAATATGCATTTATAGCTTATTTGGTTTGTTACAACTTACAAGTACTCAAATACATTGGCTTCTAAGCTACTCATTTATTGCTTTCACGTTTAATTGCTTTGGAAAGTGAACCAACAGGGAGCCAAACATGCTACTATTAGTTGTCAAATTAATCCCCCAATATGTGTTATGTCAGTCAAATTGGTCTCCTAGATTTGTGATATGAGGACTGTATAACATAAGAAATACACATTGAAGAATCTTAAGCATAATTTCTATCATTCAGGAACTAATATGACCTACACCATATCATTCAAGGACTAATTTGACTATTTACTCTTTTTTTTGTGGGAAAGAGAAAGAGATTTTGGCACAAAACACAAAACCCCAAGTCTCTCCTGTTGGCCACTATGTTTGAATGGAAAGAACAAAATTGAAGCAAAAATTGCATTCCATTTCCTCCAGTAATTCTGTAAATGACCTCATATTGGTTCGATTCTCTGTAGTTTAATTTTAAGGTTTGCATTTTATGTTTGACTAGGAAGAATGAGGCCCACAATGATGCTTAGGGTTCTGAACAAGCAGTTTCTTGGAATTGTGGGCGATGCAGCAAACACCATCACTAAGAAGCCACCCCCACCTCCTCCTCTTCCGGTGTCACGCAAACCGGCGTTCATTGATGCATTCTTGTACAAGATGAAGAAGAACCCAAATCTTTTGTCGAGCAAGACCATTTGGTCACGGAGGTCCACTATCTTGCCAGAATTTGTTGATACCACTGTCAAGATTTACAATGGGAAAACAACTATTCGCTGTAAGATCACGGAGGGAAAAGTGGGTCATAAGTTTGGAGAATTTGCTCTCACCAGGAAACGCAAAACCAGAGAACAATCCAATGCCAAAAATGTTAAACAACTTAAGAAAAAGAAGTGATTCTTTTTTTTTTCTGTACTTCTGGACAAAAATAATTTCATGGATATTTTATTTTCTGCAATTATTTACATCAATCTGGCTGTTTCTTAGGTCCTCTAGATTGCTTTTGAAGACCTAACAGTTTTCCCTGATAGAATATTGACAACATGGATTTTCATGAAATTTGACAGTGATTGCTGTTGAATTGGTTCTTTGACTATCTGAGCTCTTCATTTCCTGTTATAATTTAACTTGTGGCTGATAGATTACTGATTGATCAATTTATGCTTATCACTTGTGAGGATATGAATTTCATAGTTGTCTTTGTTTAACATATGTTGTTTGGCAATAGGTTGGTAGGAGTACTTGAATTCCACGATAACAATGATTATTTTGTCTATTAACTGTTTTTTTAAGAATGAATTAGATGATATTGCTAAATATTGGCTAACATCAGAGTCAATAAAAGAAAGCAATTGATGAGGAAAATCTTCCATCCAATACATGTCATGAAAATTGAATGCTAATTTTGTATAAACATAATGTTAGTGATATTTATTTTTTCATTCTACATGTAGTTATTATGTTATACGTAATAAAATGTAATTACATAATTTACTGTATATTTAAAAATTATATAATATAAAAATATATATTAACCCATACTACGTATATGTTTATATCTACTCTAGTTTTTTTTAGCTAGTCATTGCATATAATAAATAAATATTTATTTTATATAATTAAAATATATAATAAATAAATATTTTTAAGTATATAAATTATATTATAATTAAAATTTATAATAAATGAATATTTTAATGTATAATATTTAAAATTTATAATAAATAATATATATTGTGATTCAATATTATTTTTTATTATCTATTTTATTTAAAAATATTAAAATTTAATTTAAGACTAAAATATTAAAATAATAAATTAAAAGAAGAGATAAAAAAAATTAAAAGAAAAATTTCGTTGAGTTTTCTTAAATTATTAGAAAATAACAGTTAAAAATATTTTTATTCAATATAACTATTATCATTTTTATATATAAGAATTTTTTCTAAAAAGATATTGTTGCACGGCAATTTTTGTGGTGATCTATGAAACAAATAGTCTATCCCATGACTGTTAGATTATGGTTAGATAACATAATAAAATAATTAAGATGTATAATAAAATAATTAATTTCCATAACTTATTATTTAAATATTATATCTAACAATTATAAATGAGAATCGACTTATTGACCACTTGTCTAATTGATACCCGGTAATCATCATCATTGTTCCACCTTTTGGTAGAATGAGACAAGTATAGAAAGATTGAACATGACTAAAAAAAAAGTATTTTATTTTTAAAAGTAAAGCATTTTCAGTATGTTTCATTTTGAAGATATGTTTTGGGAAGATGCCCAACAATTACGAGACATTTCTGCATCAACTTTTCATACTTCGAAAGTGCTAAAAGTTACCCACCCATCATTCTGATGAATCTTTGCATTTCTTCAATAGAATGCCCTTTTCACAGACTATAATTCTGGGGAACTTGGTAAATACTGGAGACAGCTAAATTAGCTTAACACGGAAAATAATTAAAAATTCTGTATGACTCAATTCATAATTACTATTTCTTAACAATCCAAAGTGCATCTTATACCTATCCTAACAAAAATGTTCGACCTAAAACATGCTGACTGTAAATTGATATAAACTCCGCTTTGCACAGGTGAAAGTACATATTTATAATCCACCAATGTACAGCACAATAATGAAATATAAAAATTCAAGAAAAAATTGAGTAGTCCGAATCATGTAATTTGCTGCAGGTGTCATGAATTTTAACTCTTAGATCGGTGGTCACACCAACTATTTATTTGAAAGATCTATTCGTGCACCAAATTGATCTATTGCCGTCTTGCTTTGTTGTTTTGTACTCCTAAGAATTGAAACCTGCATCATACCACAATGGAAAAACATTACTTCTCATAAGGTTCGCTGAGAAGACCATCAGGTCAGAGGAGGCAAAAGGCAAACAAAATATTCTTAGGCAAAATTTACTAATACATTAGGACCATCATGCGATGATTTCATAATGAGCATCTTTTTAATATCTTATGTTAAAATTAAGAAAAAATAATAATAATATCAAATCTTCGTATGATGGTAAATCATGAAAGTCATAACTGTGCTACCTTGGGCCGTTCCATAGAGCTTCCAAAATATCCTACTCCAAAAGACAAGGAAGTGTATGCAGCAGCAATCTCTACAGCTTTAAGCCTTGATGATTTTCCTTGATCCTAAGGAAAATGACAGATTAAATAATCTTCACAAAACTATTAACAGGAAAAGCTTAAGGGACTCACTGTTAACGATGCATCTGACTGCACAACCAAGATCCCTGCACTGCTATCAGTACCACATTGCCTGCCGTCCTCAACAACAGAGCGTAAAATTTTTGTGCAAGCCGAGGCAGCACCAGACTGTGAGCTGAAGGAAAGTCAACATCAGAAAAATCCACTGCTATAGCGCACACATAAATGAAACTTTGCAACAATGCTTAAAAATCAAAAGTTGCAATTTCTGAAGCCAATAACAGATCAACTATGCTGTGGATGTTCAAGAGATCATATTTTCAATATTCACACCTAAGAGAAAAACAGCAGTTGAACTTGGACAAATCCTAGCCTACCAATTCTGCACAGCAAGTTTAAGATAAAAATAATTGCTTTTTCTTTTATTAAATTTCTCAAGTGAGTAATTTTAAAATGTTTTAACAATATGATCTTTAACATGTGACCAACACAATATCCAGTGACCCATATTATAGCATAAAATGTGTCCAATAAGTAAATTTCAAAGAAAAGCATCCTTTTAATGCATGCCCTCAGCCTCAAGCAAAGAATCACAGGTGTAGACGTTTAGACTTTGAATATACCCCCTTATTTCTTAGCTGAAACGTCCTTCAGAAACACCAGCTCATTTTTATAGTAAAAGAAAAGGTTGAAAAGGGATATGATGATTATATTCCATTCCAATTTCCATGCTATCAATGAAGACAGTACAATTTAAGCACATAGACAAGTCCTATATAAAAATTCTCTCCCTATCAAGAAAATACAAACAAATATCTGAGAGCCAATCATACAGTGACAATGAAACACAGCACTCCCTAGCTGCAAATCCTTTCATTAGGTGCTCTCCTGCCCCAGATACGCAACAACCAGCCATGAATGGAACCCCAAAGGGACCTTTAGATGATGCCCAACAACCTGAACCATACATTGCTGCCAACCCAACACGTCCACTAACCTGTTGGATATTTTGTATACATAATTATGACTAATCACTTATTACTCTAACATGGTAGTGTGGAGCACTTGAAGACAAGCAAACCAAGAAAACCATTCTTCACCTTTAGAGCAATACCACCACTGGAGGCTCCAGATGCTACATGCCCCTCATTGTCTATACAAATAACCCCAACAGTGTCCATTACGCGATCTGCCAAAGCACAATCTGCATATGCAAGAGCACATTAAGTCATGTGATTTCAAGAGTTTGAAGACAAATACAATTGTCTTTTCCAATAAGATTGCTTATGCTAATTTTCATTAGCAGTGAATCTGTCCAGGTTCTTTGGAGCACTTCTATTTATTGATTTCATGGTTTTGGAAGCAGAGAGTAGGATAAGGTCTTGTGGAAGCGTGCTACTAAAATACCTGGTATTGCAGTACTTTGACAGACAGAAGAATTGCCCTCTGGCATGTTCTCTGTCTTAGATCTTGCAGTTTCAACCATGGATTTGTATTTTATCCATTGTGCTTTTGCCCTTTCTGTGACCAGCCACTGTTATACAAAGTAACAAAATTATGATTTTAAAGTGGTATATGACATGATTTAATGATAAGTTTCAGTGCAGAATTTAAATCATAAGTGAAAATATTACCTCATTGGCCTTTTCTATACTTGATGGCAAAGCAATGTCCTTAGACTTGGCCCATTTGCAAGCTCCTTCACCCACCAAGAAGCTGCAATAACACAAATTCCCACAGGTCCGGCAATAGATATTATCAGATGAATTTCTTCATATGAGGTGAAAAAGGGAAGGCTTTCTCAGATATTAATTATGTAAGTGACTCTCATGTAAATGCTTTGCTCACAAATGCAGAGATGTTGAATAGTGATTACATTGGAGGAATTCGACCCAACAATGGAGATCCCATCATTTGCTCTTTGGCCAATAAAGCAGCAATTTGTATAGCATTTCGAACACCTGGTCTATAGTGAATGGAATAAATACACAGAAAATTTGACATACAATAGTAAAATTCCAAAGCCTTGAGCAAGCAAAAAGTAAAGCAAAAAGTAAAGCTAAAACGACATTCCATCCACAAAGCATTAGATTACCCAGCAATGTAAAAATTTAGAATCTCCACGGTTGTTCATGCAGGTGGGAAGCAAAAATGCATTATTTGCACAATGTAGAGTCATGCATATTTGGTTGGGATTAGTTTTGAAAAAACAATAATTACAATTTTTATTTTGCAAAAACTCTCCCAGGAACTGTAAAAGAAATGAGAGAAATCTAGTAACACACTCTCTAACACATTGTTTTCCAACACACTTTCTATTATTGAGGTAATGATTTGCACATTATTTAGTGGAACCTACATAATTTTTATCTAATAATAAAGAGTGTGTTGGAAATAATGTATTAGCAAGTGTGTTGCTAGCATTTCCCAAAAAATTATTCCTCTTAAATAAATAAACTGAACCTAACACACACTGCCCTAGGAAAATATAAATTTTTACATTTTACCTACTAAACTAGTTAAGCACTTAAGTAGCATTTGGAAAAACTTATTTACAACTTATTTGGACTTATCTTATGACATAAGCACTTAAGTTGTTTATCCAATCACACCCTTATTCCATAAGCTCTTAGAGAGGTTAGGGTCTGGTTTATAAATTTCTTCATATGCATTTATAGAAAAAAAAAAGAAAAAAGAAAATAAACTTATTCATTAGCTAAAAATTATCTTATGCATAAGTTAAAAATCAGCTTTTGGAAAAGCAAACATAATAGTTTCTACATTTTTTCTTATTTTTTTCTTTTATAAGTATTTATAAAAGATTTTATCCAATCACCCTTAAGATTTGTTTGAGTAAACTTTTCATAAATACTTATAGGAGAGAAAAAATGAGAAGAAAAAATGAAATAATTTTTTTCATAAACTAAAATTAACTTATGTATAAGTTAATTTGTAAAAATCCTCTCAGTTTTGGACGAGCTAACATGAGAAAACTTTTATAAATTAGCTTATTGGACGAGCTAACATGAGAAAACTTTTATAAATTAGCTTACACATAAGCTGAGAAGTTTATCCAAACATTTCCTTAATGTCATGAATTTCTTATTCGCTCATAAGCTCATCGAAGGAGTCATAAGCTCATCGAAGGAGTCATAAGCTATTTTCGTAAACTTCATAGAAGCTCTTACAAACACCTCCTCCATGCCATTAAAGAAATATTACAATTGAGGCCAATCTCATAATCCATAGTGAGTTTATTTCAATTATTGTTTGTATCTATCATGGAATCAAGGTTTCTAATTGTAATATGAAAGCAAGTACCTGGTACTGCTCCAACAGCCCCAAAAGCTCCAGATTCTCCATCCATAACACTGGCATCGCACTCCACGACACCGTCTTCGGTCAAATTGGAGCCTCGGCCAGCGTTCGTGCTCGGATCATCCTCCAACACTTGAATGGCGGCTACGACGGCGTCTAAGAGCGTTCTGGAACCCTAGAAACACGAAAAGTAGTGAGCGGTGAGTGGTGAAAGAGAGAAATCGAAGAAGAAAAGGAAGGTTGGGTCAGGTTACGTCGGAGAGGACGGAAGAGGCGGCGAGGCAAGCGCGGTTCATGGCGGACCTGAGGGCTTTTTCGTTGGACGGAGAGTGGTAACCGGCGCCAACGTGAACCGCCACAAAAAACCTCTTTCCCTCCATTCCCTTTTGCACCCCTACTTCCACTTTCCCATTTTTTTCTTTCTTTTAACCTTAAATAAACAAATATTTGTTATATTTCACAATCAATAAATTTAAAAAGAAAGTCATAAAATCTTAACAAAGTTATGCTTCTCGTAAAACAATATCCGCAGTCTATAAAAAAGTTTTAAAAAATTATTTATAAAATAACTGATATAAAAATTATATAATTTACATCGCAAAAGAGAAAATAAAAAAATACAAACTATTAAAATTGGTCTAATAACGAGGAGTTTAAATAATATGTAAAAAATTTTAATTTAAATTTTATTGTTATTATTATATATTTTTTAAAAATATAACATATAATGAATGTGACACATAAACATAAAAATATTGCATGGATAATAAAATTAATTAAAAATATTATTTATACAAAAATTCAAACAATAAATTGTATAACTAAAAGTGAAAAATTATGTTATAAAAATATGAGTAAATAACTAAAATATAAATAATAAATATAGGTTGCATAGCGCAGTGGATTAGTTGTGAGTTTGATTCTCATTGTGATCGCATTTAAATTTTTATCCAAAAAATTTTAAATATTAAAATATTTAAAATAGATTATATAAATCTAGCAGGATTTTCTATTGAAAAAGACCGCATAGCGCAGTGGATTAGCGCGTCTGACTTCGGATCAGAAGGTCGTGGGTTCGACTCCCACTGTGGTCGTTTAAATCATTTTATAATTTTTAGCCAAAATATTTAAATATTAAAATGTTTAAAATAATATATAATTTAGTTTTTCTTATAAAAAAAGACCGCATAGCGCAGTGGATTAGCGCGTCTGACTTCGGATCAGAAGGTCGTGGGTTCGACTCCCACTGTGGTCGAATGAATTAATATTTTAAAATTAACAAATAATTATCTTAACATTATATTAAGAATTATTGGTTTTTTATTAGTTAATTGTATACAAGTTTTTACTATACATATATTATTTTCTTTTTTCAAAATTTAATTAAAATATATTAATAATAAAAATAATATTTAATTGTAAATTATTATATAATAAAATATTATTTATTTTTATAATAATTATTTTGAACATTGTATTTAAAATAAATTCTAACTAATTGACTATAAAATCAATCTTTATGTTACGATAGTATATCAAATGCATTTTTTAACCTATTCTTTTATTTATTTATTTATATATATATATATATATTTATTAAGAACATTTCTTAATCGATAAATTGAGATTATTTAAAAATATTGAAATAAATTGCCTTTTCTAATAATTTTTTTTTATTTATATGTTGAAAAATTAAATTTTTTATAATATATTTAAAATTCGTTTGGTGACTAAGATATATGATATGATAATTATTCTATCTTGTTGTAATATGATATTAGTTATATTAATAGGATATGATAGTTTCATCCTATCTCTTATCTTATTTATTTAGTATATTTTTTATATTAAAGAGTTGAGTTAGAAAATATAGGATAGGACAAAATTTTTTTTTCCTCTCACTATATATAATATAATAATATATAACATAATGTTATAAACACATACATGATATTATTATGTATAATATATATAAAATTTATTTATAATATATATGAAATAACAAAGTATAGAAAAATATAATATTATATATTAATTTATATTATATGACAATAATATATATTATATATATTAATTTATATTGTATATAATAATATAATTTATACAAAACAAAAAAAAATATATAAAAAATATAGTAATATATATTCATTTATGTATATAAAATAAAAATATATATAACGATATTTTTGTGGGATTACGTAATAATTTAATAATATATTATAAAAAAATTATTTAAAATATTATCTTATATATTTATAATAATTTTGACATGTTAATTTCAAAGTATATTATTAATTAAAATATCAAAATTTAAATAATTATTATACACATATTTTAAAAAAAATTGAATAAAAATTATAAATTTAAAAATATTATATAATTTTTTTATAATTGTAAAAAGTAAGCGAATAAATAAAATAATGTTTTGTATAATTTAATTATAATTATAATTTTTATAATTAAAAAAATTAAATAATTAAATTAAAAATTATCTTTTAAAAATTATATATAATTTTTTTAACAAAACAAAAATTTTATTTAAATATATTTTATATCATATTTTATCGTTATCTAGTATTAATCAAATATTAAATATAATTTTTTATGTTCTTATCATGTCCCATCGTGCTCTTGTATCCTGTTTTATTTGTGGCGAGGGCACCACAATTTGAAGGTCACGTTACTATAACTTCAACGGGAAATGTCTCCTTAACCATCTATGAAAATGCTTATCAGTGGTAGGATCATTTTCTTAGGCATGGTTACTTTGCATATTAACCCATTAACATTAAGTCACAAAAAATGACCTGAGAGATCAAATTTAACTAATGATATGCTTCTTAAATCCCAATATAAGTGCCAACAAAGATAGAAATTGAAATTTCATTTGAAACTTCTCTGATCCTCTGTCTTTTTACAATAAAAACCATGTAATTTTAAGGAGAGCCCCACGGATTTGTTTTCGGTCATGTAAATGATATATTGTTGATATTGTATATAACTCCTTGTTTTTTTAACCTTTATAGCAATCTCTTGTCGGAATATCCATTGTAATATTTTTCAAACAATTAAGATAAAATAATTAAAGTGACTTAACGCAATGTATAATGAATATCAACATAATATTTTTTTAAATAATTAAGAGGACTAGTATAGAAGTATCGGATGAAATTTAATAAAACTTCAGGGACTGTTAAGTGTAATTTATTCAAACAACTAACTTGTGTGTCCAATGGTGCAGTCTAATTCATATATTTCAAGATCATTTCCACACTGTTCAATAAAAAATAAAATTATATGAATTGCTAGAAGACAAAAAAACAAGTGGTTGAAGAAACACATGCCCTTGGAAGCAAGGATTCTAGAAGTCACAACAGAGTTCCACTTGTAAAAAATACTTTAGTTGCATGTGTTCTTTTCAATTATTCAGAGGATCAGCACAATTTCATAATAAAGTGTTTTGTCAAAATCAAAACTTCACCCCTGATCCTAGCAATTGGCTTTTATCTTTAATTAAAGCTTTTGTAATAATGTACCTGGCTTCCTATGAGCTTTCCTCCTTCTGAGCCACAAGACCATTCTCAGAAAATACATAATCATAGTCATTGATAACTGCTTAGACAAAAAGGGATATTTGAAAAATGTATCCTTCTATTGCATTCTTGTCTCCTTCCTTTATGTTAATAGCACACCAAAAGATATATGGTTCTTCATGAATATGAGAAAGGAGGAAGATATGAGAAAATGACAAAGAATTCTGGATATCAATGGATATTAGGTTATAACCAAACATTACTTTAGTCTTCAACTAATTTTAGAGGCTGGGATGCAACACACAAGAAAAAGAAAAGAAAGGGAAAATATAAGATGTTAAGTGGAAGAAACTGGAAACAAACACTAACATCAATTTTCTCAAAGTGGCCTCCCAGATGCTTAACATTATAGTCTCAGAAACCAAAGAATTACTAATAGCTAACCTGTCTTCCCAAGTTGCTCGGATATCTTTACAAGGTCAGATCCACCAACAACTCCCAAGTTGTTTAACATTAAATGTTGAATTTTTGTTGTCAACATAGGTAATTATTTTTTTTTGCTTTAAAAAAAAATCATTTTTTTTTAACCTTAAATTCTAACTTTAGTTGTTTTATTTTTGGGTTGATCCTGTTTCGATCCATACTCTTCTTTCATCAATTCTATTTAATTAGATTTTTTTTTTTACGAGATTAATTTTGATTGAGAACTTAGTTAAACTTAAAATTTTTTTTATCTCTTTAAAATATATTCAATGATAATCAAACTTAAAAGTCATTTTGGTAAACTTACATGTATTACTAACTGAGTCACACTAATTAGATATTCAATCATGTGACACTCATTGAAAATATAACCAATTTATTTCATATCATGTAAAACAAATTTAAATACAGTAAAACATTACCGCCTAATACATGATTCGTTATTGCATTATAAACTAGATTGAAACATGCACTATTCTTAGGCTTCAAATACATATTATTGCATTTACCAAGTTTTTCTTTTGTAGCAACAATCCTGGATCGATCAGAATGATTTCTCCTCACTTCGGAAGAAAAAGAGACCAGAAGGACTACCATGGGGTAGCAGTGCCAGTCTCACAGCAGCTTCAGCACCTTGATCAGGTGTCAGAAAACCAGTATTGAAGTTTATATCTGTTTTAACATAGCCAGGACAAACGGCATTGATGCAGAATGAAGGGTACTTCTTGGCCAGAATCCTTGTGTAGGCATTTAGAGCAGCTTTTGAGATACAGTATGTAGGCAAAATAAAGGGCCAATCATTGGTTTCTAATGAACCCTCTTTTACATCCTCTAGAAACTTATTCAAAACGTCATCAATCTTTTCTTCTTTAAGGTTTTCAACATCACTTAGTACTTCTTTAGGCCACCCATTTGGTATATTCTGCAAAAACAATCATAAGCATCTATCATCTTCAAATGTACTAAATGGATCTCAGTGAAATAACATATAGGTTAAATCAAGAGCAAATTATACTTTCCCTCCTATGAAAGATATTAGTATCACATATATACCTCAAGCCTTCCAATGGATGATGAAACATTGACAATTGTTGGCGAGGCTGAAAAGTGGAGAAGGGGAATAAGTGCTTTGGTCAATTCCTTTGCTCCGTAGTAGTTTGTTTTAAGACCTGCTTCAGATAGTTCATAGGTTTCACTTGATACTTTACTCCAGTCAACACTACCAGTATTTTCCTGCAACCAAAATCAAGAAATTTTATTTCTTTTGAATGATAAGGCACATTGCACTAATAATATTTTAAATAGTAGAGAATATTCAATTCCCAAACTAATTAATTTTAAATAAAATTGCTTCAACATTACGAAAGAGGGGCAAAAATCATACCACAGCAAATGCAGCACCTAAAGCCTCACCATCCCAATGTGCTCCAGGAATTGCAGCATTGTTTACCTTGATAAAGTTCCAAGTTTCAAATATTTTCGATCATTCAAGAAGAACAAGAGAATACAACAAATGGAAAAAATAAATTGTGACAGAAATAAATCCCATGCGGTGTAGCACATAATGAACTATATGTATAGACACAGTAATAAAATAAAATATGAGCAACATAATAAACTAATAAAATTGATGGTATATTTACTTTTTTTTAACTAACTTTTTATGATTTTTTTTTTCATAATAGCAAGCCTAAAAAAAAGTGAGGGACGTATCTTTCTAATATTTTATATTATATTTTAAGCTGATTAGTCTAAAAGTTAAAAAATAATATTAGTGGGTTTATTCATATAAAAGTAACAGTTCAAGTAACTGAGTTGTATTTAAGTATTGGCTTAAACGTTCAAGCTAACAAAAAACAATTCTAATTGGACACTTAATTTGAAGTGTCGGACATGTGTCAATAAATATGAGTGTTGAAAAGATATCCTTATCCATATGGAAGAAGAGAGGTGTACATAATTCATAGCTTGTAACAAATGAAAATTGAAACATATTTCATAAATATAAACCAGGAAACGTAAAAAATGAATGCTACTTGCAGAATCAGGTACCAGGTATATATGTCATATGCGTCGTAATCATTTATGACATTTGTTACTCTATCAATTGAGCTCAAATTAAGGATAATGATAAGATTAGAAAAAACAAAGGCCAAAAGAATTTTCTTACCAAGATATCTAGTTTTCCATAGTGGTTCTTGATGAAATCTGCAAGTGATGCTATACTTGCAGGGTCTGTAACATCAAGTTGATGAAAAAGCACTTGGCTTGGGAGATCAAGGTCTTTGAGTTTTTGAACAGCTTCAAGACCTCTCTTCTCATCTCTGGCTGTGAGCACCACAGTGATCCCATTAGAAGCTAATTGCTTGCATATTGCAAATCCAATTCCCTTATTTGCTCCAGTCACAACAGCATACCTAGAAACACAGTTTAACAAGTTAATTATGGCAACACTATTGTTATTGTGTTAATATGAAGCTTCTTGTTAAATGCAGAGTACATTGAAGAAAGGGGGATGCCAAGAAAAATGTTACCCTTTTGTTGCTTCTGCCATTACTCTTGAATGTGGGAAGTGCCTGAAAATTAGGAAGGAGTGGACATAATAAGTAGGTTCAAGTTTATGTCTACGTCACTTACTATCTTCATTCAAGGGTTAACTTAGTTGTCGGCGAACCAAATTAGTAGATAAATGAGTTAAAAGATGTAAAACTAGTTTAAAGATGAAAACGGAATCAACATAGAAGATGTAAAAAGACATATTCTATCACTTCATAATGACTTGAAATTTAATAATTATAGATATTTTAAGATAACTATTATTTTCATTAGTTTCCTAAACTATTTAGAAATTTTTAATTAAGACTTTAAATTTTAAAAAATTATAATTAGATTCTTAATTTTTTATAATTGAATATCTAGAATTAGTTTATGGTGGCTTGAGAGTTGAGACTTTCAGACAAAAAAGAATAACAATTTGTGACACTTTTGTTAATTTTAGGAGTCTAATTAAAAAAATTATAAAACATCAAAGACTTGATCATAATTTTTTTAGTTCAGCGACTTACTTAAAATTTTTAAATAATTTAAGAATCTATTGCTCTATTAAACCTTTAATTTAATTCAATGGTTTATCATCTCCATAATTGGGACATAATTTTTTAATTTTATTTTTAAATATTTTTTAAATGAAATGAGATATTATAAATTGATTTATATTATAGTAATTTTAATGATTTGAATTATAAAGAAATCATAGTAAGTGTAAAGGTTGTTTTAAAGTAAGAAAGGTAAGACATTACTTTTATTTTATTTTATATAAATTATAATATATTTAAAATATATTTATAAGTTAAAAATTTTCCTTATGTACTTCTATTTAAAATTTTTTAAAAAATATCATCTTTTTACTTTTTAAATGTTCTTTAAATTATTAATAAATTATAATAATTATCCATATATAATATAAGTTAAAATACTCATGATAATAAAAATATGTAACTGAGATGACGATAAAAATGTTACATAGAATCTCCATGGATAGGATCAAACCTTATTCTATGATATTTTTATAAGATTCTTTTTTTTCATTGTTAAGTAAGTTCTCCAGAGAATTAAATGATCCATAATTTATATTTTATTTTTTTTTTCTTTTAGTTTGTTTTGAGAGATATATCTGTCAAATTTTGAAATATTTTTCCTAGTCATCTCCATGCTTGTGTAGGTATCCGTCGACTATATGCATATGAATTTTACCATGGATATGTGTAGATAATCATGGATATATATTAAAAAAATAGCTTAAAAATATTTTAACAATAATTTTTAATTATTTTAACATTTTTTTTTTCAAAAATTGTTTAAAGGCCAAAAAATTACAAAAGATATGAAAATGTTTTGTTACTTAATCATAAATAAAAATAACAGGACGCTAACAATAAGTAAAAAATTTTCCATTAACTTATAACAATAGCTAAATCTTAAACAAATAGATTAAATGCACATATATTTAGGACAAATTCTATGTATTATTATATATTTAAGTAATTTTACACATATATCCCCAAATACAGAGATATATTAATACACATTTCGCTTTGTTAATAAACAAATAATGAAAATATTCATTTAAATTATTTGCAACATACATCCATTTAACCGATTCATCTTCTAATCTTACAAGTAATAGGTCTTGTTTTATAATTTACTTCCTTTTCGAGTGCCACATTCGGCCCATGCTATTCATACTCCGTATTTTCGTTTCACACCCCCATTTTTTATATTCTTAAGTTCACACATTTTTTTTCCCTTCTCTTTTAAAAATCTTCCCCCTTCTCCCACCCTTCACTGTCTCCCAGCTCCTCACTTCACCCCATTGCTCCTTTTCCTTAGCATTGTGAATTATTTCAATAGAATTTTTTTTTTTACAAAAAATAAGGAATGTTACATATGGTCCTATTTTGCACAAATCAAACGCACTAGATACATTAATTTCAACATTATTCATTTATCTGATAAAATTACAACTAGTTTAAATATGATAAAACACATTACTGCCTAGACATAATTCGTTAATGTTGTTGCAAGAAAAACTGACATAAAACATTAGAAAGGAGAGTTAATTAATGTGAAGTTTTTTTAAAGTATAGCAAGAAACACGGCTTCATTTATTATCCATTAACCCATTTTTTGTTTTCCAGCACCAATCCATGATCAAAATGATTTCTCTTCAGTTCGAAAGAAAAAGAGGCCAGAAGGACTACCCTGATCAGGTAGCAATGCCAATCTCACAGCAGCTTCAGCACCTTCATCAGTTGTTAGAAAACCAGTATTTTTGTTTATATCTGTTTTCACATAGCCAGGACAAACGGCATTGATGCAGAATGAAGGGTACTTCTGGGCCAAAATCCTTGTGTAGGCATTCACAGCAGCTTTTGAGACACTATATGCAGGCGTAGAAAGAGACCAGCCTTTGGTTTCAATTGAACCCTCTTTAAAGCCCTTTAAAAATTCATTCAAAATGTCATCAATCTTTTCTTCTGTAAGGCTTTCAACATCACTCAGTACTTCTTTAAGTCTTCCATTTGGTATATTCTGCAAAAAAAAAAAAAAAAAAAAAAAAAAAAACCAAAATCATAAGCATCATTTTCAAATGCATTTAATAGATCACAATGAATGTATAGGTAAATATTAGAAGTAAAAAATATTCTCATTTATATATTTTATTTTAATTATTTTAAAGAATGAAAATATATCCTTTCATTCTAGTGTAAAAAGCAGGTTTACAATTTTCAAATTTCCAATTGAGCAAAGAAAGTGGGAGTGGGTGCAAAAGTTATTAGTATCACACACCTCCAACCTTCCAGCAGATGAAGAAACATTGACAATTTTTGGGGAGTCTGAAAAGTGGAGAAGGGGAATAAGTGCTTCGGTCAATTCCTTGGTTCCATAGTAGTTTGTTTTAATACCTGCTTCAGATAGTTCATAGGTTTCAGTTGCTATTTTACTCCAATCAACAGTACCAACATTTTCCTGCAACCAAAATCAACAAACTTTGTTTCTTATGAATCATAAGGCAAGGTAACCTAGAGTGCACATTGCACTAACAATATTTTAAACAGTAGAGAATATTCAATTCCCAAACTAATTAATTTTAAATAAAATTGCTTCAACATTAGGGTTAAACATATGAAAGAAGGGCAAAAATCATACCACAGCAAATGTAGCAGCCAAAGCCTCACCATCCCAATGTGCTCCAGGAATTCCAGCATTGTTTACCTTGATAAAGTTCCAAGTTTCAAATATTTCCGATCATTCAAGATGAATAAGAAATTACAACACAAATGGAAAAAAAAAAAATATCATGAAAACAAATCCCATGAACTGTAGCAGATATAACAACCTTTTACTTTTTTAGTCATTTACAATAATATTTTTATTTTAAAATTATTAACTAACGTCAGCCTATCAACGATCTATTCGCCGTTAATTGTGTAAATTTCGAGAGTGTAACTAATAGTCTGACCTTAATTCATATATATATATATATATATTCTCTTCTTTTAATAAATTAAAAAACAATAATATTTGTTCTACCCACAAGACTCTTAGAATAAAAAGGAAAATAGAAAGTACAGACTATAGGGTATACTGAGAAAAAATGTTTAAGTAAATTAAAGTTGATATTACTTATTAATTTAATTTAATATATTGTAAATATAAAAATTGTACACGATCAAATATCAATCAATTAAAAAATGTTTAATAATGGTATATTATCACTGTAAAACAGTTTTATTCAATCACAATACAGTAAAATTTAAAGAACTCCTTTATATATAATAGTTTGTGTGTGAATAATTTTATAAAACTATTAAGATATAACTTATTTTCTAATTAAAAAACATACATGTTAGTCGTGATTTTTTTATTGTACATGGCAATATGTAACTGAATATGAATATCAGAATAAAAAATCTTAAGCGAGAATATTCTAATTAAATTGATTATTGATGTGATCGTATGTACTCTTACAAATAAGATAAGATAGAGGAAAATCCGAAAGCAAAGAGAAATTTGTTACCAGGATATCGAGTTTTCCATATTGGTTCCTGATGAAATGTGCAAGTGATGCTATACTTGCAGGATCTGTAACATCAAGTTGATGAAAAAGCAATTGGCTTGGGAGATGAAACTCTTTGAGTTTGTGAACAGCTTCAAGACCCTTCTTCTCATCTCTGGCTGTAAGCACCACAGTGATCCCATTAGAAGCCAATTGCTTGCATATTGCAAATCCAATCCCTTTATTTCCTCCACTCACAACTGCATACCTACAAACCACTTCAACATCTTCAGGTAACATCCATACCATTCACTTATTTGAATAAATTAATCATTTCATAAATTAAATAAACAAATTTATACTAATTTTCTTGTGTTAATTCCTTTATAATCTTTTTTTTTAATTTATATATAAATTAATTTTAGCTTAAAAAAAATTGGGAGAAAATTGTTACCTTTTTGTTGCATCTGCCATTGGTCGTGGTGAAAGAGGGAAGTGCCTGGAAATAAGAGTGGAGTAATAAATGAGTTCAACTTTATTTATACATGACTTCATTGTCTTTAATCAAGAGTTCAAGTTCGAGTTGATATCTTCTAATTTGAGAAATCATGACTGCTACGAACTCTATTGGAGGAAAATTGTGGACCAACACCCTCGGGTTATTTTCGTCAAAATTTTAATGATATTTATTTCCTAAATTATATGCTTATCCAATATAAAATAAACATGTAGGATTCGTGCCATTTCTTACTAATAATAGTCTTCCTTCCATACAATAACGCAAATAAAATTATTACATGGAGGTAATTATTTATTGGGGAGAAAAATAAAAATAAAAAATGAAGTAAATTTTTTAATAAGCTAAAATTAATTTATATATCAATTAATTTTAATTTATAGATAAATTTATTTTATTTTTTCTTTTCATTCTTCTTTCGTGTATAAGTATTAATGGATAAGTTTATTTAAACATATGCTTAATAGATAAATAAATTAAAAAATGAAAAACTAGTTTAAAGATGAAAACGGATATAAGTTAATTAATTAAACTAAAAATATTTGTATTTTTTAATTACATATTTTATTTAAGTTTTATTATTTTTATCTAATATATTTTTTATATATGTGCACGTTGACTTTTTTTGAGTTATTTAATATTTTTGTCTTATGTTTTATTTATAAAATTGTTTAAAACAAATAAAAAATTAAATAAATCAAATACATTAATATGAATATTTTTTTAACAAGTTAGTTAAATTATTTAGTCAATATAAAAATTAAAATAATAATAAATAAATTAACTAAACCACAGCAACTAGTTTTCGTACATAAATGGAAACATGAAAATTAATTTCCACAAAAAGAATTGTAAAAAGATTATAAAAAAATAGGCAGCGCAAAAAGTAAAAAACGGTTACAAAAACAGCACCCTTTTTATGACATTTCTGGCCCAGCCCATCTCCAAAGTAAAAGACCTAAATAAACGAAACAAATTAGAAATAAGAGTTTATCTGGATAATATTTTATAAGTATTTTAAAAAATAAGAATAAAAAAATAAAATTTTTATAAATTAAAATTAATTTATACATAATTTAATTTATAAAATTATTTTCATATTAATATTTGAAAAATTATTTTTAACTTATAGAAAAAATAATTTTATTTTTTTTTAATTTTTTTCTTATAAGGTGCTTATATAAAAAATTTATTCAAATATATCTTAAACGTTTACTAATATTTTTCCGTTTAAGTTGACAATGGGGTAAATGGAAAGGAGTAAGGACAACTTCAAAATTATATAAAAAATTAAAAGGACTAGAACAAATAAAATTGTTACAAGATCAAGCAGAAACAATAAGATTTGCGGATGAAAAATACAAATTTGCCAACTTATAATTAACACCATGATTCCATGAACCTGTTGAATGAGGTGACCACCAGCTGCACAACACAGGAAACGTATGTATACTAATTATTTTAGTTTGACTTGATTTTTCTTAATTTTGAATTGATGTGATTTTATTATTTTGACTTAGTCTATTCTATGATTTAATAGGCAAAAGTAGTCTTGAAACTTCTATTTTTTTATATATATAAATTTTTTTCACATAAACTTGTCCTCTCTTTCACTTTTTTTGTTTTTTTAACTATCCTATTTTGCACAAATCAAACACACTTGATACATCAATTTCAACGTTACTCATTTATTTGATAGAATGTAAACTAGTTTAAATATTTTTTTTCTTGTACATTTTTGAAAGTCTAGCATCAAACATGGGTTCATGTATTATCCATTAATCCATTTATCAAAATGGTTTCTCTTCTGTTCTAACGAAAAAGAGGCCAGAAGGACTACCATCAGGTAGCAATGCCAATCTCACAACAGCTTCAGCACCTTGATCAGGTGTTAGAACACCAGTATTGAAGTTTATATCTGTTTTCACATAGCCGGGACAAACGGCATTGATGCAGAATGAAGGGTACTTCTTGGCCAGAATCCTTGTGTAGGCATTTAGAGCAGCTTTTGAGACAATATATGCAGGCATAGCAAGATGCCAGCCTTTGGTTTCTAGTGAACCCTCTTTATAACTCCTTAGAAATTCATTCAAATTGTCATCAATCTTTTCTTCTGTAAGGTTTTCAACATCACTCAGTACTTCTTTAAGCCTTCCATTCGTCATATTCTGCAAAACAAAAAGAAATTACATGAAAATCAACATCACCTTCAATTACACTATTAGGCATTAAATCAATTAACTGTTCCATTTGTAAGTAAAATTCAACTTTTGGAAAAGATTCCAAAATAACTGATTTTAACTTAATTTTAGCTTTTGGAAGAAAATTATTTTATTTATTTATATTTTTCCTATAAGTACTACTTGATATGTATTTAGTTGCATATGCAATGTACACAAAGCACATGAGTATTTTCAAAAGCTAAGTTTCCAATTGAGTGACAAGAGTTAATTGATAGCATGAGTGAATTGATAGCATGAGTGTATCTCAAATACCTCCAGGCTTCCCATGGACGAGGAAACATTGACAATTTTTGGGGAGCTTGAAAGCTGGAGAAGGGGAATAAGTGCTTTGGTCAATTCCTTGGCTCCATAGTAGTTTGTTTTAAGACCTGCTTCAGTTAATTCGTAGGTAGTAGTTACTATTTTATTCCAATCAACATGGCCAGGATTTTCCTGCAACAAAAAACAACAAACTTGATTTCTTTTTTGACAAGAGAAACAATAAGTGCAAGGCATGACGTGATTTTTTTAATTATTGTCTAAAACACAGACAGGGGAAATAAAATCATACCATAATAGCAACAGCAGAGAAAGCCTCGCGGTCCACGTGTGCTCCAGGAATTCCAGCATTGTTTACCTACACAATGTTCCAAACATGTTACTTTAAATAAATTGAATGCATCAAACTTAATTAACCCAGATTGATCAGCAGTTTTAAGCCTTGAAAGAGAACAATTTTGGGGACAAACCAGAACAGGGATGGTAATGGAAACATGAAATATACAGACAAGTTACCATAACAGTTGTATTGTAGGTGTCATTTAGTTTTCAAAGTAGTGAGGATGGTACATATGAGATGGATATACGTTGATGCCATACAAAAGAGAGGAGTATTAACCATACTATCTGATTCGCTTTTTCTAACACAGACTTGTAACAATTCATGAATCTCAACAAAATCAAATGAATAATAAAGAATTAATTAGATAGTAAGTTGCTAATATTTCTTTACAAAAGATAATGAACATTCTAGCGTACTCTTCTATTAACTAGTAAGGTAAAGACGAAAGGAAAACATAAAAGTTGGTATTATTTGTTACTCTATCCTCTAATCTTACAAAGGTTGATGATAAGATTAGAAACAACAAAAGCCAAAAGAATTTTCTTACCAAGATATCTAGTTTTCCATAGTGGTTCCTGATGAAATCTACAAGTGATGCTATACTTGCAGGATCTGTAACATCAAGTTGATGAAAAAGCACATGGCCAGGGAGAGCAAGGTGTTTGAGATTGTGAACAGCTTCAAGACCCCTCTTCTCATCTCTGGCTGTGAGCACCACAGTGATCCCATTAGAAGCCAATTGCTTGCATATTGCAAATCCAATTCCCTTATTTGCTCCAGTCACAACAGCATACCTAGAAAACAATTTAACGGCAACACTATAGTTATTGTGTTAATATGAAGCTTCTTGTTAAATTCAGAGGACATTGAAGAAAGGGGGAGGCCAAGAAAAATGTTACCCTTTTGTTGCTTCTGCCATTTCTCTTGAATGAGGGAAGTGCCTGAAAATTATATGAGTGGACTAAAACTCTACACAAGCTGCTAATAAATGGGTTTCACTTTATGTCTGCATCACTTGTCTTTATTCAAGAACTCATGTTCCAGATAATGTTCAGACGACTATGCTACCCACCAAGTAATTTTAATAGATAGTCTAATATAATGTGGTTTCGATCCATACCACATTAATAATATTTTTTAATTTAAAAAATTAAATTATATGGAGATTGCTAGTGTGGACCCTGTAATAATTTTTCATATTTTAGGGGGAGATTATCGATATTTTCAAGAAGACTCAGCGGCAGCAGATACCATAGCCAAGAAATTGTATTTGGAAAAGACAAAAGGTAAAAGAAAATTTTCTAGTATCAAGTATCGCATATTACATGGTGATAATAATGATGGGAATAATTAAATATAGTAATTTTGAGGGAAGAAAATTATTTTAAAAAATATTTCTAAAGAATAAAATTCCAATTTAGGTTAATTTTAATTTTACGGATATGTAGATTTATTTACATTCATTTATTAGTTTCGGGAAATGAATTATACTTTGATTCAAGTATGGGAGTCTTTTTGAAGAATTAGATTAAGATTAATTTAATGTATTTGGTGAAATTAAAGAAATTTTCTTCACTTTCAAAAAGTCAAAATCACTACCATGAGTAAAGTCGGTGTTAAATGTGTAAAAGAAGTAACGTTAATAGTCAAAGGATACATATACATTTCACACTCAAAAGTTGTGTGATTACCAGTCAAGTTTTTGGTTTAGTCAACAATTACCACTGAAGTTAGAAAACTACTCCCAGACTCTACACAATTTTTCTATACCAAATTACTTTCTTTGTCACAAAAATGTAGAGGACAAAATAAAAGCTTTTAATGTAAACATGAGTAAAACAAAACTATCATACATTAATACTTAAGTTTTGAATTAGTAGGAGGACCAAGCCTGTATTTGCCGTCTTAGAACTTATGTTTATCACTAGGTGCATAATTAATATCCCCCAACTGATGTTTGTTCAAGGATATTTGCTTGTTTTTGGAACAACATGCTTACAAATATATCTACTAACAAGATACTTACAAATTTCGAAATTATGTCTTTATAGAATATAAATTCATTGTATTCGTAGAATATGAATCTAATTAGACCAACATTTATTGGTACAAATCTATTGTTTCAAACATAGGAACCTTCGTTGTAGAAATTAGCACTTGAACATTTGTTTTGACGGGCCAAATGTCCTTATTTTGGGCAACAAAATGTTCCTTTCGAATACAGCTAGAAGTGACTTTCTTCCTTATGCTTAATGGCATTGAAGTTGATTATTTCATCATGTATCTATTTCTATATCATGAAACACATGCACCTCTTTATACGGTCCTCACATTGCAATTGAATAACTTATTTGATAAATTGATAAATGATTTTTCATACCTAAAATATTAGTTGATACCTAGTGAAAGAGATAAAGAGAAAAAATATAATAGATAACTTTAACTTATAAGTTAGACACATCCTTATACGAAAGATATTTTAAGAATTTTATTTTAATTTTTCACATACATAACCAATAAAATTTAAAACAATAAATTAGGACAAATTCAAAACTAATAAAAAATATTTATAAAAAAAATAAAAACATGTATCAACGTTAAGAATAATTTGAGAAAAATATATAAATTTAGAATAAATTTAAAATGAATAAAAAATATTTATAAAAAATAAGAGCATATATAATTAATGTTAAGAATAATTTTAAAATATATAAATGTAAGAGATATTTAATATCATTACTTAAATAAATTAATTTTTTAATTATGATAAATTAGTTAATTGTATGATATAAAAAAGACTAAGAAAGTAATAAGCATCAATGATAACATATTTAATCACATACATGGAGAAATATATTATTTGTTAGCACGTGTACAAGAAGCAAAGTCTTGAAATTATTGAGTGAGAAAGTGAGAAGGAGAAAAGTTGGTAGTAGCAGAAGTACATAAAATAGTGGGAAAATGAAAGAAGGGTTGTGGTTCAAAAAAAGGAAATGACTTCACCCCTTGAGAAAAAGAGACCAGAAGGACCATTATCCGGCAACAAAGCAAGGTTGGCAGGACATTCAGCACCTTCATCGATGCTTAAAAACCCTACATTTTGATTCATATCAGTCTTCACAAAGTCAGGGCATAAACAATTTATGCGAAAACGAGGGAACTTCTTAGCCAACATCCTTGTGTAAGCATTTAAGGCTGTTTTTGACATGGTGTAGCCAGAAAGAAAGGGTGGCCAGTTCTTCGATTCCAATGATCCTTCTTTGTAATCTCTCAGAAACTCCCTAAGCACTGTATCAAGCTTTTTGTTTGTAAGGTTTTCAATGTCGCTAAACACTCCTCTTGCCCACTCATTTGGCATATTCTGAAACCATGCAAAGAGAAGAAAAATAATAAAATGGGATTTAATTAGAAATTACCTTCATCTAATTATATACCCGGTGTGATCATTTTTTAATTATTATTTTTAAAATTATATTTCAAATAATTTTTAATTAATTGTATAAAATTATTTTTATTAAAAATGTATGAAAATTAAACTTACAATAAATCATTATCTTTTTGTTCCAAATAAACATTGTTAGACCAATTAGAACGTGCATAATGAAAACTTCATGCGGTTGTTGTGTCAGTGATGAGAATTGAGAGTAGTATGTAAAAAATTTTAAGTTCTAATTTTATTATTGATATTGTATTTTTTTTATTTTATCAAAAAGACTAATTAGAGCATTTACTTTCTGGTTTTTCAGATTTTTAAAAAGAGACCAAAATTATAAGAGAATATATATAGGTGTGTGTGAAATCATGAATTACCTTTAATGATTTGAAAACTGGTATGATTTTAAAAACAATGCATTAAGTGTTGAGAAATTTTTAAAAAAAATGAGATGATAAAGGAGTATTCTATATACTAAATACATTTCTATGTTTTGACATGATTATTTTCGAACAAAATAAAGCAGAAAAATTGTAAAATGGCTATATGTTTTATAAATGAAATTATGAAATAGTTTTACCTTCAATTCTCCTCTTCTGGAGGAGACATTGACAATCCTGGGTGAAGTGGATAGTTGGAGCATAGGAAGAAGGGCTTCAGTTACTCTTTCCGCACCAAAGAAATTAATTTCAACACATTCTTTGGCCAACTCATAATTTTGAGGTACAACTATGTTCCAATCTGATATTTCACCCCTTTTCTACAACAACAAAATAAAGTGCACCATTAATGCACACCAACAGGAACAGTATCTTATGCAGGATTTAATCAACAAAACCAACAAATCTTTAGTAGCCATTCAAATTGAAAATACAGGAAATGCAAGATTTTTTATACAAAAATGTATGCAAATGGTTTTCGCTGTCATGTTTCCACTCGGTCAAATGATATTCTATAATCTATAACAATTAAAATGGGATATCCTATTTTGATTCTCACTTTTTGTACACACCTATACCCTTAATTTTTATTAAGGAACTACCATTAGTATTTTTCCACAATTCATCTTTCTATTTAACTTTTTGAATTTATTTTTATATTTTAAAAAAGTTACTATGCCATATATAATTTTTAGTTGTATTTTATTGTAAAAATGTTGTCCATACTTTTATTAGTAACAATATTTTTTATATCTTTAATAATATTTAAATATTGTTAATGATATTTTACAACATAGTTTAAATATAATATTTATTAAGATATTATAAAAATTAATAAGTAACGTTTTTTTATATTTTCATAATATTTTTTAAATATTTTAAAAAGTCATATATATAGTGGATATGTACTTTCTCCTATGTTCCTAAATGTGATATGCCCTGGAGTATTTAAATTGGAAGAATATAAAAGATTAATTTTGATATGTTATGGGGTAAGGAAAATTATGTATTAAAAATGATTTTTAAAGTAATTTTTATAAAATTTAATATTTTTTTATTGTTTTGAAAAGTTAATAAATTTTAATTATATTATAATTTATGATAAGTAAAAAAATTTAGTATATTTTAATTAAAATTATATAAAAATACTTTTTTGTTCAGCACGGAAAAGTGTCTATTTGCTTAAAACATAATTTGAGTAAACCGTATTTTTCACAAGTACTTTAAGAGCTTTAATATATTATATGGATTTTATATGTCATCAATTGTTTTTGAAGTAATTTAGTCTTATTAAATCAAGTTTTATTTATTATATATAAAACTAGGATTTATATTAGAAATATAAATAATGCTAAAGCTCGAATCGGGAAAGAGAAACTTACATTTGAAAAAAAAATAGAGATTCTTTTTTCCTTCAAAAAGTAAATTATATTTTAATATATATATATATATATATATATATATATAATTCCCTCGTAATGATGTAAAAAGGGATATCTTTTAAAGTAAATTAAATTGTAAGAAGTAAATATGTGAAAGATAATAATTCAACCTCGTAAAGAGGAGTCATGCATTATGCATTGTAAATTATATGTATGTATGTGGCATATAATAATTAAAAGTCTTTATATTATATGTTATAAGATCATAAATATGTTTGAAATATTTTTTACATTAAAAAAAATTGATTAAAGATGTTTTTTTTTTATAAATATTATGGTTATTTCTTAAAATTATTCATTTATTAAAGAATTTAATTATCATATCCTGATAATATAAATAATTTTATATTAAATAATTATAAAATTTTGTTAGTATAATTTTAAAGTAATTATTTTAAAATTAATAACCTTATCAATCGATTGGATCACAATTTAAAATAGATTATTTTCAATGTTGAATCATAACTTTATTTTCCTTTATTAAATATGTTTGAATCATCTTTAATATTAAATGCAAATAATAAAACAGTGAATCAACACAAGAAGTAACTAGTATAATATAAATAGATTATTATTTTAACTTTTCTCTTTGGTCCCATCATTATGACCAGTCACCAGGACCAAATGCTGTTGACCAAACCCACCTGATTAGTTACTTCATCAACACTAGTAAACATGTGCACTAGCTAGCTGAACACAAATATACCTATACTCTAGTACCTATTTCATTAAAAAAAGGACTTCTTGGAGTTCATCCTTCTATTCTCTTGCCCCTATATTGACTATATACTACCTCCTCTAGCAACCTCTATCTCGAGGCATGCATGCACATGGATTTTTTTTTTTTTAACATATAGCATTGACTATATATAATAAATTGTGTTTCATATCGTGGACTGTATCATGTGATAATGTTGCAATTAACATTTCAATTGAATAAAAGTTGGTTTAGGGATAAAGACTATTAAATTTTAAATTTTTAACTCTATTGACAAAAATTATTTATTATTAATTTTTATAAAACTAAAGAATTATGTTGATAAAAATATTTAATATATAACTTTATCATTTAAAATAAATTTTTTTTCTTAATATTTATTTAGATTTTACTCAGCATTAGGTTGGCTCTAAATTATCATGATCACCAAAATTGTAAATTGATAAAATTTTAATAACAAAACTACAATTTCTATTACCACTTTAATGTTAAGATTTTTGGATACTTTATCGTAATTTAAAATCGGGTTAAATATATTTTTTAATTTTTATAATATACTTATTTTATTATTTTAATCTTATATATGTATATATATAAAATTTTGATTTTATAAAATTTATTTTTACGATTTTAGTCTTTAATAATATTTTTAATTTTAATAAAATTGTTAATTTTTTTAATTGGCCTTTCTTATATTAAAAAAATATTCATTTTAGTTTTTATTATCGAAGAAACATCGTATATGTCCTCCAACAAATTATTGCTTGACAAATTAAAATTGTAAAACAAAATTTTATAAACATTAAAATTATAAAATAAAATTTTATAAAAATAAACCATAAAATAAATATATTACATAAACTATAAACATATATTCAAGCCTTTAAAATGTTGATTCCAGCTTGAGGGGCGCATCAAACCGCAATATATAGCCTCATCGTGGGAGCAATAATCCAACCACCATTTTAAAAACTCTGTTCTTGTGTGAATTTTTACATATTCATATGATATGAACCAAGGTTTACTATTATGATTGTAGTTCTGGTTCCAAAATCTTGATATTATGAAAAATTGCACATGAATGAAATGAGAATTATGGTTGCCATGCTGATGTAGGGACACAGAAGGAACCTTACCTTTCTAAGAACATCCTCTCCATTCACTATTCCCCCAGCAACACCTGCATTGTTCACCTGCACCCATATAATTTCAAACACTTGCAAATAGATGAAAAATATAAAGAAAATTTTCTGGTTCAATTCTCACACATATCTATATATACATAAATATATATATACCAATATGTCAAGTTTTCCAAATCTGGTTTTGATGAATTGTGCCAAGGTAGCCACACTGGGAGGGTCAGTCACATCAAGTTGATGAAAAACTAGAAAGTCTGAGAGTCCAAACTCTTTCAATCTTTCCACAGCTTCCAAACCCCTTTTCTCATTTCTAGCTGTTAGCACCACCACAATTCCATTTGAAGCCAATTTCTTGCATATTCCATAACCAATACCCTTATTAGCTCCCGTCACAACCGCATACCTATATCCAATTAATAATGATTACAAACTACACTTATCAGGAGTTTGTTAAAAGTCTCACAACTAGAGACATAATTAAAATATACTAAAATTTAAAGAGTCTTTCTTTACTAAAGGAGGTATGAGTTTTTTCTATGGATTTTAGGTGAGAGATTTCCTGATTCATGTGCTTTTACAGGTTCAAACTCCTATCATTAGAAAAGGTAATTAACAAATTCAAGCTTTCCTCACTACTTTAGCCATGCACCCTAATAATAGATACATAATTTAATGCCTTCAAAAAAGTAAAAATTAAACACAAAATCTTCACCTTTTTGCTTCATCTCCCATGTTGACGATGCTACTTGTATATATTAGCAGTTTTTGTTTATTTGCTTGCAGCGAGCGTGGTATGAATGGTTTTAGTCTGTTTTTCTAGCCAGATTATCAACCCTAAATTCTTTTATAGTTACTTAGTGAAAATGCTCCACACGTTGATCTTGTATCTTTCTTTAAATTATTATAATAATAGAGAGACTGCATATGCGTAGAACGAAATTGTCAACATTATATAAAATATATATTTCTGCACAATAATTGGATAGTTAAAATATCACAATTCAGATAAGACAATAAGGACAAATTAAACAGAAAACTGAATTGTTTTCAAGTCCCTGATGTAAATGAATTAGATTAGAGTAATACGCCTATTTTCTATTTTACGCGTACGTCGTCGTTACATGGATATAGATCTCTGCGTGCGTGCAATTAGTATATACTTAATAATCTTCTTTTAAAATCAATATATTTTTTTAAGTATTAAATAAAAAATAATGTTTTAATGTTTTAAAATATAAACAGTCTTCAATAATTTATTCATTTATGGACTATGTGTTTAAAAGAAAGGAAAGAATTTTAATAAAAGAGAATAGTGGAAACAACATCTTGATTAATTTATAAGGAGAAAGAAGAGAAAATAAAATAATTTATTATTATGTATTTTTAGCAGACAAATAAAGTCATTAAATTAAAATTAATTTAGTAAGATTACTATAAAAAATAAATATGCAAAATTTTACATTATCATGTATGGACAGTATGGCAAGTTAATTAAATATTTATAATAATTATCTAAAAAATCATTTCTAATTAATATGAAAGTATAAAAAATTTACACCGTAAAGAATCCTTATTAAAGTGGAGTATAAAACTTTTTCTCACCTCCACATCCTAAAGAAGAGTCTAAATTGATCAAAAGAGATTTTATGGCCGTTGTTCTCCTTCCCATCTCTTCCTTCTAGCAAAGTACTATGTTGATAAATATGAAAATTAATAAAAAAAAAAAGCTATTATACGAAGATTTAAAATTACTAACAAAAAGCTCGTGTAATGTATAGGTAAATTTAATATAAATAAAAGAATTAATATTATAAGAAAAATATTAATAATACTTAACTAGAAATATTTTTGTAGCTATATTCTTTCTGAGTCTAAGCTACAAATAATTATATATATAGAGAGAAAAAAAATATTTCAAGTTTAGACTTAGAAGGAAAGAAGAAAACTTTTGAATTTTTTTATATAGTTAAAAGTGTAAAAATGAAATTTGACGCAAAAAAGGAAATGAAAATATAAAAATTTTTTTAAAACGTAATTAAAACTGAAATGAAAAGAAACTTCAATGTAAATGAATTTTTTTTAAGCAATTAATAATCTAAGATTTCTGAAAAAAAAAAGTATAAAACTAAGTATTATATAATGTTAAAGTCACATGTAAAAAAAAAAAGAATAATGTGTATAATAAAAAAGAAAATGGTAGAATATGTCCTTAAAATATCAGGCATGTGTGCGAAAAATTTGTAAGTGACGGTAACAAAAGTGGATCAAATGGAGGAAAACGTAACTAGCGATTTGGGAAAAGCCAGCACTGGTGAATGTTTACCACCCTTATAAAGGCACTTTATTATTTTGATACTATATTATATTATTTATTTTAAAAATTACATTATTTATATTATTTTTATTTTATTTATAATATTATTTTAATTTTTTATTTTATATTATTTATTTTAATTACTATGTTATATTTTATTGTTTTAGTATTATATTTTAAAATATTGAAAATAATTATTTTATTTTTTATTTTTTGTATTATATATGATTTTTTATTTGTTACACAAATCAACATAATAAAATATAAGCACTATTTAATAGTATATTATTTTTATTTTATTTTATTCTAAATTTATTGGACAAATATAATATAAGATTAGTAGTATAGTATATAATATAAAAAATATAATGATTAAAATATAAAATGTAATTAAATTTTTTATCTATAAATAAAAAATTACAAGAGTTTAAAAATAATTTTTAAAATTTTAACTAAATCAAATATATTGTTATCAATAAATTTAAGCTCAAATGTATATAAAAATTTGATACAAACATATTTATTTTTTTTCAATTTACATTTATCAATTAATTTAACAAATAAATTCCTAAAAATCTATAATTGTAAGGTAGCTTAAAAATTAATCTATAAATAAAAAATTACAATATTTTTAAAATAATTAAAAATATAATTATATCAAATATATTTTTTATCAATAAATTTAAATTTAAATTTATATAAAAATATCATATAAATATATATATTTTTTATCTGTATTTACCAATTAGTTTAACAAATAATTTTACCAAACATGTATAATTTTAAAACAACTTATAAACTTAATTTCAGCTGCTAACTAGTTTTTTTTTAATTGTTTAACTCACTTTTCAATTAGTGTTGTGAAAATTAGCGTTAATGAATGAAAAATTAAAAATTCCACAAGGAAAAAGAAATCTGCGAATTTCTTATTCGAATGAAAATAGAGTAATATACTGTTTGTCTTTTTTTTTTTTTATAAAAAATTATATCACTTTTGCACGCTATAATTTAGCATTTTTTTTTACAACTTGGTGTTATGTTTCTCCCACTACTAAAAATATACAACTTGCTGTTATATAAAAGTACGTGCAACATAAAGAAAATGACACCCAAACAGTAACTTTGAAAATTAGCATATGAATATTAAAGAATGCATCATTATTGCTATTTAGGCACGTCATCATGGTAGTGTATCTTAATAAATAAAAAAATGTCCCAATCTTGATTTGACAATAATTTCTACCAATAAAAAAAACTTGAAAATAAATAAATGCATAAACAAGTGCAAACAACTTAATTTATCAATCCTAAAGTATTTTTCATAAGAGAGTTCTCTTTCATTATTTCTCATTCTCTTGTTCCCATCCCATGAAAGTCATTATTGTTTTGTTTAAACATACTTTTCGCGAGTGAAAATTATGTACAGTTAAATATTATACTATATTTAATTATTGTGATATTTTCATACTTACGAATCCTGACATGAACATAAAGTTCTCTTGTTCACAACTGTTTATTTTATCCATAAATAAATAAATTTTTTTTGTGTCAATAAATGAATCAATTTCTTTTTGTTCTCACAATAAATGAATATGTTCAAATAACATGCATTTGCTTCTCTCGAACTGATCTGTATATTAACCCAAATTAAAGAGTAGTCTAAAGAGATTGAATCACTTGGAAATTAATTACAATGAAGAGAACTACACGTATCTATTGGGTGTACATTGTTTTAATATAAGATAAATAGATTTATTTATACTACGAATTAAATAATTTTCTCAATTAACTTAATTTTTAAAAATATTTTTATTTCTTACTATTTTATAAAAATATTCATGCAATAAATATTATTATTTAAATTATTTTAATTCAAAATCATAATTATTTCAAGAATTTAATAGTGATGTGTTTATCGTATAAAATAATTTTATATTTTTATTTATTATAAAAATTAACAAACTTATCATATATGTTTAATTATGATTAAATGATAATATAAATTTATTTTATGTGTAACACATTTTGTTTTATTTTAAACTATAAAATTTAATTCAGATGTGTCTTTACTATAAAATAATTAAATAGTATTTTAATTAGGAATAAGATCAATCAATACCATCCACGAGCCAACCATTAATACATATTATCTCTATGGTTTATAATATTCATATGGATAATAATTTTAAAATATTTTTTTACAATAAATTAATGAACTTTAATTGGTCAACTAAATTATTTGATTTGATTTAATTAATTATTTGATTGAATTAATCTTTTGCTTTTATTATTCATGAAAATTATCAATAAATTAAAATTTTTATATTTTCTTCATAATAAATATTATATATATATTTATGTTAATTTTGATACATTTATTTAATTATTTTTAAAATTAATTATTTAATTAATTTGAAATTTCTTACTTGATTGAATTTTTTTGCTACAATTATTTATATACTCACTTGTAATAATTATTTTTTATTTACATAAAAATTAATATTAATTATTTACTATTTTTACTTGAAAAATTATAAATAAATTAATTTTTAATAAATTTTTTAAATAATTAATGCAATTTTTTTTGGATCGATATAACAAGATATTAACTCAAATAATTTAATTGATCAATTAAAACTAAAAAAAAATTAACTGTTTTATTAGTATAAAATATGTCAAAATTAGTATAATTATATATATATATATATTTATTTAAATTTATCATTTTAAATATTTATAAAATATGAAATTAATTTTTTAATAATTTGTGTAAATAATGGTTGAAAAATCAAATAATCGATTAATTCAAATGATCTAATTAACTAATTTAATTTTAAAAAAATTATTTATTTAAATAAAATATGTCAAAATTAACGTAGTTATATTTTTTTACTATTTATTATAAGAAAATTTTTTAAGAAAAATAATTTATTAATATTCTCATAAATAATTAAAATAGAAAATTAAATCAATCAAACAATCAATTAAGTCAAATGAATTGATTTTATTTTAGTTAAAATTAACTATTTAATTTTTACAAAATATGTTAAAATTATTGTATACAGATATTATAAATATGAATAATAAGATTGATTTGTATATATATAAACAATTTTAGATTTAATGTAAGTCTTTGTATACATAGTTTCAATATAATAGTAGAATTTTAAGATATAGAAGCTAAAATTAATTTAATATATTCCTTAATAGTATTATATAATTTAAGTATAATATTTTTGAGTTAGATAAGACCATAGTAGGTAAAAAAATTTTCTCAAAATACTAGAACTCAAATTTGAAAGAGTTTAATGTTAAAACAATTCTACACTATTATCTAATAACTGTTATCTAATAATTAATCACTGTCAAATTTAAGGTATTTATTGTCAAAATTAATAAATTTATCATATAATGATTTGTAATTAAAAATAATATAAAACTAGTTTACACTTATTACATAACTTATTTTCTCAATTTAAAAACATTGATTAATCTGATGTTAATTGATCTATACGGAGAAGTAATCATACTTTTAATAAATAGTAAATATATTAACCTAAAATCTCCTTTGATCAGGCTCTTCCACCCCTAATTTTGGAAGAAACAAATTAGAGGAACATTTTTTTTTCTTTCAAACAGAAATAGTAGAAAAACTATATGCATACACACCATATTATGTATACAAATTATTGTCTCACACAGTCACAATAAGAAACAATGCTGGTACTAGAAACAAATATTATAGATCAAAAGGAAATCATCTTATCCATTGGAAAAAAAGGCTAGAAGGACCCTCATCCGGCAACAATGCTAGCCTAATTGGATTTTCAACACCTTCATCAATGCTTAACAAGTCTTGATTGTGGCTTATATCAGCCTTGGTTGTGGTTTATATCAATCTTGGCAGAGCCAGGGCATATACAATTTATGTGAAAATGAGGGAACTTCTTAGCCAACATCCTTGTGTAGGCATTTACCCCTACTTTTGCCATTGAGCAACCAGAAACCATAAATGGCCGATTTTTGGATTTCAATGATCCTTCTTTGTAATCTTTTAGAAACTCTCTAAGCACCTCATCATATTTTGCATTTGTGAGACTTCTAATGTCACTAATATAAGTGTTGTGGTTTGTCCAACAAAATAAATTCTTATACTTTTTAAGCTCGACACTTAAAGAAGAGTGTGACATGTCTTACCAATTAAACGTATTTGTCTTTTAAGCTTGACACTTGAGCAACTATGAATTCTTTGACCAAATTAACACCTTAAACTTCTAGATTGATGTTCGAAAGAATGTAGACCATTGATGTAATTTGGTTAACGCTTAAGGTCAAACATATCATCATGATAGTAATAATGACGTGAATCCAGATATCATACCTAATTGATTAATATATCAGTTTTCAAAAAGCTTTAGTATAAATTAGACAATCCAAAGTAGAAAATGTTTGATTAGAGGAAACAAGTAAACCACAGAAAAATAATAGCAAAAGATTGTTTTTAGTTCTTTTTGGAATTAAGAGTTATGATTTTATGTTTTTCCTTTTTGACCTTAATTTATGCAATTCTCTTACCTTATTTTCATGTGTTACTGATTATATTTCTTAATGTTACTAGGGGACTTGATCTAGTACCCGTAATATTCTTTACCTAAGAATGATTCATATTTGGTCATTTAGAAATACAAACTTCAGTAAGTTAGAAGTCTATAGGAACCATTATTACTACTTGAATAAGAAGGTTAGGAAAAATATTGATCATGCAATTCTACTAAACTCAAGTATCCTATAGTTCCACCAATTAATGAAGGTGTGGTCGCATCTAACTAGTTGATTAACATGTAAGTATATTTAAGTAATAAGATAATTCAAGCAGTAAAGATAAATAGAAAATTGTATTAAAAAAAATAATCAAATGTTTCAAATATAACTATACTATAATCCTTAAGAGTAAACCTAGTTATCCATACACATAATGAAAAAATAAGCATACATAATTGAAAAATAAGTAGACATAATTAATGAAAGAAAACTATAACCCATAGAAGTTTGAGAGGTTCTGCTTCTTTGTTCTATGTCGTGCTTTGCCTTACCTTCATGTGCCTTCCAAGGAGCATCAAAGACGAGGAGACCACTTGGACAAATGGAGGTGGTGGAGTATGGAAGGATGAAGTAGAATGACATGTGTTGGGACTACTAGAAGTGAATTCTACAACCTCCATGCTACTTCTTTCTATACTATACAAAATTGATATTTCTAGAGACTTATACGAGTGGATAAATAAAATAAAAAATAAAGATACAATATTATTGTAAAAAATATTGTTTTATGATTATCATTTCTCTTTACCTTTTTGCTTCGTATCCCATGTTGATGATGCATCTCGTATATATTAGCAGCTTTTGTCTATTCGCCTTAGTTAGTTGTATAGATGGTTTTGGTCTTTTTACGGTGAATCTGCTCCATTTGTTGATCTAGTTTTTGTTCCTAAATTATGTAGAGAAGGTACATAAATTTGGTCGACTTATATAAAAATATGTATATGCCCCATAAAAAATAATTGGGTCGTTAGAAGGTCACGTATTTGAACTAGCGAAATACAATAAATTAAACTAAAAAACTGGAATTGTTTTTAGTATATGCCTAGTACTGAATGAAAAATAGTAATTAGCTTTGACAACATACACGTAGTTAGTTTATTTTCCACAGGATCCAAATCTCTTTGCAAATATCTAATCAATAAAACTCTAGAATTGCTATAAGGAAAAAGAAATCTGAGAATTTCTTATTGGAATGTAAATATGCTGTTTCTCGTTATTTTCATTTCATATCACTTTTGCAAGCTATAATTTAGGGTTCGGACTAGCCTTTGTCGTACTATACAACCTGCTGTCGTATAAAAGTACGTATAAAACATAAAAAAGTGATATACAAACAGTAATTTTTGGAAATTAGCAAATGAATATTGAAGAATTGCTATTTAGGCACGTCATCATTACAGGGACATAAATAAATTTGAAAATAAATATGAGTGAATAGTCCATACATTACTGGTTTGCAAACAAATTTATCATTCCTGCAGTATTTTTCTTAATATTGCAAGTTCTTTTTCATTTTGTGTGAGTTAATTTATTTAATATTTTATAGAACCATTGTAAATATTTTTTGAATTTTTAATTTATTATTATTATTATTATTGTTATTGTTATTATTATATTATTTATATGAATTAACATACTTTTTTTGGGTTAACATAAACCAACATATCCATCAACAAAAATATGAAGTTTAAACTAGGGAATTCTACTTGTACCTTTCCCTTTTCTGTTCGCACCTTTTTCTTACATTTCAAAAATTAGTTTTGATAATATAAAAAATAATTCCAAAAATTACTTCTAATATATATATATATATATATATATATATATATATATATATAAAGGTGGATATAAAATGAATCTTTAAAATTTTTCATGAAATCTAATAACCCAACCCTAAAAAGAGGAAGATTCCAAAGCCCAAATAGATATTAAACATCCAAAAGCAAACTGCATACTGAAAACAAGTTATTCGTAAAACAAAATGTGGCCCAATTAGAAAAATGAAGAGAAACATCATTTTCCTTAATATCAGAAGTCCAAAAAGAATGAAACGAACAAGCAGCAAGTAGGCCTCACTAAAAATAGGTGGCAAAATGAGTTTATTTGAGTTATGCATCCTACCATCACTAAGTGCTGTTATAATGCGTTAGATTCATTAGCCCAACCCAACTTGCAGGTTAGAGTTACTCATCAATTCAGTTTAATCTTTCCTGCATAATTGGTCCAAAAAAAAAAGTTAGGAGCACGTCAGGGATGGTCATCTAGCTAATTCACTTTTTTTTTTAAAGATTTATTAGTTAATAATTATTATGAACCATTAGGATCATGTACAAAGTATTGTATTCTAACATTGATATTGTCATGGTAATTTTTTACTTTATAAAAAAAAATTATTATATTAGTATTTTGTGATTTTTTTCTGTGTAAATTTGATAAGAAATGTTTTAAATAATAGATTATGTTGGTAGGAATTCATGTCTAGATTCTTTAATTTTTTATTTTATTATTTTTAATGAGTCAATATCTTTTTTATTGTTTTTGACCGGTTACAATCTCCTGCAAAATAAATGGGTTACAATTTTCAATTAAAGTGGGTCAATATACTCCCCCTCATGGTATATGGTATATGGTATACTTGTTGAATTGTAGTTTAAAACTAATTTAGACGATTACTTTATGGCTATTAAACTCTTATAATTTTTACCTACCAAATTCATCCACATGAGTGAAATATTGTTGGAAATTGAGATTTTCTGACTATCATATTAAAATATTTTAGTCTCTATATATTTTTTGTTTTATTTGTAAATTTGATTAAATATTATTTATGTTAAAAAAACAACTTGTAACAAACTAATCATGCTTACTTGTTTGCTTAACCATATTTACTTTGCTTAATAAGGGTAGCTTTTCTATTTATATAAGCTTACTTTGTAACAAATACCCCGCTCTCTTTCTGCCTCTTGCTAATTGATAGTTTTGTTCCAAGATTCTTTTGGTTCTTTGCCTTGCGGTTGAGTTTTAATGTTTTAAATTGCCACTTATAACTACAAATACAACTACCTTATCAAAGTTTTAAAAGTTTCGTAACTATCATAAGTAATAATATATAGTTTTCTTTACATATAGGATATTCTACTAACACTTTGATGCTATTTTTTTTATCTTTCTCTCCTCCAATTACATCATATAATATATATATATATATGTTTGATAATTTTTCTTATATCATAACTACAATTACTATCACATCTACTGTATTATTACCAATAATTTGTCCACAATATTAAAATTTCAAAGGTATCAACAAACGGAATTTAAAACCTCCATTAGTTTCATCTCTTAAATTTCTACCCCTAGATTTCAATGTGAAAGGCGTGAGAGTAGTTTCAATGTATACAACTCATTAGATCAAATGAATGAGAAGACACTTGGAAAATCTTCCAATCTTAAAATTTGCATGCGAGCGACTCAAATGAAAAACATTAAATAAACCGACATAAAACAAACAATAATATCTTTTTCTACTTTTTTTTCTTTTTAATTACGAAAGCGAAGATTAAAAAGAATATTAAATTCGTTTGTCATCCTCTTTCCAACACCACTGAACCATAAAAAATGTTAGTCAATGATTCCACTCTTAGCCACCTGGCATTTGGGTTCGTGTTGTCTAACTTTTTATTCTATTAAATTCAGAAGCTATCAATTCCATTGTGTTGAGTCATAAATGCAAGTTGCGCAAGTAAAGTCATTTGTGTTCAATTCAGAAAGTGAAAAGTTTGTAAACCCTTGGTTTGGACATCAAGTAATCACGTCACAAACATACAAGAATTCCGTCAATAGCATCAATTAGTTATCTTATGTGCAATCAATAAGTCTTCCTCCAACACATAAAAAAGGGCATTTGTCAAAGATCATATGAAGGTGCTTCAAAGTTTCTTGTAGGTCAAACAACATAAATAGTAGCACTACCCGTAATAATAATATAAAAGTGGCATTCAAATTTGGCAACAGTACGATGACATAAAGTAAAGAAGCTGTGAAACTCTAACAAAATCCAATATATAGTTGAGTTCTAGTTGAGTTCTTAAGCATATTGATAAAAGTTTAATTTTTGACTATATATATATAAAAAAAAAACCTTGACTATCAGTTAAGTAACATATGGCTTGCAACCTGTTTTAGGTGTGAAGCTAGCTTGTTATTAATGTTGCACTTAGCATCAAACAAAAACTTGCAATTGCCAGAAAGAGCTGCTCATACTCATCTTATTCATGGGATTCATTAATCATGCTATCTTGTTATCTGTTGCGCTCATAATTAGCTTCTCTTTTTCCTTTTTGGTCTCAGCCTTGGACACCATAACAGAATCTCAGCCTATCAAGGAACCTAAAACACTAAGCTCAAATAACAACATGTTCACACTGGGGTTCTTCAGCCCTCAGAACTCCACAAACCGTTATGTTGGAATCTGGTACATATCTAAATCCGCTGTTGTATGGATTGCTAACAGAAACCAACCACTGAGAGATTTTTCTGGGGTGGTCACAGTATCAGAGAATGGCAACCTTGAGGTACTAAATGCACAGAAACATGTTGTTTGGTCAACAAATATGTCATTGCCAAATATGGTAGCATCTAATGTCAGTGCCAGACTCCTCGATTCTGGAAACCTTGTTCTGCTGGACAATACTACTGGAAGGACAGTGTGGGAGAGTTTCCAACATCCTTGTGACACAGCAATTCCAACTTTGAAAGTAAGTAAGAATGTGAGAACAGGTGAGGAAGTGAGAATCACATCATGGAAAAGCCTCTCTGACCCATCATATGGAAGCTTTTCCCTCGGTTTGGAAACTGGTTATGTCACTGAGTTGTTCATTTGGAATGGCACAAGACCCTTCTGGAGGAGTGGTCCTTGGAATGGTCATGTCTTCATTGGGACACCAAACATGATAAGTTTGTTCAGGGATGGTGTGAGTTTGGAAGAAACGGATGGAACTTTCTACTATTCTTATGATTATGCAAACAAGTCATTCTTGAGAATCTATGTTTTGAACCCTCAGGGCCTAGTAGAGAGAAGGCACTGGGACTATGGTAACAAGGAGTGGGAAGTGAAGGGGACAATTCAAGAGTCTGAGTGTGATGTTTATGGGATGTGTGGTCCATTTGGAATGTGCAACTCTAAGAGTTCACCAATATGCACTTGTTTGAGAGGTTTTGAGCCAAGGAATAAGGGTGAATGGGATAGGCAGAACTGGACTAGTGGATGTGTGAGGAGGGAAGCACTGCAGTGTGAGAGGGTGAAAAATGGATCTAAAGATGGGACACAAGATGGGTTTCTGAAGCTGCAGATGGCTAAAGTGCCAGACCTTGCAGGGTGGTCACCTTCTAAGGATGGATCACCTTCAGGTTATGGAGATTGTAGGAGTCTATGCCTTAGTAACTGCTCTTGTATAGCTTTTGCATATGAGGCAGGTGTCGGATGTATGTTTTGGAGTACTGTGTTGCATGACATACAAACATTCTCTTATGGAGGAGTTGATCTCTACATACGTTTAGCCTACTCAGAATTGTGTACGAATTTTCTTTTAGGGTTTTTCTGGTGGAAAATTTTTGCAGTATATTCAACTTATTGTCTATCTGGTAACCATTTGAACTTTCTTTTATGCAGGCAAAGTCAGGAACACCAGAACAATCATTATAATTACAGTTATAACTGGAACAATTCTCATAGTTACCTCTGCATATATTTTATGGAGAAGGGTTGCTAAGCAAGCAGGTAATCTGCTGTGTTATTTTTTATTAGGGGGTTTTGTTTACTATTGTTTTAGCTATTTGTTGGAGATCATATATATATATATATAAAAGGGACAATTCTATGAGTTAACTTTTGGGTTAAGTTAAGCACAAATCTAAATTTTAAGATAATAACAGAGCATATTCTACTGGTTGTTATTAAACCTATTAAACACCCACAAATGTCCAGTTTTGTTACAAACTTCATGCTTGAGATAGTTAATAAACTATCCTCAATATGAAAAGAGTGTTAGAAATCCTAAGTTAACTAATGGTATGACCAAAATAATATTTATAAGTAGAAGATAATATTCATGAGTTAATTTCTGGAGCTGAGTTAGTTCTAAAACCTCAGCTTTAAGACTATTGCCTAAATTTAATTAATGGGAGAAACTAGACATCAGGCATGTGTCAGGTAGAGTAATCATAGCACAATATTGCATTTTTGAAAAAAAGAAATTCTAATGTCATGCTAGCCAGTTCCTGATCAGATATGAAACTAATATTTTCCTATAAATTGTGATCATATTCTTACGAAGACCAGTGAATCCTGGTTTGATGGATTTTAAATTTCCTTTTAGTTTTGTTGTTTCGATCAAGTTAGGATTCAGGAATGCAGTAGCTCTGTAAACGTGCACAGCTACTCATGGTATAAACTATAAAGTTTCAGCATTTATGGAACTTACAATAGCATCATACATTTTGACACAGGGGTAACGGGTATGCATGTCCATAATGAAAGCAGGTTTGAAGAGCTGAAACGAATCAGAATCCATGACCTACCATTGTTTGATTTTAGAAAACTTGCAGATGCAACAAACAACTTTCACTCACAAAATAAGCTTGGCCAGGGTGGTTTTGGTCCAGTATACAAGGTAATTTTGATCTGTCAAAGTTCGTCATATTTCAAGCCACAATCGTTTCAAGTTTTGTTATTTGATTTACCAGGGAAAGTTAGAAGATGAACAGGAAATAGCAGTTAAAAGACTTGCAACAGCATCAGGACAAGGGATGCAAGAATTTTTAAATGAAGTGGAGGTGATTTCCAAGCTCCAACACAGGAATCTAGTTAGACTTCTTGGCTGCTGCATTGAAGCAGAAGAAAAGATGTTGGTCTATGAGTACATGGCAAACAAAAGTTTGGATTCTTATATCTTTGGTTAGTTCTCATAATCTTCTGATGTTTCTAACCTTAGGAGGAATATCGGTAAAGGAAAACCTAATTGTGGTGGTTCAGCTACTTTTCTTACTGACTTGAATGTTATCTCACACAATGTTAGTCTCACTTTCCTTAAATTCATTTTTGCAGATCCATTGAAACAAAAATTGTTAGATTGGGAAAAACGGTTTAACATAATTGAAGGAATTGCTCGAGGACTGCTTTATCTTCATAGAGATTCTAGACTACGAATCATACACAGAGATCTGAAACCAAGTAACATATTGTTGGATGAAGAGCTGAATTCAAAGATATCAGATTTTGGTATGGCTAAAATATTTGGAGATAGTGAAGTGAGGGGCAAAACAAAAAAAATTGTTGGAACATAGTAAGGATTCTTTCCACTTTATCCAATAATACAGTAGAACATAGATTGGTAAGACATTAACTTAAGCTTTAAATGCAGTGGCTATATTTCTCCAGAATATGCAATGCAAGGTATTGTTTGCGAGCAATCTGATGTCTTTAGCTTTGGAGTGTTACTACTAGAGATTGTTAGTGGGAGAAGGAACACTAGCATTTATGAGGATGAAGAATCTCTTACTCTTATAGGATTTGTAAGCCCCTCACATTTGGTGCCTTGAAAAAAAAGTTCTATTATCTTTTACCTTTATGATTTTAACATCAAACTTTAACTGATGGCATTTTTTTCTTGTTAATGAATCCAGGCATGGAAATCATGGAACAATAACAACATTACATCTCTAGTAGATCCACAAATATATGATCCAAGGTTTTACAAGGATATGCTTAGATGTGTACATATTGGACTTATGTGTGTGCAAGAACTTGTGAGAGACAGGCCTATCATGGCCACAGTCATTTCAATGCTTCATAGTGAGATTGTGGATATCCCTCCTCCAAAGCAACCAGCATTCGTTCATAGCCAGACATTGTCTGGTACTCTGATGCCAACACAAAAGGATCATGAGTTGTTCTCTATCAATAATGTATCATTAACAAGTTTTGAAGGGAGATAGAAGAATGGTTATCAAGTTTCTCTTTGAATATAGAAAAGTAATTTTTATTTATATGTTCTCCCTAAATTTCAAATTTTTATACTATCATTGTAAAAACTTTTTAATCAAATTCATTGTTTATAGTAATAGTTATCTTTCTCTTTCTCAAAAAGCAAGTGTGAAAGCACGGGGGCTAGTGCTTCATACCATGATGTAACAAGGTAAATTGGATTACAAGACCTGTAGTTGTAGCTTTGAATGGATTATGTTAAAAGAAGCTAATCAAACACTTGAATGCAAGATTAAGCCCAATGTCAAATGCCAACATCGGACACTAAATGATAAAAGTTTAACACATGACAAACTATTTGAATTATTTTGTGTTGGGCACCAATGGTTTGAGTGGGGTTTACTGGACACGTAATTGAATTATTGGCTATGTAACTCATTCTAAAAGGATGAAGCTATTATATTTACATGAAGGCAACAGCAAAAAAGAAAGTTTATCATCAAATGTCTTACTTTATTATATGATGAGATTTCACTAAACATAAACATATAACTAAATGCTCTATAGTACTGATAGAGAAATTCAACAAGACAGAATATAAACTGATAAAAAAGATAAATTTATTCAATATTAATAGTAAACCAGTTAACCTAAACTACACATTGGTGACAACAAGCTGGAACCACTGGTTTTGGGGATCATCAAGACACAGAGAATCATCTTCTATGCAGATACATTTTGAAGTCACAATTCTTGATGAATTGGAATCCTTCTCTAAACAAACTTGTTTCTCATGTTGATCCATGGTGGCCAAGTGAAGTTTAGACAGTGATAAAGGTTTCCAAAAACTGTTCTTGCCTTGGCAATCATCAGAAAGAGCAACTGGAAGCCCTTCACCGGCTGCGGTTAAGCACTTCTTAGTGCCATGTAAAAGGATTTGAGTCTCATTTCCAAGTTGAACCCATCTGTTTTTGCTCTCACAGCTACCAACTTCAAGTTCATTCTTGCCATTCACTTGGGCACATTGACCAGATAGTGGGTGGTACAAGATATGTACACTGGGCGCCTTGGAGGTAGGTTCTGCATCAAGAACACACAAGTTAAATGCATTCACCAACTGATTTTTACTTTCTCATTCAATTAAAAATCGTCATAAAAGATAAGTTTTTTCTTTTACTTTTATAATAACTACTTTAAATGCATGAAAAGTAAACTCATTCCATTAACTCAAAAAGCTTACCTTGATTCTTCCTTTGCAAAAGTTGGAATTTGTCAGTGAAGTTGGAGTATCTAAGGTGATGCCAAGTGACATCCATTACACCAAATGACTCATCAAGTTGAACCTTGTCCTCTTTTACATAGTAGCTACCTTGAAATGCCCACAATCCCCAGTCCAAATCTCTTTCAACAAGATAGGTTTGAAGGCATGTCAAGAACCTGTTGTCTTCCACCGACGAACCTGTCTCGTCAAACCCAAATTCAGTAAAGATCAAAGGAGTTGCGTTCTCACCAATGGTAAGGAACCCAGCTCTGTCGTCTATCCCCTTAATGCTATCGGCACATATTCTGTTCACTGGTTGCTTTGTCCATATCTCTTTCAATTTGAGTGTCCCAATTCCAGACCATGAGTACAAATGTGTCTCAAACACCTTTTTCTTTCCCAAGTCTATGCTCAATGGTTTATTCTTTAAAAACTGCAACTCAGTATCATAGTTCAAACCTGAGATAACCACAAGCACGTTTGGGTTTGCCTTGTGTATGGCCAGTGCTCCTTGGCTCATGTACTTGTACCAATCATTCAGATTTTGGCGTGGACCATGCAATTCATTTCTCAAACTCATTGCCACAACCTGAAGAACAAAAAGCAATCACAATAAAGTCATGTTATATTCAATTTTTAGTATTGGAATGAGAAAAAAGCTTAAACTATTCACTTACTGCCTATAGCTGTCTTAATTTTAAGTTTTAGTCTCAATATAAAAAAAAAAATACAACTTTTAATTCCTATGCATACATATAAGTTTTAACGTCTACCATTAATATTAGATAAAAAATTTTGACGGATATAAAATTTCTACAAAAATTTTCTGACAATAATAAACTATAGCAAAAAATGATGTGAAAACTAAAACTTACACTTTTTTTCTTATGGGAATTAAAACTTAAAAGTTGGGACAACTATAACAACCAAGCGAATAATTTAACACAAAGAAAAGGAAAATTAGCAATATAATACATACAGCATGATTTCCATTGAAGTGCTTGGCTGCCAAAGTGAGCCCATTCACCCATTCCTGAGGATCAAAGTGTCTATCATGAAAGAAGCCATTCTCATCATCATCATGACAACACCACTTTGGATCACTGACATGGTTATCAAGCAACACCTTGACATTCTGAGCCCCTAGTTCATGAACCACAGTATCAAAGACCTGAATATGTGTCATGTTCAAGACAGAAGGGTTGTTCATGGCAATGCCTTGGAGAACCTCGGGTGCATCGAAAGGGGCAAAAGTGTCATTAACATTGACATGGCCATAACGAGTCCACATGTAAATTGCATAGGTGAGACGAATGCAGTTGAACTTACGGTTCACAAGCTCAGCAACAATGTCCTTCAAGGGCCTTCTGTCAAGACCCTCAGGGATCATTGCGTTAAGGTGGCCAGCCCAGTTGCCACACACCAACTTGGCACGTTGCCCTGTTGCTTCATCTATGATCCACCTATTCTGGGTTGATAAAGGGTACGCATTGGAATACTTTGATGATGCAAAGATCAACACAAGGAGAAGAAGAAAGACGGATCGTAAAGGTGTTCCCAACATCTTCTTGATGAGTCTGAATGTTCAAGTTGGAGAGGAAGCATTCACGGGTGCTTGTACATATACAAGTTTTCTATTTAGAGAATAAGTAACAATGTTCTCATGTCATGATCTCCATCCTAATCGATTTGTTTCTTTCTAAGATATTTTTAGATTGATACCTTTTTTTTGGTGATAACAATTTTTCATCTTTTCTCTTTATCTATTTGTTTTTCTATAATCGAGTAACTACATATCTTTTTTTTACCATCTGGTTAACTTTCAAAGTTTAAATTTTCCACAGAAATTGAGATGTTTTCTCCTCGTCATGATATCTAATGAAACCTCCGAAGTTGTTAAGAATAATGATTAAAAAATATATTTATAATATAAGAAAAAAATTTATGCATAAATGTTTTCGTTGATGCCTAGACGTAGTTGCATTATTATTTTTTATATAAATTAAAATTATAATAAATAAATACTTTTAAATCAAAATTATATTATAATTAAAATTCGTTATAAATAATATGTATTATATTTTCTTCTAGTCAAATTTACATTCTCAAGTAGGTAGAAAATTATGTATTAAAAAAATATAAATTATATTTTAAATTTAAAACCAATAAAAAATTATTGATGTGATTTGTGATTTTAAATAATTATTATAAATATCAACAAATTTTTACATTTTAATATATAACTTATTTTTATTAAATTATATAATATGCATAATAATATATATAATGTATAATAATTAATATATATACAAAATAATAAAATATATAATAAATATAGTGTGTATATTAATTTTTGGTAGTTTAATATACATTAATTTATATAATACATAATTATATAAAATTTGCATTAAGCAACTTGTCCTATATATATTTATAATAAAAATTTTCGTGTAAGAAGATGAGGCAAGAGAGAAAGGAGAGAAATGTGATGGATGGTAGTGATGAGCCAAAATGTGTGGAGAGTGGCACTGACAACCTCCATGCGGTGTCAGACAACAGATATGCAGTGGAAAGGGTTTTTTTTTTCTTATTATTTATTTTTATTATTGAAAGGAAAGGGTTATTCAGAACAACAAATTGTACTTGGGAAGCTTCTCCCCCAAACGTCCCCTCACAGGTCGAGGTAATACCTCTCTCTGCCAGGGACCCATGCAAGTGTAAGGGTGGAGCTTTGCCCTCTCACTTTTTTTTTTCTTTTTTTTAAAATTATAAATTTAATAGTAAAAAATTAAAATAAAATAAAATTTAATATATTAGATAATAATATACTTAAAGTTTAAATATAAAAAAATTAAAATATACTTTTTGTCTTTTAAATTTGATCTAATTTTATTTTTTATTTTTTAAATTTAAAATTATTTTTTCGGATTTTTTTATTTTTGAAAATAGTTAGTTTTATTTTATTATCTTATTTAACAACCGAATTACAAACCATTATTTGACGTGTATAATTGAAAATAAAAAAATTAGAGAAAAAAACTTTATTAATAATCTTCTTTAATTTTTTTACATGTAATAAATGATTATTTCTATTTTATTTTGTCACAAAAAACGAGAGATTGAAAATAATTATTTTTAAAATATAAGAATTCAAAAAAATTAAATTTAGAGAAAAAAATAAAATTATTTCAAATTTAATATACAAAATATATTTAATTCTGTAAAAATATTATAATATATATAATTAAATTACACTTTTGGTACCAACCAAGACCCTCTGCTTAGATTTCAAAATCTTAACCACTAAACCAATGGCTTGTTTAAATTATAATGTAAATATTATATTATATATAACATTATTATGTGAGTTAATTTTTTTTTTAAAATATTTATTTAATGTTAAAACTAGTTTTAAAATAATAAAGAACAAATTTAGTAAATAAAAATTAATAAATAAATTACACAATTTATTGTTTAATATACTTTTCATAAAATAAATATAAACTTATAATTATTAAATCATTTTTATTTTTTTTACTTTATTTTTTTCTCATATTTTTCTATCATTTTACTAATATTATATTATTTATTTCAATTAAAAAGAATAGAAAGATGGAAAGAGAAGAGTAAATGCATGTTTATATTTATTTCTATTAAAAAATATTAAAAATTAAGTTGATAATTTAGATAAAATAAATATTAGTTATTTTAACTTAATCAAATTACTAATAATATAAATATTAAAATAAATTAATTATTTAATAATAAATTATAAAATAATATATTAATTATATAACGATGTATTTTAATCTTAAAATATTATAAATAATAATTTATTTAATAAATTAAAAAATATATTTTAATAATGAAATATTATAATCTAATAATAAATTATGTAATAAAATATTATAATTTAACATTACTCATGGAATAATGTTATATATTAAAATATTTATCTTAATATATTAAATAATATAAATATGATAATATTAAAATAAATTATATAATATTAGCGACGTGGTAGAAATGGAAGAGAAGAAAATAAAATAAAAAAAGATAAAAAATGTAATAATTGTAAATTTATATTTATTTTATGAAAAATATATAAAATAATAAATTGTTTAATTTAATTATTAATTTTAATTTAATAAATTCATTATCTATTATTTTTGAATTAGTTTGAAAATAAAATATTTATTTTAAAAATAAAATTAGAATTAATTTTATATATAATATAGTATTTACATTATATCCGAAATAAGCTATTGGTTTAGTGGTTAAGAAATTGGAATACAAGTGCAGGGTCTATTATTTTAGACCCATTGTCAACATTTGACAGGGATAAAAATGTAATTCAGTATATATTTTTTTATTTTGTATATATACTATATATAATCATATTATATTTATTTATATATTTTTATAATAATTATATGTTATATATTATATTATATAATATAGTATATATAGAGACTAATACTTCCTAACTTTACAATTTACTTGTGATAAAATATACTTATATCATCAAAATAGGATAAAATTATCTTATTTTACTGACACAATAAATAATATATTATAATTTGATGGGATAATTATCCTATCTTATCCTATTATATCTTCAAATTTTTAAACTTTTTATTCTTTTTATTGTTATTTATTACATGGTAATATAAAAGTTAATCAAAATTTATAAAGTGTATAATTGATATTAATTTTTATAAAAGTATAAATGATTATAATTTTATATATTAATTGTTTCATATTTTTTCTTTTTTCTATAGGTGAATATAAATGATGTCATAGGAGAAAAATAAGTTTATTATTAAATATATTATATTAAAAAATTAATTTAATTATATACTTTTTTCTTCTTTATATATATATAAACATATATTTATTTATTTATTTATTTTACATGTTTCACTAAGTCAATGATTATTTATGTGTTTTATGTCTACTAAGAAACTGCTACAGAGTGATCTTTTCAGCTATCAATATAGTCAGAACTACACTGCGCAAAATAGATAGAAGATGAATTTTTTATTGTTAACTTTGTTAATATACATTAAAAAAAATACTGAAAAGTTTAGTGTAATTTCAATTATAGATTATTTTTGTGACAAATAAAAAATATATTTCGTGTTCTGATAGATTATGAATATAAATAACGTTTTGACCACCAAATTATAAATTTATTTTTTACAATCCTGGCTCATCCATTCTCTGCAAGATATATAGGTTGAAGTAATCAATATTGTATCCGATAGTTCATTATGTCATTGCGTGACTCTTGGGCAATACACAATTAATGGTGATAGTGAATGTATGAGAGTTTGCTCCCAAGGAGTTATTGGTTCCAAAAAACAGTTTAATATAATTATTTTAATTTATAAACATAAAAGATATATCAACTTTGCTAATATAATAAGTGCATCTCATCGAAAATATTAGTGATAGGATGGGCTCTAAACCTAAAAGAAATAATAAACAAGTGATCCAAATATTTTATTAGATGAGTTAGTTTATTAAAATATATGATAATTTGTTGTTTTTATATTTTTCTTTTATTCTTTGACAATTATACGGTTGTCATCCAATTTGTTAGTAATGGTAGACACTCAATACTAATACTATTGTGGTCAACACTAATACTATTGTTAACACTTTTTAATTTGATGTATCTTCTCATTTAGTACTGGTAAAGCCAACATTAAGAGTAATTAAATAAAATAAAATAAAATAAAAAACATTGCCATTATCATAGTTTGATTTTACAGTACTGATAAGAAATTCAACAAAACAGAATATAAAATAATAAAAAAGATAAATTTCTGCAATATTAATCCTAAACCAATTAACCTAAGCTACACATTGGTGGCAACAAACTGGAACCATTGACTTTGGGGATCATCAAGACACAGAGAATCATCTTTTACGCAGATACATTTTGAAGTCACAATGCTGGATGAGTTAGAATCCTTCTGTAAGCAAAGTTGATTCTCATGTTGATCCATAGTAGCCAAGTGAAGTTTAGAGAGTGATACATGTTTCCAAGAACTGTTCTTGCTTTTGCAATCATCAGAAAGAGCAACTGGAAGCCCTTCACCGGCCGCAATTAAGCACTTCTTAGTACCATGTAAAAGAATTTGAGTTCCATTTCCACCATGAACCCATCTGTTTTTGCTCTCACAGCTACCAACTTCAAGTTCATTCTTGTCATTCACTTGGGCACATTGACCAGACAGTGGGTGGTACAAGATATGTACAATGGGGGCCTTAGAGGTAGGCTCTGCATAGAAAACAAACACAAGGTTAATGCATTTACATATGGTTTTTACAATATTGTCCAATTAGATATCTCATCATAAATTTAATTTTTAAAATTTTAAAAATCATCTCCTGAATAATTTTTTATTAGCATAAACTTTTTATACTTCCTATGCATGCATGACAATTAAACTCATTTCATTGACTCAAAAGCTTACCTTGATTCTTCCTTTGCAATAGTTGGAATTTGTCAGTAAAGTTGGAGTATCTAAGGTGATGCCAAGTGACATCCATTACACCAAATGACTCATCAAGTTGAACCTTGTCCCCTTTTACATAGTAGCTACCTTGAAATGCCCACAATCCCCAGTCCAAATCTCTTCCAACAAGATAAGTTTGAAGGCATGTCAAGAACCTGTTGTCTTCCACCGAAGAACCTGTCTCGTCAAACCCAAATTCAGTAAAGATCAAAGGAGTTGCATTCTCACCAATGGTAAGGAACCCAGCTCTGTCGTCTATCCCCTTAATGCTATCGGCACATATTCTGTTCAATGGTTGCTTTGTCCATATCTCTTTCAATTTGAGTGTCCCAATTCCAGACCATGAGTACAAATGTGTCTCAAACACCTTTTTCTTTCCCAAGTCTATCTTCAATGGTTTATTCTTTAAAAACTGCAACTCAGTATCATAGTTCAAACCTGAGATAACCACAAGCACGTTTGGGTTTGCCTTGTGTATGGCCACTGCTCCTTGGCTCATGTACCTATACCAATCATGCAGATTTTGGCGTGGACCATGCAATTCATTCCTCAAACTCATTGCCACAATCTGTTAGTGAACAAAAATTAATAATCACAATAAATTCATGTTATATTCAAATTTTAGTATGAGAAAGAGAAACAAAAAGCTAATTGTCTTATTTTTAAGTTTTAGTCTCAAGATAAAGAAAATTATAAGTTTTAATTCCTACCAAATGTAAGTTAAGTTTTAACTCCAATGTTGATACCACATAAATCTTTTTGAAAATATAAAAATCTCTACAAAAAAATTCTAACAGTGACAAACTAGCACAAAAAATAGTGTAGAGATTAAAATTTACTTTTTTTATTTTTGGGTATAAAAAATAAAAATTTGAAAGAGAAAATGTTAACCAAAAAAGAGAAAAGGCAAAGTAGCAATATAATACATACAACATGATTTCTATTGAAGTGCTTGGCTGCCAAAGTGAGACCCTCTATCCATTCCTGAGGATCAAAGTGCCTATCATGGAAGAACCCATTCTCATCATCGTCATGGCAGCACCACTTTGGGTCACTAACATGGTTATCAAGCAAAACCTTGACATTCTGAGCCCCAAGTTCATGAACGACAGCATCAAAGACCTGAACATGTGTCATGGTCAAGACAGAAGGGTTGTTCTTGGCAATGCCTTTGAGCACCTCGGGTGCATCGAAAGGGGCAAAAGTGGCATTAACTTTGGCATGGCCATAACGTGTCCACATGTAAATTGCATAGGTGAGACGAACGCAGTTGAACTTACGGTTGACAAGCTCAGCAACGATGTCCTTCAATGGCCTTCTGTCAAGACCCTCAGGGATCATTGCGTGAAGGTGACCAGCCCAGTTGCCACACACCAACTTGGCACGTTGCCCTGTTGCTTCATCTATGATCCACCTATTCTGGGTTGACAAAGGGTACGCATTCGAATATTGTGATGATGCAAATATCAACACAATGAGAAAAAGAAGAAACACCGATCGTGAAGCTGTTCCCAACATCTTCTTTATGAGTTTCGATGGAGAAGGGTTTTCAAGTTGTAGAGGAACTATGCAAAGGTGTTTGTATATATACAAAATTGAAAGTAACAATGTTCTGTTATGCCATGATCTCCATCCCCATCGGTTTCTTTCTTTCGAAGATCGTTAATTGATTGAAATATATTTTTGGTGCTCACAATTTTTCATCTTATCTCTATCTATCTATTTGTTTTTCTATAAACGAGTTACTGCTTATCTTTTACCCATCTGGTTAACTTTCAAAGTTTAAATTTGATTTAAAAGGAATTGAGATGTTTTGTTATCGTCAATGACATCTAATGAAACCCACAAGTTGTTGGGTAATATGTTCTTTATAATTAACTATCACCGGAATATAATTGTTTTCTCTATGTAAAAATAAATGTTTATTTTATTTAATTCAAAATTATAATAAATAAATACTTTTGAATAAAAAATTATATTATAATTAAAATTCATAAATAAATTTTTTTAAAAAGATAAATTATATTTTAAATTTATGATAAACAATTTATATTATGATAACTGTTCATATGTTTTTTTTTTTAAAATGTAAATTTAATTTAAAATTTATTAAAAAGATAGATTAGAAGAGATCAGATATTAAAAAAATTCTATAAAATACGCTTAATTGGAAAAATAAATCCTAAAAATGCTCTTGACGAATAATGACCCCCTAAAAGCATTATTGTTTAAAATAATTATTCTAATCTAGGACTATTTACAAAGAGGATGTGGAGCTTTAGTATACATATATTTGTATCCTATAATTATTTTTGCAGAACATTGTTTTTCTCTCATTGTCTTATCTTTTATTTAATTTCTATTTTTTTTTCGTGGGAAGTTCTATTTTCTCTCTTACTGTACTTCTCACCCCTTCTAATTACACTTCGCAAATCACCTACTATTATTTAACCTATATTATTATTATTATTTTATTTTTAAAAAATATAGAAAAACACAAAGTGATTCTTTTCTCCAAGTTTATATATAAAGAAGATGTTATTTTTAATTATTGATAAAATTTTAAAATAATCAATTATTTATAATTTCTTTTAAAAAAATATTAAAATTCAACTATTGAATTAAAGATGTTAAAAATGATAGAGTGAATGAGGTAAGAGGTTAAAAATTTTCTAAAAATGCTCTTTTTGAATAAAAAATAATTAAAAATGCTCTCATTAAAAAATGATATCTAAAATTTCTCCCATTCAAGATAATTTTTTTAATTAATATATAGAGACTATATAATAATAATACTATAAATATATATATATATATATATATATATATATATATATATATTAAAGAGTTTAATAGCAATACAATGTTAATGTAAAATCGTTTACATTATCAACCAATCAAAAATTATTATTCGTCTGACTTTTAAATTAGTTATTATAAAAACAAACATATCCTACATGATGATACATGATTAAACAATAGTGTAAAATTTTTTTGACATTATTATTACATTGTTTTCTTTCTCTATATTAAATTATATATTATACATAACAATAAAATATGTAATATATATTATAGGAATCCTCTCCGTAACTAAGAGTTTACCTTGTTAGTTATCTCAGAAGGTTAATGATCTTTGATAACATTGTAATTAAATATAATTATTTTAATTTATATAGTATAAGTATCAATTTTGTTAATATAATAAATGTATCTCATTGAAAATTTACAAATATTAGTGATACGATGAGCTCTAATCCTTAAAGAAATGAAAAGTATAACAAAAAGAATGATTTTTATTCAAAAAGATGAAATTACATAGTATTAATACGATTGTCTGACCTTTATTTTTATTTTTAAATTTTAACTTTATTTTTATTTATTATTTTTATTTTTTTAATCTTTATCTTTATTTAATGAAAACCAAGGTGTAAGGTGTAACACCCTCTACCCCACTACATAACAATATAGATAAGATATACTTAGTTTAAATTTAGATTCGAAAACGTGCGACGACTAGTAAAAGATTCACAAAATCAAAATCAAATTATTGTCATCATAGTAATTGGGAAACAAACACACGTCTGGCCCAATTTTGGGACCTTGGTTGGTGGACCTTTGAACTGTGAATTCCTCTAACCCAAACCACTTTCATTGACATTTAGATAATGTATAAATAGTAGTTGATTAGTAGGGTTAGAAAGACATTTTTAGATTTTACACAGTTAGATGTATTAGGTTTCTTGAATCACAAATTTCCTCCCTATTCTCTCTCCTCTTCTAGGGTTTCTTTGTGTTTTGTGTTGCGTTTTGAATGACGATTGTCATTGAAGGCTAAGCTATTTTTATCAATTCAATGTTTCAAGGTTATAGTTCGATTTGAGTTTCTGATTCTTTTCTTATACAAATTCTATTATGTTCTTTTCTTTCTAATTTTTTACTTGCTTTCATGATTATGATTTCGCTTGAGGTTTTGGAAATCGATTGATCACCTAAAATCAAGCTTAAGGGCACTAGTAAAAAAACCAAGAAATGGAATTTTTTATTAAAAAACACTGTGATTAATGCATTGTTAACATTTGTCCAAAAAAAACAAACTTTCTTCTTTCAGTTCCTTAACCAGTGTCCTAGGGTCATTTATAAGCATTCTCTCTCAGTTAATATAGCATGTTAGTTAAATTGGTGGCTTTCTTTGATAATTTCCCTGATAAGATAAATTTTCTAGATGCAGAAGCTATGGAACAACTCAACTGGGAAGTTTTAAAAAATTTATTCAGGGCATATGAATAGAGTATACTGCATAACTTCCACATTTTCAGTGACTAATGGGAAATATATTGTTAGTGGCTCTGAAGATCGCTGTGTTTATTTATGGGATCTTCAACAGAAAAAATCTGATTCAGAAACTTGAAGGTCATACAGATACTGTAATATTTGTAACTTGTCACCCAACAGAGAACAAAATTGCTTCTGCAGGTCTCGCAGGTGGCAGGTGACAGAACTGTGAGGGTTTGGGTACAAGATTCCTGAATAATATGGAAACTGTATGAGGATGTTGTCTTTCTTCTAGATTTCAACTACATACATGCCTATGCATGTCTGATTTCAATATTAGACACTCTTACACATACAAGTTGAATAGTTAATCTTGACATGTCACTATTTCCATCTTTTTTTCCTTTGTAAATATAATTATCATCACTTGATTACAGTCAACCTCATCACATTTGTAGACATTTTGATTTTTACACATTCCCTAACGTGATAGATGTAAAGTATGTTGTGTTACCTATCCAAATTTCTCCACTATTCTTTTTTATTTATTGTTTGTGCCTTATTAGGTAAAAATTTCCCAGATTTTAAAGTAGCGAAAATTGTTAGAAAATTTTCTAAAAATTATGCAATTTACAGTTTACAACACTTTATTTTTTACTTATAACTAGTCCTGTAAGAATTTCAACTTTAGTAACGTGAGGTGAGATAGGAATAGTATGCAGCAAATATTTTCTTTTTGTAACTTTCCACCATATAGTTTTGGGATGAACGAGCCCATCAATTTTTTAAATAAAAAAGAATCTAACATACAAAAATAATGGAAATTTGGAGAAGAGTTTGGCAAATGCAGATCCTTAAGAAGTTTAAGTTCTTTATATGGAAAAGCTTAAGTTTGGCTTTTCCAACAAGTGCTAAAAGATTTCAGTGCCATTTCTCTACGCATAGCTCATGTTCTCGTTGCTCTGCTCCAGTTGAAGATATTAACCATGTACTACAAGATTGCTCGCACTCTAGGGAAATCTGGTATAGACTGGGGGGGTTGCTCAACACAAATGCTCACATTTACTGATCCTCATCTCTAGTTGGAGGGAATGGTAGGTCAAAAAAGATGTCTAACAGTTAGCCACGATTCTTTGGTGGATATGATGATTCTGAAACAATATGTATTTGCAGATAAGAAGTGGACTACACAATATGTTTGTAGAATGATACACAAGTTTTTGGTTGAACTGAAGGTCTATACTATTTAGCAAAAGTTGCCACTTGGAGAAAAGTGTTAGTGCTTATCACTAAACAGTTTTTCCAAACTCAATGTGAATGGGAGTTGGATTGTTCATATTCATACCATTGGAGTGAGAAAGGAATTGTGTGATGAAATAGGAAGATGACTCTTCAGGTATATCATTGCCAATTTCTACTGACCAAAATGGTTAGTCAATTTCTCTACTGGTTAGTCAATTTCTCTAATTAAGATTAATGAGTTAAAGACCAAATTAATTACTAAGAATTAATTGTCCAATTTTATGTTTTTGCTTAAGCTAATTCTACTTTCCATGTTCAAAAATTAACCTTTTATAGGTTAGGCAAACGATTAACTAGGGAGAAACACCATTGGATGAATAGCCATTCATTCGTGATGTCTCTTCTCTACACTTCAACAGGCTTATTCTTTTCCGACAATGTACATATCATTTAACAAGCAATGTTATTGAAGCCACATACGTTCACAGTTATTCACAACTAGAAAGGTACCTGAACTAATATAAGCAAACACCCATATAATTATATATTGCGACCGTTTGTGACTCATAAAATGTAAATAACATCACTCATATGTATATATATATATATATATTTAACTAAGCACCAGGAAGCTCATTCCTTTTGTGAGATACTCCCAGGCTAGCATCCACACTCAATCAAGGGTTCACTGTGTTTCAACTTTCAAGCCTAATATAAAATCATGACAGGTTTGCATATGGAACAAGAAGATAGCACACAGATTTTTGGGGACAACCAGGCTGCAATCTCAATTACCAATGATTCAGTGTTTCACAGCAAAACAAAGCACTTCAAGATAAAGCTTTTTTCCTTCTCAGAGAGGTTCAAAGGGAAGGAAAAGTAAAGTTAATATGTTGCAGCAGAACAGAGAATCAAGGAGGAGTGTTGATGAGATGACTCTTGGAAGTTGGCAACAAAGTGCAGGAGATCAGATTTTTATGCTATTTTATAGAAAAATAAAAGTCATGTTGATTAACACGATAAAGCTATTTTATGTTCTATTTTTCAGGCACTATCTGTTAGTTGTTTTGCCCATCTATTTGCACTATCCTTGTACAACCAGACAACACCAGGGCTGTTGCTCATCTAAAGTTTTCATAACTTCGTAATTTGATTAGCTTCTTGGTCTTATTGAAAATAAAAATACCAGTGTAAGTGAAGAAGAACCCCAAATTTTAACTGATATGAATAAAAAAATTCATAGTTGAACTGATACTGACAATTCTAGTTACAGTTATTTTTATTATTTAGTAGGTGTCAGGAACATCCAGAATTTCCTATCTGATAAAACTTTATTAGTTAGGGATAATAAGAGGAACAGTTATTCCATATATTTAGATATTGAAAATCAAACTTTGGATCAAGAATCTAATATAATCCTTCTTACTGAGGATTAGCAAACAAGGAATCGTAATGCTTACATGTAACTTTCAACCGGAAAATCAAACAATCTTAGTGAGGAAATAGTAGGAGTCAAAGTTCATTTTTCTCTATTTTCTCGATCTTAATATGCCATCCATATCTATTCTCCAAGTCTATAAGTCCCATTGAAAAGTAACAATATAGCCACCAGAAAAAAAAAAAAAAAGCCTAGTGCAAATACTAATAAAAGGGAAGAACAGGAGCTAAACATACATAGGTACTAGGGATCGTGCATCAGCACCATCGGAGGCTTTTGCAGCAAAAGGATTGTGGCACCCTTCTCTACCCAGGATACTTAAATTAAAATAATCAAGTAAATAAAATGAAGACAGGGTAATAGTTAAAACCAAAAGCACAATTTGTATTAAGGATAAAAGGTTCACATGATAATTAAAAGGTAGGCACAAAGTTTTCAAGGAGGTTTTAGATCTAAACATTATAATTGAGAAAACTAAAGTCATCATCATCTTTAAAATAAGTCATTTAAACATCAAGGCATAGAGCAACTATATCAGAGCAAGACCCCGCCTTTTCAAAACTTGGCACCACGAGTGCCCTCAACGTTACCTAAAAGAAAACAACAAGAGAAAGTACGGTGAGAAATCGCATTCAATCATATATAAAGACAGATAATGCCCAAAATCTCACCCATTAACGTACTCAATTACTAACGGTTAACAGATGCTCATATATCAATCACATTTCATTCATTTAAAATCAATCACAGTTCATTCATGTTTACAAAATGCACATACTCGCATAATGCATATGCTCGTCACCACACCTAAGAGTCTCGAGTCGGAACTCCACACGGGCGAACCTCCTCAATCCTCTTAGTTATCACTAATGATGGCCACACCGTTAAACACCTCGTATGGGTCGGTGTGTCGCACAGTTAAACACCACCTATGACCCGTGCGAAGACATTCCACACGGTTAAACACCACATATGGCTGGCATGCAGCATGGTTAAACACCACATGTGGCCCATGCATATGATTGTCCCCCATCATTAGTTACCCTGTTAAACACCACATATGGGGCCAAGGTATTATAGCCACGTCTGGCTTCTCATGCATCTCATGCCTCTCGTGTCCATGCTCAATGCATTCTCATCCACACTCTGATGATTTATTTATACATCACTCGCACAGTCCACAATCATACCCAACCATATTAATTTAACCATCATTATTATAAATCATTCATCAAAAAAGCACAAACGCATACACATAAAACACCATTGAATTTCACCCAGTTTCATCACTGCACACAAGAGCCTCAAATCATGAACAACCATAAACAACACAAAAATCAAGTAATTAGGGCAATTAATCATACAGTTTCCCAACAAAATCACATTAGGACAAGACGTTAATCAGACCACAGAGCATATTGACAAATCTTTTCTACCGATTAAAATATTTTTAAAACGTAATAATCAAACAAAATTGAGAATTTAGATCCTAGAGGACTTAGGGATTGCCCCTCACTACCCGTACACTACCCCGCATTCATATATGATCAAATCCATCTCCCCCGTACCTTAGACGCGAAGAATAGTGATGATCTGATGCGGCTCTAGGACGGTCTGAATACCTAGCTCCTCTTCCTTGCAGGTCGGCGTTATCTTTCCTCTAGGTCTGACTGTCTGACGCGTAAAACATCAATTAGGGTAAACTGATTACCGTTGTCTAATATTCTAGCGGGTTCGGGTCAACCTCGACCCGCCCGTCAGCCTCCCCGTTAATTCAATTAATTAAATTAATAAATGAAAATAATTTAGATAAAGCCTTATCAGTTTATAAAATCATTAACTCCTTTATTAAAATAAAATTGATAATAATAATAATAATGTAATAAATTTCTAAAAATAATTAAATAAATTCTAGGATGTTACAAGGATGTGAGTTGGACCAACATCCTGGCCAATGTGGCGCTGCACAAGTCGCTGCAGATTAGCCATAACCTTTTGTGCTCCCTTTTGGCCTTCTCTTCATAGTTAAACATAGCCAAAGCACACTTATCCTCAGCACTATAAACTTGTTTTTCCTTCCTAATAAGAATGGCATTCATCCTCTAATGCCTACTACCACTCATTACATAACCCAGGCTCTCAAACTTCTGAATCTCCTCAGCAGAAAGACCCACTTCTCCTCTTCGCGGATTGTGATCTCAAACTGTATGGACAAATTTTAGATGATTATCTAATGAATATTTGATTGATATGAATTTGCTTCTTTAGTAGAACCGTGATAACAAACTACATGATTGAATCATTTAATTTATGTTACATAATTCTATTTTCAATATTGTTTTGTTTCTACATAATTTTGTTTTACATACAAACCCCCATTTATTTGCATTTAAATTGGTTTCTGTTCAACAAGGTTAGGCGGTGCATTATTGTGTCTTCGATGGATTCGACCTAAATTAGCTCATATACTAAGAAATTAAGGACCTAAATTAGCTCATATACTAAGAAATTAAGGAAAATCTAGTGATTTTGATAGTGTTTCGTCAGTATTATCAAATCTAACAACACTCTAAAAAGTCAATTTCTAGTGTCATAATATATATTTAACCATCCTAAGGTAATTACAAAAAAGAAAGCAACCCAATGTCACATATCTTGTGAGAGCGTAACCCAAAACTAAACAACAAAAGAAAAAACAAAAGAGAAATGTCAAAAGTAAACACTAGCTAGGGAGCTCTATCTTAACCCTCACACTCTTGCTCAATATCACCTGCAAATGACATTCAACTCAAGCACAACAGACAAATGATTAGAAGGTAGTGAGAAATATACCTTAAGCTCACGGTATGAACACATCGTAGGTAGGACACATGCACATTTAATTATAAGAAAATTTCAAACAGATATTGATTAAACAATGAACAACCACATTTAGCAGACAATGACAAGCAAGTATACACATGAGTGCTGTCAATGATACACACCTAATACTACTCAATATATCATATGTCATGTGGTATCAACTCTAACTCAAGAAATAGGCTAGGTGAAACCTTACTAATCATCGCCTCTGCGGTTAGTCATGCCATTCTAATAGTGAACATAAATGATGTCATAAGGAAAAAATAAGCTTATTACTAAATATATTATATTAAAAAATTAATTTAATTATATACTTTTTCTTCTTTTTATATGTTTATATATATATATTAGTGAAACATGTAAAATAAATAAATAAACATATATATATATATATTTATTTATTTTACATGTTTCACTAAGTCAATGATTATTTATATGTGTTTTATGTCTATGAAGAAACTGCTGATCTTTTCGGCTATCAATATAGTCAGAACTATTTTTCGCAAAATAGGTAGAAGATGAATTTTTTATTGTTAACTTTGTTAATATACATTAAAAAAAATACTGAAAAATTTAGTGTAATTTCAATTATAGATTATTTTTGTGACAAATAAAAAATATATTTCGTGTTCTGATAGATTATGAATATAAATAACGTTTTGACCACCAAATTATAAATTTATTTTTTACAATCCTGGCTCATCCATTCTCTGCAAGATATATAGGTTGAAGTAATCAATATTGTATCCGATAGTTCATTATGTCATTGCGTGACTCTTGGGCAATACACAATTAATGGTGATAGTGAATGTATGAGAGTTTGCTCCCCAAGGAGTTATTGGTTCCAAAAAACAGTTTAATATAATTATTTTAATTTATAAACATAAAAGATATATCAACTTTGCTAATATAATAAGTGCATCTCATCGAAAATATTAGTGATAGGATGGGCTCTAAACCTAAAAGAAATAATAAACAAGTGATCCAAATATTTTATTAGATGAGTTAGTTTATTAAAATATATGATAATTTGTTGTTTTTATATTTTTCTTTTATTCTTTGACAATTATACGGTTGTCATCCAATTTGTTAGTAATGGTAGACACTCAATACTAATACTATTGTGGTCAACACTAATACTATTGTTAACACTTTTTAATTTGATGTATCTTCTCATTTAGTACTGGTAAAGCCAACATTAAGAGTAATTAAATAAAATAAAATAAAATAAAAAACATTGCCATTATCATAGTTTGATTTTACAGTACTGATAAGAAATTCAACAAAACAGAATATAAAATAATAAAAAGATAAATTTCTGCAATATTAATCCTAAACCAATTAACCTAAGCTACACATTGGTGGCAACAAACTGGAACCATTGACTTTGGGGATCATCAAGACACAGAGAATCATCTTTTACGCAGATACATTTTGAAGTCACAATGCTGGATGAGTTAGAATCCTTCTGTAAGCAAAGTTGATTCTCATGTTGATCCATAGTAGCCAAGTGAAGTTTAGAGAGTGATACATGTTTCCAAGAACTGTTCTTGCTTTTGCAATCATCAGAAAGAGCAACTGGAAGCCCTTCACCGGCCGCAATTAAGCACTTCTTAGTACCATGTAAAAGAATTTGAGTTCCATTTCCACCATGAACCCATCTGTTTTTGCTCTCACAGCTACCAACTTCAAGTTCATTCTTGTCATTCACTTGGGCACATTGACCAGACAGTGGGTGGTACAAGATATGTACAATGGGGGCCTTAGAGGTAGGCTCTGCATAGAAAACAAACACAAGGTTAATGCATTTACATATGGTTTTTTACAATATTGTCCAATTAGATATCTCATCATAAATTTAATTTTTAAAATTTAAAAATCATCTCCTGAATAATTTTTTATTAGCATAAACTTTTTATACTTCCTATGCATGCATGACAATTAAACTCATTTCATTGACTCAAAAGCTTACCTTGATTCTTCCTTTGCAATAGTTGGAATTTGTCAGTAAAGTTGGAGTATCTAAGGTGATGCCAAGTGACATCCATTACACCAAATGACTCATCAAGTTGAACCTTGTCCCCTTTTACATAGTAGCTACCTTGAAATGCCCACAATCCCCAGTCCAAATCTCTTCCAACAAGATAAGTTTGAAGGCATGTCAAGAACCTGTTGTCTTCCACCGAAGAACCTGTCTCGTCAAACCCAAATTCAGTAAAGATCAAAGGAGTTGCATTCTCACCAATGGTAAGGAACCCAGCTCTGTCGTCTATCCCCTTAATGCTATCGGCACATATTCTGTTCAATGGTTGCTTTGTCCATATCTCTTTCAATTTGAGTGTCCCAATTCCAGACCATGAGTACAAATGTGTCTCAAACACCTTTTTCTTTCCCAAGTCTATCTTCAATGGTTTATTCTTTAAAAACTGCAACTCAGTATCATAGTTCAAACCTGAGATAACCACAAGCACGTTTGGGTTTGCCTTGTGTATGGCCACTGCTCCTTGGCTCATGTACCTATACCAATCATGCAGATTTTGGCGTGGACCATGCAATTCATTCCTCAAACTCATTGCCACAACCTGTTAGTGAACAAAAATTAATAATCACAATAAATTCATGTTATATTCAAATTTTAGTATGAGAAAGAGAAACAAAAAGCTAATTGTCTTATTTTTAAGTTTTAGTCTCAAGATAAAGAAAATTATAAGTTTTAGTTCCTACCAAATGTAAGTTAAGTTTTAACTCCAATGTTGATACCACATAAATCTTTTTGAAAATATAAAAATCTCTACAAAAAATTCTAACAGTGACAAACTAGCACAAAAATAGTGTAGAGATTAAAATTTACTTTTTTTATTTTTGGGTATAAAAATAAAAATTTGAAAGAGAAAATGTTAACCAAAAAAAAGAGAAAAGGCAAAGTAGCAATATAATACATACAACATGATTTCTATTGAAGTGCTTGGCTGCCAAAGTGAGACCCTCTATCCATTCCTGAGGATCAAAGTGCCTATCATGGAAGAACCCATTCTCATCATCGTCATGGCAGCACCACTTTGGGTCACTAACATGGTTATCAAGCAAAACCTTGACATTCTGAGCCCCAAGTTCATGAACGACAGCATCAAAGACCTGAACATGTGTCATGGTCAAGACAGAAGGGTTGTTCTTGGCAATGCCTTTGAGCACCTCGGGTGCATCGAAAGGGGCAAAAGTGGCATTAACTTTGGCATGGCCATAACGTGTCCACATGTAAATTGCATAGGTGAGACGAACGCAGTTGAACTTACGGTTGACAAGCTCAGCAACGATGTCCTTCAATGGCCTTCTGTCAAGACCCTCAGGGATCATTGCGTGAAGGTGACCAGCCCAGTTGCCACACACCAACTTGGCACGTTGCCCTGTTGCTTCATCTATGATCCACCTATTCTGGGTTGACAAAGGGTACGCATTCGAATATTGTGATGATGCAAATATCAACACAATGAGAAAAAGAAGAAACACCGATCGTGAAGCTGTTCCCAACATCTTCTTTATGAGTTTCGATGGAGAAGGGTTTTCAAGTTGTAGAGGAACTATGCAAAGGTGTTTGTATATATACAAAATTGAAAGTAACAATGTTCTGTTATGCCATGATCTCCATCCCCATCGGTTTCTTTCTTTCGAAGATCGTTAATTGATTGAAATATATTTTTGGTGCTCACAATTTTTCATCTTATCTCTATCTATCTATTTGTTTTTCTATAAACGAGTTACTGCTTATCTTTTACCCATCTGGTTAACTTTCAAAGTTTAAATTTGATTTAAAAAGGAATTGAGATGTTTTGTTATCGTCAATGACATCTAATGAAACCCACAAGTTGTTGGGTAATATGTTCTTTATAATTAACTATCACCGGAATATAATTGTTTTCTCTATGTAAAAATAAATGTTTATTTTATTTAATTCAAAATTATAATAAATAAATACTTTTGAATAAAAAATTATATTATAATTAAAATTCATAAATAAATATTTTTAAAAAGATAAATTATATTTTAAATTTATGATAAACAATTTATATTATGATAACTGTTCATATGTTTTTTTTTTTAAAATGTAAATTTAATTTAAAATTTATTAAAAAGATAGATTAGAAGAGATCAGATATTAAAAAAATTCTATAAAATACGCTTAATTGGAAAAATAAATCCTAAAAATGCTCTTGACGAATAATGACCCCCTAAAAGCATTATTGTTTAAAATAATTATTCTAATCTAGGACTATTTACAAAGAGGATGTGGAGCTTTAGTATACATATATTTGTATCCTATAATTATTTTTGCAGAACATTGTTTTTCTCTCATTGTCTTATCTTTTATTTAATTTCTATTTTTTTTCGTGGGAAGTTCTATTTTCTCTCTTACTGTACTTCTCTCCCCTTCTAATTACACTTCGCAAATCACCTACTATTATTTAACCTATATTATTTTTATTTTATTTTTAAAAAATATAGAAAAACACAAAGTGATTCTTTTCTCCAAGTTTATATATAAAGAAAATGTTATTTTTAATTATTGATAAATTTTTAAAATAATCAATTATTAATAATTTCTTTTAAAAAAATATTAAAATTCAACTATTGAATTAAAGATGTTAAAAATGATAGAGTGAATGAGGTAAGAGGTTAAAAATTTTCTAAAAATGCTCTTTTTGAATAAAAAATAATTAAAAATGCTCTCATTAAAAAATGATATCTAAAATTTCTCCCATTCAAGATAATTTTTTTAATTAATATATAGAGACTATATAATAATAATACTATAAATATATATATATATATATATATATATATATATATATATATTAAAGAGTTTAATAGCAATACAATGTTAATGTAAAATCGTTTACATTATCAACCAATCAAAAATTATTATTCGTCTGACTTTTAAATTAGTTATTATAAAAACAAACATATCCTACATGATGATACATGATTAAACAATAGTGTAAAAATTTTTTTGACATTATTATTACATTGTTTTCTTTCTCTATATTAAATTATATATTATACATAACAATAAAATATGTAATATATATTATAGGAATCCTCTCCGTAACTAAGAGTTTACCTTGTTAGTTATCTCAGAAGGTTAATGATCTTTGATAACATTGTAATTAAATATAATTATTTTAATTTATATAGTATAAGTATCAATTTTGTTAATATAATAAATGTATCTCATTGAAAATTTACAAATATTAGTGATACGATGAGCTCTAATCCTTAAAGAAATGAAAAGTATAAAAAAAGAATGATTTTTATTCAAAAGATGAAATTACATAGTATTAATACGATTGTCTGACCTTTATTTTTATTTTTAAATTTTAACTTTATTTTTATTTATTATTTTTATTTTTTTAATCTTTATCTTTATTTAATGAAAACCAAGGTGTAAGGTGTAACACCCTCTACCCCACTACATAACAATATAGATAAGATATACTTAGTTTAAATTTAGATTCGAAAACGTGCGACGACTAGTAAAAGATTCACAAAATCAAAATCAAATTATTGTCATCATAGTAATTGGGAAACAAACACACGTCTGGCCCAATTTTGGGACCTTGGTTGGTGGACCTTTGAACTGTGAATTCCTCTAACCCAAACCACTTTCATTGACATTTAGATAATGTATAAATAGTAGTTGATTAGTAGGGTTAGAAAGACATTTTTAGATTTTACACAGTTAGATGTATTAGGTTTCTTGAATCACAAATTTCCTCCCTATTCTCTCTCCTCTTCTAGGGTTTCTTTGTGTTTTGTGTTGCGTTTTGAATGACGATTGTCATTGAAGGCTAAGCTATTTTTATCAATTCAATGTTTCAAGGTTATAGTTCGATTTGAGTTTCTGATTCTTTTCTTATACAAATTCTATTATGTTCTTTTCTTTCTAATTTTTTACTTGCTTTCATGATTATGATTTCGCTTGAGGTTTTGGAAATCGATTGATCACCTAAAATCAAGCTTAAGGGCACTAGTAAAAAAACCAAGAAATGGAATTTTTTATTAAAAAATACTGTGATTAATGCATTGTTAACATTTGTCCAAAAAAAACAAACTTTCTTCTTTCAGTTCCTTAACCAGTGTCCTAGGGTCATTTATAAGCATTCTCTCTCAGTTAATATAGCATGTTAGTTAAATTGGTGGCTTTCTTTGATAATTTCCTGATAAGATAAATTTTCTAGATGCAGAAGCTATGGAACAACTCAACTGGGAAGTTTTAAAAAATTTATTCAGGGCATATGAATAGAGTATACTGCATAACTTCCACATTTTCAGTGACTAATGGGAAATATATTGTTAGTGGCTCTGAAGATCGCTGTGTTTATTTATGGGATCTTCAACAGAAAAAATCTGATTCAGAAACTTGAAGGTCATACAGATACTGTAATATTTGTAACTTGTCACCCAACAGAGAACAAAATTGCTTCTGCAGGTCTCGCAGGTGGCAGGTGACAGAACTGTGAGGGTTTGGGTACAAGATTCCTGAATAATATGGAAACTGTATGAGGATGTTGTCTTTCTTCTAGATTTCAACTACATACATGCCTATGCATGTCTGATTTCAATATTAGACACTCTTACACATACAAGTTGAATAGTTAATCTTGACATGTCACTATTTCCATCTTTTTTTCCTTTGTAAATATAATTATCATCACTTGATTACAGTCAACCTCATCACATTTGTAGACATTTTGATTTTTACACATTCCCTAACGTGATAGATGTAAAGTATGTTGTGTTACCTATCCAAATTTCTCCACTATTCTTTTTTTATTTATTGTTTGTGCCTTATTAGGTAAAAATTTCCCAGATTTTAAAGTAGCGAAAATTGTTAGAAAATTTTCTAAAAATTATGCAATTTACAGTTTACAACACTTTATTTTTTACTTATAACTAGTCCTGTAAGAATTTCAACTTTAGTAACGTGAGGTGAGATAGGAATAGTATGCAGCAAATATTTTCTTTTGTAACTTTCCACCATATAGTTTTGGGATGAACGAGCCCATCAATTTTTTAAATAAAAAAGAATCTAACATACAAAAATAATGGAAATTTGGAGAAGAGTTTGGCAAATGCAGATCCTTAAGAAGTTTAAGTTCTTTATATGGAAAAGCTTAAGTTTGGCTTTTCCAACAAGTGCTAAAAGATTTCAGTGCCATTTCTCTACGCATAGCTCATGTTCTCGTTGCTCTGCTCCAGTTGAAGATATTAACCATGTACTACAAGATTGCTCGCACTCTAGGGAAATCTGGTATAGACTGGGGGGTTGCTCAACACAAATGCTCACATTTACTGATCCTCATCTCTAGTTGGAGGGAATGGTAGGTCAAAAAGATGTCTAACAGTTAGCCACGATTCTTTGGTGGATATGATGATTCTGAAACAATATGTATTTGCAGATAAGAAGTGGACTACACAATATGTTTGTAGAATGATACACAAGTTTTTGGTTGAACTGAAGGTCTATACTATTTAGCAAAAGTTGCCACTTGGAGAAAAGTGTTAGTGCTTATCACTAAACAGTTTTTCCAAACTCAATGTGAATGGGAGTTGGATTGTTCATATTCATACCATTGGAGTGAGAAAGGAATTGTGTGATGAAATAGGAAGATGACTCTTCAGGTATATCATTGCCAATTTCTACTGACCAAAATGGTTAGTCAATTTCTCTACTGGTTAGTCAATTTCTCTAATTAAGATTAATGAGTTAAAGACCAAATTAATTACTAAGAATTAATTGTCCAATTTTATGTTTTTGCTTAAGCTAATTCTACTTTCCATGTTCAAAAATTAACCTTTTATAGGTTAGGCAAACGATTAACTAGGGAGAAACACCATTGGATGAATAGCCATTCATTCGTGATGTCTCTTCTCTACACTTCAACAGGCTTATTCTTTTCCGACAATGTACATATCATTTAACAAGCAATGTTATTGAAGCCACATACGTTCACAGTTATTCACAACTAGAAAGGTACCTGAACTAATATAAGCAAACACCCATATAATTATATATTGCGACCGTTTGTGACTCATAAAATGTAAATAACATCACTCATATGTATATATATATATATATATTTAACTAAGCACCAGGAAGCTCATTCCTTTTGTGAGATACTCCCAGGCTAGCATCCACACTCAATCAAGGGTTCACTGTGTTTCAACTTTCAAGCCTAATATAAAATCATGACAGGTTTGCATATGGAACAAGAAGATAGCACACAGATTTTTGGGGACAACCAGGCTGCAATCTCAATTACCAATGATTCAGTGTTTCACAGCAAAACAAAGCACTTCAAGATAAAGCTTTTTTTCCTTCTCAGAGAGGTTCAAAGGGAAGGAAAAGTAAAGTTAATATGTTGCAGCAGAACAGAGAATCAAGGAGGAGTGTTGATGAGATGACTCTTGGAAGTTGGCAACAAAGTGCAGGAGATCAGATTTTTATGCTATTTTATAGAAAAATAAAAGTCATGTTGATTAACACGATAAAGCTATTTTATGTTCTATTTTTCAGGCACTATCTGTTAGTTGTTTTGCCCATCTATTTGCACTATCCTTGTACAACCAGACAACACCAGGGCTGTTGCTCATCTAAAGTTTTCATAACTTCGTAATTTGATTAGCTTCTTGGTCTTATTGAAAATAAAAATACCAGTGTAAGTGAAGAAGAACCCCAAATTTTAACTGATATGAATAAAAAAATTCATAGTTGAACTGATACTGACAATTCTAGTTACAGTTATTTTTATTATTTAGTAGGTGTCAGGAACATCCAGAATTTCCTATCTGATAAAACTTTATTAGTTAGGGATAATAAGAGGAACAGTTATTCCATATATTTAGATATTGAAAATCAAACTTTGGATCAAGAATCTAATATAATCCTTCTTACTGAGGATTAGCAAACAAGGAATCGTAATGCTTACATGTAACTTTCAACCGGAAAATCAAACAATCTTAGTGAGGAAATAGTAGGAGTCAAAGTTCATTTTTCTCTATTTTCTCAATCTTAATATGCCATCCATATCTATTCTCCAAGTCTATAAGTCCCATTGAAAAGTAACAATATAGCCACCAGAAAAAAAAAAAAAGCCTAGTGCAAATACTAATAAAAGGGAAGAACAGGAGCTAAACATACATAGGTACTAGGGATCGTGCATCAGCACCATCGGAGGCTTTTGCAGCAAAAGGATTGTGGCACCCTTCTCTACCCAGGATACTTAAATTAAAATAATCAAGTAAATAAAATGAAGACAGGGTAATAGTTAAAACCAAAAGCACAATTTGTATTAAGGATATAAGGTTCACATGATAATTAAAAAGGTAGGCACAAAGTTTTTAAGGAGGTTTTAGATCTAAACATTATAATTGAGAAAACTAAAGTCATCATCATCTTTAAAATAAGTCATTTAAACATCAAGGCATAGAGCAACTATATCAGAGCAAGACCCCGCCTTTTCAAAACTTGGCACCACGAGTGCCCTCAACGTTACCTAAAAGAAAACAAGAGAAAGTACGGTGAGAAATCGCATTCAATCATATATAAAGACAGATAATGCCCAAAATCTCACCCATTACCGTACTCAATTACTAACGGTTAACAGATGCTCATATATCAATCACATTTCATTCATTTAAAATCAATCACAGTTCATTCATGTTTACAAAATGCACATACTCGCATAATGCATATGCTCGTCACCACACCTAAGAGTCTCGAGTCGGAACTCCACACCATGGGCGAACCTCCTCAATCCCCTTAGTTATCACTAATGATGGCCACACCGTTAAACACCCCGTATGGGTCGGTGTGTCGCACAGTTAAACACCACCTATGACCCGTGCGAACACATTCCACACGGTTAAACACCACCTATGGCTGGCATGCAGCATGGTTAAACACCACATGTGGCCCATGCATATGATTGTCCCCCATCATTAGTTCCCCTGTTAAACACCACATATGGGGCCAAGGTATTATAGCCACGTCTAGCTTCTCATGCATCTCATGCCTCTCATGTCCATGCTCAATGCATTCTCATCCACACTCTGATGATTTATTTATACATCACTCGCACAGTCCACAATCATACCCAACCATATTAATTTAACCATCATTATTATAAATCATTCATCAAAAAGCACAGAAACGCACGTAAAACACAATTGAATTTCACCCAGTTTCATCATTGCACACAAGAGCCTCAAATCATGAACAACCATAAACAACACAAAAATCAAGTAATTAGGGCAATTAATCATACAGTTTCCCAACAAAATCACATTAGGACAAGACGTTAATCAGACCACAGAGCATATTGACAAATCTTTTCTACCGATTAAAATATTTTTAAAACGTAATAATCAAACAAAATTGAGAATTTAGATCCTAGAGGGACTTAGGGATTGCCCTCACTACCCGTACACTCCCGCATTCATATATGATCAAATCCATCTCCCCCGTACCTTAGACGCGAAGAATAGTGATGATCTGATGCGGCTCTAGGACGGTCTGAATACCTAGCTCCTCTTCCTTGCAGGTCGGCATTCTCTCTCCTCTAGGTCTGACTGTCTGACGCGTAAAACACCAATTAGGGTAAACTGATTACCCCTGTCTAATATTCTAGCGGGTTCGGGTCAACCCCAACCCGCCCGTCAGCCTCTCCGTTAATTCAATTAATTAAATTAATAAATGAAAATAATTTAGATAAAGCCTTATCAGTTTATAAAATCATTAACTCCTCTATTAAAATAAAATTGATAATAATAATAATAATGTAATAAATTTCTAAAAATAATTAAATAAATTCTAGGATGTTACAAGGATGTGAGTTGGACCAACATCCTGGCCAATGTGGCGCTGCACAAGTCGCTGCAGATTAGCCATAACCTTGTGCTCCCTTTTGGCCTTCTCTTCATAGTTAAACATAGCCAAAGCACACTTATCCTCAGCACTATAAACTTGTTTTTCCTTCCTAATAAGAATGGCATTCATCCTCTAATGCCTACTACCACTCATTACATAACCCAGGCTCTCAAACTTCTGAATCTCCTCAGCAGAAAGACCCACTTCTCCTCTTCGCGGATTGTGATCTCAAACTGTATGGACAAATTTTAGATGATTATCTAATGAATATTTGATTGATATGAATTTGCTTCTTTAGTAGAACCGTGATAACAAACTACATGATTGAATCATTTAATTTATGTTACATAATTCTATTTTCAATATTGTTTTGTTTCTACATAATTTTGTTTTACATACAAACCCCCATTTATTTGCATTTAAATTGGTTTCTGTTCAACAAGGTTAGGCGGTGCATTATTGTGTCTTCGATGGATTCGACCTAAATTAGCTCATATACTAAGAAATTAAGGACCTAAATTAGCTCATATACTAAGAAATTAAGGAAAATCTAGTGATTTTGATAGTGTTTCGTCAGTATTATCAAATCTAACAACACTCTAAAAGTCAATTTCTAGTGTCATAATATATATTTAACCATCCTAAGGTAATTACAAAAAGAAAGCAACCCAATGTCACATATCTTGTGAGAGCGTAACCCAAAACTAAACAACAAAAGAAAAAACAAAAGAGAAATGTCAAAAGTAAACACTAGCTAGGGAGCTCTATCTTAACCCTCACACTCTTGCTCAATATCACCTGCAAATGACATTCAACTCAAGCACAACAGACAGATGATTAGAAGGTAGTGAGAAATATACCTTAAGCTCACGGTATGAACACATCGTAGGTAGGACACATGCACATTTAATTATAAGAAAATTTCAAACAGATATTGATTAAACAATGAACAACCACATTTAGCAGACAATGACAAGCAAGTATACACATGAGTGCTGTCAATGATACACACCTAATACTACTCAATATATCATATGTCATGTGGTATCAACTCTAACTCAAGAAATAGGCTAGGTGAAACCTTACTAATCATCGCCTCTGCGGTTAGTCATGCCATTCTAATAGTGAACATAAATGATGTCATAAGGAAAAAATAAGCTTATTACTAAATATATTATATTAAAAAATTAATTTAATTATATACTTTTTCTTCTTTTTATATGTTTATATATATATATTAGTGAAACATGTAAAATAAATAAATAAACATATATATATATATATATTTATTTATTTTACATGTTTCACTAAGTCAATGATTATTTATATGTGTTTTATGTCTATGAAGAAACTGCTGATCTTTTCGGCTATCAATATAGTCAGAACTATTTTTCGCAAAATAGGTAGAAGATGAATTTTTTATTGTTAACTTTGTTAATATACATTAAAAAAAATACTGAAAAATTTAGTGTAATTTCAATTATAGATTATTTTTGTGACAAATAAAAAATATATTTCGTGTTCTGATAGATTATGAATATAAATAACGTTTTGACCACCAAATTATAAATTTATTTTTTACAATCCTGGCTCATCCATTCTCTGCAAGATATATAGGTTGAAGTAATCAATATTGTATCCGATAGTTCATTATGTCATTGCGTGACTCTTGGGCAATACACAATTAATGGTGATAGTGAATGTATGAGAGTTTGCTCCCAAGGAGTTATTGGTTCCAAAAAACAGTTTAATATAATTATTTTAATTTATAAACATAAAAGATATATCAACTTTGCTAATATAATAAGTGCATCTCATCGAAAATATTAGTGATAGGATGGGCTCTAAACCTAAAAGAAATAATAAACAAGTGATCCAAATATTTTATTAGATGAGTTAGTTTATTAAAATATATGATAATTTGTTGTTTTTATATTTTTCTTTTATTCTTTGACAATTATACGGTTGTCATCCAATTTGTTAGTAATGGTAGACACTCAATACTAATACTATTGTGGTCAACACTAATACTATTGTTAACACTTTTTAATTTGATGTATCTTCTCATTTAGTACTGGTAAAGCCAACATTAAGAGTAATTAAATAAAATAAAATAAAATAAAAAACATTGCCATTATCATAGTTTGATTTTACAGTACTGATAAGAAATTCAACAAAACAGAATATAAAATAATAAAAAAGATAAATTTCTGCAATATTAATCCTAAACCAATTAACCTAAGCTACACATTGGTGGCAACAAACTGGAACCATTGACTTTGGGGATCATCAAGACACAGAGAATCATCTTTTACGCAGATACATTTTGAAGTCACAATGCTGGATGAGTTAGAATCCTTCTGTAAGCAAAGTTGATTCTCATGTTGATCCATAGTAGCCAAGTGAAGTTTAGAGAGTGATACATGTTTCCAAGAACTGTTCTTGCTTTTGCAATCATCAGAAAGAGCAACTGGAAGCCCTTCACCGGCCGCAATTAAGCACTTCTTAGTACCATGTAAAAGAATTTGAGTTCCATTTCCACCATGAACCCATCTGTTTTTGCTCTCACAGCTACCAACTTCAAGTTCATTCTTGTCATTCACTTGGGCACATTGACCAGACAGTGGGTGGTACAAGATATGTACAATGGGGGCCTTAGAGGTAGGCTCTGCATAGAAAACAAACACAAGGTTAATGCATTTACATATGGTTTTTACAATATTGTCCAATTAGATATCTCATCATAAATTTAATTTTTAAAATTTTAAAAATCATCTCCTGAATAATTTTTTATTAGCATAAACTTTTTATACTTCCTATGCATGCATGACAATTAAACTCATTTCATTGACTCAAAAGCTTACCTTGATTCTTCCTTTGCAATAGTTGGAATTTGTCAGTAAAGTTGGAGTATCTAAGGTGATGCCAAGTGACATCCATTACACCAAATGACTCATCAAGTTGAACCTTGTCCCCTTTTACATAGTAGCTACCTTGAAATGCCCACAATCCCCAGTCCAAATCTCTTCCAACAAGATAAGTTTGAAGGCATGTCAAGAACCTGTTGTCTTCCACCGAAGAACCTGTCTCGTCAAACCCAAATTCAGTAAAGATCAAAGGAGTTGCATTCTCACCAATGGTAAGGAACCCAGCTCTGTCGTCTATCCCTTAATGCTATCGGCACATATTCTGTTCAATGGTTGCTTTGTCCATATCTCTTTCAATTTGAGTGTCCCAATTCCAGACCATGAGTACAAATGTGTCTCAAACACCTTTTTCTTTCCCAAGTCTATCTTCAATGGTTTATTCTTTAAAAACTGCAACTCAGTATCATAGTTCAAACCTGAGATAACCACAAGCACGTTTGGGTTTGCCTTGTGTATGGCCACTGCTCCTTGGCTCATGTACCTATACCAATCATGCAGATTTTGGCGTGGACCATGCAATTCATTCCTCAAACTCATTGCCACAACCTGTTAGTGAACAAAAATTAATAATCACAATAAATTCATGTTATATTCAAATTTTAGTATGAGAAAGAGAAACAAAAAGCTAATTGTCTTATTTTTAAGTTTTAGTCTCAAGATAAAGAAAATTATAAGTTTTAGTTCCTACCAAATGTAAGTTAAGTTTTAACTCCAATGTTGATACCACATAAATCTTTTTGAAAATATAAAAATCTCTACAAAAAAATTCTAACAGTGACAAACTAGCACAAAAAATAGTGTAGAGATTAAAATTTACTTTTTTTATTTTTGGGTATAAAAAATAAAAATTTGAAAGAGAAAATGTTAACCAAAAAAAAAGAGAAAAGGCAAAGTAGCAATATAATACATACAACATGATTTCTATTGAAGTGCTTGGCTGCCAAAGTGAGACCCTCTATCCATTCCTGAGGATCAAAGTGCCTATCATGGAAGAACCCATTCTCATCATCGTCATGGCAGCACCACTTTGGGTCACTAACATGGTTATCAAGCAAAACCTTGACATTCTGAGCCCCAAGTTCATGAACGACAGCATCAAAGACCTGAACATGTGTCATGGTCAAGACAGAAGGGTTGTTCTTGGCAATGCCTTTGAGCACCTCGGGTGCATCGAAAGGGCAAAAGTGGCATTAACTTTGGCATGGCCATAACGTGTCCACATGTAAATTGCATAGGTGAGACGAACGCAGTTGAACTTACGGTTGACAAGCTCAGCAACGATGTCCTTCAATGGCCTTCTGTCAAGACCCTCAGGGATCATTGCGTGAAGGTGACCAGCCCAGTTGCCACACACCAACTTGGCACGTTGCCCTGTTGCTTCATCTATGATCCACCTATTCTGGGTTGACAAAGGGTACGCATTCGAATATTGTGATGATGCAAATATCAACACAATGAGAAAAAGAAGAAACACCGATCGTGAAGCTGTTCCCAACATCTTCTTTATGAGTTTCGATGGAGAAGGGTTTTCAAGTTGTAGAGGAACTATGCAAAGGTGTTTGTATATATACAAAATTGAAAGTAACAATGTTCTGTTATGCCATGATCTCCATCCCCATCGGTTTCTTTCTTTCGAAGATCGTTAATTGATTGAAATATATTTTTGGTGCTCACAATTTTTCATCTTATCTCTATCTATCTATTTGTTTTTCTATAAACGAGTTACTGCTTATCTTTTACCCATCTGGTTAACTTTCAAAGTTTAAATTTGATTTAAAAAGGAATTGAGATGTTTTGTTATCGTCAATGACATCTAATGAAACCCACAAGTTGTTGGGTAATATGTTCTTTATAATTAACTATCACCGGAATATAATTGTTTTCTCTATGTAAAAATAAATGTTTATTTTATTTAATTCAAAATTATAATAAATAAATACTTTTGAATAAAAAAATTATATTATAATTAAAATTCATAAATAAATATTTTTAAAAAGATAAATTATATTTTAAATTTATGATAAACAATTTATATTATGATAACTGTTCATATGTTTTTTTTTTTAAAATGTAAATTTAATTTAAAATTTATTAAAAAGATAGATTAGAAGAGATCAGATATTAAAAAAATTCTATAAAATACGCTTAATTGGAAAAATAAATCCTAAAAATGCTCTTGACGAATAATGACCCCCTAAAAGCATTATTGTTTAAAATAATTATTCTAATCTAGGACTATTTACAAAGAGGATGTGGAGCTTTAGTATACATATATTTGTATCCTATAATTATTTTTGCAGAACATTGTTTTTCTCTCATTGTCTTATCTTTTATTTAATTTCTATTTTTTTTCGTGGGAAGTTCTATTTTCTCTCTTACTGTACTTCTCTCCCCTTCTAATTACACTTCGCAAATCACCTACTATTATTTAACCTATATTATTTTTATTTTATTTTTAAAAAATATAGAAAAACACAAAGTGATTCTTTTCTCCAAGTTTATATATAAAGAAAATGTTATTTTTAATTATTGATAAATTTTTAAAATAATCAATTATTAATAATTTCTTTTAAAAAAATATTAAAATTCAACTATTGAATTAAAGATGTTAAAAATGATAGAGTGAATGAGGTAAGAGGTTAAAAATTTTCTAAAAATACTCTATTTGAATAAAAAATAATTAAAAATGTTCTCATTAAAAAATGATATCTAAAATTTCTCTCATTCAAGATAATTTTTTTAATTAATATATAGAGACTATATAATAATACAAAATATATATATATTAAAGAGTTTAATAGCAATACAATGTTAGTGTAAAATCGTTTACTTCTGACTTTTAAATTAGTTATTATAAAAATAAACTTACTCTTCATGATGATACATGATTAAACAATATTGTAAATTTTTTTTGACATTATTATTACATTGTTTTCTTTCTCTATATTAAATTATATATTATACATAATAATAAAATATGTAATGTATAATGTATATATATATATATTATAGGAACCCTCAAAAGTATCAATTTTGATAACATTGCAATTAAATATAATTATTTTAATTTATATAGTGTAAGTATCAATTTTGTTAATTTAATAAATGCATCTTATTGAAAATTTACAAATATTAGTGATACGATGGGCTCTAATCCTAAAAGAAATTAAAAGTATAACAAAAATAATCACTTTTGGTTCAAAAAGATGAAATTACATAGTATTAGTACGATTGTCTGACTTTATTTTAATTTTTAAATTTTATTTTTATCTTTATTTATTATTTTTATTTTTTTTAATCTTTATCTTTATTTAATGAAAACCAAGGTGTAAGGTGTAACACTCTCTACCCCACTACATCACAATATAGATAAGATATATATATTTAGGTTAAATTTAGATTCGAAAATGTGCGATGACCGGTAAAAGATTCACAAAATCAAAATCAAATTATTGTTAGTAATTGAAAAACAAACACACATCTGACTTAATTTTGGGACCTTTGTTGGTGGGCCTTTGAGCTGTGAATTCCTCTAACCCAAACCACTTTTATTAGCATTTAGATATTGTATAAATAGTAGTTGATTAGTAGGGTTAGAAAGGCATTTTCAAATTTTACACCCTTAGATTTATGAGGTTTCTTGAATCACAAATTTCCTCTCTATTCTCTCTTTTTCTAGCGTTTTTTTGTGTTTTGTGTTGCGTTTTCTATGACGATTGTCATGGAAGGCTAAGCTATTTTTATCAATTCAATGTTTCAAGGTTGTAGTTCGATTTGAGTTTTTGATTCTTTTCTTATACAAATTATATTATGTTCTTTTCTTTCTAATTTTTTACCTGCTTTCATGATGATGATTTCACTTGAGGTTTTGGATTGTGTTACGTTATGATTGATTAATCCCAATTTAATCAAGGTTAGGTAATTGATTGATCACCTAAAATCAACCAATTATGTGTTTAAATCCATGCTAACTAGAGACTGCGACTGTGATCTCAATATGTATGAACAAATTTTAGATGATTATCTAATTAATCTTTAATTTATATGAATTTGCTTCTTGAGTAGAACCGTGATAACAAACTACATGATTGAATTATTTAATTTATGTTACATAATTCTATTTTCAATATTGTTTTGTTTCTACATAATTTTGTTTTACATACAAACCTCCATTTTTTTGCATTTAAATTGGTTTCTGTTCAACAAGGTTAGGGAGTGCATGATTGTGTCTTTGAGGGATTCGACCTAAGTTAGCTCATATACTAAGAAATTAAGGAAAATTTAGTGGTTTTGATAGTGTTTCGTCAATATTATCAAATCTAAAACACTCTAAAAGCCAATTTTTAATGTCATAATATATATCTAACCATCCTAAGGTAATTACAAAAACAAAGCAACTCAATATCACATATCTTATGAGAGCGTAACCCAAAACTAAACAACAAAAGAAAAAACAACAGAGAAATGTCAAAAGTAAACACTAGCTAGGGAGCCCTATCTTAACCCTCACACTCTTGCTCAATATCACCTGCAAATGACATTCAACCCAAACACAACAGACAGATAATTAAAAGGGAGTGAGAAATATACTTTAAGTTCACGGTATGAGCACATCATAGGTAGGACACATGCACATTTAATTATAAGAAAATTTTAAACAAATATTAATTAAACAATGAGCAACCACATTTAGCAGACAATGACAAGCAAGTATACACATGAGTGCTGTCAATGATACACACCTAATACTACTCAATATATCATATATCATGTGGTATCAACTCTAACTCAAGAAGTAGGCTAGGTGAAACTTTACTAATCATCGCCTCTGTGGTTAGCCATGTCATTCTAATAGTGATATCCCTCTGGTGGCACATCAAGTATTACTTGGCTTGCATGATCAAGTCCAGTATGTGGGATCAGTGATGGCCACTAGAACAACATATGTATCAAGTAGCACAATATATGTACCGAGTAGCCCCTATAATTGCCAGTGACCTTATCACTCAAGTTTGTGTCTATATTCCTTTCTTTCAAACTAGTTTCATTACATGATGCATAACGATGAAATTTAATTTATTTATTATTTTCTCTTTTATCAAATTGGACTTATGAGGATCATTCTCACACCTTTAGATCTAGGTACATCATCCATGAACCATCATACATTCACAAGAGTAACCTTTTGGCCCCTCCTTGGCTGCTCAAGTACCCACAAGATAAATATTTGTCGAGGTCATTCTCGTTTGTCACACATTAGGTCACCCTTCTCATTTTCCTTAAGTATTCACACGAGTACCTTTCTAGCTCCTTTCAAGCTCAAGTACTTCTAGGATAAATGTTTGAGGCCATTCTCCTTCATCACATACTAGGTCACCCTTCTCATCTTTCTTTACGCATTTTTACATGTTATATTATCGTTCTCAATGCAATTTCAACAACAATAACAATAGTATATTTCGCACAAGCACATAGGTTAACGAAAAATAGTAAATTCAATTAGAACACCAAAGCTCATACAACATAGATAAGGCAGTACGAGTGTGCTCCCATTGTCACGAGCGTGCATAGGTTCTGCTTGGCCATGCTCAATGGCCTACTATCGAAATCTCCTGAATTATTGTCCAGAGTTTTGAACTTAAGGGGGACCTATACTCTTTCTACATTTTGCATATGTACAACCAATTGTACAAATAATGCTTACACTTTAGGGAGCTCAGCCTCTTTTAGAGAACATCAAAACACTTTAGGGTTCAAGAAAACCCTCAACCCCTAGCTACAAGGTGTTAATTCACCCTACCCAAAAGAACATACATACGTTGGGGTTCTATGAACGACTCCCTTCCTACCCACAATCATACTCATACCTTGAGCGAGATTTCTTACCCCCCATTCCAGGAATGTTGACTCCCAAGTGGAGTTCTCGCTTCTCAAGGTCGTTCCTCTAATTCTTAGACGTTCTTTTTAGAGTTTCTCCTTATTGACTCTCAGTGGTAAGGTTACTAGACATCTTGAGACTACTCAATATAGAAATAACAATGATTGTGACTAATATCATAAGTCAACACGCAATGCAAGTTTAGTAGTACCTAATGAACTACTAGAGGGCATCATTCTAGAGTGCTATAACTAACCATAGAGGGTTAAGCAGTGTTGCTCTTAGACTACTTGAATTAGAGTTGGTGGCATATTGCATATGTAGTATAGGGCATCATTCTAGAATGGTATAGCTAACCATGAAGGGTTAAGTTGTGTTGTCCATAGACTACTTCCTAAATTAGAGTTGGTACCACATTGCATATGGAGTAATAATTAGAGTTAATTCTTATCATTCATATACATTTGTAAGATACTTACTTTGTGATTACATGTGATGTGTTGATTGTTTATGTATGTTACTCGATCTTTATACTCATATCATGAGCTTGTAGTAAGAAGTATTCTTACTATATTTATGTTTGTTTTATTGTGTGTTTGAGATTATTGTCATTTGTAGGTGACATTGAGTAGGAGCTTGAGGATTGAGTTGAGCTCTTTCTTTTGCTTTACTTTCCTTTTAGATTTTATGTTCTTAAAGGATATGACATAAGGGTGAGTTTGTGGTAGTGACTAGAAGATATTACATTTAAATGATTTGTTATTTTGTTATTTTTTAGATAAATTGGCTTTGATAATGCTATTAAGATGTCTTAGGTTCAACATTATTATTGAATAGATAAAATCTTTAAATGTGAACCTTTTACCTTTATGATGAATGATTTTAATTTTTAAATTTGTTGGTATTTTATTAATAAATAGGTTATGGGGCAAATAATGTCACAATTCCTCCTTCTAAATTTTTCTAAGCAAAATAAAATTTCCAAATAAAATCTTTGGACCACTTAATTTTATTTCTTTTGGGCCAATAGCCCATCCTGCTAATTAGCTTTAATTATCCTATCTGAATATATTACCTTTAATCCTACATCTAAGAAAGGTTTAATATGTTCGTAGGTTATAACTTTTTGAAAATTTTTAATTAGGTTTTTAAACTAAAAAAAATTATAATTGGATCTTAAACTTTTTAAAATTTTGTAATTAGGTTTACATTGTAATCTTCTATTAGCTCTCTGCTTACTGTGCTGGTGTGCAACATGACTTGAATTTTTTTTCTCCAAAACGATCAATTTATGGTTTCAAAAACTCATATTTTCATTCATCTGTCCAACCTTTTCCATTACCTCGTTCTTTTCTTTCTCCATTCACTTCATTTCATTGTTTGGAGACTTTGTTCATGATCCAAAACACAATGAACTAAACTACAACCCCAAACGCAAAAAACAAACCAACCCAAATTGATGAACAATGACAAATCTAAATAGATGTATAATCATATACAAAAGTTTTCGTCTATACCTCATTCAATAACAATGCATGAATATAACTAACACCTTCAATTCAAAAATTAGAGTGAAGAGCAACTGGTTCGAGTAGACTTAGAAATGGGAATTTGGAATTGATAAGTTGAAAACACTATTAGAATAGATTTCTAGAATTCATTTACAAGTTCAAAGATTCCAAGCGAATTGGGAGATTTAGTTTACGAGTTAGGAGATTAAGACAATTTCATATATTAGAAATTAGGTAATTGGATGATCAATGAACTGATAGACATAGATGATGACATGGAATATTAATCTGATGTGGACATCCAATTAGGAATAATAAGGAATATTCTATCAAGCTAATAGTTTGCAAACATACATCTTACCTTATATACTAACAAAATATTTAATATTTCAGTAATCCAATTATAAATTATTTTTTAGTCTACGAACCTATAAATGTATTAAACATATAAGAAATAAATGAGAAGAATTTTTTTGTTCTTAACTATAAGAAACAAAACTCATTTTCAAATATATTAATGATTAATTTTTTTATATTCTTAATTTAGTGTAAAATTTATGAGTGAGTTTATTCACTTTTTTTTTTTTTTACCAAAGTAAATGTATTTGTTGAGATATTGACAATATCAGTGGCAGCTATTAGTTAAAAAATTATTGTTTAAATTAGGAGTAGTGTCTTTAAATATAACAATCATTTACCTCATTTAATTTTATTTAGATTTTTTAAAATAAAATTTAACATCGACCAAAGTCAACACTTAAAAGAAAATATAAAATAAAATAAAATAAAATAAACATGGTCGTTGCATATAATTTGACCCTCCTATTAATAGATCAATTCAATTAGACAGAATATATAAAATAATAAAAAAGATAAATTTCTGCAATATTAATCGTAAATCAGTTGACCTAAGCTACACATTGGTCGAAACAAGCTGGAACCATTGGTTTTGGGGATCATCGAGACACAGAGAATCATCTTTTATGCAGATACATTTTGAAGTCACAATGTTGGATGAGTTGGAATTCTTCTGTAAGCAAAGTTGATTCTCATGTTGATCCAAAGTAGCTAAGTGAAGCTTAGAGAGTGATACAGGTTTCCAAGAACTGTTTTTGCTTTGGCAATCATCAGAAAGAGCAACTGGAAGCCCTTCACCGGCCGCAGTTAAGCACTTCTTAGTACCATGTAAAAGGATTTGAGTTCCATTTCCACCATGAACCCATCTACTTTTGCTGTCACAGCTACCAACTTCAAGTTCATTCTTGTCATTCACTTGGGCACATTGACCAGACAGTGGGTGGTACAAGATATGTACAATGGGGGCCTTAGAGGTAGGCTCTGCATCAGCAGCAAACACAAGGTAAATGCATATTATTTTTACACTATTGTCCTATTAAAAATCATCATAAAAGTTTTATTTTTATTTTTATAATAAGTATTTTAAAAATTATCTCATGCACAATTTTTAATTAGTTAATAACGTAGAACTTTTATACTTACTATGTATACAATTAAACTCATTTCGTTAACTCAAAAAGCTTACCTTGATTCTTCCTTTGCAACAATTGGAATTTGTCAGTAAAGTTGGAGTTTCTCAGGTGATGCCAAGTGACATCCATTACACCAAATAACTCCTCAAGTTGAACCTTGTCCTCTCTTACGTAGTAGCTACCATGAAACGCCCACAATCCCCAGTCCAAATCTCTTCCAACAAGATAAGTTTGAAGGCATGTCAAGAACCTGTTGTCTTCCACCGAAGAACCTGTCTCGTCAAACCCAAATTCAGTAAAGATCAAAGGAGTTGCATTCTCACCAATGGTAAGGAACCCAGCTCTGTCGTCAATTCCCTTAATGCTATGGGCACATATCCTGTTCAATGGTTGCTTTGTCCATATCTCTTTCAATTTGAGTGTCCCAATTCCAGACCATGAGTACAAATGTGTCTCAAACACCTTTTTCTTTCCCAAGTCTATCTTCAATGGTTTATTCTTTAAAAACTGCAACTCAGTATCATAGTTCAAACCTGAGATAACCACAAGCACGTTTGGATTTGCCTTGTGTATGGCCAGTGCTCCTTGGCTCATGTACCTATACCAATCACGCAGATTTTGGCGTGGACCATGCAACTCATTCCTCAAACTCATTGCCACAACCTATTAGTGAAGAAAAAGTAATAATCACAAAAAAGTCATGTTATTATATTCAATTTTTAGTATTCAAAAGAGAAAAAAAAAAAGTTAAACTATTTACTCGGTGCTTATAATTTTCTTAACTTAAGTTTTAGTCACCAGATAAAAAAAAATTAAATTTCAATCCCTATACAGATATAAAAGTTAAGTTCTAACCTTATTATAATACATAAAATTTTTTGAAAATATAAAATCTCTAGAAAATTTTTCTAACAATGACAAACTATAGCCAAAAATTGTGTAAAAATTAAAATTTACAATTTTCTAGTATAAAAACTAAAACTTAAAATTAAGATATACAGACAGTAATTTAACCAAAAAAGAGAAAAGGAAAATTAGCAATATAATACATACAGCATGATTTCCATTGAAGTGCTTGGCTGCCAAAGTGAGGCCCTCTACCCATTCCTGAGGATCAAAGTGCCTATCATGGAAGAACCCATTCTCATCATCATCATTACAACACCACTTTGGGTCACTGACATGGTTATCAAGCAACACCTTGACATTCTGAGCCCCTAGTTCATGAACCACAGCATCAAAGACCTGAACATGTGTCATGGTCAAGACAGAAGGGTTGTTCTTGGCAATGCCTTCCAGAACCTCGGGTGCATCGAAAGGGGCAAATGTGGCATTAAATTTGGCATGGCCATAACGTGTCCACATGTAAATTGCATAGGTGAGACGAACGCAGTTGAACTTACTCTTCACAAGCTCAGCAACGATGTCCTTCAATGGCCTTCTGTCAAGACCCTCAGGGATCATTGCGTTAAGGTGGCCAGCCCAGTTGCCACACACCAACTTGGCACGTTGCCCTGTTGCTTCATCTATGATCCACCTATTCTGGGTTGACAAAGGGTACGCATTCGAATATTGTGATGATGCAAATATCAACACAATGACAAAAAGAAGAAACACCGATCGTGAAGCTGTTCCCAACATCTTCTTTATGAGTTTCGATGGAGAAGGATTTTCAAGTTGGAGAGGAACTATGCAAAAGTGCTTGTATATATACAAAATTGAAAGTAACAATGTTCTGTTATGCCATGATCTCCATCCCAATCGATTTGTTTCTTTCGAAGATTATTAATAGATTGAGATCTTTTTTGGTGCTAACAATTTTTCATCTTATCTCTGTCTATTTGTTTTCATATAAACGATCAAGTGCTTATCTTTGACCCATCTGGTTAACTTTCAAAGTTTAAATTTTATGTAAAATGGAATTGAGATGTTTTGTCCTCGTCAATGACATCTAATGAAACCTCGGAAGTTGTTAGCAGGTGGTGAATCGGGTTCGAAATTCTCTATTTCAGAAAATTATAAGTAATTTTTATTGACACTTTATTTTTCCCATTTAGATATAATTTATTTCCTACTATAGCATTGATTTATTAATTTTTATATACATTAAATATTAAATAAGATTAAAACTTATTCTAATTTTTAGTTTTATATTGAAATTATCTTATTTTATCCTATTCTCATATTTTATCTTATCTTTATTCCTGAATTGGCTGTTATTCTTAAATAGTATTTATTCTTCACATGAATTTATGTCCTATTATAATATTATTTGATTTGTTATTTTTTATGTGTTTTAAATATTAAATAAAATTAGAATTTATTGTAGTCTTATTTTATATGTTAAACTTATCTTATTTTATCATACTTCATATCCTACTTTATCTTTATTACCAAAGTAATCTTTATTCTTAACTAAGATATAGCTTTGACATGAATTTATATTATCATCGTCTAATTTGTTATTTTTTATATGCATTAAAGATTGAATAAGATTAAAATTTATTTTAGTTTAATTTTATATTAAATTTATTTTATTTTATCATACTCTCGTATTTTACCTTATCTTTAACACCGAATTGATCCTTATTCTTAACTAGAATTTATCCTTGACATGAATTTATATCCTATTATAGCATTGTCCGATTTGTTAGTTTTATGTGCATTAAATATTGGATAAGATTAAAAATTATTCTAGTCTTATTTTATATTAAACTTATCTTATTTTATCATACTTTCATATTCTATCTTACCTTTATTCTTGAATTAGCCCATATTCTTAAATAGTATTTAGTCTTAACATGAATTTATATCCTATTATAGCATTATCTGATTTGTTATTTTTTATGTATTTTAAATATTAAATAAAATTTAAATTGATTATAGTCCTATTTTATCATAATCTTATTTTATCTTTATTGTCAAACTAGCCTTTATTCTTAACTAGCATTTAGCTTTGACATGAATTTATATTATGATAGTCTAATTTGTTATTTTTTATATGCATTAAATATTGAATAAAATTAAAATTTATTCTAGTTTAATTTTATATTGAACTTATTTTATTTTATCATACTCTCGCATTTTACCTTATCTTTATCATCAAATTAGCCCTTATTCTTAACTAGTATTTAGCCTTGAGATGAATTTATATCCTATTATAACATTGTCTGAATTTGTTATTTTTTATGTGCATTAAATATTGTATAAGATTAAAAATTATTGTAGTCTTATTTTATATTGAACTTATCTTATTTTATCATACTCATCATATCTTGTCTTTATCATCATATCTTGTCTTTATCATCATACTAGCATTTATTTTTAACTAATATTTAACTTTGACATAAATTTATATCTTATTATAACTTTATCTGATTTATTATTTTTATGTGCATTAAATATTTAATAAAATTATAATTTATTCTAGTTTAATTTTCTATTGAACTTATTTTATTTTATCATACTATTGTATTCTACTTTATTTCTATCACCGAACTAGTCTTTATTCTTAACTAGTATTTAGCCTTGACATGAATTTATATCCTATTGTAGCATTGTCTGATTTGTTATTTATGTGCATAAAATATTGGATAAGATTAAAATTTATTCTAATCTTATTTTATATTAAATTTATCTTATTTTATCCTACTCTTATATCTTATTTTGTCTTTATCACTAAACTTTTCCTTATTCTTAGCAAGTATTTAGCCTTGACATGACATAGAATAAATATTTTTTATTTAATTAAAATTTATAATAAATAAATGTTTTTAAAAATATAAATTATATTTTAAATCTATAATGTATAATTTAAATTATAATAGAAATGTATCTTTATTTATTGAAATTTTCAATAAATTTAAGTTTAATTTAAAAATTAAGATAAAAAAGTATATGAAAAAGATACGCAATTAAAAAGATCAAATAAAAATAAGTGTGTGGAATGCAAATGTGAAAGAAATAAAATATTAAAAATATCTAATCAAGTACAAAAAGAGCTGATGAATATCCCACTCTATTTTAATTTTATAATATAAAAATATATTATTTTACCTTCATACGTAAACTCTGCCAATATAATAAGTGCATATCATTGAAAATCCACAGGTGTATTAATGATAGGATCGGTTCTAAGCCCAGAAGAAATAATACATAAGTGGTCCAAAAATTTTGTTGGACTAGGTTATTTAAAATACATGATGTTTTATTATTATTTTTTATTTCCTAAAGTTAAATAGTGAAACTTTGAAGAAAGGTAAATATAAATATCTATAAGTATTTTTTGTTTTTGTTAGAAAAGTTTTTGCGGTCTTGGATTAGGTAGTCATGTTCTCCTCATAAATTTTTATAAGAAAAGAAAATCTAATAAAATATTTCAACAACTTATTTTTTTTATTACTAGGTATAATTTTTGTCTTAAGAGTTATTAGAATGTATATTTTGGAGGAGGAAAAGAAATGGAGAAAAAGCAACATAGAGCAAAACAAAGGAAAAGCAAAGGTACAGCAAAGAAAACATGGCCGAATGGTTGCCTTCAGCAATCATATGCCAACAGGTCTTGGATGGATTGAATAATAGCAGCCAAGTGATGAAAGAAGGGAAATTAATCGCATCCAGAGAATCAAATTCATAAACAGGTGATGCTTCTGTGCCTCTCATGTGTGCCTAATATGGCCAAAGAAGCCAAGGACCCATGCATAATAAAGCTTCTCAGTAATCCACCATTAACAATGTTGGGGCTGTCATAATCATGTGTCATTGGACCCACCGTTCTCGTTTCGTCGCTGTCACAAAGTTGTAGAAGCAATCAAGAAAAATGCAAATTAGTTTTGGTCAAAAGCTACTAAATTTGACTTAGCTTTGGTTTTGTGTGGAATTCGTAGGCTAAAACAGTCAAAGTAAATTGGTAGCATCTGTTTTTTGTGGTCGACACAAATATTAGTCTTAGTATTTTTTTTATTTGATATAACTTATAATTTAGTGTTGATTTAGCTAATGAGCCAACTTAAAGAAGAGAAAAATAAAATAATATTTTGATAATTTTTTTTTTTGTATTTTTTTCTCTTCTCTTTTTTTGCTCCCTTTATCTATTGCTTCTCTTTTCTTTTCTTTTTTTTCATTTTCACCATCGCACTTTGTTGTTGTGACTGGAGACAAATTTTTGGTAACACACCTCAAAAAATCACCATCTATCAACACAGATCAATCTTACACTTATCCTTCACCCCCTACACACGAGGACCATTGCGAGTCTTTCAACAACATATGTAGCAAGCTCTCTAGCTCCAACAAATATCCTATTTCTCACCTTCATCTAAACAAGACATAACAACAATAAAAATAAATCAAAATTTGAAGATGAATAAAAAAATATAGGAATGAATAGAGGGTAAAAAAAAATTGGAAGGATGAGAGATCGGGGAGAATAATAGTATGAGTTGGAGATGAGAGATTGAAAGAGGAAGAAAAGATTTTAATACAAGAATAGGCAGAGAAATTTTTTATTTTTGTGCTAAAATAAAATATAGTGCGTTTAATGGTATGTTATTTAAAAATTCTATATGTACTCAATGAACAAATGTGTTGTTAAAAGGACTAATGGTCTAAAGGATCTGATACCCAAAGATTCTATATGCGTTTAAAAAGGTTTAAGTTGTGTCCAATTACCATCGTCCAATGAATCCAGGTATCATCCAAAGGGATTCAAGTATTATCCAGAAGACTTATTGTTCAAATGAGCTCTTCAAGGATATTTTTAACATGTGTTTTCTTTTTACTTAATAGTTTCTCCAATACTTTTTTTTAAAATCTCTTAAATAATCTTCTATATCAAATCTTCTACATATTTAAATAATAATATTTTTTTTAGAATCAATCAATTCATTAGCTACATCCTCAAATTGATAATCAAATAAATAATAAAAATTTAAATTAATTAAAATATATATTAAATATATCATTCTTTCTTTATAAAACCAAGTAGTTAAAATATACATAAATATAAAAACAAAAATATTATTAAATATTTTTCGGATATGGTACGAGTGATAATTGTTATAAAAAATTTATATCTTTTAAAATTATTTAATGTTTCGTTGATGGCACGAATAACATTAGTTAAAAAAATATATTATAATTTTTAAAATTATTATTTAACGTGTAAATCTCAAGGATGTTAAATTTTTTATTTTCATGCTCAAATTATAGTTTTTTACTTATGTTAATTATAAAGTAAAAAAATGTTATTTACTGGAGTCATGAATGACATTAAAATTTTTGTTTTTCACTCAACTTTTGAACTAGGACCAACATATTTTTTAAAAAAACAAAATTATTCAGCGTAAGTTATAATCCACACTAAATTTTTTATTTTCTCATTTGATTTAGAAACTAACACTAGATCACTCAATGCTAATTATAAAAATAAAAATAAAAATAAAAATATATAATTAAAAAATTAAATATATAAAAAATTAAAATAAGAATAGTTTGAAATAATTGATATTATTTTTTTACTAATTATAATGATAAAAAAAAAAATTGTTGAGCGTGAGTTGCGGCCGACATTAAGTTTTAATTTAGTATCAGCTTATTCAATTTAATATTAAAAAAAATTACGTTGTTCTCGCGTGTGCAAAGACAAGTAACTTTGATAACGTGGTTGACGCTAACCTAGTCTAATTCGTCCCTTTTTTGTAATGATTTTTAAAAATGTTTATGTATTGGCGGGCCGCGTGAGCATTGGGGAGCGCCACGCCCACCCATAAGATCCTCCATATCCATAAATTATTAGATGTTCTTGGTTACAACTATATTATATATATTTAAAATTTTCAATTTATAAAAAAATTGATAACATTTAATTACATATTATATTATATAAAGATCTCATTAAGATCCTGGATCTAATAATTTCTCTTCCACACCTATGCTACTCCAACTTCATTGAAGAAATCATCCGAGGCATGACCAGTGCCGTTACGAAGCACCTTTAGCCTTTGAACAGAGCTCCAAAACCAAAACACATTGTAAATAAATATAATTCTAATATATTTTTCATAAAAATTAACAAATTTAATATTAATAGATAAATAATGTTTCAAATGTAATTTAAATAACCTTAGAAATATTTCATTATAGTTTTCCAGTTTCTTAGAAACATTGTACTATTATTTTCTTTGAATATTGATTTTTGTATTCCTTTACTTTTCATTTAGACCACGCGTCCTATTGAGAAAACACCAGAACCAAACAGGCACAGCACATCCACTTGGTAGATTCAGCACCGACCCTCTTTATTTTTGCTCCATTATTGGCAAACAAATTGGTCTCTAAAGTCTAAACATCATTATTCCCTTTGGGTTTAGTTTAGAATTAGCAATAAATAAAGAGTGTAATGTTGAAGAAACAGAGGGCTGACTTAACTGGCACCGGCCAAAAAGAAAGACAACTTTGATGAGAACCGATAGATGTATCCAAAGACTTCAACTTATTCTAGCTATTCTTTTTAGTATATGTTAGCTTCACTTTTTTTGGACCGTTGGATGAATCCAATCATTATAATTGCTGATGGAGATAGGATATGCTGGAGGGGATTCGAGCGCGTATGAGTTAAGAGAGTGGCCCTCGATGCCTTAGGTGCATATACTTAGTTACATGTCAATTTTATATTGGGATCCACATTGTATGGCACAGTTGACCAGTAATTTGGATTGAGGATATCAGAGATTCAATTAGTGATTGTATAAATAAAGAATGAATAATATTATATCTTCCAATCAAACTCTCCAATAATTTTCTGATTTAGTAAAAAATTGATATCTTATTTATATTAAATTTTGGTTTATCATCGTCCACAATATAATTTATCACAAACAATTTTTTTACGTCTTTCAATGCATAATATTAATTACTAAGTGGATAGGAAAATAATTTACCTCTATGTTTTAAAAGAAAATTCATTTTTCATGAATAAAACAACACCAACTATGAATAGAAAAATTATTCATTGATTAATATTTTTTCAAAAAAGAATAATCCTATTATTTTTACATGTGAGAGTAATCCTCAATCCAATCTTCAATCCAATCTTCAATCTAAACAAAATGTCACTTTTGTTTTTGAGATATTTTAAGAGGGTTTTTCTTCGATCAAATACCTTAATAACGTGCATACCTTCTTAATATTGTGCTAGTATGCAAAATAAATTTATTTTTGTACAATATTTTAATAAACATATACATTTGCTATAAAAGATTTTATTTACATTTTCAAATAATCAGACATTATTTTTAATATAACCAATATTACATCGGTGATTCAAAATAAATTGAATTTAGATTTCTTAAAAAGAAATTCAAATTTAAGTATTCCAAATAGAAAAAGCATAATTAGAAGAAGTCTTATTAATCAATTAGTTAGAATATTTTGATCGAAATTAATAATTGAAAAAATAGATAAATATTTTACACTTATAATATGGTAAAAATATAAAAACTAAAGTTAGTTATTTGTACACATTTTATGTGATTAAAACTCAGTCAGCTGAAAGCCTTAAAAAGTTTGTCCGATACACTTTTAATGTAACTAGGATTCTTTCATATTAACAAGTAACATGATCACAATATTATGTCACGAGAGAGAGACACAAATAGTAAATTTTGTAAAGCCTATACACAAATAATGGCAAGTCCTGTAACAATTGATGTGTTTTCTTTCTGGTATCATGAATTCTTCACATCATCATTGCTGCTTTACTATCGGCAGTGCTTTACCACCGCACGTGTACAAAATTTGAAGTCAAATAGCACTCTGACACAAGGCCTAACATCGTAATGACCTAATGTTGATAATTCCTCACAGCCGAAAGGTTCATGACGTGGAACAAGATGGTCCAAAGAATCATTGCAATTTGGAATTTGACCATTTGAAGCGCCAACAATGTGAGAAGATAAAAGAGCCAAGTAACTTTAGGTGCATTTTCCCACATGCCATTATATGACAAAAAAGACCAGATGGGTGAAAAATTCATCCAAGACACACCACACCTCCTATCAATTTTCCTCATGTGATATCTGCAAGATTGTAACACACTATTCAAAAGCTTGACACTTCTTGTCTAGAAAAGAAGTGGCCAGAAGGGGAACCATTAGGCAACAGTGCTAATCTCACAACACTAGCAGCACCATTTTCAACAGATAAGATGCCAGTGTTTTTGTTAATGTCTGTTTTAACAAAACCAGGACATACACAATTGATGCACAATTTTGGGTGCTTATAGGCCAGAAGTCTTGTGTATGAATTCATGGCTGCTTTTGAAACCATATATGCAGACAGGTAGGTTGGCCAACCCTTTTTTTCTATTGAACCTTCTTTTAAGTCTTTCATGTACTCCTTCAGCACCTCATCTATTAGCTCTTCGGTGAGATGTTCAGTGTCATCAAGCACCCTCCTAGCCCATTCGTTTGATATGTACTGAAACACACCATAACACCTTTTTCAATGTTTTGAGCCAATGTAAAATCATATGTAATAATTTTTTATTGGTTAATAATGTTAAAATATTTTTTATTTGTTTTATAATGATTCAAAATTATGCTATTTGTGTACCTTTAATAGTCCTGCTTCGGAGGAAACATTAACAATCATGGGTAAATTGGATAACTGAAGAAGGGGAAGAAAGGCCTCAGTTGTTTCCTTAGCACCATAATAGTTTGTTGTTAGGCATTTTTCAGCCATCTCACAAGTTTGAGGCAACTCCTTCCAGTTAATTTTGGATGGCACCTGCATTAGTGTAAAAGAAACCCAAATCATTTTTAGAGGCTTTAATATAGTTAGACCAATACTGTCACACATTCTAGAGAAAAAATGCACACTGACCATGCCATCTGTGTTGAACCCACTAATTCCTGCATTGTTCACCTGCACATGAATTTGGAAATTCTCTTCATGTAAAGAAAAAGAGAAACAAAAAAAACATACAGATCATAGCTATGGTGAACTCATTGAGATTTTTCAACATCACCAATATAAGTCATGGAAAGTTTTTTATACCAAGTCTAAACTCTTAATTAGATTGGTAATAGCCAGATCAGGCTGAGCTCATTGATTTTGCAGAGAATTATAAAAACCATTCCAAGATAAACTATAAAAATATGGCTCAATTCTTCGAGCATGTTTGGTTTCGCAGTTACATCATAAAAAAAATCAATTTTCTTACCGTGAAAATCTTAAAGCTACAATGAGTTTGGCGCCATCAACATGAAAAAATAATTGATTCTCTTTCGCCCACGGCATAACTAAACACACTATATAAGAAGAGTATAAAGAAATTTTTTGGACACACACTGTTCACCACTAGTGTCGTGCATCAGAATCACAAGACAAATGGTATTTGAGAATCATATTATTCAATTGAAGCAACTAAGTGGAGGCACAATGCATATGCATTGTGATATATATTATAAAAACTCATCAAACTGCCTTTACACACAGAAAAAGAGAAAGTAGAAAATAAAAAATGAAGCATAGCTCAGAATATCAAAATCTTCTTACCAATATATCAAGTCTCCCAAACTGTTTCTTAACAAACCCAACCAAAGAAGCAATACTAGCAGGGTCAGTGACATCAAGCTGGTGAAACACCACAAGGCCAGAGAAGCCACACTTTTTCTTCAAATCCTCAACAGCTTGATAACCCCTCTTCTCATCCCTGGCTGTGAGCACCACCTTGATTCCTTTTGAGGCCAAGCCTTTCACAGTCTCCAATCCTATCCCTTTGTTTGCACCTGTGACAACAGCATATCTGAAAGCACAAAATGTTACCAAATATAGATAGTTGAAGCCTGAAGTGAAAGGGTATGTATGTTGGGCCCAGAATTACATAAAGAGAAAAGTAGTACCTTTCTTTTGCATCTGCCATACCCATAGTTGTTGAATCTGAATGAATGGATGCACAAGGGAGGAGGATAATATTTAAAGTAGATGACGGCTATAAAATAATGTCACTGAATTTTTCTTCAAAAAAGGTTAGTGCCCAATATTAAATAGTCAAATGGGTTGGGACATTGGGCATCTTCAGTATCTGTTGTTAAAAATTACTTTGACCTTTTTGTCAGTGGTGATGTGGATGTTGTCCCTATCATAAATGGTTAATTATCTATCTCTTCTGGATGACATGTTATGTTACCCAAAAATAACAACAATAATCATAACAAATTTTTTTTTATCTCTTGTGGATTCTCTTTTAGTTGAATTCGCTCATCTAGAAAACTCGCCATAATATCCAAATGGAGAAATGATGGAGACAACTGACACGGATAAAAATCCAAAAAGTCGCTTGAGAGGTTTACCTAACGGAACAGCAATTGCGATTTGCACACCGTAAACGACTTTTATTATAGGTTGACTTTCCTATATTGAATTCATTTTTACGGTTAATTATTTTGAGTCGAGCTGAACATTGTTAAAGGCAGAAAATAATTTCAATAGCCACTTTTGTCTTACGGTTAATAATTTTAATCTAAATATTTCCGATGAAAGACCAAGGAAAATAATATTGTTTCATCAAGATTTAACTTTCAATTTGAATATTCAATTTTTTTTTTAAAAAGCCAAATACAAAGTGTTTGGGCAACAACCTAGTATCTAACACACTCTTTGTTATTATTTTCAGAAAAAAGCAAAATCATATATAATAAAATATAAGCAAATTTTAACTCATTTATCCTATTTAATAAAACTACTTTCAAAATATTCGTCATGTAATTGAGTTCGTTTTTTCAATTACTTATTTTTATTCTTTATATCATATTCTAATAAAAGGTAATTTAGAAAAATGTTTATTTTTAAATGAAATTAGTAATAATATTAACTAATCTTCTTAATTAGCATGAATTAGTTTTTTTTTTATATTGAAAATTATTAGCTAATATTTATTAAAAATAAAAAAATTATGGTCTTATTTCTTGTTTAATGAGTTATATTTATTATTTTGTAATTTTTAATAAATTTTAATCAATAATAAAAATGTGTTAGAAAAATTATATTTTCAACTTTCCTTTAAAATGTAAATTTATCTTGTGCTGTCTTTATTCTAAATGGTTAGTTGTTTAAGGCTTTTACACATATTAAGAAATATTTAATTTCTATAAATTTAGATTAAAATATCTTATTTTCTGTTTTACAAATTTCTATAAATGATATTTTTATGTAGTCCTTTAATGAGATAATATTCATTTTTTAATGCAAATTCTACTAAAAAATAGTATCAATGCTCTACTACTATAAGTAACTTGTAAAATCAAAATTATTAATACTCCACTTAAAAATAATCTTAATTACTCCAATAAATATGAGTATAATTGGAAAAAAAATACACAATTACATATTAAAATTCTAAAACAACTAAAATTTTGAAACAAAAATAAAATGCTAATACCAACCAAAGATCAGAACATATCAAGCGAATAATATAGGTCATCACAGAAAGAATTAAGTAATTCTTTTCAATGCTGCAACAATTATAACTACTATTAATAATATTATATAGACAGTGCACACATTTCAAAAAAATCTTATGATCATATAGTTTTTATATTTCTATATAAGTTATATTAATTTATTTTAATTCTTTAAATTTTGAGATTAAATTAAAACTATCAATCTTAGAATGCTTATCAAAATATAAAAAACAACACACAACCAGAAAATGCGATGGAAATAAGGACTAAGAGGTAAACCACGGCGCTATTTCAATTTTTTATTTAAATCATGCAAATACAATATCAATATATATATATATATATATATATATATATATATATATATATATATATATATATATATATATATATATATATATATAATCTATTTAAAACAGTTCGACCCATCAATTCAATCAATAATCCAGTGTCCTGACCGTGTTGAGAACCAATTTAGCTTTTAAACACTGAGAATAAAAATTAATAATATGAAATGAAAATTAAGAAGACACACAGGAGAGGGATAAAAAGACGAGAAAGAGGGGAAATTTAGAATACAATATAATTAAATTTCTTAAAATTGATGATAATTAATATATGATGATAACAAATTTATCTTAAAATGACCAAAACATAAAAAAAGACTTCATAAAAAAATATCACTTAATTGATTGAAAATCTTAATTTGTAACAAAAAAAAGTTTTTTTTAATTGATAAGGATCATACTCATTTCACAATGACATGCATTCAAGTTTCATTATTGATGTAAAGATTTTGTTAGTAGGTAATATATAAGTATTTTTGAAAGTTTTTGTTGAGTCAAAAGATTTGTCATGCCTCTAATAAACTCTTAAGACTCAACTTAGCTAAACTTTTTCATCATAAAAAAATTTAAATATATTTTAAATCTATACAAATTAGGGGTGAGTAAGAGATAGATTGGATCAAATTTATCTTTGTCGTTACCCAACTTGAATTTTTGACCATGTCATTTATTTAAACTCGAATCTTACACTATCAAGACTCAAAAAATATGGAACAAAACTAAGTTAACTCAACTCCTTAACATAATATATTAATCTTAGTATTATATATAATTCAATAGCAGAATAAAAAAAGTATAAAACTTAAATAAATTATATTTGATAATATGTAATTTAAAACAAATAAATATTATTATAAATATAATAATATTTTATACAAAATGTTATCTATTAAATTTATTATTAATATACAATGTTGAAAAAATATATTTTTTAAGAGAATATGAGACACTGACTTAGTTTTGTCAATTTGAAGCATAATTCGAACAAGTCTTCGAAATACACCAAATCTAATTTTAAAATTTAAACCCATCCAAATCAATTTTGGGATACATTGGGTTGGGTCTTGCTCCTTCATAATGTAAATATAATTTTAGTTTTATTTATGGTAAAAAAAATTTATTATTTTTAATTTCTAATATTTTTTAGTATTTTTTAATTATTATTACTAACTTTAATTAGTTTAATACTGATATGATTAACAAAAAAAATAATAGTAATTAAAATAATAACGATAATGAAAAATATTTTATATTAAAATAATTAGATTATTTTCAGGTATATAATTTAATTAAGTAATGTATTTATTTTTATATAAATATGATAATTACATATTATTTATTTTTATAACTTATTTTTAATATATTATGAACAATAATTTTATTACTTTTAATATTATTTTTATTTTCTAATTCATTAATTTATTTTTAATATTATATTTTTAAAAATAATAATTTATTTAAATGTTTATAATTTTTTAATATATTATTTTTATGTTATTTTTCCATGAATTTTAAGTGATTATAATATATATTTTAATATACCTCAAGCAATTATTTTTTCTCCAAAGATAAAAGTAACTTGAAATATAATATTTAGAGTCTTAAATATTAAATTAGAATAAATAATATAAATAAATTGGTTTTAAGGTTACACATTTTTTTTGACTTTTTTTCAAAATTAAATCTTAGAATCAAACTTTTAAAATTAATTGTACATGTTTATAATTTATGTATTTTATATTTTATTTAATTAAATCATATTTTATAATAACACGCATAATTATTTATTTTTATTTCCTGAATTCTAAATAGTGGTCCCATACAAGTTTGATTTAAAATTCATTACCTCTAGAATCAGCCAACGAGAAGTTAAAGAGAGACAGTGTGGCAATGAAAAGCGTGTGGGAAACTGGCTACAGGACACATTCCGGTTGACCTAGTTGGAGCGCATGGGAAACTGCTGGACCCGCCAACAACAAAGTCCTGCCTTCCAGAATATCTCCATCCTCACCCTATTCCAATTTCTAATCTCATGCTTACTTTCTCTCTTTTTCTTATTCCAAAATTAGAATATTACAAATAAGACAATGCTTTTTTATTTTTGTTCTTCTGGATTCTTCCAGAACATCCCACTTTTGAATTCTAGGAGCGTGTGCCAATTTCTGAATTCCATCTATTTAATTAGATCTTTCACTCTAACCATATGAAAAGTTTTGAAACAAAATAAATTTTACACTTGCTCCTAAAATAACCAAACCTGTCTATGATTACTTTCCAAAGTACCAAGATATGGTTGATATATATATAAATCATCACACAAATTAGTTATTTGAACAAAGACTTAAAATATTCAAAATGTCAATAATTAGGCATATAAAATACTGAAAATGTGTTTCTAAAGTATTTTAACTAATTTATGACTTATTTAATTAACTTTCAGGCTTGTTCAAGTAAAATAAGAGTTTAATTGATATATATTATTTATGTAAAATATTTTATACTCTCAATAAATTAAACATAATGCTTATCATTACTTTTAAAGTAATTATTATTAATTTCAATTATCAACTTGCATTATTATTTGTGATCCACTCACCCTTTAAAAAGTATATATTTATTTTTCTTAAAATAAATATGTTTATAAAGTAACTTTCATTTAACTTATAATTTTTTAGATGGTAATGGAAATAATATTTTAGCTTATGGTATATTATTATTATTTTCTTCTTGTAGTCTTAATTCTTTAATAAATTCATCATTTACCGTCTCCTTTTCCCTTAATATTGCACAATGTATTTTAGTCAAATTGTTTATTTATTATATAATAATTATTATTTTAGATAATCATGTTATAGATGTAAATTATCAATCGAATTACTAAACTCAGATAATCTCACTTGACTACTTTTAAAGGAATTTTCTCTTCAATCATACTATTTGTTTTTCATGTTTAATAAAATAATTATTTTAAAAGAATGTATAAGATTTTAAAATTAAATAAAATATCTAAAACTATAATTACCTCATGTTTTTTTAATATATATATATATATATATATATGAACATGCCTTTTATGTTATCTTGCGACTATTAATTAATTTTATCAAATATTTTAATTTAATAAATTAATTTAATATTTACCTAAAAATATTTTTTTAATTATTTTTAGTCAAATATATCCTAAATTATTATATTAAAAAATAAATAAATAAAACAATATATTAAAATAATTGTCTGATCATCAAACATGTAAATTAACCGGTATTTAATAAGTAATTTTAAATTCTAGTTTTAAATATATATTTGTATTAAATATTTAAAAAAAATTATTGCTCAGGTTAACCTTATTTGTCTGAAACAAAATTACTACCTATGTTATGGTATGTAACAAAATAATGGTTCATGCAGTCAAAATTTCAAAAATTTCTCACCATGCACACGAGATTCCCGTGAAACTTCACTAACGTGTTCACGATTTTCTTACGAGAAATACTTACTCTTACGACTTCGTATACAAACAAAAGTTGTATAAAACCGCAATATGTTTTATTTTCTTTAAAGACTTATTTTTTATTTTTAAAGTTTAACATTTCAAGCAATAACATATAAACAGGTGATTTCGTATTGAGTTAGTACAGAAAAGTCTCGTACCATATAGCAACGCTATTTTCTTAACATGTATGATGTTTTCATTGTTCTAGATATAATGACAAAGCATGAAATTGTTAAAGGTCAAAGCTAAAATTTTCAAGTCCATCATAACATGAAGTAAGCGCGAAAAGTTCAAAACCATGCAAATTAATAATAACAGTATGAATGCAGAAAAAGATGTTAAATTTTTTATTGAAGAAAAAGCTAAAAAATGAAGAAAAAAGAAAAGATGCAAGAAAGAGAGGTTAGAATTGTTTATGGGACATTTTCCGTTGACTCAGCTGTGCTTGTAAGAAACTGGAGACAATTGAAGCTGCAGATAACTTAGTCTATCTTCCAGAATACCTCGCATTCATCAATCATTATCACCGGCTTAATTTCTTATAAATTATATATAATCCCATAAGAAACTAATATTTTCTTCTTGCCACCTAATAACACAATTTTGTTTTTCTAAAATCTTCTAGAAAATCTCACTTTTGACTTATATTTATATTTGGATAAGGAAAAAGAAATATAAAGGTATATGGTGAATAAAATAGAAGAGAAATTAAAAGAAAAATAAAACGAAAAAAAGTATATTTAAACTGTTTGGATTATTAAGAGAAAAAATATAAGAAATAAAAATGAGAAATTAAGTTCTTTTTTCTTAATTGATTGTATAAAAAAGTTTCACCGTGTATAATAATATATTTAATTTTTTACATTTAAGAAAAGTTGAGAGATTAAGATATTTTAAAATAAATTTAAAATTTTATTTTTAATTTAATTTAACAATTGTAACAAATAATTCATTTTCATCATTAGTAAAAATTATTTCTTCATCATGCATGCTTCTCAAACTTTTTTTTAATAAGCTTCTTCAACGTAATTCCCCAACACGTTGTAAAAATACGTTACAAAAGTAAGTTAAAAACTTATGTTATAGAATCATGTTGAAAAAAAAAAACATTAGAATAATCCGTTAAAGAAACAAATTAAAAGAGTACACTAGAGAAATATATTGAAAAAATACGTTGGAGAAAGATGTTACAGAAATATATTAAAAAAACATTTTAATAAAAGTAGATAAAATATTACATAAGTTTGCTAGATCGAGAAGCACATTAAATAAACACGTTAGAGAGACAGGTTTAAAAACTCATTCAATTTTTCATTATTTTTGTCATTATTTAATTTTAAAGATTTTGTCACCAAATTAATTTTTGAAACTATTTTTACGAACTTGTTTGGTAATATTTTAGATCTGCAAGAAATTAATTTTATGATAAATTAGTCTTTTAAAAGAATTTAGTTACCAAACAATTAAAATTCTAAAATATTTTTTTACCATCAAGAAATAGTAGGAAAGAAAACAAGAGAAACAGCCAAGAAAATGATTTGGTCAATCCGGTAGTAGCCAAGACAATTAAAATGATTTGTCTCATATAAAGTACGAAAGTGAAGAGTGAGAGAAAATCATTTAACATTTTCAATCAAATAAAACGACCTTTTTTATATAATGTAATATTTTTAAATACTTTAAAATAAAAAAAATAAAGACTTAAATATGTTTTAAATCTATGTAAACTTAATTTTATTTGGATTAAGATTTTGAACTTTTATTATTATTTTTAATTCCTAATATTTTTTAGTATTTTTTAATTTTTATCATTAATTTTAATTAAATTAGTGTTAATATAATTAATATAATTAATTAAAATAATTAAAATAAAATATAATATTTTAAATTAAGATTAGATTATGTTTAGGTGTAAAATTTAATTAATTAATATATAAGATATGATTTATTGATACCAGGAATAATTTTTTTTAAAACTTCCACTAAATCTAAACTATTAATATATATTAATTCTATGATTTATAATATTTTAATATATATTAATTTTAACATATTTTATAATTATTAATTATTTATCTTTAATCAATAAATTAAATTATTTTATTTAATTGATTGATTTAAGTTTCTAATGTAATTATTATAAAAATTACTATCAGATTGTTATCTTTTAATTGTTCCGTAATAAATAGTAAAAAAATTATATACTTATAATAATTTTGGCATGTTCTATTGAAATAAATCTATTAATTTTTAACTTAAGTTAATCATTTAAATTAATTGTTTGTTTGATTAATTATTTCTTTTATAAATTTTTATTTGTATAAAGTCATTTTTGTTAGGAAGCAATATATAAAACTATGTAAAAATTTATATCTTTAATTTCTATATTATCGTGAAATTTAAATTATATAAAAAAAATCTTTAACTAAATTATTACAAATCACTTAACTGAATTAGTATAAAATATATTGTAAACTTTTATTAGTATAAAATTAAAAAATTGACTAATTTTTTTTTGATATATTTATATATTGTTTACTAATAAAATGACTTTTCATATAAAAATTGTGTAAATTTGATTTAATAGAAGTTTTCATTTAATTAATTGATTAAAATAAAAAAAATTAATTAATTAGTATAAAATATGTTAAAATTGACGTAATTATATGTAACTTTACTATTAATCATTGAAAAAATATAAAAATAAATTAATCTATTAATAATATATGTAAATAATTGTAAAAAAAAAACTAATCATCAATCAAACACGTAATTAACTCAGAAAATTCCAATATAGTAAATACATGTTGGTGAAGCAAGTTGGAGAAACATGTTGAGAATATATGTTAAGAAATACATTGTAAAAACATGTAAATGAAATACGTTGGAGAATCATGCTTGAGAAATACATTTGGGAAAGCATGTTAGAGAGGTACATTAGAGAAAAGTGTTGGAAAAGCACATTAGAGAAACATGTTCCAAAAACACATTATAAAAACATAATAAAAAATTACGTTGAAAAAATAAATAAAAGAAACATGTTGAAAAGTCACGTTAAATTAGAAAAGAACTATGAAGAAGCCCATGCCAGAAAAGCTACACCTACAACATTAGCTAATGAAAAACTAGCTAGAAAGTGAAGACCTGAGGCTTTGAGATTTTCCAATGCTTGAAGACCCCTCTTCTCATTGCTTGCTACGTTTCTGTAGCTTTTCCCATCTTCAATATCAACTTTCAATTTAGTTATTGCAAACCTGGTGTGGTTTTCAATATTTTACTTCTAATAATAACTATGAATATTGAGACAAATGTTAACAAAACCGATGCCTTCAAACCTTGTGATATTAAATATGGATACGGCAAATGCCGCATTTGTATTGCATTTGAAAATATCATATTTAAAAAATTATTTTTTTATTTTATAGAGGTGAAAGTGTATATATGCACACTTATTGAACTTCGATCCATTTGGAATCAGTTAAAGTGAATTTTAATTTCATCCTTGAACTACATATGCTTACAATTACTTTCCATTATTCTAGTACTAGTGGTTCCTTTTTAAAAAATAATTTATTCTTAATAAAAAAATTTATGTTTAAAACAAATAAAAGATCAAAATACAAAACCGAGAATATGGTCTTTTACGGGATATGGAAATTTTAGTTAATGATACTCTCATGTTTGTTTGTTAAGTGTATATTATTTTTCCTTACCATGTATTTAATTATAATCATACTTTTATCCTTAATTATATCAAATTCTTTTTATAAAAATGATTTGAGAGATTTTTTGAGTTATTTTTGTTCATATTTGAGGGATGGTCATTAGGGACTCATGCTTAACCACCATATGAGAACATTGTGAATTGGCACTAAGATGAGTTGAACATACCATAGGAGGAGAAAGACATGTAAATCACCTCATTATATTTAACTTATATATTATATTCTTATTTAACTACAAACTATTATTATTAATATATTATTTTTATTTTTATTTGACTAATATTTGAATCTTTTATTTTTTATATCAAATTATTAAAAAAAATAGTATAACATATTTAAATCATCTTAATTTCGAAAATTAGTTATTCAACTATTATGAATTTACTACTTCAAAAACTAATTTCCTAAATTTACTTAATGTTAATTGTTCCAGAAACTAAATTTTAGAAGGTAATTACTCTTATAATATTTTGGAATTTAGTTTTCAGGATATTATAAAACTAAATTCTGGAAAATAAATTTTAAAAGTTTAAAAATTTTCAAATACTCGCTCTGAAAATTAGTTTCTGAACAAAGTATTATATATATATATATATATATATATATATATATATATATATATATATATAAAGGATTGCGAAAATAAGATTGCTCAATCAAATTGATGATGTATAAAAGAAAAAAAAAAGCATTCGTGTGGCTAACCATGAAATAATTAAACTAATTGCATATTATTTACGGTAATAAAACAATGAAAATGAAAAAAATAAAAATAGGGTCCTCCCAATTTGTCTTTCACCAAATAAAGAGAAACCGTAAATTTTGAAAGAAAAAAGAAAAAAATAGCTAGAATATGGTGTTCTCGTAGTCAAGTTTGGGAGTCACTTGATGTATTTGTCTTGAGTCGATTATTTTGAAGTTAATTGTGCAAATTATAATAATTTAAATATACTAATTTGTCCCACGAAATAAGTTATTACAAAAGTAAAGAAATCAGAAATCATTATAGTAAAATATACAAAAAATATAAATTATATATATATATATAAAAGGAAATTAAAACAAAAATGAACTATTTATAAAACAAATAAACTAAACTTGATTAACTTTAAAATAATTAAACAATTAACATTAATCAAATTAGATAAACAATATTATCAAGTCACAAAAATTAAAAATCTTAAAGACAAGTTTATAAAATTGACAAGTTTGGGATTGTTCAAAATAACGTTGAAGCATACATTAATATTTACGAACGAATTAAAAAATTCAATTAGCTATTAACAAACCAAGAAATAAAGAAAACAATTATCAAAGGCAAATTTACAAATATTGCAATTTTAACCTGTACAAAATAAATATTTTACTTCAAAGACAATGTCGTTCTTAAAAAATGTGAATCGTTGATTTTAATATGTAAGATTTTCTTTTTTATTTCTTGCAAAGATCATTCAACAGTGAATTAAAAAAAATCTAGATTACAAAATTATCGCGGCTAAATTATTCCCTTCTCAACAAAACTAATATAAAAAGAATCAAACCGCGTGGGGTTAAAATAAAGAATGGAGCATCAAGAATAAAATAATTCCTTTTCAAGTAAAACAAAATTAAAATTTTAATTAATTTAACTCGATATTTTTGGGAGTTTTCAAAATATTTTGTGCATTTAACGTTCGGCACAAACGAAATAACGTGAGGTGGTAATTAACTGTGCGCAAGGTGAAACAGATGTATACCTGAACATAATTTAAACATGGAGTAATGATTTCCCACGTTCTGATCGTGATAACTGAAATTTATTAAAAATTATAAACTTTAATAGAATTCGCTTAATTTATTTTTTCTCTCATCTTTCCTAACATTATAGGTACGCGTACTGGGGGACCACAAAATCATATAAATGGTCGAATTCTGGTAAGAACACCGGAAACATTATTTTTAACATATATTTTTTAGTTAAAATTATTAAAATTTATAAGTAAATTTGAGACTTATTGAATAAAAAATAAAATTTACAAAGTTTGTAATTTCAAATAAATTTAAATCAAAATAAGAAAGTCTTTAAAATAATACATTACTAATTAGAACTTGACTAACTAAGACAAATTTAAACTTAAAAAAAAAAATAGCCCACAACTAAGTTAGTTCGGCTGGACTTACCAAGTGTTTCTCCCTCCATTATTTATATTTAAAAGACTATCCCGTATTTTTTAATAAGTTAAGAAAAAAATTGAAATGTCCTATTTATATAATAAAAACATATAATTTATACAATACTCTTTTTGTTGGTCTAATTCTTTCTGTATATAGTATTTTAGCCCGTAAGATACATATGTCAAATCTAATATATAAAAAATTTATGTTATTTATTATAAAGTGAAAATTTATTTATATAATATATCACATCGATCATTTTTTGTATAGAAACATTGAATAAAATAATTGTCAAAATAAATTAAAATAATTAAAATTCATAATAATTCAAGCTCTTCTCATTTTATCTTGAAATTGTAAAGTTAAATTGAGTAATAATAATTATACATCATCGTGGATTTCGTCATTTAGTCTCTAAAATTATACATTAATTTAGTTTATAAAAATATAATGAACTATCAAATAAAATTAACAAAATAATTTATAATTAGTCGACCGACAATGATTCACTATCGTCAATTAACTCTAACATAACAATATTGATCGATGACATGATACTTTAAAATACACATAACATTTACATAGATAATTACCACTATCACATTTTGAAAGTAAAATTGAACCTTTAACTACTACTTTTTTTTTTTTCTGCGTACCAAAGTCACTAAATCATCATTTGAGTTTTTCCTCTTCACAAGTAAACCAAGATCCCAAGCCAAGAAATACCATAATCCACTTTGGTTGGCAAGTCAATTTCAGCGGTGGTTCCCCTTTAACAAACACAAAAGCTACATTTTCATCTCCTTAATCTTATTAACATAAAATAATAGAACAAGTTTCTTTTTCTTTAGAAATGCATCCAAATTACTCAGTTTGAGGCTCTTGAACTTCCTCTATTTTGTAAAGTTTTTATTGCATACACAATTCAAGGGGATGAGAATAAAAGTAATACTAATTTTCTTAATACAACATGATATAATGTGATTAAAATAGGCTCAATAGACATGATATGTCATGTAGAGTCATAAGTTGAGAAGCAAAAGCAATGCAATTTGTCCTGAAACCATAAATTTGCATTATTATTACAATTCAAAAGGAAGCCACATGACTCCGGTAATAGAAGAGGCCAGATGGACTATTATTGGGAAGAAGTGCTAGCCTCACAGGACTAGCAGCACCTTCTTCAGCTGTTAACAAGCCAGTGTGGGCAGTTATATCTGTCTTGACATAACCAGGGCAAACACTATTGATGCAGAATGAAGGGTACTTCTTAGCAAGGATTCTAGTATAGGCATTCATAGCAGCTTTGGAGACAATATAGGCACCTAGATACTTTGGCCATCCTTTACTTTCTAGTGAACCTTCTTGGAAATCTCTAAGAAACTTCTTCAATATCTCATCCACTTTCTCTTCACTAAGGTTATCAACATCGCCCAAGACTCCTCTAGCCCATGATCCTTCTGGAAAACTCTGAATATGACATGAATAAGCATCAAGACCTCATGCAAATTAAAGGAGACAAGAGACAATGATAAATTAAGAAGATATCTATTATATGGGCATAGAATGAAACTGAAAATTTTGCTTCAACATCATCTAGAATGCTAATTATAGCTGTTATTAACAATCATATGAGTTCAGATTAGTGTGGAGATCCATTTCTTGTAACCAGGCTTATTTCCTACTACTATAAATAACATTTGCTTTCATCTTTTAGTATACATATCTATGCATCTATTCCTATTATACATTATAAGACCCTCGAGAGATGATTGGAAGATGTTACTATTTCTGTTTAAAATCAAGGTTACATAACATATGATTTGCTATTTATAAACTATTCAGGAAAGATGAATCTATATTTAGCTAGTCTTTTATTGGTGCAAGTAATAGCTTACCTCTAACTGCCCCAAAGTGGATGATACATTCACAATTCTTGGTGAATCAGACAATTGGAGGAGGGGCATAAGGGATTCTGTAGTTATTTTAGCGCCATAGTAATTTATTTGCAAGCATTCTTCAGCTAACTCGTGTGTTTGAGTAATTGGCTTTGTCCCATCATCTTCTGGTATTTTCTGCAAAATAATGACAACTCAATATTCAATCACAGAAGTTTTTCAAACCCCTAAACTATCCCCTTCCCCAAAATAAAACAATAAGTCAGTCACAACTTTTCTAACAACCATGATAATTGAGGTAGACATATAAAACATTGTTGAAATGTTTTGATACCATCATGAATTTAGACTGAGCCTAACTCAATAGGAAAAGCTAGTTCTGGTGATGAAGATTTTCCAAGTCTTTATGAGCTCTACATTTGGGATCTCATCCTAACGTTTTAATAATCCAATTTCATTATATTATAGAGGACTATGCTCATTATGAGAGTTCACACCAAGCTCTTCCCATAACCGAAAGAAAGGAACTGAAAAGGGAAAGAGATTGGGGACATGAAAAGACCACCAACCGCAATTGTGAATACTTTCACTCTTGTTTAAGGTTTTTCTATTAACTAGATTTCAAATCGTGCTTAGATCCCTAGTGTCGCAACTTGAGGCGCGACGGGTCCGGCGAAAAAATAAATTTTATTTGTTTTCATCCTTATTTTGAGAAGATAAAAACAAATGGAGTCACCATCGGTATTTTTATGGGAAACACCAGGAAACCATAAAATGGATAAGGCAAGTCTGGAAATCAGGTTTCAGATTCGTGAATTGGTTACGCATGGGGAATACTAGACTTCCAATACATCTACCATAAGGTAGTTGCCTTGACCAGATGCATGAAATAAGATGACTTCTACGTTATGGTCTATGCTTTTTAAATGGAAGATATTTACAAGGGATGAGTGGGTAGATTATCCGTTGACGTCCAAAAGGTTGGACGTTGAAGTATGTATTGAACTTTGACAGGAATTGCCTCCTGCCGAATCTGAGTCCTCCTGAGTCCGAAGTCTATCTAGGGTCTGCCGGGATTTGTCCAGGGTCTATCTGGGGTTTGTCCAGGGTCTGGCCAGGGCCTATCTGGGGTCTGTCCAGGGTCTGCCGAGGTCTATCCGGGGTCTGTCCGAGGTCTGCTGAGTTCGAGGTTTGTCCGGGGTCTATCGAGTTTGAGGTCTGCCGAGGTCTATCCGGGGTCTGGCCAAAGTTTGAGTGATAGCGAAATTTTTCGTTGATAGAAACTTTTTCCTTACTTTTAATGTTGCCCACCCACTTCCTCAATTTTCAGGGGTTCCCATCTCCTTTTCGTGCTCCTTCTATCACCGTTTCTTCCTCGAAGTATTTTAGCAGCGTCTCTCCTCCTACCAGGAAATTCCACAGTCCCCTTTCATTCCTCTCCCAAATTTTCAACCCCCTCCTCCATTCAAACGCGGGTCCTTTTATAGGCGCACCTCTCATCCTTGGATCACCATCACGAATCTTCAAGGAGATCTCCCCCATTAATGCGTTGACATTGGCTTCGTCAATTTTCATCCCGAAGCTGCTTCCGCGTCTTCGCCTGCTTGTTTCCTCACGCACCTGCCCGAGACGGAAAAGATGCACCTGCTATCGTCTCCTTTGCTTTTTTTGTTTTTTCCTGTTGCATCCACTGACCAAACAAAATTGAGGTATGACACCTAGGTCTCTTTTGAACACTACAACTTTCCACATCTATTAACTAGATTTCAGAACATGCCTAGATTCTTACCCCGCGATTCACAATAACTGTAGTGAGTAAATCATTGTCTTCAATTACAATTCCACCAACCCCTGCATTGTTAATCTGCATTGAACAAAATGAAACATGCAGACATCAAAATGAGTGGTATGAGATTCCCTTCAAAGCAATCAAGAAAATTTATCATTACTAAATAACTAGATGTAAAAGAAATCTGTCAAATTGATTAAATGGTAACTTAAGATTACTTAGGGTCTGGGTAGGTAAATTTCCCTATAAACATTTATAGAGGAGAAAACAGAAATAAAAAATGAAATAAGTTTTTCAATAGTTATGATTAGCTTATGCATAAGTTAAAAATCATTTTTTTAAGAAGTTAATATGTCAACTTGTACATAAACTAATTTTATGTTATGAAAAAAATTATTTTATATTTTCTTCCTATTTTCCCCTGGTTAGAAGAAATTTACCCAAAAAAACCCTTATCCCCAAATATTAGTAGAATACAAGAAGCATAATCATCACAAAATGAATACAAGCAGCATGCATGTCTCATTTCTGCAGTTCATCATGTTAATGAGTGACTCCTTCCATTTCTTTTACATGCAAACTTACAAGATTGCTGTGACAAACCTCCATTTACAACCAATAAAACATAAAAGGAGAGAAATACCAAAGTTGCATGTTACCAGAATATCAAGTTTCCCAAATTTAGATTTGATAAAATCTGCCAGAGAAGCTACACTTGCTGCATCAGCCACATCCACCTGATGAAAAACTACAAGGTGAGATAGACCTGAGGCTTTGAGAGTTTCCAATGCTTGAAGACCCCTCTCCTCATTTCTTGCTGTGAGTACCACCTTGATTCCAGCTGAAGCTAACTGTTTAACTATCTCTAATCCAATCCCTTTATTTGCCCCTGTCACAACTGCACACCTGATAAACACAAGGTTAAAGGGATTCAGAATATGTAAGATTTGAGCTCAACAGAATTGGAAATTGAGAGTTGAAAACAAAAATTAATCAAGGACACCTTTCTGTAGCTTCTCCCATCTTCACTTTCAAGTCTGAATTGTGATGTCCACCTTTTGCAAAAGTAAACCTGCTGTGGTTGCCATTTACGTATATATGTTAATAGAAAATACGTACAAACAAATGTTTTCCTATGTATATTAAAATAGCAATACCCAAGACGGCATGCCTGTCTTCTTGTCATTTATGATGTATATATTTTAATATTAAATATGAACAAGGCAAATGCTGTTTTGTTCTTGCATTTGAATATATCATATTTAAAAATTTATTTTATAGAGGTAACAATATATTCATACTCCGTGAACTTTGATTATGAATTTTTCTTGGTATTATAACTTTTTATTTTAACTGGTTTTGATTATGAATTTTTCTTGGTGATTTTATATTTTTTAATAAATTTTAATTAAAAGAAAATATATAAATAATATATTAAAAACTATGTTACTATTTGTTAATGATAAAATACTTCATTCTACTACGTATGCAACCCATGTTATTATATGGGGCACTTTTAAAATGAATAAAAAATTATATAGCAATTTATGAGGAACTGATTTCAGTATTAGAGTTATCGACACTGGAAAGAAAAATGGACACATAAAATGACAGAGTCATAATTTATTTTTAAAACAAAATGCCTATTTCAACTAAATAATGTGCTTTTGACAATGAAAGAAAACGGCCTATAAATTTTGTCCTAATATTATAGCCAGAGAATATGAAAGAAAACAAAATACAAAATGATGAACAATTGTTTCCCTAAAAGCCAAAAAGTCTTGTTTCTACTGTGTTACTATCGATAACATAAGTGTACAGTTGTCTAATTAACTATCCACCACACAAATTTGTGATATATAATCTCTTTCTTTCTTTTTTCTTTCTTGGTGGGTCTTACACACTATATCACACTTCAGAAATTTTAGCATTTTTTTCAATGATGATGAGTAGCTTAATTAAATGAATCTTATTTATTAAAAAATGTTTCATTTCTCAATGGTAGGTATAAAAATGGTCCCATTTGGCCCAAACAAAGACAGAAAGATAAATAAATAAAAGAAAAGAAACAATTATCGGCTCAGTTTACCCAAAGTATAAAAAAGGAATAAAGTTGATACTTGGGGGCTTAGATTGGCCCATTATTAGAAAAGGGGATGAAAGTTATTGGACTAGTAGAAGAAAATTAAATTATAAGTATTATTGAATAAATTTTTTCTTTTATAAAAATAAAATAAATTTTATATAAATTAAAATTAGTTTGTGTATAAGTTAAAAAATATTTTTTAAGAAGTTAATATGAGAGAGTTTTTACAATTAATTTATGCATAAATTAATTTTATTTTATAAAAAAAATTATTTTTTCCTATATTTTTTATAAGTTCTTATAGAATTTACTATGTGTAAAAGAAAAGGAAAGTAGACGTGTGGAAAATCATGAAATAATTAAATCAATTGCATATGTAATTATTCAGAGTAACAAACCAATGAAAATGAAAAAAAAAGGGTTCTCAAGAGAATTTGTTGCTCACAAAAAATAGGGTTGACATAGCCAGTTTGGGAGTCACCCGATGTATTTGTCTTGTAACGATTATTTTGAAGTTAATTGTATAAATTGTGATAATCTAAATATACTAAATTGTCCCCCGAAATAAATTATTAGAAAAGTAAATAAATAAAATAAATCATAATAGTAAACTATACAATTGATAAAAATTTAAAATGATTAAGCAATTAACCATTCATGAAATTAGATAAATAATATTAACAAGTCAGAAAGAAAATGAAATAAAATATTAAAGACAAATTAATAAAATTGACAAATTTGGGATTGTTCTAAATAAGTAATGTTGAAACATGAATGAATATATAAAAACTACTAATAAAAATCAATTAGCTATTAACAAATCCGAAAATAAAGAAAACAATCATCAAATACAAATTTACATAATTTACATTTTTAACCTGTTCAAAATAAATATTTTACTTCAAAGACAATGTACTTCTAAAGAATAAAATTTATATTTTTTTTTCTTTCTGCAAAGATCATTCAGCATTGAATTAAAAAATCTAGATTACAAAATTGTCACGGATAAATTATTCCCTTTTCAACAGAACTAATATAAAGTATAAAAGAAAATTCATAAAATAATTCAGAGCACAAAAACATGCGGGCTTAAATTTAACCCTTTGCAAAGTAAAATAAGAAAAGAAAATTTACAAAGAAGAGTGGAGCATCGAAAATAAAATAATCCTTTTTGTTAAGCAAAACAAAATTAATATTTTAATAATTTCAACTCCTATTTTCTGGGATTCATGCGGGCTTTCAAAACATTGTATGCTGCACAAACCAAAAAGGGTGAGGTGTTTTGTATTTGAGATTTGAGATGTGTGCAAGGTGAAATAGATGGAACAAAATGTACCATGAGCAAGTAAAAACATGATAAGAAGCACACAAAAGATGTAGTCACCCACCACAAGAGTCACACACAACACAAGGAACCATGAGCAAGAACAACAACCATACCTTCCTCCAATGTCCAATCCTTGATTGTACGTTGTTCATATAATTTTTCATGTTACGAATGTTGATTTTTCATGTTATGAATGTTGATTTTTCATATTTAACGAATAGTTATAGTTTGTGACTTTTCTTTTGTCTTTCCTTTCCATGACTCTTCTCTACCTTTTCCTTAGAGCACCTCGATCCTTTGTGATTTTTTTTCCCTTTTAAAGCAGAAAGACAAACCAAATTTCTATTTCTATTCTTATTTTTCAGTCTTTTTGTTCACACTCCAAGGGAAGGGACGCGTATGTTAGCATACTAACACAATGTGTAAAGAAAAGCACAAGTCCAATTCTTCCATTATAACATATATCAACCATAGAAATTATACTTTTATTTAAAGTACGATCCCCTAATTTTAAATCAGTTAAAAAATTGAAATGTTATATTTACACAATAAAATAAACATATCATTTATACAATACTTTTTATTGCTCTATTTTTATATCATATTATTCATTTTATTTCATATTTATTTCTTTTTCCTATTTCTTATTTATATACATGGTTAATTTATTATATATACTAGTATTTGAATCTAGTTATGGCATAAAATAAATATCTGTTTTTATATAATTATAATTATAATAAATAAATAAATTTAAATACATCAATTATAATACCGCTAATATTTTATATAAGAAAAAATGAGAGAATTTGTTTAGTCTTTTTAATGTATTAATTACCTATTGCCTTCGCCCTATTCTTTTTATACTCTTACTATATTGTTAAGTATATTAACAAAACATAATCCATGAAAGTGATGTAGATCTATTAACAATATGTGACATTCATTTATTAAAAAAAAATCTCTTAAATAATGAGTTGTGTGATTATATATAACTATCCCTTCAACTATTTAATTTTATAGATATTTTTTAAATAAAATTTAAATTTATGATATTATTAATTTCAACTAATTATTTTTATTAATTTGATGATTTAGATATTTGTTTCTTATTATATATAAAATTAAATGAAGAGTTGGTATTAGATTTTAATGAATAATTTAAATTTTGATATTCGTTTATTTTTAACTATTGATAATTTATTTAAAAAATATTAAAATTTTATTTAAAGATAAAAATAAAATAGAATATATTAAAAGTAATAAATGATTAATAAGAATAAATATACCAATAAAAATAAAAACAAAATTTATGATCGTAAAAAAAACATTTTTAACTAATTACAAAGATAATATGTAAAATCCACGATAAATTTTTTTGTGAAGAGAGTGAAACTCATATTTTAAATTGCATTCCTAATTTATGATATAGAAATAAATTTATTGTATGGCTATAATGTTTTAAAAAATTTGAGCCAATTAAGAGTAAATCAATTAATACAATTAAATTGAAATTTTTTTAATATAAAACTAAAAGAGTAAATTTTATTTTATTTAATTATTTTTTTACCCATCAAAATCAGGTATCATACCAAACACATCTTAGGTACGTAATTCATTCTAATTTTATTTTCCATCCATCTTAGCCAACAAATTATAGGTGATACCACTTGACACACCCGGATCTTTGATTTTCTCTTTGGATAAGATTCCCAAGAAGGGCAAAGAACCATGCAAAACATGGTAACAAAGAAGGAAGAAAACAAAAATACAAAAAAAGATAGGAATGAATTCGCCACTAACTCAAGGAGCTAGACAAGGATAGTGAGATTCATCACGAGTACCATGAATGCTTGATGAGAATGAAGATTTCTTGGACAATCCAATAATGGAGAAGAGAATGCTCTCACAAGTGCAAAGTCACGTAGGTGGTTAGGACAAGACTTACATAGTTAGAATTGGATTGGATAGCTAGGATATGATTAGGTAGTTAGGATAACATCTTAATCCAAGCACAACACTCTTATTTTATACAAGTATAAGTCCATCCTCATCCCATGCAATGTACTAGAAAAATACAAGAAAAAATACAAAGAAAGACCAAGCGTTCACCAATACATTGCCTTAAAGGCAGCTGGATAATAGCCTTCGTGACCCTTCTTCTTAATCCTTGAAGATAGTCAATTGGTGTTACACTTCCTCGATCTAGTTTATAGGAAATTAATTATTAGCTAATATGTATATAATTCATATATATGATTGGTGATAAAAAAAATCAATACAATTTTCTATGTCCTTATTAAATCATAAGACATGTTAGCCTGCTTCTCCATTTTTTTTTTTGACAAGATTACTATTTTTATTACGAAAAATAATAAATAGATAAAATTAAAATTTAACAATAAAGAATTTAAATATTTTTATTCATTTTATATGACTTTTTGGTTTTATCCTTAATTTTTCTTAATCTTTTCGATTTGTTTGAATTCTTTATTATTTTTCGAGATGTTTGAATTGTTTATTATTTGACTGTGTTTGAATCCTTTATTATGTTAAAGTCCGCCCTTATCATTGATATAGTGCAACTGAAATGAATGCAAAGGTAATAATTAATTGTATACTTATTTTTAATTAAAAATTTGATACTTGATAATCACTCAATAAGAATTAATCCCTTCTAAAAACACCAATGATAAGTGAATGCGGAGGACATGTACCAACATATATGAACAAAGACATTACATGTATCTCATTATAATTACTCCCACAGTCACTCAAAAGGCACTTGGAGCACGTACACATGCAAAACCAGAAAAAAAAAAAAAAAACAAAAAACATTATTATTAGCAAAATCGTGATGCGAAGGGATTTTTGTTATTGTTTTTGTCTCACTGACGATTTGGAGCATGAATTTTCTAATATTTTCTTACTTAGAAACTTGGAGTTGTAACTGAATTTACATATAGACAAAACCATGTATATAGGTACTTCAGTAGAAATTAACTAAGGTGCATGGCAAATAAAAGTTGAAGCTCCACAGGAAATGAATTCTCATAATATGGTTATTTGAATTCTTCCACTCTTGACACTGATTATTGATTCATTGTTCATGATACAATAGAAATAAAAATGATATATAATGCAAAAGAAGTTATTTGTGGACTTCAAGCTCTTATTGTCATGGACTCAGGTGATAAATATATATTTTACTTGCTTATGTTAGTTTTATCTCCTTTTTTCATAAAGTAAGATCATTTTTATTGTCATTTTAAAAGTATTTTATGAAGTCAAGTATAAAAAAGAAATATCCTTTTGCCAAATTCTCTTGTTGAAAATATGAATGTGCATGTCTTTCCATTGTGTTATACATTATCAAAGTGTGTGACCAACAGAAACAACTCTTGTTTGGGGGTGGAGTTGAGCCAGGCTGTCCTAAATTAATAGGAGAAAAGAATGCAAGAAAGAGAAGCAAAGAAAACTGTGGAGGAAAGGCACGAGGAGCTTCTTCTGTCAAGGAGAGTCAAGAGGGAGATTTAGTGTTTTATATTTTTAAGTGTTTTATATTTTTAAGTGTTTTCTGTTCCTAGAAAGAATGACTCCATTGTTAATTAACAATTTCAATTGGAGCATGGTATTGTTAAAGTCGCATGTAGTTAGATAAATATGTTTATTACAAAGAGGATAGAAATTCGAGTTATTTATCCAATTTATATAAACTTTTTTCAATAAAAAATAATAAGTCATCTATGTAAATATGCAAATAAAAAACCCTAAGAAACTATATGCAAATAAAAGAAATTAGTTGACTGAAAATTATGTATCTTCTTGCAAGCTTTATATTTAAAGGTTATTAAAATATCAAAATTCACATATTTCATCAAGCATGTTATTTGGTGGGAAGCCATGATCAAAATACCCAAACCCCGCCATTTGATGAAGCATATTGATTGGATGCATTTAAGGTGATGGTTGCATTTGTAAGATTTGGATTAAGAATTAAACTTTGTTGGTCAATACAGTGAGAGACTAAATGATGCATTTCATACAATTGCTACATTGGAAGATCGATTTGGAGAAGGAACCAAAATCTCTTGGTCAATGTGGTAAGAGACAAGATCATTGTTTTGTAAGGTTGTCATGAATGTTTTTTCTTTTATTTTTATTTTTTTAAAGATTGTTGATGAAGGAAATATTTTTGAGCATGGCTCATGACTTGAGTTGTTGTTCTTGTTTTAACATATTTTGAAATGATTTTCCAATCTCCTTTACTATATTTGTCAAGTCCCATGAGAAATAACCTAGTATGAAAAAGCAAATCTAATGCAAGTATTTTAAGCATAAATGTTTAAAATATTTGTAAATATTTTATAAGTGAAACAGAGGAAAAATAAAAAAATATGTAAAACAAAATTAAATTAATAATGTGATATATCTTTTTGAAATAAGAGTGAAATAAAAATTTTAATTTAAAGGAGTAAAGATAAAAATCACAATTTAATAAATAAAATAAAATTTCTATGCAGATAACATAAAAGAAATTAATATATAAGTAATATTTTCTTGTGAGTAAAATATTATAACTATATTGTATATTATAGGATAACTATTTTGAGGAGGCTTTGAAGATGAGGAATCTTCTTGAAGAATTTCATTCTGATCATGGGCTTCGTCCTCCTAGTATACTTGGTGTTAGAGAACATGTCTTTACCCGAAGGTATGTGTGGCTTAAATTCTTTGGAAGTGCTCTTTTTGGTCATAGTTTTGTTGTGATTTCTTCGAGTAACTTCTCTGTTACTGTATGCAGTGTCTCATCTTTAGCCTCATTTATGTGCAATCAAGGAACTAGTTTTGTGACTTTGGGCTAGCGGGTTTTAGCAAATCCATTGAAATAAGCTCATTTTACATTAAGTAATGATTTCTCTTGTGAAGATTCAAACTAAGTATGACAAGTATGATATATTCAGGGTCCGTATGCACTATGGACATCCTGATGTTTTTAATAGAATATTTCATATAACCCGTGGTGGTATCAGGAGGGCTTCCTGTGTAATCAACATCAGTGAAAATATCTTTTCAGGTATGGATGTTGCTTTTGCTTCATAGAAATTTGGTTGTTCTGGTGAAGGGAAAAAAATGTTGCAATGCAATAATTTAGCTACCAATGTTGTTGGCCTCAAATGTGTCTAGAAAAGAACTTCGGCTGGTTGGCCTCAGCTCAATGTTGTTGGCCTCAAAATATGAAAAGATATGAACACCAAAGGTAGAATTCTTTGTCTTCTATACTACCAACTTATGGAGTGGATTTCCAATGTGTGTATGCAGGTTAATGACTTTGTATGCATATCAGAGAATGTTTATGTTAGTGAACAAGTGTTTATTGTTTGAAAAAAAAAGAATGAATTATAATTTTTTAATTTTTATATTATTTTTATTTTAAATATATTATCTTTAACGGCCTTAAGATGACAAAAATTATAAAAATAAAATAATTATCTTATAATCTAAAAACTTTGTTTCATTGGGTGCACTCCAAATTTGAAGGAGAAGAAAATTGGAGTTAAAATGCTTTTAAGACTCCGGCTAAGTTTAATCATGTAGTTATGCAAAAAAAATTTATAAAATAAAAAATACAATCATAATAATAAAACTCAAATTTAAAATTTAATTATGTAATATTTATAATGACAAGTAATTTTTTACTAGTAGATTTATTAATAAAATATTAAATGATACAAATATATTGCTTACGATTTTATATTAATTTTTAACAGTTAAATTATTTTAACATTGTTGAATTTGTCCATCAACATCTTGTCATTACAACTACCTTGTTTTCCTTCCACACCCTTCCATTACAACCACTGCCACATAAACTAACCAAATATATAGACAATAAGGAAAAGTTGAACAAGGCATGTCATTTTCTTGAACAATAACGTAAAGGATAAGAACAAGCACCCAGAACCTGAACAAGAACAAAAAGATTTCAATCAACCACAACCAAAGAACATCCAAACGGTAGAAGGAAAAACAATAAGAAAAGGGATCAATTCTCTCATCAATACCATTCTGTCTCTTTTCTTTCATTCTTATTTCTCTTCTCTACTCTCTTTGCCTCTCTTTCTCCCTTTGCCTCTCTTTCTCCCTTCGCCAATGCTCTTTGCCATGTGTCATTTCCAAAGGCAATTTTCAACAACTTCTTCTTCAGAGATTGACGTGACTGCAACCTGAGTCACTTCTGCCATCGACTTCGAACTTCCATCGCATACATACTCAATACCACCAAAGGTCACCCTCTCGTCACGCCGACTTCAACCTCTTTCACACAGACATCTACAAACATCGAGACTTTTCTTGATCTTTAATAAAGGACATTAGCATCAATTCATATTTAAAATAAAAAAAAATTGCTTAAAATGTACAAACAAACAAAAAATGGTATTACTTATTATAATTGGTAAAAGAAGAAAAATCATTCATCGTAGATAACATGAAGTCGTGGACCACTCAAGAATGTGTCTGCTTTTAAATCAAAGAAGTATGTTTAATGATAGAGGTATCTTGATGTAAGGTGAGTAAGAGATGAACTTAAGAATAGAGGTGGTAAACCTGGTCGTATAACTCAATTTGACGGAACAAGAGCTAAAAGTGAGCTACAACAACCTAACTCAAACTTCACATGGATTTGTATTTTTGTTGGCAAGTTGATTTGAGTCAATTTAGTTTTTTTTTTCTTAAATATATATATACTTAAAAAATAATATCAAGTAAAATAAGTTTTATTATTTTTGAATTATTTTTTTCAAGTATATCTTGATTCGTCAAGCTACCAAGTCATTTTTATACCTTTAATTAAAAATAATTAATGAATACATTAAAGTATTGTGGTGAGAAAATTTTGATAGGAAATAAAGGAAAAAATAACCTTTAGATTTTGCTAATATGACTAAAAAAATAGAACTTGGCATAATAATTTAATAATACTTCAATTTTTATATAAATACTAGATAAAGTGAGAAATAAAGAGTATAAAGTTTTGTTTATGGAGAATTTTTCTTTTAATAGAATGAAGTAGTTTTACTTAAATTTAGTGTACAAAATAACCTATTTTAAACAATTTTATAAGTTTGATGATTATTGACTATGAGTATAAAATTATGACTTTCTAAACACATCACTCATATTTTTTTTATGGTATTTATAGATACTCATTTTTCTCTTTCTTTTTTTTTTCTCATTATATATTTTATCAGTTTAATGATTATACACCTTCAATATTAAATATAAAATTTTTTATACTTTCAATCAATAAAAACTTACTTTCACATTATTTTTAATATAATTATTATAAAAGTTAACCAATTTAATATAGATAATAATTTGTAATTACTTTAAACAATTGATGCATAGTGTTTTTTCCCACTAATTTTACTACATGAACATGGTATCTCAAAACTAAATAAAAACTAAAAAAGTAATCATAAGTGATTATTAACCAATAATAGTTTATCCCTCAATCCCATAAAATTGTTGATATATTAATCAAAAGGAAGAGGCTTCATTCCGGTAATAGAAGAGACCAGATGGACTACCATGGGGAAGTAGTGCCAATCTCACAACACTAGCAGCACCTTCTTCTACTGTGAAGAGGCCAGTATTGTTGGTCATATCTGTCTTAACATAACCAGGGCAAACATTACTAATGCAGATTGTGGGATATTTCTTAGCAAGAACCCTAGAATAGGCATCCATGGCAACTTTAGAGACGCAATAGGCACTCATATAGGTATGCCAACCTTTGCTTTCAAGTGAACCTTCTTCGAAATCTTTGACAAATTCCTTCCATACTTCATCAATACTCTCTTCTGTGAGGTTATCAACATCATTGAAGATTCCTTTAACACGCTCATTTGATATGCACTGCTTTGACAGGAATAAGCACAGTAAGAGATCAGGCAAACTAAAGGAGGCAGAAACATAAGCAAAAACTAAATGAGAAGATACCTGAAGAAGGTTAGAAGGGGAGGAGAAAGAAAGTGAAAATATTGCTCCAATATCACAGAGAAGGCCAATTAAGATAGTACTTGGCCAATTTATCTTAGGTTTCTCTTCTTAAAAAATATTATGTCAAATAATTTTTATAAAATGAACTTTTGAAAAAGTATATTGTAACGAAGAAAACTTATAAAAGTAGTTATAGAAATACTAGTTTTAAGAGCTTTTGGTTTATACTTCTTTATTCTAAATTCCAAGATCCAATAATATACTATCTATACAATTTTAACTTAAAAAGTTATATAATTATTAAACAATTTTATCTTTAAATTTAAAATTCTTATTTTTAATTTTAAAATAACTTTGTAAGTTAAAAAAAGAAAGAAAAAAGTAGTTCAAATAGTAGCTAAATAGTAATATTCATTTGGTGTTTGGATTAGTTAGTATATATCCTTGGATCCTTGGATATATAGGAAGTAGAAAATAAGGGTACGGGAGAATATAAAATATTTTTAAAAATTATAATATAGAAGCTTGTTAGTTAATAAATAGAAGAAATGGCCGGCCCAGCTGTGTGGTATAGAGTTATGAGAAAGAGTAAACAATGGGCTTTGGTTGGGCTTGTATTGGTTTTTCTCTCAACAGTAAAAATATTTAATCAGTTGGAGTATTTGTATGCATGTGACTTGCATATTCATGATAAAATCTTTTGTCTATGTGCTCCTAGTGTCATCTTGTTTTGGACACAATAATAAGACCCTCCAACAAAGATGATAGAAGATTTCACTAATTCTGTCTAAACCCATAATATATGGATGCCATATATGACTCTATTTATGTATTTATGGTTCATAATAACAAATCAATCAAGATGTTGTTAATAATATTTAAGTCATTTTAAGCCAGGTATTTACTTAATCACTAGAATTTATAGCGTTACCATTCCTAAGAATTTATTGACTTTAGAAATAGTAGCCACCTCTAATTTCCCCAGAGAGGATGATACATTCACAATTCTTGGTGAATCAGATAACAAAAGGAGGGGAAGAAGGGATTCAGATGTTCTTTTAACCCCATAATAATTTATTTGAAAGCAATCCTCAGCTAACTCATATGTTTGACTCATAGCCTTTTCCAAGTCTTCTTTAGGTACTTCCTGAAGAGTATCAACAAAAATTCAGTACTCAGCAACCATTTTACAAGTATAAATTCAGGAGAACATTGCCGGAATGCCATGAATAATTCTATACGAAGCCATAATCAGAATAAATATAAAACATTTTTGTTTTCAATTAGAAGGTAAAATGTTTAATGTGAAAATATTGGAAATTAGAGAGTTTGATTTGGAATAATAAGTCTACACAAACTGCGGTTCCTTTCTGCACATGGTGCATCAAGTTTCAAACATTCCATAGGATGTCTATTGTTTAGTAGATTCCATAACATGTGTAGATATACTAACCCCGCGGTTAATGATTACTGATGTGTATAAATCAGTGTCTTTAATTTCAATTCCTCCAACCCCTGCATTGTTAACCTGCACAACACAATCTTGTTTAATGAAATTTGCAAATGTTAATAAAATCTATCAAGTTGAGGCTGAAGCCTACTTAATTAATTAGTGTTAAATGTAATTAACAGATTACAAAGGTGAACATGATCCCATATATAATAAAGACAATTTACACCAACTAAAGAAAAACTCAAATGTCAAAGATGTATCATCTAGAAAACCAGACAGGGGAGTATCAAATTTGCATGTTACCAGAATATCAAGTTTCCCAAATTTGGATTTGATAAAATCAGCCAGAGAAGCTACACTTGCAGGATCAGCCACATCTAGCTGATGAAAAACTACAAGGTGAGATAGATCTGAGGCTTTGAGAGTTTCCAATGCTTGAAGACCCCTCTCCTCATTTCTTGCTGTGAGCACCACCTTGATGCCAGCTGAACCTAACTGTTTAACTATCTCTAATCCAATCCCTTTATTTGCTCCAGTCACAACTGCATACCTGACAAACTCAACCCCCAGTTCAACCAAAATAAATAAATAAATAAAACATGGATTAGGAAATTATAAGATTCAACAAGATGGTTGAATGTTGGAAAAGGAAGTGTATCTATCAAAGTGAAACAATAGTGCTAGTGTTCCTGCCTTTGTGGAGCTTCTTCCATCTTCAGTTACAACTTTGAGGGTTAGACTGCAGTTACAACTTTGAGGGTTAGACTGCAAGAACTAGGAACTTGTAACGTCATTTTGGAGCTTATCTGTTTCGTGGCCCACCTGTTCATGCATTTGAAACTTTGGGTTATATATGATTGGCTGTCTGATAGGGCCAAGGTGAGTTAATGGGCCCAAAACAGCAGCTGGAGCATTTGGGTCATCATGTGTCACATAGGCCCAAGATTTCTTTAGCCCATTCATTTGATACCCTATTAATTTGGCATAAATTACTAAGAAGGTACTATCTCTGAAGATTTTGGTGAAGGGAGGGGGAAAGTAATCTAAAATACCGGACAAAAGTCCAAATATTATTTTTCTTCTAAAATTACCATTTGTAATTTTAATTAGTGACAGAAACCAATTTCTTATATCAACATGCTTATTTATTGGCTAATATAAATGGAAGTTTTCTTTTAAAGTCTAGTCTCACTTTTTTTTTTAGATAAAAATTAGTCATCAATCAAGTCAATAAATACTTAATGTTTAATAGAATTTTCTTATAATTAAATCTAATAGGTATTGAGAGTGGAAACTGAAGTTAATAATATTCATTTGATGAAACATATTATTTGGTGGAAAATCATAATTAAAATATCTCAATGCCACCCATTTGATGAAGCATATTGATTGGTAGGTTTAAATGTATCATTATTTGTGTTGGATGCACTTGAAGTAATCGCAAGATTTGGATTAACAATAAAATTTTGCTGTTCAATATAACGAGGGAGTAAATAATGCATTTCATGTAATTGGTGCATTGGAAGATTTGGAGAAAGGAACCAAATTCTCTTGGTCAATGTGGTTAGAAACAAAACCATTATCTTGTAAGGTTATGTCATAAAATTTTATTTTTATTTTTTGAGAATGGTTGATAAAGAAAATGTGTTTGAGCATGACAGGTGACTTGAGTAGATGTTCTTGTTTTAACATATCTTGAAATGTTTTTCCAATCTCCCTTAGGATATTTCTCTAGTCCCATGAGAAATAACCTATTATAAAAAAGCAAATGTAACGTAAATATTTTATAAATATTTAAAATATTAGCAAATATTTAATAATTGAAACAAGATGAAACAGAGAAATATAAAATATATTTAAAAAACGAAATTAAATAATGTGAAATATCTCTTAGAATTTTAATTTGGAGGAGTCAAGATATAAAATATAACGATAAAAAATATAACAACAAAAAAAATATAACTTTTCATACAAATAGGCTTTTCTCCCCTAAATCCCAAACTTTAAATTCTAAACTTTTTAATATATAACTAATATTTTCTTATAAATAAGAAATATAACTATATTGTATATAAAAATGGCACATGAGAAAGAAATATAAATTAATTATATAATTTTTTTACATATATATTTTAAGACAAGGAAAGGAGGTCACAAAAATAAATTTTTATAATAATTTGAATAATCTTTAAAATTTGAAACTAACAAGGTTTAATACACCATTAAGTTTCTAAACTATTTGAGAATTTATAATCAAGTTCTTAAACTAAACAAATTTATAATTGAATGTTTGATCTTTTATAAATTTTGTAATTGAAAATTCTGAAATTAATAAAATCTCCACAAATTATTATTTTCTAACAATTTTAAACTATCATAAACTAACTTCAATAACTCAATTACATGATTAATAAAAAAATTAATTATCTAATTACAACTTTAATCAATTTAAGAACTTCCAAAAAAAAAGTAGAGATCTTCTCAAGTGACAGTGGAGGAGGGTGAATGCGAGTGTCAATCGGAGTTGAAAAGGTTAGAGAACAATGTCAAAAAAAAAAGGTACTATCATCATCATCATCATCCACGTTCAACTCACTGCTCTCCCCTCCATTACACATTCTTCTTAATTTCTTTTCTTTTCACCCACTCAACTATGTTTCTTCAAACATTCTAACTCTCTCTTTTATAAACAATCCAAACTTCCTTCATTCAATTTTGAAATTCGGATCAAAATATATAAAAAAAAAATTACAAGGACTATTTTAGAAAAAAAAATTATAAGGACCACAAAATTAAAAAATAATACATCATAAGAACCAAAAATATATTTAAACTTAAATAAATAAGATATTTATTATATGAAAATTTTAAATATGAGCAAGAAACTGAAAATTTTGCTTCAATATTATATAGAATACTTATCATAGCTGTTACTAACAATCATACGTTTTCAGATTAGTGTGGAGATCCATTTCTTATAACCAGGCTTATTTCTTACTCCTACAAATAACATTTGCTTTGATCATTTACTATATTATTGTCTATCTTTAACTAGTTGTAAAAGAAATGCAAAAAATACATATCTATGCATTTATACCTAGTATAAATTATAAGACCCTCTATGAAAGATGTTTAAACTGAAGGTTACTAGTATTTTAAGTCAATAATGGCAAGAACTCACTCTCATAAGCTACCTAAACACCAGAATTTCAAGCTTAATCTTTCTTTACTCTTTTCAGTCAGATTTTATGCAAAAACATTAAGAATTTATTGGCTCAAGAAGTAATAGCCTACCTCTAACTGCCCCAAACTGGATGATACATTCACAATTTTTGGTGAATCAGATAACTGGAGGAGGGGCATAAGGGATTCTACAGTTATTTTAGCACCATAGTAATTTATTTGCAAGCATTCTTCAGCTAACTCGTATGTCTGAATCACTGCCTTTGCCTCATCATCTTCTAGTATTGCCTGAAAAATAAAACAATATTTTTCAAACCTCTAACAATATCCCCTGCTCAAAATAAAACAATCACAACCTTCCAGATTTCTCATATATTATGTCATTAACATTGCAAAAGAAGAGCCAATTCCAAAATTCTTAACATTTATAAGATAATCTTGCACAATGATTTAGGTTGATATATAAAATATTGTTGAAATGCTTTGGCACCATCTTGAATCTGAGTTAGGTTTAATTCAACGACAAAAACTAGTTCATGAGATGAAGACTTTTCAAGCCTTTATAAGGGCTACTTTAGCCATATCTATAGTAGATGTAAGATTTCAACATGAAGTTTTAGTAATCCAATTTTGGTGGATTATAGAGGACTATGCTCATTACGAGGGTTCACACCAAGCTCTTCCCATAACCCAAAAGAAGGAACTGAAAAGTGAAAAGAGAAAAGAGAAAAAGAATGGGACTGGCAAAGACCTCCAATCATATTTGTGAAAACTTTTCACTCTTCTCATAAGGATTTTCTATCATTAGAATTTCAAAAGTCTAGAAAAGTAGCAAACAAAAGTCCCTTTTGTACACTGCAAATTTCCACATCTATTAACTACATTTCAGAACATACCTAGATATTTACCCCACGATTCACGATAATTGTAGTGATTAAATCAATGTCTTCAATTACAACTCCACTGATCCTTGCATTGTTAATCTGCATAGAACAAATTTTCTTAATGAAACATTCAAATATCAGAATGAGAGGTCATGACCCTTCAAATTAAGCAATCAAGAAATTTTTCTTAACTAAACTAGATATAAAAGAATTCAGCCAAATGATTAAATGGAAGCTGAAACTTAATTAATACAATGTTAGCAGAATACAACAAGCAAGAAGCATAGCCATCACATAATGAAGACAGTTTATTCCAAATAAAGAAAAGTAAAAAATAAATGTCTGAAAAATTCTTAACATGCAGAATTTTCAACCTCATTTTTAACCCCTAATGAAGCTTCTATCTTAAAAGAATCACTAAAAGCAATGCTTAATTCACACACTAACAACAGTGAACAATTTCTATCTAACGAAACACCTTACCAGCACCAAAAGAATTACTAGGATAGAACATTAAACCTTGCCAGCAATAAACCATGACGAGTCTTCCTGTCTCATGAACATTTAATACTAAGCAAACTAAAAGTTCCCGTTTTCTTAAACATGGAACTTTGAATGAACAAACATGGAAAACTATGGTGTGGATGACACCATCATGGACATTCAGCAAGAGGAATAATTATCATAAGTCCTATTAATTTTTGAAGTCTAATAATTAACAAAGGCTAACAACATGAAGTATGCATGCATAATCACACAACTAACATTTCTAACAATGAATAACAGCAGTAGCAAGATGAGCACACTAACCTGCAATGCAAACAAAGAGAAGAGCAAAAATGAACATTCAAAATCATACAAATGGAGCATGCATTTCTCATTTCTGCAGCTCATCATTTTAGAGAGAAATTTCAAAGTTGCATGTTACCAGAATGTCAAGTTTCCCAAATTTGGATTTGATAAAATCTGCCAGAGAAGCTACACTTGATGCATCAGCCACATCCACCTAATGGAAAAGTAAAAGGTGAGATAGACCTGAGGCTTTGAGAGTTTCCAATGCTTGGAGACCCCTCTCCTCATTTCTTTCTGTGAGCACTACCTTGATTCCAGCTGAAGCTAACTGTTTTACTATCTCTAATCCAATCCCTTTATTTGCCCCTGTCACAACTGCACACCTGACAAACTCAAGGGTATTCAGAAATGGTTAGATTTGAGTTCAACAGAATTGGAAATTAGGACTTGTAAACAAAAATTAAGCAAGGACACCTTTCTGTAGCTTCTCCCATCTTCACTTTCAAGTCTGAATTGTGATTTTCACCTTAATGCAATGCAAACCTGCTATGCTTGTCATTTATGCAAACCTTCCCTCATCTTCTCCTATGATTTACTCTTTCCATCATCTTCATCTATGTGTGTTTTGTGTGATGGGTTAGGTAAAGTTTGGATGATGTTTTCTTGGTGAGACACCTATAGACTTACTAGCTTTCTCGAAATAAGCTTTACATGTTTAACTTTACTGCTACTATGATATTTTAATGCTTCTATATTTGACTTCGAATCTGAATCATCTCATTCTGCATAGTTTATTGGTCTCACTTTTAGGAAGTATATTTCTTCTTGGAAGCCTCAAAGGTTAAATAACTTGAAGGTATGTTAGAAACAGTCCTAAACTAATGTAAATAAATAGTGCTATGCATGATATCTGATTATTTTATTCCCACCCTTTTTTATTTTTGTAAATATCCCTACGATTATTTCCCAGCTGCTCCTCAATACTGTTCATGCTGGGAGACTCAACTTCTCAACGTTAACTTTTTTTGGAAAAATATCAACAAATACAAAAAAAATGTAAAAATAAATATTTTAGTTGTTTGAATTTCATCTAATCATGTGTTGCAGTCAACATTGAGTGCCACTGAATATAGGTAGGCTGATAAATCTAGCATGGTTTACCCTTTTAAAGTGTCCTACATGATTTTATAAATCTATGTTTCTATGCATAATTCTTAAGTTCTGCATGAGTATACTGTATCAATATATAGCCAATTAAGTTTGTATCTCGGTTTCTTATTCTGCCTTTATTTAATATATGCCTCGTGTTTTTTGTTTCTTTTTTCTTTTTTTTCTATGTAACTGGAATTCGCCTGCAAGAGAATGCTGATATACTTTTAACTTTGAGGCAGTGCAGGCTGTAGCTTGATTATCACAATAAACCATTGCCTCCACATTCGAGATTTCATCTGAAAAATAAATCAGACATTGACCAATTATTTAGGTCCCCTTCTAAGTATTCTTATAGGAAAACAACAATGGATTTTCTTTTACTGTATATATTTTAGAAAGTGTATATTTTGACCATGGTTGTGTATATTATATTTTTGCCTGGTTTAACCAAATAGAATAAACATAAATATTAGAAGTTGTTAAACGACGATGGTTACAAATTAGTAAGTCTTCTATTGTATATTCATCTTACGCAAAATATTGGGGAGTGAATATGATTACAACCGTATATATTAACACAATTTTTTTACTGTTTATTGATATATTAGCAAAATTTTTAACTGTTTTATTCTCTATGTACATATATATTACTAGCATAATAAAAGACCATGTAAATATATTAGTTCATATCACAGTGATTATAATTTGTAGTTGTATTTCACTTCAGATTGTTGTCATAGGGCAACTCTTTATCAGCTTCTACCTCTTGAAACGTTAAAAACTAAAATTAATGCAATCTTAAGATTGTGAAATCATACGGTTAATATATTTTTATTCAATTTATAATGAAAGATGTTTTCAATTTGATTATTATTTTATTAGTTATTAAATTAATAATCTCATTTATAAAAAGGTTTTAAATTAAGATATCAAATGTGTCATTTTTTTAAATGTATAACATTTGTTTATGTCCGATACCGTTTTCATCAACATATAATTTTTTTAAAATTAAATAACATTTTTATTTAAATTTAAAATACTTAAATATATTTTTAATCCTTATAAAATGAAGAAGTTTTGATTTTAGTCTTCATAAAAAGAATTTTTATTTTTCATTCTTATAAAATTGAAATTATTATTTTTAATGTATACTATCATATAACATTACTTAACTGCTTATGCTTATGTATTTAATAGTGTCAAAGTTAATTTTTTTTCTAAATTTTTAAAATAAATATTATTTATATACCTTAAAATGAATATTAGAGATCAAAAATAGTAATTTTAGATTTTGAAAGGATGAAATATAAAAAAATATTTTATAGAAACCATAACTAAAATTTATTCATTTTACAAGAACTAAAACAATAATTTTAAATTTTATGAAAATGAAAAATAAAAATAAAAAATCACACAAATTAAAATTAAAATCAAAACTTGATCATGTCTAAAACATATTTAAATCAATTTATAATTATATAAAAATATTAATGAATTATCATTTAAATATATAAATTAGAATAGGTTTTTAGCTATATTTTTTTTCACGAGAGCATCTTTATGTATTTTTTAACCTTTTATCTATTTTTTGTGGATAGGATAATCTCTTCAAATAAGTTATTCTTTTCCTCGAAACGGCACTACTTGTTAGTACAGAGAAAGGGTGCTCTGTAAATGGTATTTGTTACTATTAGTATTTGTATCCCTATGCATAAGCTGCTTCCTATACCGTAGAAGAAAAGCTGTGATTTTTTTTTTAGGCCAAGATATTTCTTGATCAACAGTCGATCATTTTTTTTTACACAGATATTACTGAAATAGGTATTGTCTTTCTCAAAACATTTTTTTTTTCTATAAACAAGGCAAAATATCGAATTCGGACTGCATGATTGAGATAAATTTATTGTTAAGCTATTTTACCCTTCCACACTCATACTTTTACCCATGAGATCTTCTCTCTCCAGGAAGATTCATAACCGTACCTTCTTACGTCTAATCATTTATGAAAATTAGTCACCTAAGGAAAATATTAATCAATGGAAATAAATATTTATCAAAAGAAATAATTTCCGATAACATTGACCAAGTTTTATGTCAAATTACCAATCTCCGCTGGTTAATTTTCATTCATGTTAATTAGGGGGTGGTATAAATATTCATATAGGCGGATACACGCAGATAAATTTCATAACATTGAATTTAAATAGTTAAATGGATTTTTTTTTTGTGTGTGTGGTAAAAATGGTTAAATAGATAATCACATATAATTGAAACAATTTTTTTGTTCTTATTTTTTTAACGAGACAGAAACATATATCAAGATACTCGTTGGCGTCCATTAATATAAAATTACTCAAATACTTTTACATATGAATAAAGTTGTCTTAATGTTGCATAAAAAATAAAATAAAGTTGTGCGATTTCATTGATTTAGCTTATTAACTTTTGTTTGGACTAATTAGATTGAAGTATTTTAGTTTTAAATTGAAGTATTTGAATTAGTGTGTTTGAATCAATTGTTTATTAGTGCAATTGTTTCATACCACGTTATTTTTGTTGATCAATTAATATATTTTGAATAAATTGTTTATTAGTATAATTTTTTAGTTAGTATCATGCATATATTACAAATAGCAATAAAATATGTGAACATATATTTAACATACTCGTGCGCGGATATGTAACAGACACAACGAATTTTAATCCAGCAGAGCAAGTAACAAGAGATTAATATCTATGCTTGCTACACCTATTGTTATCCTTAATGTTAACAATGTATTGACAAATGACTAATTGTAAGAAAAATTAACCGGTTTTATAAATTATTTCTGTAAATGATTAGATGCATATATCTTATGATTGTGATTTTTGCCAAAGAGATATCAAATAGATATCAAAGAGGAATTAGATTCAATCTTTATTTAATCAGTATATGAAGCTTGGCGGCAAAAAACAACCATAGATTCGAAGTTATTTCCATGACATAATGGATATCTGCAAGAAAACAGCAACCACTTTGAATGAATATGGCATGACTCACACAAAGCCTACCTACGACAAAACAGCAGATTACTTGGCTAAATTAGCATTCAATTTTCATGACATGTATTGGATGGAAGATTTTCCTCATCAATTACTTAGGCTGAACATATAACACGGTTTAGTCCAATATTTATTGTCCTAACATCTTTAGAAGGGTAAACCATCATTTTTATTCTTGAAAATATATAATACTATCACATTAGTTTTTAAAATTAAAAAAAAAACAAATCTCTAAAAAATTCAATTATTTCATTTAAATCTCTAAACTTAATCATTTTCCTATTTTAATCTCTAAACATGTATTAATATTATCATTTAAGTCGTTTTTTAAAATTTTAAACTAATATAATTAATGAATTGCACTTTCAATAATTTATTTAAAAATAATAATTTCAGAGACTAATGTAACATTATTATATATTTTTAGAGACTAAAATAATATTCAGTCTGTATAGAACTTAGAAGAGCTTATCAAATGTCAATAGTATCAGTGATGAAGGATTTCAAAGTTTTAAATAAAAGGGCAAGAGTTGATATATTAACAAAATCACCCACCGTGGCGATCATCGACATAACATATACGAAACTTTAAAAAGTCAAATTTCATTACTAATACAACAACTCACGGCCAAAACCAATGGAGATATATTTCTCCTTTTCGTTATTTGGCATGCAATGCTCAAAGTTGCTAGTCATGAAACATGAATTAAGAAAATTAGATTAGAAGCCGAAGATAGAAAAGGCTTGGCTGCAGCAATTTGAGACATGAATTGCACAGGCCCAAAAAAATTATACATATAGACAGGATATCATTTTTCATGAACAAGAGGAGAATACACAGGATACCACATATTGCGTCGAACGTACTCCACAGTCTCGTCCTGCAACATTAACCACTAGTTAGCAATTCTCGTTAATTTTGCAATGTGCAAATGTCAATACATTCTAGACTGTAGCATGAAAATTTTAGTGGCACATTAATTCTACCAGTAGTTTTAATATATCATAAAGATGTGTGATCTGATAAGTTTCCATACTTTTGACATATGGGAAAGTTCTTTGGGCCCGACATCACCATGACCTTCTGCCAGTTCTTCTTCAACTGCTGCCCGAAGCACAGCAGCCCCAACCTCTGCCGTAACATCTCGTATGCTGCAGCATTTATAAGAGAAGGGCATAGTATCAGTTATTGAGAATTTTTTAGCTTCTAAACAAACTAACTAATCAACAACACCATTTTTTCTTATAAAAAAACCGAGTATACATCTTTTTAACCATATTAGAAGCTTTTACATTTAGGAATTGACCAAGAACACCTTTGATGAGAGATGAGTAGATCAACACCTATATATATATGGTTAGATATTTGGTGCCAAACTCGGCACTGAACCCTAGATAATAACATTCACAGAATCACAGTTTTAAGTTCACTAAAATTTGCAATTTCATTTGTTTTAGACATTACAAAAGGCAACAGGAAAAGCAGAGCCAAGAGAAAATGAAAAGCAAAAGATATCGAGAGAATAAAGGAAGATTACCTATTAACGGATGGATACAAAATTCCTTTTAAGATATCTTCCTCAGCCATGTATGAAGCAAGGCTGTAAGGACGTCAATATGTTATTTTATTTGAAAACAAGCATCAAGTGACATTTCATCAGAAATGGGAAAATTGAAAAGGAAGATGCAATTTTAATCAAATGAAGTTAGTAATATGATTTTCAACATATAACTTGCAGAGGAGAAGAAATGAACTGAAGATAAATAGTACTTGAAAACCTATGGCAAGTGCATGGAACTACCAAGTAATGCACGTTTATATGGAAAAAAAAAAAACACATAGGACCTATATAGAATAGATTTCAAAAGAAAGAAATGTAGAGAACAGGAAAGATGTTGAGCGACACATAAGACAAGGACAAACAGTTCAATGATTATAGCAGCCTAGTGAATTCTATTATGCTAGGAGACTAAATGTTAGAAGACATGCTGCCAAACTTCCATGAATTCTAGTTTCAATAGCTTCTGGTTAATAAAAAAGAAACAATTTTCCAAATTAACATCATACCATTCAGAAGCTGCCTGCAACATTCCATCTGTTATAAGGTGAGCACCTGATAGAAGAGTTCCCAAACCAATTCTGAAATGAAATGGTTAAAATAGAAGTTACACCAATAATTCAACTAACAGGTATAATTCATGAGAATATACAAGCCAGGAAGTTACGCCCTACCCTGGGAACAGGTACATGTTGTTTGCTTGATTTACATGGCCCACTTTTCCATTACCTGCACAAAATTTAAATCAAAAGGTTCTTCAACACCTGAGGAACACTAGATACTTCAAAAACAAAGAAAGTGGTAATTACCAAGATCTACATTTTCGAAAGGGCTTCCACTTGCAAACACTATATTTTCCCCAGCATGATTAAAAGCATCAATGGCAGTGCACTCAGCTGTTCCCATAATACATTAAGAAAGAGTCAATGAAAAAACATAAACATTATTAAGGAATTATGAGTGCTTGATAAGCCTTGTACAAACAAACCATTCATAGTGGGGTTAGACATGGCAAAGATAGCAGGTTTTGTTGAAACAGATTCTCTCATTGCCTTAAGCACCTGAGTTGAATCTCAACCATTAAAATTAAATTCAATTGCAGAAAAGTTCATACAGTACCAAAAGCTGTCAAAGATGATAGAAGTTATTTATTTAATATAACTCAGAGGGATATGAGATGATAGAAGTTATGTTGTAGAAGGTAATTACCTCCTCATTGAAAATACCACCAACACCAGACAAACCAAGGAGTGAATGTGGCTTAACCTTCTTAACCTAAAAATCAATAGGATCAAGAATTAAAGGATGGACACAAAAGTATGCATAATCTTTAAACTTAGCATCAATAAAGAAAAGAGGTTTAGTCCTTTTATATCAAAATAACTCTTTTCAATGTCATAAATTAGATCTTTGGGCCAAACAAATTTTCCTTGATGAATCCTGTAACGTTTACCACTTCAATTATACTAGCACCCTCTGTAAGCCCCTCAATGTCTCTTGGATTTTTAGCAAATGGAGCTGCAGCTGGATCTAGATTGTTCCTTTCTGTCGTGACTAGACCCTGCATACAAAGATTGCATTATTTTCACTTATCAGACTTAATCTAAAAATTTAATGAAATAAACCGGAACCCTACATACAAATATGAAATAACAGCATCAAAAAATTATTTATTGCACACAATTATTATTTCTTCTCTCATGCCAATAACATTAAATGCCAAGACAAATCAAGACAAAATAATATGATGAAAAAATTAAAATTAAAATGATGTTTAGATTATGTGAAGTTCATTCAAAATCACAATTGAAAAAGGACATTTTATTGCAAATATGAAAGTCAACACAATCATGTAACTTGAAGAACTACAGACGGTCATGAAAACATACATCTTTATCAATCAAATAGAATTGGCTTTTGGCAGCTAATTCACTACACCCAGATATCCTTGCAACTGCCTGGATGGCCATTTTTAGAACCCCAAGCCCTGCACTGCAATCCAGGCAAAAAAAGCTTGATTCAGAAAGTAGCTATGATGAAGAAAAGTAATAGAACAACAATCAACAAAAGAAACTGGACACCCAATATATGTTCATCATAATCAGTTTTGCAAGTGAAGTACCTCCCAGCTCCAACCACAACTATCTTTTGGTTCACAAAATCAGTCAATGGTCGGCCTTGGGCTCTTACAGTTCCCAACAATCCAGCAAGTGCAACACCAGCAGTGCCCTATAGGACATGAAGTAAAATTGAAGTTTCATTAGTTACTTCAATAATGCACTGTGTTAGATAACACATTGGACATTTTCTACATTAACAATATTTAATATCACTTTCTCACCTGTATATCATCATTAAACATGCAAAACCTTTTATGATATCTTTCCAGGGTTTCAAAAGCCCACTTCATTTGGAAATCCTCAAACTGATAAAATTAACACAACAGTCTAGTTACAAAATTGATCAACTCTAAATAGAATACTGAGAGTAATATGTGCTAGAATAAATACAAACCAATGCTCAAACCAATGGGGAAAGGATAAAAAATAAACAAACATACCTGCACAATAGCCTTGGGCCATCGAGCATGAACAGCTTCCATGAATTCATCTACAATTGACAGATACTCTTCACCTTCCAACCTTGGTTGTCGAAGTCCTAAATCTGCCACATAAAAATGTAAAAAAGGCAATTCCTTCTGATATCAAATAAGATAAATTAGCATGCTAGCTCTAGGTATGGTGTTTGCATTTTGAGAAAAAAAAAATTACAAATCAAGGATAAAATAATCAAGAACACGTCAAGAAATCAATCAAAAGATTCTATATACTTGAGTTATTCAAATACAAAGGAATATTTCACAATTTTGAATATAATCAGAGTCTTTTATTTGACATTGATGTTATTTAATTTTATTTTTGCTACTAGGTTCATTTTTGCATAAGGTATAAACAAAATCTCATCATAAATTATTAGGAATATTTTCTCAAAAGATCAAGAATGTCAAAGCAACTGAATGATCACACCCCAAAAATATTGTGTTCAAGTACAGGGTCATATTACCAAATGCCAAACTACATAAATAGGTTGCTGACAGCTGAAACTGATAAGCATGTCATTTTCCTTAGTTTAGAAATAAAACATAAGTCCCTAGCAACAGCTGAGACAGTGGGGCTGGAAGGGGAAATGGCATCCCAAGGCTCAAAACATGAAAAATTGTAATCCTGGAACTTATTAGTGATCTAATTAATTGGTTCCTTTCCAATGCTGTGATGGGGAAGGGGTCACCACTTTTGATGATGGGAAGGTAGTACGGTACCACCAATAAGGAACCACCAATGTGGTGACACAATGCAGCGGATAAAAATTCCCCTAACTTACAAGAATCACTAAGGAGTAACCACAAATGCATATGACAGTGACAATGGGAAGAATCACACAAGAGAGCAATATTTTTAACGTGGAAAAACTCCCTCAACGTGAGGAGTAAAAACCACGGGTCGTACAGACCAAAGAAATTAATCCACTATGATTAATTAAGAGTACAAGAGTTATCTTCTGTCTCTCTCACTCACTCTGTTAAAAAATTCACTCTTTCTCTATATGAGAAAATCCGTTCTCTCTCTGAGAAATCTACTCTCTCTCAATCTCTGTCTACAAATCTAACCCTTTCTCCTCTTATAAAGAAAGACCTAGCGGGCTTGAGAGTATTGGGCTTTTGTCCACATAGTTGGGAGCCCAAAAATAACCCAACACGCTGAAGGTAGAGACAACTTAATTAAGTGAATATGTCTATGGCAATTTCTTCTGTAATTGTTTTAAATTTCCGAATAAGCTTTGCAATGAGCTTAAATCTACAGTAAGAAAGTTTTAGTAGACAACAACTCTAACTTTACAGAGCTAGCCCAGGTGAGATGAATAGATATGCGCAAGGTGAAAAGCAAGTAGGTTATTATAAAGTTTCTATTGTAGTAATAGTAGCTAAGAAGGGAAAGAAGGTGAGGATTGATGAATCTGAATCTTTCACTCTTGTTAGCCAATTTTAAAGCCTTGATGCCTATGATCCGAAACCATATTCCATTGCAGATTATTAATTCTGGTCTTAGATATGGAAACTTAAAAGTCATTCCTGATTCTAAATTAATAAAAAAAAAAGTATTTGATCCTCCCATCATGAAATTTCTGGCTCCATCCTTGTTCCCAAATAAATTAATGAGACAAATAACAGCTATAATTAAGAAAACAAAAGATCTAAAAGAACAGAATTTTACTCACAAAGGCGGTCTTCAAGAAGTTTTTGATTGTTAGTGCCAACATCCAGCATAACTGGAAGTATCTGCCAGTTGGAAAAACAAGACATGGTGAGTTAACAAGAGAGCCTTTATCAAGTAGTGATTAAATAAAAGAAATCTAATCGACTACTCCATGTTAATGATTTTAAGGAAGCAAGAACATCATGAACACATTGTCAAGTAATTTATAGAAGACAACATGATAAAATTACAAGCATTAATGAAATTGAATCTATCCTAGCATAAGTAATAATCCTTTCCACTGCTTAAATGTTAAGAATGCTCTTATGCCAAGCCTAGGCCACCAACAAAAGATCCGTAAGTAACTCCCACCATATGTATGCCAGCAAACAATGAGACAAAAACAGCCAGAGATTGAGATGAAAATATAGATAGACAGAGATAAAAAGAAGCATACTCTTTGTGGGTTGATACCAGCTGCAGCAACATACACATCAAGTTTTCCTATGGGGATTCCAATTCCCTGAACTCCAAGGTCACCTAAACCAAGAATTCGACTTCCATCTGTTAAGACAATCATGTCTACCTGCAACAGAGCAATAAGATGATGGCCAAACATAATGAATGAACAATTGCAAGCCAATTTTGTCACTTATAAACCAAAACACAACAAAGTCATGGCATGAGATTTATTTGGAAAACCTAAATAACTAATAGATAAGTTAGCTGAAATCTTATATATTAGTTCAGGGTTTAGGAAAATGTTTGGTAAAAGTACAACTAACTGATGAACTAGCTGATAAGTGTAAAATAATATAAAAAGGACACATTAATTACTTGGCCATAACTTGAAATATGATAACCACATATTTTCAAATTTAAAATAATTATCACTTTTCATATTTTAATTTATTTCAAATAGTTTAGCATCTTAAAATTTAGGGTAATAATTTTTTAAATTTTATTCTCATTTTAAAATATTTTTATTTAATGAAACGAGATAATATAAATGGATTTATATTACAATTGTGATGGTTCTATATTATAAAGAAATTATATTTGTTGAGAGTGAGCGAGAGTGTTAAGGATTTTCAAACATAAGAATGATAAAGGACAAAGTTTAATAATATAAAAAAAAAAAAAACTAGGAGCTTATAAGCTTAAATGTTACATAAAGTAGAATTTTAAAAAATGCTACTAACCAATGAAATAAACTCCTTTACCAAACAACTCTATTTTGGCCAACAAGCTTTTAAGGTCAAATAAGCTTATTTGACTAGTCAAACACACTATGGTAATTGGTAACCAAAATCAGAGATACAAGACCAAAGTCATTGAAAAAAAACCTATACAAATTAAAAGGAGAATCAACTTTAAGTATAAATAAAAGAGTTTCCTTTCATTAAAAAGAAAAAAAAAATAAAACACTCCAACCTCTCCCCTAAGTTTTCCTGATGTTTCACAAACCTCCCCTCATGTTAGAACCTACACTATCCTTTCTTAAGAGTAAATGTTTGTGAAATATTAAAAAGAAATTATGAGAACATCTATTTTGTAGAAAGTAAAATCAAAATCATCAATGATACAAACTAAAAATATTTTTGGAAAAAATAATCTGGATCCATACAGACTGTAACAAAGAAAACCATATTGCATTCTATAACTACCAGTTTTTCACAGGATTACAAATTTTGACATATAACATATGGAGAGATTTTTTATATTAAACTACAATAGAAGAGAATATCACAAATCCAAGCCAACAGAATGTCTTTTTATTTATCACTCAAGGAATGGAGATTTACTAAATTCAGCATTAGAAATAGAGAATTCAAGTAAAAGTTTCAATAGTTCAAAACTTCACTATGTTGAATATAAGGAAAATGGCTATTTCCAATTTCAATAATAAACAAAAAGAAAATGATACTGAATTTCCAAAACTAAAACAATACCTCATGAGCTGGCCAGTTATAGATCATTGACATCATCTCTCCTTTATCTTTGGCACTAAAATACACTCCCCGTGGGATTTAAAACACCTTGCTTTTTAGATGATCCCTCTAGAAGAGCAGTATTATAAGAATATATGTTTTTTCTAGTTACTTCGTTCTCTATTTCTATTTATATAGAATCTTTAGGAAAAGCATAAAAATATGTCAATGTCTCTAGTAAACTAAAATAATCGTTTAATAGCTATTTTGCTTCAAAATCTACTGTACAAAAGAAATGGAAGATTTAGTTACGATTAGAAATAAACTTTCTATATCTTTCTCCATAGATCCTTTACTCATACTCAAAAAATTCAGATTATTGATCCAATTCCAAAAACTTATGTTTCATAATTTTAGAACTCAATCGGTCAATTTAGAATTGATTCTTCTTGTATACAAATTATGATAATGTATATTATACCGCAAATCATTCGTTGAGAGGTATAAGGATTCTCTTTTAGTAAGAAATAAAATTTTTTTGATTGGGATATGAATCAAAAGGGGATCCCTTGACTATTAAGAGGTCCATGGAACGAATCGCACTTTTACCACTAAACTATACCCGGTACAATACAATTATTATAATATGAATTCTTGTCGAACAAAGCAATCAGACATAATTAGGAAAGAAATAGGAGCATAATATTCTAATAATTAGAGTATTGACATGTTACGTAAGAGTATCTCCTAATGAAATTTAAAAGACGGGGTGAATTACATTCTTGGATTTTGTTTTTGCTGAAGGTTTTTTTTGACAGATATATCTTGACAAAACTACTTAATTTAAAACATAAAAATGCATTGTGCAAAAATCAATCGAATTCTATATATATATATAATAAAATATATAGAATTATATATAATTCTAATTTACGTTATCAGAGTTATCAGAAAAAACTACCAGAAAAAAGAGAAGGAAAGATATAAAATCACATTTGGATCTTATATTATTATTATTTTTGGATTATCATAGGAATCAATCCGTATTTATTATTTATGTTTGATCGTGTTTAAATTACAAGTATTTTTTTTCAAATAAATACATTCAAATAAATCATTGTTATTCAATATTCATGGGAATAGAAAAAACCCGCCTAGGTACTGGCCGGGCTCTTTGGCTGTAGAAAAAGAAAAAAAAAGAAACTCAAAAATAGAAAAATAGAATAATATATATAGAATAAATAATATATATATATATATAGAATAATGAATAGAAATAAAATAGAAAAAAAAGAGATAAGATTCAAAGTAAGATAAAAAGAAGTCTCTTTTTTTGGCCAGTTATAGATCATTGACATCATCTCTCCTTTATCTTTGGCACTAAAATAATCTGGATCCATACAGACTGTAACAAAGAAAACAATATTGCATTCTATAACTACCAGTTTTTCACAGGATTACAAATTTTGACATATAACATATGGAGAGATTTTTTATATTAAACTACAACAGAAGAGAATATCACAAATCCAAGCCAACAGAATGTCTTTTTATTTATCACTCAAGGAATGAAGATTTACTAAATTCAGCATTAGAAATAGAGAATTCAAGTAAAAGTTTCAATAGTTCAAAACTTCACAATGTTGAATATAAGGAAAATGGCTATTTCCAATTTCAATAATAAACAAAAAGAAAATGATACTGAATTTCCAAAACTAAAACAATACCTCGTGAGCTGGCCAGTTATAGATCATTGACATCATCTCTCCTTTATCTTTGGCACTAAAATACATTCCCCGTGGACGTCTAAATAAACCTGAATAATTTTGACACACTAATCCAACTGTAGGAGTATATATTATTGGAGCAAATTCTTTAATATTATCAATGAGAACCTAAAAAAAAATGAAGTATATGACATAAGAATCATATCATATAACAGAAAATTGATCATACTTTAACATTAACAAGAAAATTAAGCTAAAAAAAAAAAGCAAACTTCATGGTCTAACTCACTCTGTAGTACAAAGTCTCATTCCTGTCATGAAGTCTATTTAAGATCCTCCATTTTGCTAGGGAAACAACTTTATCTGGTTGCCCCTGAGTATTATTCTCCAAAGATCGGAATGAATTCACTGGAAAAAAAAATAGCTATCAAATATTTCTAAAGAATAAAATTACAAAGGGTATACCCAAACACACTACACTTACAAACTAGATAATATAGCTTTTATACCCCAATCAATAAATATCATAAAAGTAGTCCTAAAACTTACTAAAGCGATCATATTGCTGTTCAAAGGATATAACACGAGGAGGAAGGAGGCCCCGAAGCCCCAACCTATCCCTTTCAGTCAAAGGAAACCCAGTATCCTGCATTCCAAGAATTTAAAAACAAAAGAATAAAAAATACAGATATTCAGGATCCAGAAGAAGATTGTGAAGAAAGATTTCATGACCAATTTGACAACATCCATGTAAAACAAAAAACCATGAGAAGCACGATTTTTGCCAAGCATCAAACCAAACTTTAATCACTTGTCGTGGAGAATATCAATGACACCAAACAATTCGCTTTCTCCTCTTCTTTTTTGCTTGGAAGAAAAACAAAAAGAAATAGCTTCCATTTTCACATTAATCAACACTCTAAGCTTCTATAACAACCAAAAAAAAAAAACGGAAACTGAATAGTTTCTGCTAAATTAAAGTGAACCCGAAACTCTTGAGACTAAGACTAGAAGAAAGAAGAAAGCAAAGTTAAAGTGTTGTATGTGAGAAACCTTGTTGAACCAGGGATCGTGGAGTATGTCAGCACCGCGTTTGTGAACAATGCACGGACCGGGGATCGCGGCGGAGAACCGCCGCGATCGAGCGAGGTTGTTGGAGGAAGCAGCGAATCGCGCGAGTTTCCACATCTTCTTCTCTCTCTCTTCGTACCGAGGAAAATTCAACACAACTGTGTGTGCTTAGTGCTTACTAAGTTGAGCTTAATTTTGTTGAGAAAATTCAACTGTGTCTAGTCTGCTACCATGCTAAGCTATGCTAGTGTGTTTCTTTTCTTAGGTCGAACCACATTTTCCCGAGAAAATTAAACTCTGAAAAGTGGTAATTGTTGAAGTGGACACATCGAGCATTTATAGTGGAGACAGAGAATGTGAAATTAGTGGTGGAAGAGATAGATGAGTTAAAGCTACCCGAAGAGCCACGTGTATGGGTGTTTTCATATTTCTAATTTTAGGAAAGTTCGGGTGTGATTTTTAGTTTTTTAAAATTATGTTTTAGTTTTAAAAAATATATATAATAGTTACCGTAATGATCACAATGGCCTTGGACATAATAATATCAACAACAATATTGACTGTAAAGATATTAATAACCGTAAAAAAAAGCCATGGTGAAATGTAAACAAAATTTTTTAAAATTAAAAATTAAATTTACATTTTTTTGTTAATTATAAAAGTAATTGTAGAATATTTTGAAATTAAACTAAAATTATTTGAATTTTAATTTTAATCAAACTCATTTTATTTTAAAATTATATTTAAAAATAAAAAGTAACGACTCATAATTTTTCCAAACAAATATTTAGTGACTAAAAATGATGGTTATTCAATAAGCTATTGTCTACCTTACCAAATTGAAGATAACTATCAATTTTATAATAGTTTCAGAGGAATTAGAACTCAATTTTTTTTAAATAAATGAAATTTTTACTTTTATTTTCAATGAGGATTATTTAAAGGCAAAGTCATTAACAAATATAACATGCTAAAGAATCAAAATAACTGTTGTTTTTATAAATTTAAATATTAAAATAATATTTTATAATTTAAAAATTATATTTATTAGTATTTCTAATTTTAAATATTAATTTAACACTTTCCACCAAAAAAATAAAAAATAATGGTCGACCAAAAACGAAGGTTATATTTAACGTGTTACCCGGGTAATTGGTTGAGAAGATAACAACGTGCGCGTAGTACCTTGTAGGGGGTGTTTCAAGGTCAATTTTGGAATGAAACGGTCACCATGGGGCATATGCGGTCCTCCGCATACCTACCCCGAAGTGGAAAGGTTGTTAGCATTACTTAATTTACTAATTACTCCTCTCTCTCTCTCTCTCTAAGGTTAACAATAGATTTTTTTTAAATTAACTAGCGGGTACTCCGTACAGTTACGAATTTTAAATTTGAAGTTTTAAATATATATATATATATATATATATTTCAAAATATTGAAGATGAAAAAGTAATTACGATTATAAAATAACTATGTATAATTAATTTCAATTTTTAAAATGATATGTTTAAAGAGAAAATGCTTAAAATTATAAAACGTACAATTAATTTAAGATAAATTTTAAAATTTGTAAGTAAAGAAAGTATGAATAAAACGTGGCATTTTTAGGAAAGAGTCATTAAAGAGATTAAATTATTGTTAAAAAATATTGTTGGAGATATTATAGATATCTCAAATACGATAGGTAATTCATTAAGAAATTACAAATATTTAAATATTTTATTAAATTAAGAAGTTATAAATATTTAAATATTTCATTAGGAGATCGTGGTCCTAGTTTATCTATAATGATTATCTTTATATTTATGTTATTCATATTTTCTTTAAGTAGTTTTTACCTTATAAAAGAAAGATTAGAAATTGTATTATTTAATATAATCAATACAAAGTTTCTTTTACTCTCAATGTGGTATCTAAGTTTCAAATCTTGGGAGCTCTGTTTGTGTTATTGCTTTAGCTACCTCACTTCAGTAAGTTACTACCCTCCTTCTGACGAAATTCATACGTCAGCGAAATTAGTCAAAGTTTTCTTTATCATTTCCAACTATCGATAATAACGACAAAAGATAAAGTCGTTATCTTGGGAGCTAAGAAACTTCCAAATTTAAGCTTGGACAAAAAGAAAAGGATTGCAATAAAGCAAAAGTAAGTAGTGAAAAGAAGGTGAAGGAAAAAGTAGAATCCATTCACTAATCCCAGATTTTGACCTTTGTGAATCCATTCTTGATGGCGCAATCCTAAACATGTCATTTCCATTCCAATCTTAATAGCCCATAATTCAGCCGCTACCATTGTGTTATAATTGCGTAAGGCATTGGAAAAATCAAAAATAAATTTACTCTTCCAATGCCAGCTTCAAGGCATGGAATGATAACGAGCAAAGTGACCAAGAGAACGAAAGCAACCTTGGTCGCATTACCAACCATCATGTCTTCCATGACTCGTGCTTTTATTTTATTATAAGCCTTGACTATTCTTTTGTCCTTTGATTGTCATTATCCCTTCCAAAAGAACCATTGCAATTGGACCTTGTCAAGACAGTAGTAAGTTCTGGATTTTCTGCATTGCATGCCTTGTTAAACATTGTATGAGTTTATTAGTGATTTTGTCCCCCTCTTTAGTTACTGAAGAAGGTCATATCTAGTGTTTTATCAAGGTTGATCGGTGTGCTCTCATGGAGTTTAATGGCTACTTTTGTTGACAACAAATATAATATTTTTTTTTCTTCTCTATCGCCTTCTTGGATGTTGTAGAATCAATAGTTGTGGAGAGGGCACGCGGTGAGTCACAAAGCACCTCAAGATATCTTCAGTTGTTCTTCAACCTTTGGAGGAATTGTGAGCTCCTACTTTAGTGGATCTTTGATGGATACATATGGAGTAGTGTTTGTTTGTGGGGTCACAACATTGCTTTCATAATTAGCACCTGCAATTGTTGTTCTTGTAAAAGAACAACCTAGATTCATTACCTGCTCTTGTTATTGTTACTTCTTCTTCTTTTGTTCATCTTACTCTTTCTTCGTCTACAATCTTCTAATTCAGATTCATATTCAAACTCTGCTCCTCGAAGAACCACCGAAACTCTTCCTATTGGCAGATTTCTCAGATTCAGAATCGGAATCAGATTCAGAATCGGAATCAGATTCAGATTTTCTTCTTGGTTTAACCTCCTTATCAATCTTCTCAGCGACATCATCTCAATCAAAAAGTGCTTCAGCATTTTCCTCATCTTCTACCCCTTAAGCTTTCAGTATTTCTTGTAGCTCAAATCCTTCAACTCCTCGTTGGACTTAGAATCAGAGCGTTGCCAATCGCCATAGTCACTGTCCAGATATGCATCGGTTTTTTTTTTATGCAATTGAATTTCTTCGGCAAAGCATTGTCGTTTGGAGTTCTGTTTGTGTGCCTAGGGTTTCTGTGTTTGGACGATTTTGAACGTCGGTGGCAACGATCTGTGTGGTGGTCATATGAGTCGTAGTTAGGGCTTCGACGGCAGCGATAATCGTTAGAGACATCAAAGTCGGGGGTGCGACGACCATTATGTCAGTGGCGTTCGTGAGGGATTACGATGGTGGGAGATGGCCTTCCCATTGAAGAAAAAAAAGTTTTTGAAAAGCTCAAACTGAGCATTATCAAGTTATAGGCTATGCGACAGCTTAGTGTTTTTTTTCTTACTTTGTTTCTTTTCTTACAGCAAGCAACTCTACGGTCTAACTTTGCTATGTTCTCGAACTACTTTACCACAAATTCACTTTGCTATGTTCTACTTTACCACAAATTCTCTTGGTTTTATCCTTATGGTTTTGGGACGTGTCAAGCTTGTTACCTCGATTGCATCTCTACTTAGTGTTGGCCATTATAATGGATTTATGAAGAATTGTACTTCACCGTTGGTTCTCAACAGATTCCTTTTGGTACATCTCCACGGGATGTATGGACTGAGTGTTGGTACCCATCATGATTTTTTTTTCGCTGCAAGATTCTTCGATTTCGATCTCTTCTTTCACTCTCACAACAATGTTAAAGCATAATTGATATGACAAGGGAATAACTCAAGCCGTCAACATTGTTATTACGTAAGGGAGAATCTAGAGAGAATCAGAACAAGATTTATTATGTACACCAACGATTTGATGAAATGTTTTGAATTCATTTTCGCTTTTGAACTATAAGTTTGCTAAGTTGCGGTTGTGATTTCTACGTTGCTCACGTGGTGCTTGGGAATTTTTTTGAAGACAAATTTGTATTATGATGGTTTCTTGTAACTTTCTTTGATGAAAGCTTCTTTATATAGTGGTTAAGCATTGATTTAAGCTTCTGTCAATGATGGTTACACATTGATACATTTGACTTCTTTCTTGAGTGGTTAAGTATTGTGTTTGGTGGTTAAGTATTGGTTTAAGCTTATTGCCAAAGATGATTACACATTGATACATTTTTCTTCTTTCTTAAGTGGTTAAGTATTGTGTTTGTCTTCTACTCTTGATGGTTAAGCTTTGTTGCTTATGTTTTATGGTGGTTGAACCTTTGTTCTTGGTTTGCTTCTACCTGTTTAGATGGTCAAGCATGGCTTCTACTCTTAATGATTAAGCTTTATTGCTTATGTTGTATGGTGGTTAAGCATTTGTTCTTGATTTGCTTCTGCCTGCTTAGGGATCTTTTCTTACATATGAATCATATTAGTGATGACTTCTTTCCCACCAACATTTATTCCGATAAAGACTATTTTTTCACACACGAATTACATTAGGTGTGACTTCTCTCTCATCGACGTTGATTGGTGGTGACTTCTTTCCCACCAACGTTTATTCCAATGAAGACTCTTTTCTCACACACAAATTATATTAGGTGTGACTTCTCTATTATCGATGTTAATTGGTGATGACTTCTTTCCCACCAACGTTTATTTCGACGAAGACTCTTTTTTCACATACAAATTATATTATGTGTGACTTCTCTCTCATCAACGTTGATTGGTGGTGATTTTTTTGAAGCTTCCAAATGCGATTTTTTAGAAAGGTGGATTTTGCCTGATGAACATCCTAGCTATTTTGGATAAGCTATATTTCTACCAAATTTCTCTAACTCCTCCAACATGTTCTCCGACTTCTCCAGCATCTCTAAGTTGCATTTCAAATTATTATTTGAAAACTCAATTTTTATTTTTATTTTTATTTGTAGGAAAATAAAATTTTCTTTGTGTAACAAATTGAAAGCTTAGTAAACTTCAACTTAAGGGTGAGTGTTGGAGATATTATAAATATCTGATAAGATGTGATAGGTAACTCATTAAGAAGTTCTAGACATCTAAATATCTCATTAGATTAAGAGGTTATAAATATTTAAATATTTCATTAGGAAATCGTGATCATCGTAGTTTATCTCCAATGATTATCTTTATTTTTTTGTTATTCATATTATCTTTAAGTAGTCTCTATCCTATAAAAGGGATATTAGAAATTGTATTATTTAATTTAATCAATACAAAGTTTCTTTTACTCTCAATAAATATATTATAATTTAACATAAAATTTAAATTTTAAGGTAATTAACTTGAGAAAACAAACAGCTAAAATGTAAAAAATGGGAAAATGGCCACATAGAAAGAAAAAAAATTAAGAATTTTATAAAAGAAAAAGATATTTTTCAACAAAGAAATAATGTGTTTTAACTTTAAAAAAAACTTTTGTTTGATGGTATTAGGTTACATTTACAATAATCACATTTTCAAAAATGTTATAATTAGAATGTTATTCTTGCGTATATTTAAAATGAAATTCTGTTACATTCTATTATTTTTAGAAATATTTATAAATTTTAAAATAACTTAAATAAAAAATAAAGAAAAATAAATTTTATAAGTATAATATAAAATAACTTCTTATATTTTAAATGGAATATCACATTCTCATTTCTTATGAAAAATGAACATGTAACTTTATTGAGTATAAATAATATTAAAATTTTGACTTCTTAATAAATATGAAAATAAATATTCACCTACATATGTACAATAATAAATGAAGATGACATGAAATAAATATATTCTAAATGAATTTTAAAATATAAAATTATTATATGGTGGATTAACATACTTCCAAGGTTGAACATTTTTTCTCTAAAATTCAAACATTAGCCAATGTTGCATGATTTCTCATCATTTCCCTACTTCTTCTACATACCACGCCATTTCCAAAGGGAGGTGATATTATTTGGGTTTTATTTTTTCATCAAAGATATCTCTTGTATTATTAGTTTATGTACGAAGAAGAGTATATTATTATATGTACTCATCATGTTGAAGACATGTCGGCCAAACTCGTTCATCCCAGTCTGAGCCGAGCATAGTTTGGCCCCCTCAGCATAATACGTGGTGAGATACGCGTCGAAATCCTTAAGCAATAATGTATTCAAATATCGTACCGTATGGGCCACCGATACAGGCAAGCCCAACCTCTATAAATAGGGGAACTCACCACTTGTGTCAGGTACGCTTAATTCACCTAACACTTGCATATACCTCTGCCTATACTGACTTGAGCATTGAAATATCTTTGTAGGTACCTCCTACGGGTAACACCTCGACCCATGCCAGAAAGGAGAAGGAGAGGTTGTAATCGTTTGTGAGGATGAGATGACCAACCCCGTACTTGACCCAGGAGCTACTTCAACCCCCCTAGTCCCCCATAGGGGAGTCCTCGACACTTCAAAACATCATGCAGGAGTTATCCAAGATACGGAAGCAAAATGCTGACGAGATTGAGGCATTGAGATGGGAGAATGACGAGCTCTAAACTTAGTTCCAATGCACAGGCGCCTGTCACACAATTTCCCGATAGCCCGAACAAACAAGGGAGACCAATGTTCGAGAGGTTCGCTTTGCAGAGGTAACAAACTGCCAATTGACACCTATACGCCCCACCCCCCAAGGTGCCCTGTGTTCGAGAACATCCCTTCGTGGACAGGACAATAGAGGCCCCCTGTTGAAAGGGTGGAAAGGCGTGTACCTAGACAAGTACGACAATACTTCTGACCCCAACGAGCATCTTGCTAACTATGTCACCCAAGTGAACATATTTAGCAATGAGGACACCATTCTATGCAAAATATTCTCGACCTCCTTGAAAGGGTCAGCCCCCATTAGTACATGCAATTGCCCGCCAACTCAATTGACTCATTTACAATGCTAAAAAAGAAGTTTGACACCTAGTATTCGACCAACCGACCCCACCACCTCACTTTGGTGGCTCTTTGAACTTGTCCAGATGGTACTTACACACTTGTCAATAGTATCCACGCTAGTGTCGATCAAACTCATCAACAATTGCCCCTTACTACCTTCACCGACCAAGACTTCATCAGATCTGACCCCAAACAAAATGATCCAATGGTTATCATCATAGAGGTAGCCAACTTCGCCGTCAAAAAGGTGTTGATCGACCAAGGCTGCTCGGTCAACATCCTATACATGTCTATCTTCCTACATCTACAAATCCTAGAGACAAAGATACGCCAATGCCACAGATAATTGGTGGGCTTCTCAGGAGAGCGTGTGGACACCTATGGGTACATAAACCTCCTTACGACCTTCGGCAACTCCAACACACTCCACGCAATCTCGGTTTGCTTCTCATAGTGGCAGCTGACACCTTTTACAATGTCTTGATCAGCAGACCAGCGTTGAAAACCCTTGGTGCCATAGTCTACACCCCTCACTTGGTCATGAAGTTCCCTTCGTCAAACGGTCAAGTAGTGACAGTCAAGGCTGACCAGAAGATGGCCCAACAATGTTATATAGACAGCCTCAAGACGTCGACCAAGCCCTCTAAGGAAGGCAACATCTCAACATACGTCGAAATCTCGACTAACGTTGAGCTCGACCTAAGGCCTCTAACAACCAAGGACTCATACCTATCGAGAAGCTCGAATACATACCTTTGACCGACGAAGAGCACTGCACCTAATTAAGGGAAAGAATGCAAGGACCCCACCAAGAGTGATTGGTGTCCACCCTTTAGCACCACGCCAACTTGTTTGCATGGCAACCGTCTGACATGTTGGGGATAGATCCAAACGTCATTTGCCACCGCCTCGTACTATGCGTGGATGCTAAACCGGTAGTACAACGAAAGAGAAAGACAAGAGGCAACAAGCAAAAGGCCAAAGAACAAGAGATGGCCAAGCTAAAAGTCGACAAATTTATCCAAAAAGTCAGTTACACGACTTGGCTGTCTAACGTGGTATTGGTTAAAAAGCATAACAAGAAGTGGCGAATGTGTATCAATTACTTCGACCTGAACAAGGTTAAAAAATGCAGGGCCCACCTACCAACGGTTAATGGACAAGGTCTTCACTAATCACATGGGCCGTAATCTCGAGGTGTACGTGGACTACATGGTTGTCAAGTCTACCAGCCTCGAGGAACATATCAAAGACCTCGAAGAGATCTAAGCTCAGGTTTGAAAATATGACATGAGGCTGAATCCAGAGTCCAAAGGGCAAACTTCTTGGGCTTCATGCTCACCCATAAGAGCATAAAGGCCAACCCCAACAAGTGCAGCGCCATCATCAGAAGGAAGAGTCCACAAAATGTGAAGGAGGTATAGAGGTTGACAGAACAGCTTGCCTCGCTGTCTCACTTCCTGCCAAGGACAGCCGAGAAGGCCCGACCTTTCTTCCAACTCTTGAAGAAGTCAACCTCTTTCCACTAGAACGATAAATGTGAAAAGGTCTTCCAAGACTTTAAACAGTTCTTAGCCTTGCCACCTGTCTTGACAAGGCCGGTGGAGGCTAAAACCTATATCTATACCTAGCCGTCTTCAAACACTCCATCAACATTGTAGTGGTCCAAGAGGTCGAAAAGACACAAAGCCCCGTATACTGCATTAGTAGGATGTTGCATGGCACAAAATCTCAATATCAAATGATAGAAAAACAAGTCCTTACATTCATCGCCTTGGCTCGGCGGTTGCACCCTTACTTCCACTCAATGGTAGTCTAGACTGACCACCCCATCTAACAAGTGCTGCAAAAGCCCGAGTTGGCCGGAAAGATGACGACGTGGTCGGTAGAACTATCTAAGTTTGTCCTCAAGTTCGAACTAAGAGGAGCCATCAAGACCTAAGCATTGGTTGACTTCTTGGTGGAAATGATGTTTCCCCTAGAAGAAGACCCATGGTGGGTCTCAAGGATAGTTCTTCAAATCCAAAGGGTGGGGGTGTCAAGATCATCCTCGAGGGTCCCGAGGGGGTAACTCTTGAACACTCGCTTAGGTTCAATTTCAAAGCCTCCAACAACCAGGCCAAGTATGCGAGACTTGACCTAGAGCGAGAGGTTGGAGCGCTACAAATACGCTGCCACACCGACTCTCAGCTAGTGGCAGAACACATCAAGGGGACGTATCAGGTTAAGGATCCCTTACTCCTCAAGTACAACCACCAAGCCCAAACCACACTTCAAAGGTTTGACAAGAGAAAAGTCTAACATGTCCCTCACACCAACAACTCTTGTGTCGATACCCTTGGGAAGTTGGTTGCGACTAAGGTTCCCTTTTGCTACACATTTCTCCATAGGGTCCTATCATCGCCAACGATGGACAAGCCAAAAGTACTGCACGTCGAGGTCGAGGTAAGGAGTGGATTAGTCCCATATGGAATTATTTGAAGCACGAAACCTCTCTTGAGGATAAAGCCGATGTGGCCAAGGTACGACAGACGACCAGTTGATACCTCATTAAGATCTATCACCTATACAAAAAAGAGGGTTCTCCACCCTCCTAAGATGCCTAACAAAGAGCTAGGCATATTGCATCTTAAATAAGATCCATAGAGGCATCTACAGATTCCACTCAAGTGGAAGGACCATGGTGGCACGCATACTAAGGGTCGATTACTATTGGCCAACGACGACAGATGATTGTTAACTCTATGTCCACGATTGCTAGGAGTGTCAAGCCCACAAACTCGTTGACCACTCCCTCGTCAATGAACTACAACATGTCACGACCCTTCTCAATGTGGGACATGGACATCCATGGACCGTTTCCCATGGCAAAAGAACAAGTAAAATTCCTGGTCGTCGACATAGACTACTTCACGAAGTGGATCAAAGCCAGACCCTTGACTAAGATCACCACTTAGAAGGTTCAAAGATACGTATGGTAGAACATCATATGTAGATATGGAATCCCCAACTTGGTGGTCACCAACAATAAGACCCAGTTCGTAAGCAAAACCCTGTGAGAATTTTACTAAAACTTACCGATCACGCACAAGGTGACCTCGATCGAACACCCCTAGGCAAACGACCAAGCTGAAGCTACCAACAAAATCATCCTAGGCAAGCTTCGACTATGACTAGGTAGAGCCAAAATTATGGGTCAAGCAATTACCCAGCATCCTATGGGCTTACCATTGCTCCCCCATAATCTTCCATAGGAGAGACCTTGTATCAGCTAACATTTGGGGTCGACACCATGATTCCAGTCGAAATCAGAGAACCTTCACTAAGGAGGATCTCCTTCTACCCCATAAAAAGCCCATACTCCCTGCGAACAAATCCAGATCTAGTGGAAGAAGTTAGGGAACAAGCATACATAAGGCAAGAAGCCTACAGATAGAGGGCGACACGCAAATACAACTCCAAGGTCCGACCTCGAGATCTCGACAAATCCAAGTTGGTATGGTGGAACACAAGAGACATGAGAAAGAAAAAAAGAAGAAAGGAAGCTCGCAACCAACTAGTAAGGACCTTTCCAAATTCGAGAATCCTTCGATAACAACGCATATCGCTTGGAACAGTTAGATGGCACAATCATCCTAAGGACGTGGAATTCCACCCACCTCAAGTACTACTTCAATTAGCTTAGCGATGTACTCTCTTTCCTATCTTGGTCGTTGGCCCCTTAAGAAAGCATTATAAAAGGGCACTTTCAGCTAGGAAAGTTTTTTAATGTGACATCTTAAATAACTAGCCTCTCCTGTTTATTTTTTCGAACACGCTTTCATCGAGCATCCCTGGGACCACTCGATTCCAAGCACGAACACGCTCAAGCACCCGAAGGTGCATGCCTTCGTCAAGCATCCCTTGGACCACTTGGTTTCGAGCTTGGAAACGCTTAAATATGTTGGGTTACTTTTTAGGCTCCCAACTATGTGGACAAAAGTTCAATACTCTCAAGCTCGCCAGCAGGTCTCTCTTATAAGAGGAGAAAGGGTTAGATTAGGGATTGAAAGAGAGTGGACTTTTACAACCAAAAGAGATATAAGAGAGAGTAGGAGAGAAAGAGAGAAAGTAAGTGTTATATTTTCATCTCTATACAGAATAGTCACGTGAAAATCGCGATATCTACTTTGTTAACTGTTGGATCGGGCTAGAAATTCAACAACAGGTTTAACGCACGTTGTTCTACATCTTAACCATTCGAATCTTTATTTGGAGGTATATGGTGTGAGAAATCATGGTCACACAGTAGCACAATTTTGTGAATTCTTTACTTTCTTGTTCCTTATTTCTTATTTTTCATTTGTAAGTTTTGCTTGCTTGCTTGTGTTAGCTGGTTGCATGCACGAGTTGTGCTCTTGATTGAACACTCGTGTATCTTTATTTGATTATAGTAGATTGATTTTTTTGGTCTAAACCTGTGAGTTTTACCACTCACATTGAAGGGGTTTTTCACGTTAAAAATCTTGATGTCTCTTGTGAGATTCTTCTTGTTGTTGCTACCATTTTTATTTATGATTATTCCTTATAAATTCTTGCAAGGAGAATTTATATCCACTACATTATGACTACCTGCATTATTGGTTTTTCTAGTGTATTATTGGTTTTTCCCATCAAAATACTCAAACACTCATAGGTGCACGCCTTTATCAAACACCCCTCGTATCACTCGAATTCGAACACAGAAATGCTTATTCACCCAAAGATACACGATTTCCTCGAATCCAAGTACAGAAATGCTCATGTACTCATAGGTGCACGATTTCATCAAGCACACCTAGAAACACTCGGATTCAAGCGTAAAAACTTTCATGCACCCAAAGACATGCTTTCATCAAGCACCTCTCCAACTACTCGATTTCAAGCGAGAAATGCTTAAGTACTTGAAAGTGCACGTTCTCTTCGTACACTCGTAAACTCAGCAAATAAATATAATCACCCCGTTCTTCACATGAGATATCCTGTACCATTAGTTATATGCGAAGAAAAGTATATTATTATATTAAATTTATAATATTTCAGGTTATGATACTTAAAAAATAAAAAACCACATGGTTATCAACAAAGACCACCATTGTCATGCAATAGTTCCCTAAAGGTGATACTTGTCTCATCTAATGTCTCTTTTACACTACGTGCAAATGAACAGTGACTTTCAGGTTCCTTCTTCACAATCTTTCCCTCGTTTTGTGGCCAAAAGCAAAGTTGTGTGCTCCACTTTTCATCTTGAAATATTTCCTTTTTGTCAACTTTGTATAGATAGTGCATTGTTTCATTTCTAAGCGGTGAAGTTAAGAATATGCCAATTTCCACATTAAATGGCCGACAACAAACTTTTTTTCTTTTTTCTTGAACTTGTTAGTTATCACCCAAAAACACATACATGCAACCTCCGAAATCCGAATAAAACGTTAAACGATGCTGCAAAATAATTGCTATTGGAATACATTCCACGCATAACAAATTAAGTGCCGGTCAAAATTCGGCCACAGAATAAACCCCTTTTTCATTTACATAATTAAGAGTATTATTACACCACATAGAACAGAACGTTCTGTCTGCAATGAAAGAATTTGATCCCATCCACATGCTGCGCGGTACTATTAGCAAATAATTATATTGTTTATGTGAATGATCAAATAAATATTTAATTTTTAGACTATCTATTCAAAGATATTAATCTTTTAAATAAATATTTGTTCTAAAGTGATATCGCAGAATCATAGTAATGGACGGAGATAGCTTGATCCTTCAAAAAGTTGGAACCAAATATGTAGTTCCATTTTTTGGAGATCATTCAAAAAGTGGGCATCAATTCCACTTAATACAATGTGTATGCCTCAAGAAAATTTCAATTATTCATTAAATAAATGGACCAGCCTATATTCTTAACTGTAACTTATATTTGGGTGATTGGGTCCCTTTAGTTTCAAATTATAATGAGAAGACTTTGCAGAACATATATTCACATCCTTATTGACACAGTCTATAGAAAATTAAATTATTTCTATATATCATATGAAAAATTGGATATACATTCACAATATAATTTTTTTATATTATTATTTAATTATAAATTATTATGTATGATAAATTTATTATTTTTAATAATTATATTTTAAAATTATATCAAATACGATTTTAGTTAATTGATATTATAATGTATGTGAATATTCATTAAAGTCTATAATATAAAATTATTTTAATATTATATTTCAACGATGGACATTTCATAAAATTCTTTGTTTTTATTCGTTCTTAAATTATATTTTTTATTTTTATAATTTTTTCACTCTCTATATACGTAATAAAATACATTTTTAATCTCATAAAATATGTCACTTTTTGCTTTCGTCTTTTTTTTTAACATAATTTTTAAAACTTAGCGATAATGTGATATGTATTTAGTCATGTCCATGTCACTTTAAAATTATTGATGTGATATAACTAAATACATGGTATATTATTAAAGATTATTAACTTTTGACATTTTTATATAAAAATTAAAAATATTATATATATATATATATATATTCTTATGATTTTTATAATTATTTAAATATTTATTTTATTTTATACATCAGTTGTATAGGTTAATAAAGTAGAAATAGAAATTTTCTAACGTGATAAATGCTTTTTATAAATTTAATACAACAAATTCTTTCTTTCTAAATAAAAAAAAATATTCTAAATTTATTAACCTAAGTTTGTTAACAATAATTATCTTAAATTTGTTATAATAATAATATAAAAATTATTTCTTTTTTATTATAATTGTAAATCATTATTATAAAAATAAAATTACACATTTGTTATGATTCAATGATTAGTATAAAAGAAATGTTATGGATTTGAATCTCTCAACTACACTAAGAAGATATTGTTAGCATAGCATTTCACATCTCTCATGTATTTCATATGTGAGTTATACCTTTCAGCCCAGTGGTAAGCATTTGTTTTTAGAAGTATTAATTTTAGAAGTATGGTATGGTATTTTATAAATGATTTAGAAGTATTGATTTTATTTAATTGAAAAAGTAGATTTGTTTTTAGAGTGTAAATAAAATATATAATAATTAATTATAATTCCTACCGTAAAAACCAATTCTAAAAAAAAAAGTTAAAATTTTCACTTATTAACTCTAATTCTATTCACCACAAAATTGATTTTAGCCATTACAATTTTACAATCGAATACACACTTCCATACAAACCAAATGGAAATTTCCCCAATACATCCATCAAAGTCAAGGTAAACAAAAATATTTTGTGTTAGTAGACAACACCATGTTCCCAATTTTAGTATAGACAACAAAAAATTAGGGGAAATGATTGAATTAACTATTTTATTCTTGTCTAATGAGCAACATATGTTCCTATTGGCATAAGACATAAGAGTATACAGTCAATCAAGAAAAAGATATCATTGCCATAAATATACTTAGTGACTCATTCTCCAATCTTATTGAGATAGAATATGTGATGGATATCCTGCATTTACATCTTTACTTCAAAATATAATATCCATTTTTTTTCACCATTACTTTAAAGATAATGATTAAAGAATTAGTGATTTTTTTAAAATTAAAACAATTAATATCAAAGATACACTGCAATTTTTAATAAATCAATAGGATTGAGTTTAATAAAAGAAGCTAATCACCCTGATAAATTAATATCAAAAAGAAAATTATATTTTTTAATAAGATAAAAGGACAAATATTAATGAAATTGATACAATAAATTAAAATTTCTTATACTTTTTTCTCTCTAGTAATCCTCTTAGTTAACTAAAAATATTAATGATTTTTATATATTTAAAATATTATATATGATTACTTTTTTATTTGATATTAGAAAAATTATTAGTTTTTGTAATAACTTCTTTACAATAATATTTAAAATAATTTCTAGTTAGTTGATAGTGTAAAAATTTATATAAAAAGTATATCAAAATTAAACTTTAAGTATATCTAAACCCTAAAAGTAAAGGAACACAAAGTGAAATGATTTTTTAAGTTATTTAATATGAAAAATAAAAATAAAAAGAAAAAAATTTTGGATGTGTAAAAAAGAGAAAAAAAACATGTATCTAAAATGACAAAATCCTTAATGAGAGGAGAAACATGATAAAAAATAATAATGTTAATTTAGTTTTATTATAATGAAAAACCTTATTTTCATCAAACACTTCCTCTTCAATTTGTGCTTGACCAAAATTGTTGAGTCTTCCCTATTAACTTTCTTTCTTCTTGTGATTATTTTCTTTGTTGTTTTTAGTTTAAACAAAGAAATCATTGCTCTCAAGAGTATACATTAGTAGTGAAAAAGGCAATTATTTTTACAATTTAAAAATATTATATATTTATTTTTTACTTGATTACTTTTTTATTTGATATTAGGAAAATTATTAGTTTTTAAAATAATTTCTTTACAATAATATTTAAGATAATTTCTAATTAGTTAATAGTGAAATAATTTTTTAAGTTGTTTAATATAAAAAAAATGAAAAGAAGAAAATATTTGGATGTGTAGAGAAAAGACACTTTTGTCTAAAATTACATGAATTCCTTAATAAAAAAGAGAAACATAATAAACAAAATAATTTTAATTTAGTCTTAATATAATGAAAATATTTTTTTCCCATTAATCACTTTCTCATCGATTTGAACTCAACCAAAAGTGCTGAATCTTCACTAAGACTTTCTTTCCTTTATTTTCAGTTTAATCAAATAAATCATTACACTCAAGAATATACATAATATATGTATTGACAGTAAAAAAAATTCTTTTAAAATTTTTATCTAATCATAAATTACATTAAGAAAAAATTTTAATTAGTTGATAATGTAAAAAAATTTATATTAATAATGCATGTCAATTAAGTTCTAACAATTTTATTATAATATATTAACAATATAAATTATCATATTATTAAAAAGGGTTGATTTTGTTAATACTTAAAAGTTATTAGGATTATTTTTAATTAGTTAATTAATAATATAAAAAATTATAACCCGTAAACTTATTTTTTGTTTATTTAATAAAATTGAAATGTTCATCCAAATTCATCTCAAACGTAAAATTATGTTAAAATGTGTCACTGAAAAAGTAATTTTCAATATAAACCAAAGGGACTTTTAATTGGGTAATAATTTTGGGCAATAGAGGAATTGTGTCATCTAACTTTCATTATCCATTATATCTCTGAATCACAATTCACTAAATTAATTTTAGATGAATTTATTTTAGTTAACTTGGATTTAGTTAAAAGTGAGTTTATCGTGAAGTTGTGCATGTGCTTGATTAATTTTATTTAAAAAGTGATTTTAGAAAAACATAATATTAATTACAAATAAGTTTTAAATACGTAATTTAGAAAACGAGAATGAGTTTAGATTTTTTTAAATAAAATAATCTTCTTTCTTCAACTATTCCCTACAAATATATTTATTCATGTTATTTTATTTTTTTCCTTTTTATAGATAAATTAAAAGTAATAAATATATGATATTTTAAATTTTCAAATATTTATTTGTGATTTTAGATATTTATTAGTTTAACTTATTTTTATATTAAATAATATAAGTCATAAATTACCGTTGTGCTTCAAATAAAAAGGAACAGAAGTGAAAGTAAAGGCAACAGTGGTTGTTATTGAAATACTTGTGTTTTATAAATAGATGGTTAAATGCAAGTTGAATTTTTTAACAGGAAAGTTTAACAAAAGGATATTTTGACATGAACCATGGTTGAAGCCGAATTCACCTTAAAATTTTTCAAAAATGTATTTATTTGTCAGACATCATTAAATAAGAATATGTTTGATTTTGAATGCTACACACATGTATTTGGAAGGAGTAAAAGTCCAACTTAAACCACATAATAATGGCAAATGGGTCCATAGGGCTTCACAATAGATTAGGATAAATAGGCTGTGGGAATGGAGTAAAGCAGATAGTAGGTCTTGGGGCTTCGCAATAAAAAGGTTGATACTTAACCTCAAACTAACTATTTAGACTTGAATAGTAGATAATCAAATCTATCTAATAAAACATAATCGAAATTTAATTATAATATAATTTATGTATTTAAACATATTTATTTACTATACATTTTAATTATATAAAAAAACATTTATTTCGTATGATGTACAAACTAAAAGAGGTTAGTGATTAATAATAAATATATTAATTTAAAAATTAAATTAATAAAAAGTTAAAAATAAATAAATAAACAAAACCCTCATTTTTGTCCCTCTTCAATTTATTTTTTCTAATCTAAATGTCTCCCTTGGGCCTTCTTCCTTGCCGCTCGTTAAAATACCCAATCTAATTCTTTCACGTATTTCTCACGTAACAAGTTGACATAAATTTGAAAGGTTGTTTCAAAGAGCAACCTCTTTTCTTCCCTTCCTCTGCCTTCTTACTCTTCACACCCCTCTATTTTTAAAATTTTAGATAATTTACCCTTAATCATACATCCCTTCCTTTTTCAAGAACTTCTCTTTTTCCCTCCCTCCACTCACAAGCACTCCTTCACCCGACGCTCTCTTCCTTTCTTCAATATTCACACTTCTTTTTATCTTCTCACTCCTTGTACAAGCATTGCTTGGAATATTTTATTTAGCAATTTTTAACTTGTTAATAAATCATTTAACAAAAAAATTACACATCAGAAACTAATTTTTATATGAATACAAAAACTAGATTTTGTATAGTTTTATGATTTTGTATAGTTTTATGTTACCAAAAATAGTGTCAGTTAAAGGCATCTTCGTAAAAAAAAAAAAAGGGGTAATGCGGAGAGCAAGCAGAGGGGGAGAATAGCAGGGGCTGGAAGAGAATGATGTGGGTCTCCAGTAAGCCTACTCTCAAATGCCAACAATGTATTAAACCAAAGAGTGACATTCTTGATTTTGAAACTCCTCGTGCAACCCTGCAACAATTTTGTGCAGGTGATGGTGACACAAAAGAAAGAAAAAAATATGAACATACAACCCGGTCGAGTCTTGCATATCACCAATACATAAATTCTAACTAAACAGTCATTTCATGTAATTCAAGCACCTATTCGAACCTAAAATAAGTATGGAAGTGATCATCAGACTACTAACTTATAAGTAAAGTGAGAAACAAAATTAACAGACTTTCGCTGGAGAGGCTTAAAACTTATTTTAGTGCATGATTGAAAACAATTCTAAAAATAATATTTTTAAAATTCTTCTAAAAGAAATAATTATTTCTTTAAAACAAACTAATTTATTTATTATTTAATTTCTAATCTTATTATTTATTTATTAATGATATGACACATTCTTTTACAACGGTTCTAATGTGAAATGGTCAACACTAATATATTTCATACCTAAATGCACATTGAAGAGTCCTTAAGATTTGATCTGTGCTATCTCTTTTTTATAGCATTCCAGTACTACATTAAACTAAAGCAACTTTAAAACCAAAACAAAAATGTTTCCTTATGCATGCTGGTTTACTTAAAATCGTAAAGTAAATTAAACACGCTTTGTAATGTGATTTTATAACTATTTCAAAATTATATTGTCTTGTCAGCTGTCACATTTCCATGCATCTTAATTTGAATGTGAACATGACATCATTGACTATTTACTCCTTGCTTGTCTTTCTTCCCAGCAAAAATTACTTACATTTGCTTAATGAAAAGTACGAACACTAGGCAAAATTCCAAACTTCGTAACCCTCTTAAAAGTCCCAAGAGTCCCTGCGCCAGCAATCTGGTCAACAAGGTGCATCTAGAAACACAGCACTCTTCAAACATAACTATTATGTGATAAATATCAAAGATGACAATGGGTTTCCTATGATAAACTCAATCATATGATCTCATCCCACTACTCGGATACAGAATATTGTATGAGATATATTCAAACAAATTAAAAGCTCTAAAACTAGGCAGGAGAAACTACAGACGCTGCCTTAAAAAATTCAGCAACTTTGACCATTTGGGTTGGTGCAAAATTTTACCTAATGTTTCAGTTATGTATACAATTCTATTCATCCCCGTGCTTTAGCTTTCTCTTCTGCTTTCTATGCTGATCACGCAAGCCTGGAACAACATCAGAATTTTTAGTTTTTTAACTGACTAGAAGCACAAATATTACTCAGCAAAATTAATAAATTAAATAGTAAGATATTTAAGACCAAAAACTTACGTTTCTTCTCATCTTTTCGCTTTCTTTTTAGATTCTCCACATTTCTCTGTTTTCCTGCCAAATCCTTGACGTCCATTCGCACCTGTGAGAAAAAAGGGTGATAAGTAAAAAAATTTTATCACATCACATATGATAAATTGGGTTTAAAAATAAATTTTAGATGTAAAAATTGGCTCTAGTCCTCATTCTTGTTAAGTTATTGTACATGTTGGTGTGATGTCTTCAAACTCTTTTTTTTACTACTTCGTCCCTATATATAAGATCATTTTAAATAATTCATAAGAAATAAGAAAGTTGGCTAATGTAATTAATAACATTAAATTCATTAACAATTTATATTATTATTCCAAAATCATTCTTAAGATTATTGGGACTCCTCATCTCATTCTTTTCACGTAACTTTTTACCTAATTATTTAACCAGTGCTAGTCATCTTCTGTAATCCTCACAAGAAAGAGAGTGAATTTATCTTATTAATTTATAACATTTATTGTTTACTGACTGAAGAAGTTATAAAATAATTAAGGATATTTTGATCAAAAAATAATTAATGCAAGAGATAATTTGAAAAAGGGACGAGCAAGTTTCTAAAACAGGTATTATACATAGGAATGAAGGTAGTGCTATCCTGTGCCATGGCACTAAACACTGATGTAAAATTTGCTTTCTGACTAGTGATTATCTAGTGCCAGAGCATCAAAAATCGGTGCCATGGCACTAGGGTGTAAATTCACTATTATAAAAGAGCAAGAAAGTCAAAAAGGAAGAATCAGCCCCCTAAGGGGTTTTTGCAGCCTCCAAGGCAGGTAAACACATCTTTGAAACTCCAGTTTTGCATTTTCTTGGAGCCTGGTTTGACAGGTTGCACTCCACTTTACTTATGTTTCAGTTTGGGCCACTGAATGTGATCCTTCTTTATTCCTATATTCGCCGGATTCTAACCTTGCCTATGCATTAGTTTATGTGGATGGCATAATTGTTACAAGCAACAATTCTGCTCTTCTTCAACAGCTAATTTCCAAACTTAATTCAGTATTTTCTCTAAAGGAATTGGGTGACTTGGATGTTAGAATCCAATTGCAAGATATGACACTTGAGTTTCACATTGAGAGTATGAGATTCTAGTGTGGGGTTTATAAAGCCTTGGACTTTTCAACTACAACAACTAGCTTTTGTAGGATTGAGTTCAGCTCAAACCCACGTTCTTAAGATGATATCAAAATCTATTGAAGTGATTATTGTTAGTCTTATTGGGCCATTAGCTATCAGGCCATAATCAGACCTTGATTCGCATCTACTCCAGATGACAGACTCTCAATATTTCTGGTAACTACTGAGGTCACCTGGATTCAGACTCTGCTTTCTGAATTGGGTGTTCAACATTCAGTTCCCAACATTTGTGATAATTTGAATATGGTGGTTCTTGAACACAACCCTGTTTTGCATGCTTACACCAAAGATATGGAGCTCTACCTTTTCTTCATTTGCAAAAAGGCTCTCAGCAAACAGATTTGAGTCCTCCACATTCTTGCAGAGGATCAATGTGCAGACATCCTTATCAAAGCTCTCTCCCCTACTTGTTTTGCTGTGTTGAGGTCCAAGCTCAGCATGGGTGATTCTACTGTATCTCCTCCCTCCTAAGCTTGCAGGGGTACTAGAGTTAGCTATGTCTCATACGATTTTACTGTATTCATTGTCATAGATCCCACATTGACTAGTGAGATGGTTTGAACAGAGTATATAAATGGAGACAATCCTCACCTTACAAGCTGATTTTGTATGGTTGAGTATGGCCCAAATCCACATTCTTAAGATGGTATCAAAGCCTATCCTAAAAATTATTGTTGGACCTATCGGGTTACCCACTTTCGGATCATAATCGAACCACCCACAAATGTCCAATCCTGCAAATTTCACCTTGAGATGTCCACTCCTCGGCGTGAGGGGATGTGTTGGACATCTTACATCGACTAGTAAGATGCCTAAATAAAATATATTAGGGACAATCCCCACCTTACATGTTGGTTCTACAGCATGTTGGTTCTACAGGACTGAGTTAAAGTCGTATTCACATTTTAAGATGGTACTAGAGTCTATCTTAGTGATTATTGTTGGACTTATTGGACCACCCACTATCTAGTTATCCAATCACCTGCATATATTCATTCCTGAAAACTTCATACCTGAGATGACCAGTTCTCTATGAGGGAGAGTGTTGGATATCTCATATCAACTAATGAGATGGTTTGAATAAAATTTATAAGTGAGAAGCAATCATCACTTTACTTGCCAATTTTTTAGAGTTGAGTTAAGCCTAAAGTCACATTCTTAAGATTTGTTTTCTCTTTGGGCCTTGTGCCTTTATTAGTTGTTTGGGTCCAGTCAATCTATTGGACCTCGATCTGTTTAGTAAGCCATTTATAGCTGACTCTTCTTCACTATAATCATCTTGAATTTAGTAGTAACAATTCAGTTAGATTTCAGTTATGAAATTTTCTCCCCACTCTGAATTTCAATAGAGCTTGAAGGAGGAAGGTGATATAGAATTTAGGTGGGAAAGGGAAAGAAACAGAACAAAAGAGGGGAAGAGAGAAGAATAACATAATAGACAGAAGAGAATCAGAGATTCATTATTATCAAGATACATTATTCAATTCTCTGTTTATTGTGTGTTTAATATGGTATCAGAGCAAGGTTTTACTATGCCATGTGTCATGTGACTGAGAGTCGTCGTCTGAGGTTATTGTCGCCGCTATCCGCTGTCGTCCACCACTGTAATCCTCCAGTTGATACAGGGTTAAGTTAGTCGTGAGCTGCTGTGACTGAGAGTCGTCATCTAAAGATATCGCCTCCGCCGTCTGCCGCCAGAATCCTCTAGTTGATACAGGGCTAGGTGCGCCATAAGCTGCACCACAAAACCCAAAAGTTTCAAGGTCAGAAGTCCCTCCACACACCGCCATGCACCGTCCCCATAGCTCAGGGTCTACCGACACGTGAACCTCACACACCGCCTTCCAAACCCCTGTTCTCCGCCGCTAGCTCATCGTTCTATTCGTCGGCCCCTTTCCTACCTATTCCAACCCTCAAAAGCTTGGTTGGAAGTGTTGTGGCTTGTAGATATGAGTTTCTGTGTTATTGTTTCTTTGAAATTGCAGTGTTTAAAACTGTTCCCTTTCGTCCTCTCTTCACTGTTTGAGGTTGAAAATGGTCACTACCAATTCTTTTTCTCAAGGTTTTGTTATCTCTATTTTGGGAACCCTAACTAACACAACGGAGAAACTCAACTAGAAAAATTATAGAGCCTGGTCAGACTCAGTTGAGTTGTGGTTTTTGGGACAAGAGTTTCATGACCATTTGGAGAAACAAGAGGCTGAAATATCAGAAGAAAACAGAGCTCCATGTCTGAAGCTTGACTATCAACTATGTGTCATTTTGTGACAGTCTGTTTGTTAGCCTTGAATTATTAGAAATCTTAAGGTCATTCAAGACCTGCTACTTTTTGTGGAAGAATGCTAGAGATGTTTTCGCTAACAGGTTCAACATCTGTTTGATTCAACTCAAGATATTGTTTCTCTTCAACAAGCCAACCATGATATGGTGTCGCACATAGCCAAAGCCAAAGCTGCTGCTGAAGAATTGAAAGATTTACTTGTGTGTAGCTCTATTGAGGAAACAACAAAGAAAATTGACAAACTAATAATGGTTTTGATCCTGCGAAGTCTGCATCCTAAGTATGAGTATGTTTGTGATCAAATCTTGTCAAGCGAGCAGATTCCCTCTATGAACAGCCTAGTTACTAAGCTTCTTCGAATTCCTACCATAATGAAAGATGATGGTATCGCTGTTAAAAATTCCGTTATGGTAGCCTCTCGTGGTAGAGATAGAAGCGATCGTAATAGTAGAGGAATGTTACGAAATGGTAGAGGTGGTCGTGATAAGCTTATTTGCTTACACTATGGAAAAGAAGGACACCTACAAAATAGATGTTATGATCTAGTTGGTTAGCCAGACAAAATTGTAAATATATCTTCGAGTGATATCTCTTCAAATGGAAGGAGTGGATCTCAGTATCAGGAGTTCCTAGGGCTAAAGTCCAACAACCACGCCCAATCTTCTGCATCCCCAAGTGTTTCAACTGCATGCATTTCTCATTCCATGGGGAGTCAAGGTCCATGGATAGTCAACTCAGGTGCTTCTTATCACATTGCTTCTAATCGTGGATTTCATGAGAGAACCAAATACATTGAGATTAACTGTCACTTCGTATAGGATAAGTTGTTGGCCAAAGAAATCAATACAAAATTTGTCAACTCGAGTAATCAACTTGCTGACATTTTAACTAAAGCTTTAAGGGGACCATAGAGACAATTTATATGTTCCAAGCTTGGAGAATATAATCCATATGCTCTGGCTTGAGGGGGAGTGTTGGATATATTACTGTATATGACTGTCCCACTATTGCTTCCTACTATAACCTTACTTGTCTCTATATCTTTACTTTTCTTGTAAGCATAATTTTCTTGTGTATATGTTGATGTATTATGCTATGTTGTATAAGCAAAACCCTATATAAATAAAACTCAAAATGTGTATCAAGATACACAATTAAGTTCAGTGTGTTTAATACATTTCAAAAGGAGGAGAATCTCTCATCATCCCTTACACCTTCATGGAGTTTCTTCTTTCCCTTTCTGGTTTATATGCTTTTAGGTTTTTATTCATATTTAGTTAAACCCCTCTTTACTAGAGGAATGATGTCATTTGGTTATTGTTAATGTTATAACCTTGATTGAGTTATTCTATAAACATTTCCCCTTGTTGAGTATCAATTGTTATGCTTAATGTTTTAGATGATTGATCACCATTCAAATGTGTGGGCTCATATTTATGCCAGGGATTGGGAGATCCGAGTATGCTTCTTGCATTTGGTGTCATGAATGAAGTTAATCTAGGGATAGATAACTTTGTGTGGTATGCACTTAAAAATTCATTGGGATTCATGACCTTGTTTTGTTAATTTGACCCAAGGAATTAGGCTTGCTAACAGAATTTAGGTAAGGTTGTTTCACCAAAGGAATTTGGTTTATAACTAATTTAGGAAATTTGACCATCAACAAAGAAATTGGGAGTAGGATAACAAAGTTAAAGGTAACTCAAAAGGTGCTTTATCTATGAAGCGCTCGGATTCATAATCAAGAGAAATCTGACCCCTGTATTTTTATCTTTATTTATGCCTTCTTAAAGTTTGCTTAAATTCCTAAAAGAAAAATCCAAAAAGAGATGTTTTGAGCTGCCTTCGTACCAAATATATCTAGATAGTAGTTCAACTTGGAAGTGGTACCTAGACATAGGCCCTATTTGGATAAACTTCTCCATAGTACTTGTAAGAGAAGAAAATAAGATAAAAAAAATGGATTGAGCTTCTCCCATGAGCTAAAATCAACTTATACATTTTACTTTTATAGAAGCTTGCTCATCTACTCCAAAAAGCTGAAGTGTACAAGTTGATTTTAGTTTATAAGAGAAGCTTAATTCAATTTACTTTTTTTTTTTTTTTTCCATATAAATATTTATAGATAAGTTTATCTAAACAAGATCATAATTCCTATGAACAATACTCGGTACTAACCATTTTACTCTACACTAAACTCTGTACACTTGCCAATTTCCCCGTGTTAGCAAGGGGCAAAAAGAAAAACAAAACAAACAAAAATCATTAGCTCAATCTTAAAGTAAGCTGAATATTACCCTTCTACTAAACAGAAATTCCTGACATTTCTGCCAAGAAACTAGCTCCACTTTTTCAAAAAATGAGTTAAATTTTGATCCACTAGTTATATAAAACTGCTATACACTATCAACAAATTATAGGCTACAACATTATTAGATTTTAATTGGATAGTTATAACCAAAGTCAAATTATTTCAACAATGTGGGTATGTGGCAATACACGAGCAGATGATAGTGGAAAATTGTTCACAATGACATAAAATCAAAATTTTTAAATCAAATTATGTGTGTGTGTGTAGCTATCATGTTTCCTAGAATTAGAACAGTTCAGCCAAGAGCATTTTTCATATCAAATATTATGAAATGAAAGGCCAAATGTAGAAAAGGGAGAAGGGGAAAAAAAGGAAGAATAATACAAATTTCACTGTCACATATTTGACATTTACAACCTTATGAGATATAATAGAAATAGACAATAAAGAAAAAGCATCCTCAATTTATCAGGCAGGCAAATCTCATATTTGAAGTCAGAATTTTTATCATCCATGACAGTCCACAAAGCAGAAAAAAAATGTACAAAAAATGGTAAAACATTCTATCTACCTCTTCACCAGCACTTCGAAGTGCCTGAAGTGCTTCCACACAATCTTGACCAATCACAACCAATTTTCCCCTTTTGCCTAGTCCCGAACCCTGGTGATCACTTAGTTTTTGCTTTGCTAATTGCTGCAATTGCTCCTGCATGAGGGGTGTGACACCAGCCTGGAAAGAGAGTATTACATTAGAGTTTTGTCCTCAAACCTTCAAGGTAAAAGTTGAAAGGAATAGAAACAATCGAAAAACACGTTCCCAATAATGTTTTTTCCTGATCAATTTTAAAATATTAAGGCATCTCATGTTGACATTTACCGGTAAGCATCACAGCCCGAGGCATTATCCAACACAAAAATACCAATAATCCTTTCTTATTATAAAGAAAATATTAAACTTATCCAGGTTGCAAATTCAGAGGTAACAAATGGATTAGAATATAAGAACAATTTATTTTATTGAAGACAATGGAACACATATGGGCCACATTTCTGGTGGCATGGTAGAAGTTTTTAAGTCCTTAGATCAATTGCATCTTCAGTCCCAAATTGCAACTTCATCCCAATTACTAGTAGTAGTAGTCTAGTAGAGACAGCCCAACCCAAGATCCTACTTTGGGACGACTGGAATACCCTTTTGCTCTACCTCCTGCCTTCTTGTAAACAGGCAATCACTATGCTACTTCTAGATATCATAAAAAAGTAAGTGTCAGAAATAAGTACAATACCCCTGCTAAATACCGATGCGAAAATGTTTTAGATTGTAATGGACGTGAAATCAGCATATTGAGCTCCTGCAATTGTAATGTTTGAGAAAAATTAAATAATTTGGAAAAGGAGGGAAAATAATGGCTATACATCATTTCATTTTTTTTATAAAAAAAAGTGAGTATCAAACCTCCTGCAATTTCTTCAATTGTCTAGAGCTGGCCTTCATTTGCTTATGTTTGTTCACTTGTTCCTCTTCACTGTCATAATTTTCTGTAACTAATTCCACTGAGCTAGCATTCCGATCAAACCAGTTTTTCTCAGCTTTTTCCTACAATAAGAAAAATAGAATTCACACCAAAAAGTTCACATATCTGGTCAAAAATAGTTGAAGCATAATATTCCTAAGTCCTAACAAGGAAAAAATAGACAAGAATAAGATAACCTAACAAATATACAACCATAACTATTAGACTCAATCAGAAATTATTAATTAACAAAGCAAAACAGAAATTTAACTGTTTAACCTGAAAAAGAAAGGACAAACAAAAAATCTGCCAGAACAGGCACTTGAATTCAAAATCATTTTAAATCATATACACAAAAAATGACAAATTCCAAGGTGACCAAGTAACTAACATGGGTTGCATGAATAAAGTCCAAAAGCTTATCAGTATGAATTCAGGTGAAACTGTATACCTGGGAATCCTTCCTTGTTATCTTGTCTATTTGACGTGCAAGAGACAATCGTTTAAGGACCTCTGGCATGTAAGAGTTCTCTAAAGGAAACCGCTGAAAGGTATCCTGTATATATGACCAAGACAATATATAGACATTTAAATTAGTTAATTGTTTTGGTCTAGATGAAACAGCATAAATTACTGACTTATTTCAAGTAAAAGATATTTAATTTATTCCATTTTCTTCAAAAACATATCTTAACTAATTTATATTAACTGGTTTGAATAAGAGATAATTAAAATAATAGCTACAAAGTACAACTTTAATATCTCTAATATAGATGCTTGAATTTAAAACAAAAGAACTGTTCCAAAAGATACCTTAGAAAATGACTTGCACAATGAAGCAAACTTTGATGTATCTCTTGGTGATATTAAAGCAATACTACAACCTTCGGCAGAAGCTCTGGCTGTTCTTCCACTCCTATGAACATAGACCTAAAAATAAGAAACAAGTTTCAGATGTCATAATATAAATATAAGAATCAAAGGAGTAAGGTATTGCATACCTCTGCTGAATGTGGAAGCTGATAGTGGACAACAGTTCTAACACCAGGAATATCAAGACCTCTTGCCGCAACATCTGTAGCTACAAGTATGCCATTTTGATTTTCACGAAAGCGATCCATGGCCTACATCAAACAAGGGGACAAACAACAACGAAATGATGCCGGAAATAAAATGCAACATTCAATGAAATTAATAGATTACTTAGTAATAAGATAATTAATTTTAAGGATCTGAGTGCCATGCCCCATGAAAGGAGACACAAAGTAGACCCACACAATGCTCATGGATGGACAATACACTTTAAAGGTGATCTATGCTATCCTGTAGATCTTTAAGCATAGCAAAGAAACAAACTTGAGAAAAAAAAAAAAAAAAGCCAAGAATTGGGGCAATGTGGAGAGGATAAGGGAGAGGATGGCCCAAATCTTATAAGGAATATTTTGGCCATATTCCAAGTCAATGTGGGTGATATGTAGATATAAATAATAAAAGAATGTTCGTTAGTTAGTTAGTCAGCTACTGTTAGTTAGGAATTTATAACTATTGGATAGTTGCCTATAAATAAGGATGACTGTTGTCTATTGTGGACAGACTGAAATGATAAAAAAAGTGCAGTGCACAGTTTCTCTGATCTTTGTTTCTCTTTTCTTTCTCTATCCTCTATGTTCTGTTAGTCTTCTCTCTTCCCCTCTTTCTTTCTCTCTCTTTTCTGTTTCTTTGTCTTCCCCACCTAAATTCTTATATCAGTGGGACATCTTTGGTGAAGACAAAATTAATTTTATATTATAACTGTAACACACACCCTCATTTAAGAACCCTTTGGGCTTGAAGTGTGGACAATGCCCAGGCCCACCTACCTTGTTTTGCAATTGCCCTTATCTTTTGTTAGAAGAATGGAGACAATGGGATCAAATTCTAGAGTCTAGACAACCACAAAGGCTCTAATACCATATTAGAAATAGACCAAGCCTAACTCAAGCCCAAAAGCTTGCTCTAAGGGGGAGGATTTCTCAAGTCTTTAAGGAGCATTTTGCCCATATTCCCAACCAATGTGGGGAGGATCATCAAATCTTATAAGGAATATTTTTATCACATTCATAATCAATGTGATACATCTCAACGCACTCTCATGTCTAGGATTAGACATCTGTGAATGACCCGGTATCAAGACCAGATATGCTCTAATACCGTATTATAAACCAACTATCCCAAAAACTTTAACTATTTAGATGAAAACACATCTATAGTTTTATATTATATTTCTAACAGGACACAAACCTTCAAACGTGCACGCTGTTGCATTTGGGCATGGAGAGTCCAAACATTGATGCCAAGAATGCGCAGTATGGAAGAAATATGGCGTAAAGCTGCAATTGACGTACAGAAAACTATTGTGCGGCCTTGTCCATGGACAGTCAAAATATAATACAAATGGGCATCTTTATCTTCTTCTCTGCATCTGCAATCATCAAACAAAAATTTCATGTCATAATAAACTTTAATTATTGACTTTATCATGGACAATAAGATTATATGGTTGATAAGATTATATAGGGGGTCATGAAGGGGTATCTGGGAAATTTAGCAAGAATGCTCAACAATAAACTAAAACTCTATTTGCACAAGTAGGAATAAATAGTAAGTAGCCAAGGTTATGTAGCCTAGCACAATAGTAGCATAAAAAAATAACATAGCACTGAATTTAAATACCAAGTTCAATCACAAATGATTATATCACTAAAAAATATGTATATTCTATAACTTGAATTCTAGTTCTAGAGTTTAGATATGAGTTTACATACTCAATAAATGACTCCTCAAGCTTAGCTGCTAATATAGACTGATTAGTAAGATCAATAATTGCAGCATTGGATTTCATTCCTGCACGCTCAGAAAGTGTTTCAATAGAATTTAATCCATCTGTCAATGATTGCTTTTGTTGATTTGATCCACGTTTTAGCTTCTTGCGAAAATCAGCAGACAATGCAACAGTTGCTGAAAAAACAAGAGTTTGCCTTTTCTTTCTTTGGTAACTAGAAACTGTAACACAACTTTGTACATGTTGAGAATTATCTTCAGTAGAGATGTTGGACATGGGAAGCATATCAATTATTGACTGCAACTCCTTAAAATGACCATTTTGTACCATCCGATCAGCCTCGTCAAGCACAAAGAAAGACAGCGAATGTAACTGCAAATCAACATGGCTAACATTAAAAATGACTTTCAATGAAAACAATATGTCAAGTCTATTTATACATTTATTAATTACCTCGTGTTAATCCTGCAGCAGTTATGTATCAAGAATAAAATAAGAAAAAAAAACATAAGCAAAATGATATCAAGCACCATCCAGCATGCATACATTGTCATTAAGCAGTATAATATTTAGCTAGGAATGAGCAATATATGACTCTTGCAATGATCTAAGTCATACCATCATGCTTAATCATGGCTTCTATAAATTGCACAATAATGATCAAGAATTGCCAAGAGCCCATTATTTAGGTGCTCCTTGTCTCCTTTACTATTCATTTTCTTTTCCTTTTTTTTCTATTTACTTGTGCAGATAAGTAGCTTCCAGTTTTCTACCATATCTTCCTCCTTGTCAATTATCTAATGCATTATTATTCATCAAAACAATACTTTAATTCTCACAAATATAAATTCAGTGATACAAACTTCATAATGCATTGCATTAACAATTACCTCCACTAGATGTTTTTCTCCAGCTGACATAAGTTCCCATAACCTTCCTGGAGTCGCGACAACAATCTCAGGCTTTGCTTTTAAAAGTCTCTCCTGCTTTTCTGCTAAAATCCCCCCAACTATAGGGGTCACCCTAACATTAATATACTTGGCTACTGCTTTCAGATGATCAGCAACCTGAAAAAGCAATTACAGCACCTAATAATAAAATTGACCATTTCCATCATTAATGATTACTGTTCGGATCCAGAAAGCATGTTCAGTATGAAGATTTTCAGATTATTATCTTAATTACAGATTCCAAAGATTTACAGGTCAGCACAGCTAATTTTTAGGTTTAACAACAGATCCATTGAAATCAGAAAGATGAATTCCATGATAACAGAATTTAACATGAACACAGCAGAGCCAGTGAACAAAAGTACAGAATAGCATATGCAACAACAATAATCTACAAAAATTAAAAACGAGCATTTCTTTATTAAAGGAAACTAGTTAGAATGATTGTTGGTCTGACAATATCAAGCATGTGAAATTGGTTGCTTGAAAAAATTGCATACGAAGTTTTAGCATATTTCTCTTTGTTGAGGTCATGCAAGAATTGATGCAAAAACCTCCTAGCCTATGAAGCACCGACTCCAACACCAAATGCGATACAGACACTGTGACATGGCTAATGTCCAAAATATAGGACATTGGGACACTGCATTTTTTAGCATATTTCTCTTTGTTGAGGTCATGCAAGAATTAATGCTAAAACCTCCTAGCCTAAGAAGCACCAACTCCGACACCAAATTCAACACAGACACCAGGACATGGCTACTGTCCAAAATATAGGACATCAGAACACTGCATCCATCCATCCATCCATCCATAACACACACAAGAATACTAAGAGGGAATGAGGGATTATTTCACAATACAATCTTTACAAAAAAAATCCCAAGAGAAAAAGATGAATCATATAATAGTTGTTTCAGAGAAGTGTCTAGCCAAGAGTAGGTGTTGGCTTGGTGTCTTGGCTTGCGTCCGAACCATGTCGGAGAAGTGTTTGAGCTGAAATTTTTTTATTCAGACACTGCAAAGGAGTATCAAACATGTGTCGAAAGGGGTGTCAAACACCTGTCTATGTCTGAGAAGTGTTGGACACGCGACACGCCCTTTAGTTGTCATGTGGATGCTTCCTAGCTCCTAGGTGCTGAATGTTTTCAGATTTTTTTGCTTATTTCATATAGCATATGTTAAAATATATGAAAATATCTTATCATATCTTAAATTATCCTCTAGAATTAGTTTCCTTATTTCCTTATTATCTCTTAGGATTGGTTACTATATTACCTTATCTTATCATGACTTGTTTCCTCAATTAGTTGGGATTACAGGACACATTTTTAGAGCTTTAGGTTTATGAACATCATCGTAGTTAATCCTAGATAGCGGAGTGGAGCAGCCAACCCCCGAACTAGGTCAGTAGGATAGCAGATAGCAGGATGACCACTATTCTAATATTTTATATATATACTAAAAAATTGTTAATATATATAAGCTCAAAAACATAAATATTACTCAAAATTCATCAACTAACAACCATCATTAATAATAAATATTCATAAAAGCCTTAAACCTTCTAAAGTATAAACCATAAAGTACCAAGCAGAAACAAATCTATCGTTAGAGAAGACAGAACTCGCCAAATCTATTGCCATAGAAGACAGAACTTGTTGGAGAAGACAGGAAGTCGCCAGAAAACATCGACGGTGGTGGCGTCGATGGTCGTGCAAGTGGGCTTTGGTGGTTGCACTGGTGGTAGCCGGAGAAGGATGAAAGACAATAGTACAGAGGAGGAGAGCTAGGTTTTCAGGGAAGAAGAAGGAAAGGGGGTGCGGGACAGCAAAAACGCAGCTACCTTACCTGTTGTGGCCAAGCAAAACACAATTCCAGGATCGCGCCGCTGCGACCCTAAACCACGCCTGTCGCAGCTCACCATCGCTCCACCATGATGGCAGCCGTTCCGGCCACTATTGATAACTATGATGAACATATTGAACGCATCAATACATTGTAATACATCTCGGTTATTATCAATTATGTTTCATTCTCTTTTATCCCTTCCCTGCCTAAAAGGCTAAAACCACATAATTTCAATAGTATGGTATGCATTACACAGACAGCAGTAAATTATTTTCAATGCTGAAACTTCCATTGTTGGCACTTGTTTCAGTTTTCAAACAACACTTGAAGTCCCAGATAGCATTTTTAGATACCACATTTTTTTAATAGCCCAAAATTTAATATAACTAGGAAAATCTCCCACCTGTTACTGCAAGTGTTCATAATGTCTAACCTATTATTCTTTGATTGAAACACGATTCCACAGATAAAACAATACTAGTTGCCAATAACCAGGAGGCTCAATTTTGTTTTGTTCCATTAGATAAACTTGACCTACCCATTCTAATAAAAGCTTAGGAGATCCTTTATCAGCCTCATAGAACTCTGGATTGCTGTAAGTAAATCCCATTTGAGTTACTCCCTCAGATGGACAAGGACTATAAGTTAAACCATATGAGACTTGTTTGTAATTGTAAGTTTGTAACTACTATAAAACTAAATACACAGCATAAAAGTTCCCAGTTCTCACCTTAGTCGTATAAAACTAATATATACAAACATCATCATAACAATCAAGAAACTGACAATTATGAGAATAAACAGAAAGCCTTGACAAGTACCTGAAGTGCAAGTTCTCTAGTCGGAGTAATAATAAGAGCCCTCAAATGGCCTCTAGGAGCATAGTTTTCAGGCTCTTCAACCATATTTGCAGCCTTGTCTCTCTCCTCCAAAAGGCGTTGCAAAATGGGCAAACCAAACGCAAGTGTTTTACCAGATCCTGTCTCTGCAGCCCCAACAACATCCTGTCAAATGCACACACAAGAATTCTCATTAAATTTAATCTAGTAATCTTTGGATACAAACCAACACATTGCCTTGAAGAAGAGCTTCAAACAACCTTCCCTTGATGAGCAGCAACTGGAATACAAGCCTTCTGTATCGGTGTTGGTTCCTTGAAGCCAAGCTTGCATATCGCTTTCATTAGGAGAGGATGAAGCCTCAACTCATTCCATGCATAAAATTCAGTTTCATCAATGTCCTCTTCCCCAGTATCATCCTTCACATTAGTATCTAAACCTAGAAGCAGATATGGCCATTAGCAAAATGCATCTTTCTCATCTTCAATTATTAACGTTGCACAAACAATTCCCACATCAGAAATCTACTCACACACGCCAGCATGCTAACACATACACATGCAATTTGAAATTAATTAATTAATTTAAAATTAAACAAGCAATTACCAGCATCTGACTGCTTAACTTTCTGGTTTTCTCTAGCATCCTTATTTTTCTTCTTCTTTTTCTTCTTTTTCTTCTCTTTAGTCTTCAGGCTCTCATCCAACTCTGCTTCGACCAGGTCACTACATGCAGCATCAACTCCATCTTGCTGCTGTCTCTTCACATTTTCGTTCTGTTTACACTTCTTCTTCTTCTTCCTCTCGTCAACTTCAGGTTCAGGAATATTCAAACCATACTCAGCCTCATCAATCTCCTCGAGCGAAAGAAAACCTGCACGCGAAACACGAACAAAATAAAATAACAGCAAAACGGAAAATCCTAAACCCTAGAAGCAACACTGTTCTTTACAAGGACGCCAATGCGAACAAACAAAACATTCAGATACAATACAAATGCTTAAATCTGAACTTCATATATATATATAAAAATTAAAGCAGTAAAAAAATAGGTAATAACTTAAGAAGCGAAATGGAAGGTGATTGTTTGGAAGAGCGAACCTCCTTCGAGTTCATTGGAGCCAATGAACATGGAGAAAATGTCATCGTCGTCGTTTTGAGGAAGAGCGGAGTTCCACGGAAGCGAGTTGAGACGGTCGAGTTCTGGATCGCTTCTTGCCGTGGCTCGCTTCCTCTTCGGCTTTCTCTGAGAAGAGGTTACTGCTGCTGCTACTGTTGCTTCCATGGCCAACGCGTTCACCGTTTCTCGTAAGTGTATTTATTTGTCGAACAAATCAACTGTGCATTAAGCGAAGTTGGGGCCCTATATCTGGTTTTGGGCTTTTTTAAGCTTTAGCTCGTAAGCTCGAAGTCTTCAACCTTTTTGGGTCATTGCATGTTATGCTGCTCTTGACAAAAGCGAAAATTATTAAAAGATAAAATTGAAATATAATTATTTATTTAATTTCAATGTTATTTGGTAATAAAATTGAAGTTTTGTTTGAATAATAAAATTTTATGTTAAAAGATAGCATAAATTAACGAAACAAACTTTAATTTTAATCGGAATAACACCAAAGACATAAAAAAAAAACTAAATCAAAGTTTTGTCCAATTTTAAAAGCTTTATTAGTTTATGAATTTGGAAAACGTTATTCACTCTATTGTTATTTTTAAGTAAGATGACAATAAAAATTTTATAAAATGAATAAAATAAATTTAGTATTTATAAAATCGGGGACAATTAGAAAGATTTTTTTAAAATTTAAGGAATTAAAATGTCGAATTATATAATTTTGAGAACTAAATTTAAAAATTTATTCAAAGTAATATGATGAGCGAGGAGGAGCTAACCAGTGAGGAGAAAAATGGCTCATTGAATTTGGAAAAGTGGTTGATCTGGGAAGACTAAATATTGTGCAAATGACAATAAAAGATTTAAATAAGTTTCTTGTCTTTATGTAATGTAACATTTTTTTCATTTTGCATCTCATAAACAAATATTAATTTTTTTCTTTCTTAATTTTTTATTTGTTGGACTCTCTATTATGTTAAGTAATGGAATGACTAATAGAAATTCACCTTATTCTCTTAATGTAGCAGTCGTATAAGGAGACATTGATTTAAGTCTCTATAAATTTTTTATTTTTTTGCCCCTATAAATTTGATACCTTTTTATTTAATTTCCTACAAAAGTCCTTTTAACATCATACTTATATAATCAGAACAAGTGATTTTACGCATAATTTATAGTAATCCAAGTTTAGAAGGTAGTTTCTCATCACTCACCATGCATATCAAGTAATTGGAATAGCTTTTCCTTTTACCATTTTGTTGAAAATGGTGTCTTGTGCGAAAGTGAGAAAAATGAATTATAATAACCAGTGCAAGATGTTTAATAGCACTTGTGTTCCACATCACAATTTCTCTTTCCAGCCATTCCCGTTGCATTATGCACATGTCGTCCATTATCACACTCATGTATATGAAGCTTTGCAGCACAATTTTGAAAATACTTCATCTTACGATAAGTTAGGTGTTAAATCACTTGTTCTGTACTACATAAGCTACAAGTTTAAAAGACCTATAGGAACCTAAATTAAAAACTATCAAATTTATGAAGACCAGAACTTAAATCAATAATCTTCCATGCATGAATGTCACATCAAGGTGATGAAGTGGATGACAGATGAACTTTTATTAGTTGCATAATTAAATAGAGAATTCTAACCATAGGAATCAAAATAAAAACAAAATTAATAATGATGAAAATGAGAAAAAAATTATATAACTAAAACGTAAAAGGTGTTATATTATATAGAGGGAAAATAAACTATTTACAAACATTCAGTTTACCTTTATTTACAATTTTGAATTGCTAATAAATATCCAATTTTTATAAAAAAAATATTTATATTAATAGATTTTTAAAAGAAATGTTAAAAATAAACTCTTTATATTTGTAATAACTATTAATGTGCAACCAATAGTGTTTATGTTGCTTAACCAATATGTCAAGTTCTGAATATAAAAAAAAAATCATGGTACGACATTTACCAGGTCTGGCTCTTGCATCGCAGCAGATATTTGTTGTGAGACCTTCCTTCCCTTTGATCAATTATATGACTAGTTCCATCTTCAATTGCCCCATGCATGTACTTTGATGTCTCCTAGCCTGCAAACAACCTGGACTATTGCACGTGTGGGTACCTCTTATATTTGTTGTTACTAAATGGTAATAATAGGGACAATTATAAATAATAGTCATGTATTAAATCATGTAGTTAAGAAAAATATTGCAGGATGATTATTTCTAGCTAGTTAGTGATTGGTTATTTATTCTAATTAGTTTTTTTTTTTTTTAGAAATACACAAGCCATGAACACATTGCAAATGACGACATTTTAATTTGCTTGCTAAGGAATGATTATTGCTTTTAATTTATTTGGTTGAAAACAAGACCAAGGTAAACAGATGGAATCAGATAATGGCAGAAGCACTCAATAATTTTGGTACAGAGGATGAGTGTCATAATGGCCATAGTCCATACCCATCTGTCGATTAATGAGTGCATGGCATATACTAAATACCAACACATATATGGCAACATGCACGCAGATTCAATTCATACCTTCCTCACACAATGTTTTGTCTGTGGTTAAGCAATGTACATTGCATATTTAAGACTCAATAGCCAGCTAAAATGGAATCAGATCATATTCATGTGGAAGAGGTTTGGTCCACGGACAAATTGTCTACGTGCATGTCTTTTGTCACTTTGCACTATATTCCTGTAGGACACCACCTTTTATATTACTACATTTGAAATGGGATTAAGCATCAACACTTATATTAAAATACAGTTAAATATGTTTTTAAACGTTTGATATAGAAATATAGCTCAAAGATTGCACGGCTAAAGAACAAATTGTAAACATATTTTTACAAAGGATTTATCGAGAATAAAGTTTGAGAAATTTAGGAAAATGTGCACCAAGAAGCAATGTTAAAATTTGATAAAAAATTTTAGAAGATTCTCATGAAATGTATTAATAAATACAGTATTTTCTTGATAGTTCTTTTATTTTATTTTATTTTATTTTCTCTCGTGTACTTTCAATCTATTAGGTTAAATATTATTTTTGTTTCGAAGATCTTCAATGGTCACTAATTCAAAAAAAAAAAATTATATACTTCAAAAATTGAATATCAATGAATAATCTTTTTGTTCAGTCATGTAAAATAATAGTACTTGAAGTTACTATGTTGACCGTCAAATTATTTTTTATAGGTCTAAAATTAATATTTTAAATAGAATTTAAAATTTTAAAAAAAAAATTAATAACATAGACCTCTCTAGAATTAACATTGTAATGGAGAATAGTCCAAGAAAATCTAGAAACTTTTGGTCCAAACTAAAACCATCCTTTAGCACCTATAAATATAGGTTCCAAAGCTTCACAATTGTTGTAATCCGTCATTAACTATCATCATAAACAACTACTTGTCTTTATTACTTTTCTCTACAAATAAAAATTATAATTGTTCAATAACAGTTTTTGTCTATCTCCAAATACTAACTCATATTCTAACAGTCTCTTTGGATGAATTATATTTTCACAAAAATCTTTTATTTTAAAAGGTTGTATAATCTACTATTTGTAAAATTTTATCTTTTCCATATACTTTCTCTATTAATCTTTCATTTGTTTTATATGTTAAATCTCTTCAAATATTACAAGGTTTTTAATTGATGTCTCGTTTTTTTAAGAAATGCATACACTTACATTATATTTGGTTAGGAAAAAAAGAAAAATAAAATATAATAAAGAATCATATAACTTTTTAATTGTTTAGTAAAAAAGAAAATAGAAGAAAATAAAGATAAGATATTCTCTCCCTTATTTGATTGGAAAAAAAATAAAAAGATATATTTATAAAATAACAAAAATATCCTTAAGTAAAAATGAGATGTAATAAAAAGAATAAAATATAAAATATTAAAAAAAGTTTTTAAACTTAATATTATACTATTATTTTAATAATATTAAAAAAAATTTAAAATCATTATTTTAAATGATTATACATGTAAAAGTATTTTTTATTAACATCATTTAAACAAGTTTACAATGTTTAATAATCCAAACATATATTATACACAAGTTAAAAAATATATTATGTTAAAAGTTCACAAAGTTTAAGGTTTAAACCCTAAATCCAAAAGTTAAATAGGGATACACGATCATCAATAGAAAGATAAATAGTTACGATATTTTTACAAACCTACATAACTCAAAGGTAATTATGTCTTTTTTCCACTCATGCTTCTTCCCAAATTGGAGAGAAGTACATTTTGCGTGGACTCAACTGCCTGGTTGTTCATTTCTTAACCGAACAAAAGCGAAGCCAGGTATTATTTTTCTGCTCCTTTTATTTTTCTTTTTTCTTTTTTTTTCTATTTTCATGTTAACTAAAAAAATGTTATTTACAAAAGAAATCCCCCCAAAAAAATTGTATAAAACAAATAAAAAAATATAATAGAGTAATTATATGAAAAAATATTAGAAATACTAAATTATAACTTTTTAAAATGAGAAAATAAATAAGAAATTCATAATATTTTAAAAAATAAAACTATATTTAAACCTTTAAATATGCTAACTATTAATTCATTTAAGTAGTGCGAAAGATAAATCCCTAACTAAAAATAGAAATGACAAAATGATTCATTTAACCTAGTGGACTAAAGAGAAAAAACAGATCAATTTAATCTAAGTAAAGTGAGAAGAATTTTGGTGATTTAGCCTAATTCGGAGGTTAGACTGGACAATTTGAACCTAATTTTTTTTTAAATATCTAAATTTAAAAAAAAATAAAAAATATTAAACAAATGAACCAAATTCATTTCGAATCAACGTTTATAGAAACTAACCTAAGCCAATGAGCAAATACGTTCAACCAAATTTAGCCGATTTTTTCTAAACCTAATTTTTAAGGCCAACCTGGCCAGTCCGTCATGCATGATTTGCTACCTCTCCTAGAAAGGTAGTTTGCAGGAAGTCTTTTAACCTGCCAGTTTTGTGTTGTTATTAATTATTTAAAAAAATATGACATGTTTTTACTAATCACATCAGAGCTAATCATCAATGAGCATTGTTGTTTCAGGGAGTAAGGTTTAAAAAAAATTAAAAAATAAAAGAATATCTCATAAAAATAAAGTTAAAATTAGGACACAGCGACATCTACCACTTTTTAGATTTTGTGCCACTTGAGTAAGGTAATAACTAAAGAATAATGACTAATTTCTAAAAATATCAGTTAAAATATTATAGTGAAAAAATATTATTATTCAACTGAAACTATCCAAAATACATATCTCACTTTGTATATTATTCATAATGCTACATAATTAATTCTTAATCTACCCTTGTCAAAGCTTAGCTGACTCAGAATCGACTAGATACCAGATGTGAAAAACCACGGGTTGTACTATAGGTGTCACCCTACACTTGCCGACAAAGAAAACCTCATAACATTTTTGGCCCTATTCTGCAGTGTTTGTAATGTCCCTCCATCATGATTTTTTTGTTTGTTATCCAAAATCTCGTATGGTTACAAAACTTAACTGACAACTGTATCTTTATCTACATAATTAATTATGCAATTTGCACCTATTTTGTTAATAGTAGATTAAAAAAAAGTATCATCTACATGTAATCGGTACTAAATCAATTTTGAATCTTATACCTTTCAAAAGATCAGAAAGGGAGTGATACCATTCTGCTTTACATTCGAAGACTACAACTGAGGCTGATGTTTTGTTGTTTTGGTAGGTGCACCATATTTTGTTGGAAAGTTGAAGTTACTAGATGAACTTTACATATCCTTAGATTTCTATTAAGATATCATTAAATCCAATTCTGTAATATTCATATGAACAAGTTCAAATATTGTAGACTTGTATTAAATTTTAGCATAAGATAGTGATGGATATGTTTTGTTGTCTCTATTGATTGTATGAAGAGACAAACTTTGTCAAAAGTTTGAACTTCTTCACAGAATAATGCAAACTATTAAACTGATTTGTTTTCACTAAATTAACCCTTTATTTGTTCTTCATATCTTAAAAACTATAAAGAATGTTTCAAACAAGTTATCATTCTTAAATAAGCAATGTTGTGATATAGATCTCAGAACTAGCCAAAATTCAGAATGCAACTTGAGTAATATATTTCTCACAAAATCTTTGTGGGACAAACAGTTGCGTGCACAACCTTAGCATCAGCCCAAGACGAAGCACCTAGTCAAGGTTCCATTTCTGTGGGACATCAATCTCATGGCACATATTAAGTGCCCCATTTTTCTATTTTAATGAATCTTCTAGATATTTATAGCAAAGAAATAAAATATCTTTGTGAAAGTTGCACATTTTACATACATGTCAGAATAGTACCTCCTATCTTGAATGTTATCTTGAATTATTAACCTTGTCATGTAAGGCTCTGGTTAGTTTGTACACAGCAAAAATGAAGTCAACTATATAAGTTATAAGAGTTAATAAATAACTAAGCTCCTTGTAACCTCAGAAAAAGAACAGGTTCCGAGAATAGTGTAACAAACCTGTTTAGAAAATGCTGGCAAAAAAACAGTCATGCCAGTAAAATGAAAAAGACACCACAATACAACTTGTACAGTGCACAAATTTTTCTTTTATCTTATCTTACAGTGGAATTCAGAATCTTTATAGCTCATTCTAGTTCTACTTATTTGGGGGCATTAGAATAAGTTCGACCCTTAGTTTTATTAAGAAAATTTATCCTCGTTTTAACACATTAACATTGCATTAAGCATCTTTTACATTTTCTACTGAGATTTTTATTAGAAATTCAAAACAATAATGTTTTATTAATTTGTTTAAACAAAATTTTACTTCTTTGTCTTTACCATTCAAATACTCCAAAGCCTATAAAATCATAAACAGTTCAATAACTAAGTACATTTTTCCTTTTTTATCTAAGAATTGCTTATGCTTCACTTTTGTTCTAATTTAAGTTCTTTCTAGGTAGCATGGGGCACTAGGTGTGGGGTCCAAGTCCTTGGCCAAAAGAAGATGGGTTCAAAAAAACAATGGGCTGTGTGCTTGAATCCCTAACCAGTGATGATGAATGAAAACAGTTTCAGTTGTGTCTGTCTGATTGTCTGTTATGCATGCAAGTTAAAATAACTACTAGCCTTATTTTTATTAACTAAAAGATGACTTGTTTGTGTCACAAAAAATGTTTGTTTCCAAATTGAACCCATACTTCTAGCACCCCAATACAATAGCTTTGTAGTTTGCCCCTACCTACCTCTCTTTAAAAGCACAACAATCTTTATTGTGAGTGTATTTTAATCTTCTTTGTCCTTCTTTGTGTTCATTCATTGGTTCCTCCCAATCAACCCTCTCTTTGTCCCTCTCCTTCCCTAGATCTTAATGAAACACCCTCCAACCAAAGAAAAAGCATGAAGAAGCTCAATCTAATACTCAACAAGTGCAAGAGCTTGTCAAGGCAACTAGGAAGATCTTCATCACTTAGTGGTAGCCTAAGGTCCATATTTGCTAAGGAAGACTTACGTGTAGGACATGGCATGCAAGAAGATGAACATTGTCAAACTATATTTGTTGGCAGCACAAGGAAACAGTATGTGATCAGCTCCAAGCATCTGAATCACCCTCTTCTGAAAGCTCTCATCAACAAGTCAAAGCAAAAGGACAATGATGAAAGTGTTTTGATGGTCAACTGTGAGGTGGTTCTCTTTGATCATCTATTGTGGATGCTAGAAAATGCAGATCCTAAGTTTAGTTCAGACTCTTTTGAGGAATTGGCTGAACTCTATGTGTTTTAAGTGTTTTCAAAGTTCTAATTGCATGCAGAGGCCTTATGTATGTAAATACATGTTGGGTTGTTCTTGCATTTTGCATAATGTTATTGTTAAGAGTCACTTTTGTTCCTTTAATAAAACTTCATATCTATGGGGTATTAAACTGTTCTGCAATTTCATAGCTGATTACTGTTCTAACTGATTGGGTTTTCAAGAGCCACATGCTTATTAATGCCATGAAATTGTTGGTTTAGGCAATTGGCATATGTGCATGGCTTTGAGGGTGAGAGATAACACCTTACCAATGTAAGAGAATAAGCCATGGGACAATATTTTTGTATTAGTCGTTTGAAGATCAATGGATAGGGCTAGAAGTTGTATAATCTACTATGCGAGGAAAATTGGGAAAACTTAATTGAAGGGGCAAATACAAAGATAAAAAAATTATTTAGAATGAATATATTAAACTTAATTAGTAATACAAAATTTATAATACTTTACTTTGAAAAAATAAACTATGCACAAAACGTGTAAAAAATATTTATATAATCATTCAATGATACACCATTATATATATTGAATTTTTTTTACTTTTACAACAATTATCTTAAATATCATATTCATATCAACAATTTTTTTTTTATTGACCATGTAAACTGATTTAGATCAACCTTAAACTGTTACTTTATTATAAAATATAAATTGAAATCATTAAAAACTATAAAATTACTCACAATAATTGAACTTCATATAGACTTATTTGTTAATTATCTATTCTAATTAAAAAATAATTAATATCTATGGTAGAAAATTAAAGAACGATAGAGTTAGACTAAGAAGAATGTTATAAATAAATGGTAACTAAAAAAAAGTGTTTATTAAAATGTATAACATATTTTTTTAGTCTTCAATTTTTTTTAATTGAAACAGCTTATAAAGAAACATATAATACACAACAAGCTCCCTCCACAAAACATGGTATGGCAAACTCTGAAGGTGAAAGATAAACGTATGGTGGTATGGTTTAAACGTATGGTGGTATGGTTTAAACGTAAGGTTCAAGTTTTCTTACCACAAGATAAAGACTAATTTCCAATCATGCCTCCTATTTTTTGAGCAATGGATGAGGCGACAGAACATGTTCATACAGTTTCACACAACCTAAAATTCAAGAATTAATTTTACAGATGATTTCATCATATTATAAAAAATTCAAACAGATGATGGAAACTAACAAACCTCAACCATGAAGTTTTTAAATTTTGGTAACTCAAATCTAGTTACTAGTACTACTTGTTTTGCTCAACGATTTGTGCCCATGGTAGAGATTAACAATTGTATTGGGAGCATCGACAATCAAATGAACTCAAGCAATGGTCATGCAAGTCATCTGTGTGGCAACGTACAAACTACATCTTTTAAAAGGCTTATTCTAGTGAATTCAGGTATTCACACACCAAACAGCTAACACACTCCACAATTACTATAAAATGTATTTCTTCATTCCATACAATTAAAACAAAATATGAAACTTATCAACTTCCAAGGTTTATGTTGTGTTTGTCCCCAAATTGAAAGAAATGCTTAGATAATAGTTGAACGAAACAATATCACTCATGGAGGAGAAATGAATCACTGCATTACTTCATACGAATTTTTTTGATTGTTTTAGTAAATAGACAGCTAGTGTTATTCAACTGAAAACAGAAAAATTATGGTACAATCGTTTCAAAAGTATTACTAGGAAATTTACTTATAATGCTCAATCGATTGAGAAACATTTTCTAATTAAATAAAAAAATTGCTCAAAAATGGACAACAACGTACAAGTTGCATGACATCTCAGTCTATCCTCAATTTTCCATGGCTTCATTTGACTCATTCATCTGCCGCTTAATTCATCCATAGGCAGTGATATGATCTCATCTTCTTTTAAACTTCTTGGATGATTTTCCATTCTTGTGACCCAAGTACTTGTCGATATCCTCCCCGTCAAAATCTTCTTCGCCCCTGCGTTTCTTCTTCCCTCCATCAGTCTCCTTCATTTTCTACACAAGCAAATTCCAATCACTTGAGTACTTTCTAATAACTAATTTAAGAACAAAACACTTGAGTACTTTCTAATAATTAATTTAAGAACAAAACTTAGATCCATTTCTATAGTATTGTTTGTGTTATTCTCCAATCAAAATTGAGATTTCAACTTGGTAACCGCAAAATAAAAAATTGCATTAAAAGATTACACAAATTATTGAAATAAAACTCCAATTCTAATTAGAGAATAACATTTATCCAACTATATCTAAGTTTTATCCTTAATTTAAAACACATAAATATTGGCTTATGTGAAATCATTTATCATATTTAATTCTGGGAATATAATCACAGTGCATACGTCTTTACATACTACTCGTGCAAAACAAATTGCTTTCTATTCTCTCCGGTCTCAAATACAAGAAAAAAAAAGAAAAACTGTTTTACATTAATTAAAAAAGTTCATTAAACATCATTTAATTGTATCAAGAATAAAAAAAAAAGTCCTTGGAAATAGAATCTCTAATAAATAAAGAATATTTTGGAGATAACTTTATTAAATAAGAGAGAAATTAATTGAAATTTGCTTATATTAAAGCAACACCTATAGGATTTTTTTTGTTGTTATATCCTAGACAAGATTACCACATAATTGCTTGCTCTCAGAAACTAAATAATACCAGAAAATTTATTCACATTATTTATTATAACCAATGAAAACTAAATGCAATTGGAGCATGCAAATAAAGGGACATCAAAACAACTTAAACAAAATCCCTCACCTTAATTTTGTTATTTTTTTAAAAAGGGATAGACAAAAAAATAGTCTAGAATATAAATAAGCTGGATCTAAAATTTTACCATGACGGCTAATCTTTTGGCCTCACTAACACGCTCTTCCAAAAGCAGAACTTCCTCCTCTTGTGCAGGATACTCTGGTAGCTTCTTGCCTGAAGTATACTCGTATTTGTTATTCATTAAGAAACTTTTGATCCTTCAAATGTCAAAGCAAAGACAGAGCATATACTACTCACCTATAAGCTTCTCTATTTGAATGTACCACTCCAGCTCATACTGATTTACAAGGGAAATAGCAACCCCAGAGCGCCCTGCACGAGCAGTTCTTCCCACACGATGTATATAATCCTGTAGCTCACAAGATCAGTAATCCAGCAAATATTAAAACGAAAAAATTCCTAAAATATTCATCTTTCCATGATTCCAGGTCAGTTTTAATGTAGATGTCTTATGTGTTATTCATGTATTACCATGAAAACAAATTCCTATAATTACATGAGCCTTACTGTGAAGTTCTGATTAATTATAACTGTAATAAAACATGTCAATAAAAGTATAAAACAAAAACCTAGCACATCTTACTTTGGAGTTTGTGGGAATGTCATAGTTAATCACCATATCTACCGCCGGAATATCCAGTCCTCTACTGGCTACATCAGTACAAAGGAGAACATTGCAGTCCCCAGATTTGAACTTATTCAAGGCTCCAAGTCTCTTTGGCTGTCAAAAGATTATTACAATGAAAATTAGGGATACTTACTGGCACACCCATAAATAATGAAAAGATGACAAAGATAAACCGCTTCTTCCACCCCATCATCCCCTACCATAACTAGGGAAGAAAAAAAGTTGAGAACAAATTACAATTATAATACAGGATCTGTAGTACAATTACCTGGCTCATATGACCATTAATTGGGATGGCTTTTAGACCAAGATTCCTAAGGATCAAAGCTAGAAGCCGAGTTGCATCACAAGTACGAGTGAACACCATTGATGTACTTCCAGCCATTTCAGTGAGAATGTATACAAGGTAGCAATCCTATCAGAGAAACACATTATTAATGAACACAATCATCACATGCATAAAAGATAATAGACATGATTCGTGAAACCACAAATGTATGAGTTATATTAATTTCATTCCAAATAGCCATATACAAACATTGTGCTCTCTATCTAACATCATAATCTTATTTGGTATTTAACTAGATAAAATACTTCTACTTTGCTAAATCTATAGCATGGCGAAGAATTAATTCCCGGTTGAAGTTTCTCCAGTCTAGTATGTTGCAAGTGGCAGATACTTTTTAAAAGAAAACAATGGCAGTATGAGATTTGTATTTAGTGGTCATCCATTCATGAAATTTCTTTTGTAGTATATCTTTGACAACCTCACTAGGAAACTTTTATTAAGTATAAATTATTTTACGGCAACAAATAAAAATAGAGAGACTTTGTTTGAAGCAGGCACCAATACTTGTGTAAACAAGGGGAATATAAGTGATAAGGTATTTCAATTTTCAAATAACTTTTCCCCTCAACATGAGTTGTTAGTAGTCTTTACACAGCCTCCATAGGGCCAAGAAGCCATGAGTACTAAGAAATTCAATGTACAATTGACAGCCATTTCTTTTTTTAAAATCCAACATTTTGCTGAACAAGGGAGAAGATAAACCTTGTGTTTGGCAGGCAAGAAGCGATACTGCTGCTTCAATGTGTCAACGGTGGAATACTTAGATGCAGCTTCAATCTAAATTATACAAATTGTAACATCAGAACAGAGGAATTTATATAAGTAATAGTAATCCCCCCCTTGAGAGATGCTTAAAGTATATTGCCTTCACTTCTAATCTTAAAATTATACACCCTACCTTAAGAGATGAAATGTGCTATGCTTTAGTCCATTTTACAGTAAATGAACCACTTAGTCTAAGCAATGGTGAGAAACTGTGAATGAGCCTCACAAGGACATTTTTCCTTTTTGTGAGAGTACCTGTGTCACCGACAACTAATTTTGAACACACTATTGTTGATTTTAAGACCTTGAAACATGAAAAGAAGTTTCCTTACTATCAACTTTGAAAGTCGGAACTTTACCAAAAAATCTTTATTTCATCTTTTACAAATCCAAAGTCAATAGTAAGGGTTTAAAACTAGCTATCACTGATACTAAAAATAGAAGAGACAATTTGTGCCTTGGAAGCTTGTTTATGTTAAAATGGATTATAGAGAAAGGTATTAATTTCTCAAGGGACAGGTGGATAATTATTTCAAAATAGAGGACAGGGCAAGGTCATTTAAGCATCTCTCAAGAAAGTAGAATGTAATTTACCCAATATAAACATTTGTAAATATTAAAGCGGTACCTTCACAGGATTCCTCAAACAAACCCTTTGGAGCTTCTGGACCTGCAACGGTGAGAGTGCAAATTGAGCAATTAGCAACATAAATTTAAAAAAACATGTCAACAATCAAGCATGTGCGGCATATAAGAAGCCCATAGAAACCATTTTGCTCAATTTCATTTGCACCATAACATCCTTCAAATTCATTTGCAGCATAATATCCTTATTGAAGCAAATGCATATAAAATAACAAGATACAGTAGATTTGGACTAAAATAACAAGATTAAATGCTTTTGATAATCTAGTATAAAATTATATACCAACAACCAGTATTTATGTTAAATTCCAATAAGCTTCCTCCAATGGCCTGCATCTAATAGGGTTCCATAACTCAGAATATGTAAAGAAAAAGGGTTCACTTGCATATTAAGATACCATATTCAGTAAATGCCAAGGGATAAAAAGGAAAAATTATGAAATATGAACAATATATATTTTCTAAGTGAGTAATAATTAACAAATTTATGCATATACCTTCTTGGTCATCGTAGCAGAAAACAGAAATGTCCTCCGCTCACGAGGAATCATTTGTAAAATCTCACTAAGTGATTCCTCAAAGTCCTCATTCAACAACCTATCTGCCTCATCTAAGACCTGCTCAAAACATAGAGTAATCAAGTTAGTCCAAGTATATGTATGGCATGAAAATGAGGACGAGAATATGTTATGCACAAGGTAGACAACAAAATGGACTTCTTATTTCTTTTTTGTAAAATCCACTAACATGTCCAAGCATCCATAAGTGCAAAACAGAAGGTATGGCATCCTACATCTAAATGACATGTTGTAAATCAGCCATTGATTTGCTTTAAACATATCTGTGTAACCATGTAAGATATATCTAAACCAATGCAGAAACATACATGTTTCAACAATAAATAAACTTGTATCAATTTGAAAAACACAAAGACGGTAAAACCACTCCTTCATTTATTAATGTAATTGAAGCATAGACATGCTAGCAATATGCCTCTCATTTTACAAGAAAAATATTATTTAACTAATTAAAGTAAATCCTTTATTTTGTCTGCAAGGTTAGAACACAAGTTAAATTTTCTATCTTTAAACAGAAGAGGATTATTGCAGAAACCTGTAACTTTCAGGTGATAAATATGTGGACATATGAACAGGATAATCTAAGGATGGATAGGAATAGAAGTGCTAAAGCTATAGGGTAAAGGTTTTCTTTGTTTTGAGGTCTCTTGATTGTTGGTTTAAATAGAAGGTATGCCCTCTTTTTCTTTGTTTATATTTTGAACTACGAAATATATAATTTCAATTTTCTTAAAAAAAGAAGTATTTATAACCATCAAAAGCATTCACCTATATTAATCAGGGGAAAAAATGGAAGCTAAGAATGAAGCATTCACCTATATTCCTTCACCAAGTATACAAACGTTCAAATCTTATGACGCAAAAAGTAATATCAATAATTCAACATATGTAAAGAAAATGTAGAAATCATACCAAGTATTTTAATCTACTAAGAGAAAATCCTTTGGTGTTTTTTAGGTGATCTAAAACTCGTCCAGGAGTCCCAACCTGCAAAATTATGAATTCAACAAAAATAAATAATTAAAAAAATACAGGACTGCTAAAATGAGAAGAAAAAAAATTAGTGGAAAACTAAAGGCAGCGCTAAATTAAAAGCACAATATCAACTTGTGCAAGAAGATTGCACATAATTTCAGCTTTCTCTTGCCAATTGAATAATCATTGTTTGCATCGTTTAAGTGCAACGTTTCAACCCATAAGCAGTCACACACCAACTGTAATTGTTTTTAACACTGAAAGCAATTGTTAAATCTATTCTTCCTCATGATAAGAACCAAGTTATATTCCAAGACATTTGCAAAAAAGAAAAAGAACAGTCCAAGTAGACATAGGGACTCCTACAAGATACAGGTGTTAAGATAGACAAACATCAAATTAAGTCTTTGTGGGATGAAAATGAAAAAAGTTGTAACTAGATTTCATTCAAGCAATTAAATGGAGGGATGGGGGAATAAACATAAAGTTACTGGTCTATTGTGCTATTTGAAATTTTCCAATTGCAAGGGTGAAATTATATTTAAAATTGTCAATACACGTTGAACCAGAATTTGGAATTCCAAATAAGTTTGATCAATGCTGATTATAGAATATTATAGTCCACGGAATCTCTTCTATATATAGATAAGCAAACCTCCAGAGGTGAAATATCAACAAAATTTCTCTATTAAGTGAAGTGAACCAACCATGACATCATAGACTGATAACCTTGACCACACCTTGGCTTTTAAAAACTAAGGAAGATAATTATTGGATGAAGTAAAAAGCTAAAAGATCAGCTTAACATACTTGGATCCTTTAACAAGACAATCATTTGAAACATTCCCAACTAACTAGTAGAAATATTTTTAAGTTTCCAAGACATGCAAAGCATGGTATATGATCAATCATTCCCTTGGTGTAGACAAGAGATAAATTTTAGCAAGGACCACAACTATACTCAGCAAGTGAATGTTAAAGGAACCATGTTAAACAGCTTAACAATTTGAAAGCAGACTTGCTAAAACCAACAGGAAGGAAAAAACAACAATAGGAATTCATTCCAGCAATATGATCATTAAATCTTTTTATGATAATACTCTAACATCATTGAAATTCGATAGCTTACCAACCACAAAACATTATACATATCTCTCCAAGTATATTTGTATCCAAGGTAGTAATTTAAGAAAATAAGAACACTAACCAATCCTATCTCTGTGCAAGAGAAATCATATAATTAACACAGTGTTCATAAAAAGTTCTGATCCATAGTAATTTAGATAAGCCAGTAATTGTTTTAGAAACCAACAACAAATAACAAAAAAAGAGTGCATTTCTTTAGTGAAACATGAGTGATATATTTTATACACACACTCAAGATTAAATTTTGGATCTCACTCAACTATTATCTAACACAGTTAAGTACAAGAAACAAATGAAATGAAAGCATGCTTACAGCAATTATAACACTTACAATAATATGAGGTTGTTTTGCTATCTTGATGGATTGTTGTACCATGTCAATTCCTCCAACAAGCTAGAGAAAAAGGAAAGATGCCAATCAAATAGATTGTTTGATATGCATGTATTAAATGGAACATAACACAGTGCCTAACCACCATATAAAGCTAAGTATTATGCTGGAAAGAGTATCAAGGGGGGGAAACAAAACAAACTCAAAATTATGCAGTAAACAGGACGAAATAAAATTCACACATGATGAATCATTTCAGGAAAATAGATTGAAACTCACCACAGCACACTTGACACCAATTTCAGAACCAAGAGCTTCAAACTGCTCAGCAATTTGAATAGCAAGTTCTCTAAATCAATAAAAAGGTGAAAAACAGAAGAAATCAACTTGTTAAATATCAGTTAGAACAATTACAATCAATAAAATTTAAATTATATGAAAATAAAACCCATGATCAGATATCAAAGTATCAAACCTTGTGGGAGACAATACACATGCAAAGAAATCTTTTGGGCGAGGTGCTTCTAAGAGGGCATGTAATATGGGAAGAGCAAATGCTCCAGTCTTACCAGAACCCGTTTGGGCAAGTCCTATCACATCTTTTCCTGAAAAACACAAACCACAAAGAATAATCAGCAATTTAATAGAGTTTCACCATCGTTAATAATAAGCCACCCACCAGAAAAAAAGATGGGAAAAATATAACAGTTGGAATGGGACATTATTGAAAAAATAATGCAACCAACAAAAGCAAATAGAAAAACAACAATATTGATATATATATATATATATATATATATATATATATATATATATATATATATATATATATATATATATATATATATATATATATATATATATATATATATATATATATATATATATATTAGTTTCATGTTCAAAATCCAAATATCATCAGGGTCATACAACAGAGACTATTATTTTTCCTGTCTGTTCCTATTTTACAATCAGAATAAAAACAGCATAGATCAGATCGACTTAAAAAACTCAATAAAATGCTAACCTTCCAATGCAAGAGGAATCGCTTCTGTCTGTATCTTCAATGGATTTTTCCAACCCAATTTTTCACAAGCTTCCACCAATGACTCAGCTAATCCCAAATCCTTAAATGTTTTTATTTCTTCATTCTCTTCCCCCATTCTTAGTTTCTAACCTGTGGATAAATTTCAACATGAAAATTTTAAATGACTTATGCATGGTAAAAAATCATAACCATCAAAAGCAATTGAACAAAATCACTAATGAATAAACATATTATCCAAATGAATCCTTCCCCTTAATATTATATATTAGAATGTTTATTTATTCTGAAAACAGAAGCAAGCATACCAGGATGACATCTTTATACCGCTTTTGAAGGAAATACAAACAGAATGGTTAAACGGAAAATGTCATTTAAGAATAAGGTATCATTATAGGGCTCTTAATATGGGCTAGCCCACCCCCAATCAGCCCAAGCCAATAATGGCCAAGGCCAAAATATAGAACCATGTGGGCTAGGGCAGCCTGCTACAATAAGACAATAACAGTCAAATCGTTTCCCATTAGGTGGAATTGACTATTGGCTAGACAGCTAAATGGATCAAAGAACAAAATTTTGCGAATCATGTCTATAGAAAAACAGTCGACCAATAAATCCTTCTTAATGGTCTTTCCTATTGTTTTTCCCTCTATCTCTAGCAATAGAGTTGCCCTCCATTTGATATCCTCTCCTAACAAGGGCATCAACTGGTTTTCTCCACACATGCCCAAACCATTTACGGAGAGATTCTATCATTTTTTTCCACAATAGGTGCTACCCTAACTTGCTCCCTAATGCATTCATTTATAATCCTATCTTATATTTCCACTCATCCAACAACATTCTTATCTCTACTATACTGAGTTTATTCTATTCTTAGCTTCTTATCACCCCACACTCAGTTCCATACAACATTGCAAGTCTTATAGTTGTACAATAAAATTATAAAATTTTCCCTACAGCTTGACTGCTTGAGTAATACCATTTTGTCACATAAAACCTTCCAGGCACTCCTTCATTTCATCCACCTCGCTTCAATCCTATGGTTTACAGCCCTTCTATTACTCTGTCATTGTATAATGATAATAAAAAAATCACTGGCTTGAACCAACATCATCCGTGTTCTAGTTCCTGCTTGACCTATTGTGCAAACTTGGCTTAAACCAGTACCATTTCAAAAAGTTCATGGAGTAGATTACTTAATTTGACAGTTAATTCATTAAACTCATCCATTAGTGAGCCATATTAGTAAGCCCCTAAAGGAGATACTATACTAGTACGGCCCTAAAAGAAATTAACTAGATCAAATTTTAAAAACTCTGTCTCAAATTTAAGCTTATAATGTATAATGAGGAATAAACCTATCCAAATCAACCCAAATGATACAATTGGTGGAAAAAAGGTACATGAAGAAGGGTATAGCTCTGATTCCAGTTTAACTTAAATTAGAGGAAATTCACAGCACAACTGCTCACTTAGGATTTCAAAGTGTGCCGAACACCCGTTAGTAATTCCAGTTGAAAAAGTAAGTTCAGTTTTCATTTAAAGGCATATAACCAAAGCACAGGCATGATTTAAAAGCTTACAGTAAAAGGTCTTTAGAAAACCATCAAATTTAAAGGTTGGCTTTATGAAAAATAACAGAGTAGCATCAATTCAAAACCAAAAAAATCGAAGAATGTGATGATTACACTTGCGGCGACATTCACATTTTCTTCTGGTTTGTTCATTTAATTTGAAGAGAAAACGCATAACATTTTGAAATAAAGAAGAGAAAGTGAGATGATTGATTCCCACCTCGTATCGCCTTCAGCAAGCAAGGAGCTTCGAATCTGGAAGTATCCAACGTGCACCAATGCAGGGCAGCCAGAAAATTTGGAATTAGGGTTTTTACGAGAATTGGGTTTCTAGGGACGTTGAAAAGTTGAAAAGTTGAAAAGTTGAAAGAAAAACACATATGGATATTTTAATATTGTTATCCAAGGACGGTTTTTTTTTTAAATATTGAAAATCTTTTAAATGATTATAAGAAAATAAAATTATTTCGATAAAAGATTTTTCGTTCATCTCCATCATCACACATAATGTATAATGTAATATAATAAAAATCGAGTTAAATATATGAATGAATTTCTAATTTATGTTTTAGATAAATATTTTTAAATAAATTATATTTTAATGAAGTAAAAATAATTTGGCCTAACAATTTAATATTTAATACTAAATTGACAAGGTAAAAATAATATAGTTAATAATATTTTAATAAATGTATTCATTATTTCAATTTTTAAGGATAAACCATATTTTATCAATTTCATTCTGTTGTTATATATTTATTTTGTAGTTTATATGTTAATATATTATATATTAATATATTTATATAAACTTTTTTTTTCTCTGATCTGTATATTTACCGTTATAATTGAAATATATGAATATTCTTCTAAATATTGAGGTTGCATCGACCGGTCTTATCTAAAAAAACATTGAGGTTGCATCGAATGAATTAAAAATCGTTTTGTTATTATATTTTTAAGAATTTGTTTTTCAAACATTTAAAATATATTTAATAGATTACGGCTAAGATAGAATATCGTACTTTACATAATCTGGAACAATGTAGGATATGCTTTAGTATAAATGATATTTTAATTTTAGAGGAATATTTTTTATTTAGTGGGATCTGATTTTGAAGATAATATTATTTAAGTGTCATTTATTTTTTTTACTTAATTTCACAATATATTATTCTATTTTATATTCTTATGGCATAGATAATGATATTTGTTTAGATAAATATTTTCTTTTTCTTTTTATAGTAAAGATAATCTCGTTTTCTTGTTTTAGATAAATATTGTACTTTTCTCTTTATAGTATTTATTGTAGCGATAATTATATTCTTTTATCTTTTCAAACAAAATATTTAAATATCATTTTTTAATAGTCTTTTTCTTTTATAATTTGTTGTTACTATTTTAAATTATTAGATTTGTAATCAAATAGCTTTATTAGTGTTTCATTTACATTGATTTGAAAATCTATGCCTATTTATTAATCTTTGCCAATTTATAGGAATTTTTTTTGGGCACAAAATATAAAGGATTAAGAGTTTGAATATTACATACACCAACAAATTTTATTTTTTTTCCTATCACAATTCTTTATGTATTCTCTTTGTTTTTCTACTCCTGTCTTTATTTTATGGACATTATTTGTGAGGCTCTAGCTATTTTTAAACGGGTGTACCCATTTAAATAAGCTAATACAAAACAAACTGAAATTTAGTTAAAATAATGTTTATTCTTCTTTAATTAAAATCATTTTTAATGTATTAAAATTATTTAATATTTTAATAAAGAGATGTTTTAATAAATTATTAATATAATTAATTTTTTAAAATATATAAATGTTTATATGAGATTTGATAAGTATATATTTATTTGAATCAACTTTACTTTTCATTCTTTCTTTCAAACATGTTTTATTACTTGTCAATGAGATAAATAACAAAGGGTGGTCACCATGGTAATGAATTTGAAAAATTAACTCCGTCCATTATTATCTCCGGCAAACTTGCTTTTGTTAGATAACTTTTTGCAAGATACAATAACATCAAAAGTTGAAAACTACTATGACAAATAAGCTAAGATGCAACACTTCAGGTTTTTTTTTTTATGTTTTTTAATTGAATATAGAGTTTAATCTTTAATGTTGATATTTATTGCGTAAGTTACAGTACTAAAACTCAACTTTTTATTGAGAATGGCATTTAAGTTTTGTCCTAAACTAAAATGCAAGTAATAATGTATTTACATATTTAGATACCAAAGTTGCTTTTCCATACAAATATGAATTTAAGCAGGTGTCTTTCTTAAAATACAAGCGCAAATACTCTAGTACAATATGAAAACCTTACTCTTTGACATCCCTGTTAATATTTATGCCACTTTAACTTCGACTTTTAGCTTTCAAACTCTTTATTTCAACTTCCAAGTTAATGCAACTATACATGTCAAGCTCAAAGTTTGTTTATTTTTTGTCGCCTTTAAACATTTGCTTGCTCTGATCCTTCATGAATAGTTTATCAACGGACCAAGTCGCTTGAAGGCTTGAAGGCTTGAAGAGAAGTTTTGGAATTGGACTATCCTATTCCCATACATGCACATATACACTATCAACCTATATAATAAGATGGTCAGTAATTTGATAACACCATAAATGGATTAATTTATTCTTGTCAATAATGTGTAAGCACACAATTGAAATTGAAAACCTTGACTAATCTTTTTCCTATGATACCATTCTACAATTGATTAAGGAAAAGGACAAGGCTTGTATGACCATTGACCAGCTACACACACAAACACCAAAAATCACACTAAATTATACACCACTTTTTAAACATAACTTTACACAAATTTACATGTTCAGCATAAAAAAGTACTTTTCTTCTTACCAATTCAACCTTTGTTCACTTCTGGTTACCCCTCAATATCACCAGCAATCCTCAACTTTGCTTTAATTGTCAGAAAGGCTCATAGATAAATACATATATGATACAAAAGTGAACATGTTTTGCAAATTGAAACAAAGAGGTTGACTATGATTTCTTTTCAAGAAGTGGTTCAAGCACAGCAGATCTGGGGTTCTTACAGGGAGGGCCTTTTTCTCTGCGCTCAAGTTCTTCCAACCTGAACGTGATCAGCCTATCCCAGTTCCCTCCTTCAAAGAGAACCCCTGCCTTCCCATCTGTGATTCTTTGGACAATCCCACAGTACATGTAAAATGGGTTATTTGGGTTCTTCACAATGGCAATCATCCCTGGCAGCAATAGAGGCAGTTCTGGTGGTTTTGGCTTCTTTGACAATGCTAGTTTCAGGCTTTTGCTCCCTGCACTTGGTTTGGGAGGAGGGTTTTCCTGAATGAACTTTTTCAACCCCTTCTCACCCCCTGGAAACCCCCCAGTTAACCCCATCAGCTCCTTCTCAAAACCATCTTCTGCAACCAAGGCTTTCTCTTTCTCCTCTTGCTCCTTCTCACTTGCTGCTGATGCTGGTGCTGCCTTCTCATCCACACCAACCTCCCTTTTCAGCTCTTGTTTGAGGCCTGCTTCTCCATTGCATAGTCCTCTTCCTCCCAATATTTGCACCATGTCAAATTTGGCGCATGGTTGTGCTGTTATTGGTTTGGTGTGATTGCTGGAACCCTTGCTGCGAGGGTAAAGGTGAGTGAGGCTGTCTTGGCCTAGAAACTGAGATCGAAGAGAGGCATGCAGGCCATGAAGAGCAACAAAAGAAGACATTATTAAACTGTTTTGTTAAGTGGCCACACAGCATTGGTGAGAGAGAAGAGGGAGTGAGGTTTGGAAAGAATATATTCCTGGTCTATTCTTCACCACAAAGGCTCTTGGATAGCCCTATCTTTTTTGTTTTTAATGAATAATAACTATCACAAAGAAAAGCTTCCTCGTGTTTAATCCTGACCACAAAGTTCATTTATTGGACCAAACTCGCCTGTATAACAGAATTGCCAACTTCTATGCTGGCTATGCTGTTATTTGAAGGAAAATGTTAACCAGCTGGTTAAGAAATCAAGAATAAATAAAAAATGTTGAAAAATGCAACAACGTATTTTTTTTTTTAATTTCTGAAGCAACTCTAACACAATCTTTAATAAAATATTTCTATTAATTTATTCTTTAACCAGTATTTCTAAGACAAGCTACTGGTTAGCGAAATCCTTGTTTGAATGTTTCTGTTTCAACTTTAATATTGTTTTTTGAGGCATAATGGATAACCTCTTTTTTACAACTTAAAAAAGTTCAAACTTCTGATTTGCCACTTTTTAACATCAAAATAATTAATACAATCATGCACTTCATCTTGAGAAAATCAAGCAGTCATAAAATTTTCTAGCCTAATGAGCAAACTTGTGTTTGCTTTTACGTTTCAAAGCAAGTTGAACGCCGATGCAACGTTTTCTTTCTTACACATTCAGTTGCATTAGAAAGTGGAACAACGGAAATACAAACACACTATCAGGAGTATTAGCAATTGGAAAGCAATTCCTATAGTAATCACACGAGTATTTTGCCATCAGTGGACAAATATAAAATGTTCAGTAAGTTGGTACAGTGACTTGTATAAAATGTGTATCTTGAAAAGTATTGGGAGAATGGCAGGGATGGAAAGCTAAAACCAAATGTTGGACTCAGAACGGTGATGAATGACCATTGACCATTGGTGACTGATTTTGTGACTTGATTAGCTACTAGTCATTTTCTAATTCCCACAAGGACCAACAAATTGGCTTCCCTTGACTTTTCAAGATTTTACCTATATTTATTTTACAACAATCCAAATGTAGTAAGCTATTGAGAACACATTACAGTCTCAATGGTAGGAATAAAGACTCATGCTGACAAGGAAGCCTTATTTGATATATTTGTTGTTGCCTCATTGCATTGCTTCGGTTGTAAGTGTTAATCTCACACCATCTTTAAATGAAACAGGATAAAATCCTAGGGTTTGAACCAATCTACTGATATCCATAGATATGTCAGCTGGGGACTTCACACCTCGATCAACCTGAAAAATAAGACAAAATTACATATCAGTAGAACACACACAGACAAAGAGAAGAATATAAAGTATATCGGACTAAAACAAAGGCTCAAATGGCCATCAAAAGGGGAATGAAAACTTTGACAGCCAGGACATGACACAAATCTTGAATATTTGATTAAGGAATAGCATTTAATTTTGTATACAAAGATAATGCAGATAAACAAAGAAAGCAAGTTACTGATTTCATATCACAAAGTTTTGTGGCAAAATGAAGCACAATACATACCGATGAGGCAGACACTGATTTGATTAACGAGGTGTCATACCCTCTAAACTGTGCAACAGCCTCGGCCATTTGAACACGTGACACCCGATCAGATCCACCAACATTAAGTAATAATTGCATTTGCTTTCCCTCTGTAATCAGAAAGGCATAATTCGTGATCATGAATGCAAATTTGAGACACCTCAACTTGAAGTAGTTTGAACAATACAAGAAAGTGGAAGATGGGCATTTAAAATGAAAAACATGGAAGAGCCAAACGAAATCATAATTAAAGAACAAGAGGGAACAATTCACAGTTGTTAGGTAATGCCAAAATTATACACAAGAAAATGTCATACATGATTGTGTAATTCAGTTATAGTATAAAAACAATTTTCATAGATGTTTTTTAATTTCATTTTGCGAGCTTAAAAAAGGTCTCACTGAATAATGGTCTTATTAAGAAATTAGTGGCATACCATATGTCTAACCAATATATGAGTTTAGGTACTAAAAGTCCTATACCTGACATCCATTGGCTAGTTATAGCTAGTATGATAGTTACAAGATCCTTAACATAAATTGGACAACGGAACTCATCATGAAAGAAATCCAATTTTTCTCCTTTAGCAAGGGCACCATCAATCCACTGCAACAATCAAATAAGTATGTTAGAATCGGGAACAGAATATACCTAGATGAGGATAAATCTACTGTATTATTCTTCTGAAAATACCGGTACCAGTTTGGTATTGGTACCAGTTTGGTATTGGTACCAGTTTGGTATTGGTACCAGTATGGTATTAGTACCAGTCGGTAGACTTAAACTGGAATACAAAAGATAGGACAGGGTATTCAAGAGACCCTGCACTCTCCCTAATTCCCTTGATTGGCTCTTTGGAAATATGTTACACAAGTCACTCAATTCCCCTTGATTGCCTATCATGCAATCTGTTAATTAAGCATTCAACTTGCCTTGATTGCCTCTCGGTGTTCTTTCCTAATATAATCTTTAGTAATAGGTGGTTTCCTAACTTAGTATGAATAAATAAAACACCAAGTAAATTCCCTGCAGATACATCTTTCTCATGAACATGCCCCTGATAAAGGAAAATTATAATCTCAGTAACGAAGTAAAAGCAAAAAAAAAAATGAAAATCATGACTACTGTAAGGTTTTCTCTTTCAAAGAGGGGGGAGGAGGGGAGGCACTAAAGGGAACAATAAACAAGAAAGCATAAATGATTTTGTTAATACTGCAGATTGAAGAACGGTGAGCAAAGCACTACCACCATCTTTTAAGAAAAAATGTCCTATTCATCATGCAATAGGTAGTGAAATTTACAAAGCATCAGATTCTAGAATTCATCAATCCAAATGCTTGAAGTGTTAGTTTGCCAATAAAGCGTAAGACAAAGTCTACATATTACACAAGCACCTGAATAGGAAGAGATTTTGGAACTGGCGAGATTGTTTGTGGCCCATAGATGATACTGCTTCTCAAAATTGCAAAGTTCAGACAATTTTCTGAAATGAACTGCTCTGCTGCCACTTTAGTTTTTCCATAAACATTTACTGGAACAGCAACGTCTTCTTCTTTGTAAAAGGACTTCTCCCCTTCATAAACTGATGAGGAGAAACATAAATGACAATTTTGTTAAAAGTCAAAGTGTAAATGGACATGGATATGGACAACAAACACAATATACTGATCAAGAAAGAAAATTCTACCCCAAACATGATTTGATCCCTTGATATTGCTGAAAAATGGATAAGAGATAGCAAAAAGTTTCTGAAACTTCAACGATGATGATGATAGTTTTTAGTTAAGAATGGCAAGCGTTAGAAAGAGATAAAGATAACTGATAAAGCAAGAAAAAAGTGAGTAGAGGCTCAAAAAGGTTATAAAAATATCTTCCTTTTTCAAAATATCCATTCCTTCACCTTCATCTATCATGGTAAGTTTGGGTTACCTTGATCTGTGGAGAGATGAATGAGAAGAGTACTTCTCTGTTCAAAGCTTTGCAACCATTTTACAAGAGATGATGGCACATTAATAGCATGTGCAGTTGCAGGATCAATTTCACAAGCGCGAGGAACTGAGATGGCAGCACAATTGACAACCACATCAGGCTGCCATTAATAAACAAACAGAATTGTCAATAATGAAACAAATCACAAAATTGTTTTATACACTTTGAAATAGTAGCATGTGATCGTTTATCCTCATGTTTTCTGCTAATGATTTTCTATATGGGGAAAGCTATACCCTTAAGATACATTTAATGGATGAAAGGCTGAAACTCGTGGTAAGACATTAGCATCTGTTGAACTAATAAATATTTAAAAAACCATTACATGAAACACGCTTTCACTCTGTCTCTCCAAGATCCTTGTGCACACACATATGATCCTATTGGTATACAGCAATAAGAAAGATTAATGAGTGACTATCAAGTTGAGAGGAAAGGGAGATGAAAATCTTTTATATAGAAACAAATTCCACAAGTTCAAAAGCATGCAGGATTCAAAAAGTACTAAAGGAGGAAACCACTCAGTATCAAACAAGAAAATACTCATGCTTGTCTACATTGGCCTAAAACCAGCTACATAATTGCAATATAAATTCATTTAGGCGCCTGTTTGGGTAAACTTCTCCATAAGCATTTATATGAAAGGAAAATAGGAAGAAAAAATGAAATGAGCTTTTCTACAAGCTAAAAGCAGCTTATACATAAGAACTTTTTTGGATAAACTTCTCTATAAACATTTATAGGAAGAGAAAATAGGAAGGAAACATGAAATAAATTTCTCCACAAGTTAAAATGAAAAAGCTTCTACAAATTATCTTGTGTATATGCTAATTTTAGCTTATAAAGAATTTCATTTCATTTTTTTTCCCTATTTTTTCCTTTACGGAGAAGTTTAGCCACACAGACCCTTATTAATCTTGAAGATTCATTCATGTAAGATGCACTAATATACTAAGTGTTAGCAGCTAAATTGACAACAAATCTCACTTCTTATGCCAATAACCCTTTTACATTTTGTATGAAATCTGAGCAAGACACATCATGTACATTATACTATCTACATCATTGTTATGAATAACAACCAAACAAGTGAGTAGTTCAGCGAGTCAATGTCGAAAGAGAAGAGTGTCTGATATGAAACTCAAACCAAACACTCTCCAATCTGAGGCTCCACAAAGTGTATCAAACAAAACCACCAAACCACAATACAGAGTTAAACACCGAAGCAATCAACAAAAAGGCACAAACTATAATCCCATTTGGAATTTCACAAAACGACCCATTAGTCAAAATCCTATTTTTTTCCTCACCCAATTGAAATGGAAGACAGATAATTAACATAACCAAATTCAATTCAAGAGGGTGAGAACGGAACCTGACCAAAAGTGTTGGAAATGGCTTCAAATCCAAAGCCAGTTTTCAAATCTACTTGGAAAGGAAGGGAAGAAGGAATAGCATCCAAGAGAGGTTGGGGAGGAGGAGAGGAGTGGTAGGTGAAAGCGAGATCGAAAGGAAATGGAGTTCCATTGGCATTGGCATGAGCATAGGCTTGAAGCAGATGCTGACCCAAATAACCTGTGCCTCCCACAACCAAAATCTTCTTCACCTCACTCATTGTCTTTCCTTGCTTGGAGTTCAGTTCTGATCCCTTTGTTGTTAGTCCTATTGCATGGTCAGCATTTTGTGATATCTTTTTTTATATACTGCATTATAAATCAATTTATAATTATTAAAAGTTAATAACACTTCAATTAATTTCTATGCAGGCAAGGGTTTGATGTAATTTGATCTTCATAGAAAGAACGGTACAACATACAGCATACAGCATGCGGTTGTCTGATTGTTAAATGTTGTTAATAAAAATAGTAATTCACTGATCTTGATGATGGAGACCAGAGATCGTGGATTCTAACTCAATTAAAAAATAAAAATAGAAATAGTTATTGTAAACTTTTTAATACCGTAATTTCTATAGATAAAAACAAACAAACAAACAAAACCATAGAGTTCTCGTTTCATCGTCCTATTGTTTTTTTTTTTTTACGTGCAACTACAACTACATTAATCCCTTCTCCACTTGGACTAATCTTTTTACTCGACTATTTTTCTTTAAAGTGACTGGTGCATCTATTATTTTTCTATGCTATTGTAAAAAAAATTTATGATGAAATATACATTTGTTTGTGAATGAAAAAAAAAATTCTATCTAGATTTAGTAATTGTGTTTAAATTTTTTAATTCCTTATATTCGATTAAAAATTAAAATAAAATTTATTTCTATAGTTCTATATTTAGTAACTCTCAAATAATTATATAACCAATTTACATAATCAATTAATTAGAAATTATGATAAATATAATTTTTAAAATAATTACTACAAATATCAGTATAAAAAATTTAAAATTATGATTATAGACAATGTAAAAAATATAACACTTATACTTTTTTTCTTTCTTTGTTAAGTTTAATTTTTATATATTGACATTTTACATAATTAATTAATCAAGAATTATGATAAATATAACCTTTAAAATAATTATTATAAAAATCAACAAATTTATAATATATCTAATAAAATATGATTAGATTATCGTGTATTATTTTTTATGTAAATACATAATATAAAGACGTGTCTTCACTACATAATACTAATTAATCTTATAAAATAATTTATCTATAAGTAAAACTTTTATTAATTTACTTGTGACAATAATGATAATTTTTTCTCATTTCTCTATGACATTATGTACACAAAACATTTGGTAACTAAAAATAAAATGTGAAACAAAATTATTCATGAGTGATAATACATATAAATATATCATTAGCACAAAGTGTATTGTATTGGAATTTTCTGTCCCCGTTGTGATAAGCTATCTAATAGAGAAATAGAAATATTTTTGGGTGAGAATAAATTAAACATTTTATTTTTACATGCAACAAATAGAAGACTTACAACTCATAAATATAATAGAATAAATATTCATCATTTAATAAATTTAATTTGATTTCTTTTAACTAGGATATGATATAATTAGCTTCCTTTAACAAGGATTTGATCTTAAAAAAATTGATAAATATTTATAGAATAATAAAAATTAATTTTCCTTGTTATATTTTATTTATACAAATAAATAAAACCAAAAAAAATTATATAAATAAATAAAACAATTCTTTTTTATTTTTATTTATCTCTATTATCTTATATCTTTTTTATTTACATTATTTTCATAATATTTTAAAAAATAAATTTATTTAAGATTATTAAAGAACATGTATCTCAATTTTTATTTATCAAATTGTATTCTCTTAAAGATAAGTTTCTTACACATTTTAATTAATAATATAAAACATATTTAAAAAATACATAAAAAATATATTTATAATACTTTTTGTTTGGTATAATAAATAATTTTAAAATAATTTGACTATTCATGCTAAATACATGTTTTATTTCAGTATTTTGAAATGATCGAACCAAAATATTACTAGTCGGTTCAAAACCTATTTGGAGAAAAACTGGTAAAAAAATCAATTTAATGTTGTTGAATGAAAAATATTTAATATAACACTATTTTAATTTTTTTAAGCTTAAAAAAATTAAAATATTCTAATGTATTTGTCTTTTGCTTTTTTATTCTAAATATAAAATTATTAATAATAGTAAATGTTGTTGTGTATGGTTAAAATATAAACTTAAGTATTATGATACATTTTATTTAATTTTTTATGTGTATTTTAAATATTTAAAAAATATAAAATTATGTTTTATTTTTAACTTGTAGTATTCTAAAGTTTTGATATTATATTTTAATATTATTTTTATTATATTAAAATTAAAACTAATTTAACTACGATTAAACTATTAAATCTTAACTGATTCAATGATCGGTTTGATTTTAAAAATATTATTTCATTTCATTTACATAAACAAAATATAATAAGAGAGAAGTTGAGTTTTTTTTATTCTATAAATATTTATTATATTTTATTAAGATAAAATTTTTATTAAAGAAAATTAATTATATCATATTCTAATTGAAAATAATTAAATTAAATATATATATATATATATATATATATATATATATATATATATATATATATATATAATTGTGAATGTTTTTTTTTCTTTTACAAGTTATAATTTGTGTATTGATGGTACATAAGTATAAGGTGCTAGATTTGTTTTTACTCGATAATACCTATAAAGAAATGTACATAAAAAACAAAAAAAACAAAAAGAAAATAGAAAACACAGTCCTTGAGGCGGTTGTAACCAAGATATCATAATTCCTGTAATGTTGGGATCCCTCTCCGCGTCCATTCATAAATATTATTGCGTCTCATGGAGCATGGGAGGGCAATATTGTTTTTCGAAAACAATTAAGCAAAAATTAATTAAAACGCAATTCAACCCCTTTTTTTATTTTTTAGTCTAACAATAAACTTTTTTATGTGTTTTTAGTATAATAATAAACATTTTTCTTTTAATTCATTTAGAAAATTTTTAAGAACAAAATCGTAATATTAAAAATATATAATTTAAAGAAAAATAACTACATGGATAGAAAATAACTCTGTATATTTTATTTAAAATTATATTTTTTTATAAATTGTAAAAATTTTTAAAATTAGATTGAAAGTTACTTTTTGTAAGATTATGTATAATTTTAATGAAATAGTAATTTTGTCACTCAAATATAATTTATATTTTATCATATTATTATTTAGTTTATGTCAAATATAGTATGAGATAACACGATTACGTTATTTGGTTGTTTAATCTTATGTCAACTGATATTAGATATGATTAATTATTATTCTATCATCATTTTCTATCATATCTTGATTTTTGAACCATACAAAATTAAAATATAAAGGAAAAGACTAGATAATCTTAAGATAATTTTTTAATTCTTTTTAAATAATATATTTAGGATATTAATCAAATAGTATTTAATTTGTTTATTATTTTTTTTATTATTTAAAAATATCAAAATACATGTATTTTATATACTTTTAATGTAATAAATATATTAGTGTCATAAGTTTTTTTCATTTTAAAATAATTAAATGTATTTAATGCTCTAGATTTTTGGCATTCTTAATTACTTTTTCTTTTATGTTAAGGAGAATAATTTTTTACTTTAAAAAATACCAATACAAGTATTTTTATACTTTTAATGTAATAAATATATAATTTTCTAAGTTTTTTTATTTTAAAATAATTAAATATATTCAATACTCTAGATTTTTTGTAATTTTTCAATTACTTTTTCTTATAGAGGAGAATAAATTCTTTATGTTGAATTTTAATATGACTTTGTCATGATAAGAATTTAAATAGGTGAGGACTATGTTTCCCATTTTATTTTAACTTATTTTAAAAAAAAAATTATTAACCAACAAACCTGTTTAACATTTAATGTTTAGTAAATAATTTTTGTAGGAATTTGTAATTTTTTTTGAGATACTACCTCGAATAGCATATTTTTAAATGCCAATTCCTAGTTTTTTAATATTTATTTCTCATTTGTGTTTAAAATATTTATTAAATTTTATTTTCATCCCTTTTTATATAAGATAAGATTTTTTTTTTCAACTCATAAGGTGTGGTTTTATTATTTTCTATCTTTTTATTACATAATATGCGATAATGATAAATAATAGTTATGTTTTACTTTATTTTATTAAAATTTATATTGCAGTGCTTAATTTAATTAATGTCTTCTTTATAATATTTATTTTATTATTTCAACATTATACTTGACGTGAATAGATTATACGTTTGTTTTGTTTTTTTTTGTGTTGTTTTTAATTTTTTATATTATATTATTTATTTTAATCATTATATTATTTATATTATTTTTAATATTATATTTCAATATTTTTTAGTACATTATTATTTTGGTATATATATACTTCAGGATATTTTAACTATTATATTAATTAACATAAAATAAATTATATATATATATTTATGTGTTCATTTATTTTATTTAATATTTATCAATTACTTTTAACACATAACTTTACTGAAACACTTATAATTTAATAGTTCTCAACTATCTAGTTTAAACTACTAATTAACTTTTTAGGTTTTAACTAGTTTTTTCAATTTTCAATTAGTTTTTCAGTTAATTTTTTCAAACAAAGTTAATATCTAAAATAATTTGTATTATTAAAATACTTTACTTTTAGTGTAATAAATATATTAATATCAGTGTCCTAAGTTTTTTCATTTCAAAATAATAAAATATATTTAATGCTCCATATGTTTACATTTTTTAATACTTTTCTTAGGGTTTGTAAGTAACTCGAATTGGGTTGAAATTAATTTAATTTATGACCAAATATAATGAAATATAATTGAGTTGGATTAGGTTGAGTTTGTTATTTTTTTTATTGAGTGATCAAATTCAACCTTACCTAACCTTAATTAAGTGGGTAGTCAGATTAACTAAATAACATAATAATATATTTTAAAAAATAAAATTTATACAATAAAATATTTAATTAATTAAAGTAATTCAAAATCAAGATATTCACATTCACATATACAAATACGCAACTAACTATAATTTTACAATCATATAGCAATTAAAATGACAATGTATATTATCCAATAAATTTAAAATGATTCACAAATATATCACTTCAACTAAAGTATAATAAAAAAATTAAGCATATTATCAAATACTCCTACACATGTTTACATAAAAATATAAAGTGAACTATCTAAGTCAAATACTATTCATAAATAATTATAATATTATAGTAATATTATAATCAAGTTAGTCAAAATGAATAAAAAACTAACCGGATGAACAAACTCAACCTGCTAAAATATTGTTTGATTGAGTTGGATTGATTAGATTTTCAGGTCGATTACAACGTGCTCATGTCCCTACTTTTTTTTAGTAAGAAGAATAAATTATTTTATGTTAAATATAATTTGACTTTATCATAATAGTTTTTTTTTATTCATATGAATATATACCGAAGAGTTTATAACACATACACATCTTAATCATTTTAGGAATTTAAATAAATAAGATCTAATTAACAGATTTAAACAAGTAATGTTTAATAAAACAAAATTAAAAGTAACATTTAATATGTCTTTTTTTTTAATAAAAGTATTTAATATGACTTTATCTCAAGAGAAATTAAAATAAATAATATCGAAGTCTTTACAAGTATTTATCAAGTATGGAGGTTTAGTAATCTTTATCCAACACACCTAAATTTTAAAGTATAAAAAAATACATAATTTAAAAAGTAATATATTACTTTTGTGTCTGAAAATAAAATTACTGTCTTTGATATATTAAAAAATAAATTATATACAATTAGTCAAAAGTTAATGAATTAAAATGTAAAAATAATATTAAAAATAAATTATAAGCATCTAAGTAAATTATATATATATATATATATATATATATATATATATATATATATATATATATATATATATATATATATATATATTATAATATTAAAAGTAAATTAGTGAATTAAAAATAGGAAAATATTAAAAGGATAAAAATTCTATTCATAATATATTATAATTAAAAACAAAATAGATGTAATTACTTTAAAATAATCTCAACCACTGTATCTTATTTATGATCTTCTATATTCAGGGATGATTGAATTTTTTTTTTAGTTCTATTACTGTCTGTATACTGGAGAGCACTTCTATTCCTATTCTGATCTCATGTGCTATGTGGACTATGCTAAGAAAGAAAAGTTTGGTATCGATGCACCGGTGAGTTTGATTTCTGTGATTGTCAAAGTCCTAATATTAACATATATGGTAATACTGAGTACTCGGATGGTACAATTTCAATAATTAATTCACCTATAACTTTTTAGTTTGGTTGAGAGGATTAAACATTGTATTATCTATTACTTTGAAAGGAACTTTGCATTTATGCAACTGTCATTTATCTGAGATCTGGATAATAATGTAATTTACATAGACAATTTCTTGTTTTGAGTCCTTGCTTTTGTTGTATTAGAAAGTTTTCTTCTGGTTTTAGCATCTTATACCACTGGTTTTCTTCAGATTTGGATGGCATTGGCAATGTGTAAGTATTATTTTTGCAGGCTGAAAAGCTCTATGTTCATTAAAAGATTGTTATTAAAGTATTATGATATGATTCAAATGGGAAGATCCCCCTTACTTTTCTTTCCTGTATAATTAATTCAGCACGTGAATACTCTAAAATGTGACTCGAAAGTAGTTTTTTGTGTAACATGTTAATGCTAATATACAATCTTGCATCTTCCCAAATTCTATGGATTTCTTGCTCCAATGTGTCCTCTTAGCCATCCCCTTGAAGCTGGTTTTGCTGTTATTTGTTACTTTGTATGCTTTGAGATGGCCAAAACATAAGTAATATAAACCACAACCACAACCTTGCATAACATCCATCTTATGTTTGTCTCTCTTTGCAAGGTTTAAAATCACTTCAAAGGAAAGAGCACGTAGGATGATACCCCTGCCCCTGAACCCAAGAAGACATCATCTATGTTGTCACTTCCAAAGAATTCAATATACTATAATTAATTCATCAACTGACGATAAAAGTAATTTTCTGAACAAAAAATTTATAACTAATCTGTTCACGACCATTGGCACGCACAACTTTGTATCTATATGTTTTACATCTGGCAAAGAATGGGAGGGGAAATCACAGGGATTATACATGGCTTAATTAATTTGAAGTGACTTTCAGAAAAATGAAACATAGATCTGCATAATGGCATGGTTCTACTATTTAGAGCTTAATTGTAGTTAACTGGATGCATGATTCAATATATGTTGCTTTCAGGTAGTAACTATTCCTCATGTGAAAGCACACTATTGACAAGGCTAAGGATCCAGATTTCGCGCCCAAGTCAAAGGGTAGTGTCTGGGTTGATTCTGAATCTAGCGAGGCTAAGTCTGAAGTGACTCAGGTCCTAAAGGAAGAAAGAAAATGACTTGCAGAATGATGATTCAACTTGCCACTAAGTGCTTATTGTTATGTCTACTTAAATCCCTTGTTCCTCCTGTGGCCTTATTTTATTTGGTCTTATTTTCCCTTTGTTTCTGGTATTCAAATAAGGCCTCAACATTGACTATCTATACATTCAGAACCATTTTGTTGGCACTTTACTTGGATGGATTTTTATATACAACATTCATTGCCATGCTGAATGGAAATTAGCCGAGAGTTACCATGCTTTGGACATATTCTACTCAGGCACACCTCCCTCTCGCTACAGTGTTAAAAAGGGATAAAATATATTTTTAGTCTTTGGAGATAATTTAAAAATTGATTTTAGTCTTGGAAAATAATTTAATACGTTTTCAATCTTTTCATTTAATAGAAACACATCTTTAGTTATAAAGTGGGATTAAAATTACATAACTTTTTTCTATAAATGTAATGACTAAAAGCAAATTAATTTTTTTATAGAAATTAAAACTGAAATCTTAGTGTTAATGATAGTATCTTTCTTTTAGATTTTGCCAAGATTAGCTTTTTTACCTTGCAAATATGTAAAGTTTGATTAAAGAGCGTCTTAGCAACATTAGTTAAAGAATGAAACAGAATTTTTTTTTATTGAAAATTCTGTTGAAAGTATATCAGTATCACTTTTATATAAAACCTTTTTATTTTTATTCATTAACCAATGTTTCAAGAGCACATGTTAGTGTTATCTATATTCCAAACCTTTATTTTGCAGTTTTGAGTTCGGATGAGGAAATGTAATTGAGAAGATTTTTACGTAACTTCGAGTTTTGTGATGTGAATGGGAAAATTTGAATTATGGGCACTATTCCCATGCTGTTCATATTGTATAAAAGAATATGGACCAACCTATCTTGATTACCATCGCTTTTTTAAGTTTCATGGTACATTTGTTGGATTTTTTCCAATCCATTACTCCTTTCTTGTATACCCTGATTCATTCATACTTTTAAAAAGCTTTGAATTATTGAAAGGAGTAGGAAATATGGCATTCTTGCTAATTCGTTGGTTTTTTATTGGAGAAAGGACATAAAAAAAAACGATAAAAATTTTATTTTATTTTTTCCAGCCATGAAATCCTGTCATATAAGTACTCTGTTAAAACAATGACAACTGTATTTGCATTATTTAGCTTTTGTAAAATAATGGGTGTATTTTAAAGGATAAAATATAACTGTCATAGTTGGAAAAAAAAATTAACAATTGAAATTTTAATAATTTCATAATTTATTATACATGTCCATGCGCTAATTATATAGTAAAGATTGATATTTTTCTTAGCAAACTCCCTGATGATGACTATTTATAATATTAACCACCTGTGAAAATATTTGTTTTTTCTTTTTTATAATCAAAATAATTGAGTATAAAGTCACTAATTATTTCTTTACCTAAAACTTATATTAGAAAATTTTCTTTTACTATTAAAAAAATATGATTCTGACTAAATAGCTTCAAAAACACATTTTCCATAGTTAAGTGAATCCAACAATAACAATAATAATATAAAAAAAACTTCAAACAAAATAAAATAGCACTGCTCTTAAATAAAATGTGAAGTGCATAAAAAATATGTCAAGCATAATGTACTTTTATATCCAAAGGGAGGAAAACAACCTAACAGCATAACACAATTGGATCTTCACACCAGAAAACACAGTAATAAATTCCCCAAAAGTGACCCTATACTGCTTATTTTTCATTCTAAAAGTAATTGTGGGCCAGGGAAATATGTAAATTCTCCTTTCACTTTAAAATTCGTCACTCGATTCTTTCCATCCACCATAGCTCTCTTCAGGTGCAGCATAACCCTGCTCCTCATTTTTCTGCAACCAAAAGTAAATGGCAGATCTTAGAATATAAGATTGTGTCTAACTCTATACAAAATCAATTTATAAGATTAAAGTTGACTTCATTTATATGCTATATTAAGATATTGTTTCTAACCAATTCTCAATTGAGAGAAAGGCATGTATCAAAGAATGAAGAAAAATAATGGAAAATAGATTCCAGCATTACCTCAGCAGTGAAAGTGAGAGCCACCTTAATCTCTCCACAATATTCTTGGTCCTTCACAACCTTGTAAGCAGTTTCTGGAAGACTACCCTCTTCAAGCACTGCATCTAAATGAATGCTGCAGAATGCAGATAGAAATGAATGCATATTGGTATGCCAAAAGTGCAAATGACCTACCTTTTTGTATCAGAAACAGTTCCTCAGTAGTCGTGTCATATGAAAATGCAAAATGAAATATTAAATTGAAAAAAAAATAAATTCATAGAAGATCGGTCACTGCTACTAGCTAGGAATAAAATTTGCAACATTTGTTAGTACATCAGAAATGCAGAATTTAGATTAAAATTCTTTGGAAACTACAAAATCATAAACAAGAGACCCACCTGATTTTCTGATTTTTAGTAAATTTCAACTAATAGTAGAAAGTATATTAAAAAAAATTGCGTTATTAGTATTTCTCTTATTACATTATATAAAACTATGATCAAATTTCTTATATCTTTGCCATCTAATTCTTCCATCAAATGATGTCATGTGAATGTTTTCTTAAAATTCTACAGAAAATATATGATAGGGGCTATTTAGTATAAGAAAGAACATTTAGTTGATGGTAAAAGATATAAGGAACTTGACTTTTGTCCTGCTACTCTCCTCTCTTGAATTCAATCCTATCTCCAATGAAATTTCACTGAAAAAGCAAAGTCTGTCCAAGCAAAATGTGAAAGTTGAAGAAGAATTAAACTCACGTTGCCTCGCCAAGACAATCATCTTGACTAAACTTGTCTTTATCCATTATCTTTAGGTTAAGTTCAGAAGCACTGTCAGAGACAGTGAAAAGAAAGCTCTCATTCCATTGTGGGTTGGATCCAGCACCTGGTATTCATAACACAGTAATCAATTCAAGCCACCAGAGATAAAAGGGTACATGCATAAGCAAATATATAGTTAAGTCAGCCAGAAAAGCACCTTCTTGCACAGTGCTCTTGTGCTCCTGTGCCCTGTATGTGAGAATCACATAAGGATCTATGCTAGCTGCTCATTGATAATGAGAACAAAATCAGACCTTCAGAGGATAATCTATCTTGACCAATTTGAATAGTTAATACCCACAAACCACATTAAAGAAAAAGGTCAACTGAATTGATTCTCATGTTTAATTTGAAAATTAGATTGATTCAATCAACATAGCTATATGAATTGAACAAATTTGGCTCTTCTCAAGTGAATAAGGGTAAAATAACCTCAGTGGTTTATGAGAAAATTAAAAGTTAATATTTCAATTTCCAACACATCAATAATTTACTATACATTTGCCTGTTAAATTGATAATTAAGATTACTTATTTTACCTCTAAAGTGGATTATTCACTTTAGAGGAATCGGATTCAAACAAAGCATATCAAGATCAAACCAGCATAAAATGTACTTTTTGTAGTTTACTTTAATCTGCAAATAAGAGAGCTAATTGATTTGACAGAGATTTAAAGCAACACAGATCTAGATCAAACCATCTTAAAGTAAGAGAATTCTGATGCAAATAAATGTTGAAACAAAACTTTCCGATCCACAGTTTCGTGCAGAAATTTCGACAAAGAGAAAAAATCATTGACATACACAGTATCTGATTTTCTATCAGCTATGAATAGAGTATAGTGCTTACAGAGAAAATCATTGTCATCGAGGCCTTTGGCGCTGACCAGAATAACTTCAAGCGTTCCACGAGGCATCTTTACCTTTGAAATTGAAGTTTTGGACACACTTCAGAAATTTTTTATGGACAAAACTATTTGACTCAGGATTCTTCTCTCAATGCAGTCTCTTAAAGTTGAAATAAAGGTGGAAATCGCTGTACCAGAAAGGCCTGAACCAGTATATTACCAATTGGAGCTGGATTTTGGCTGGATCCAACCTTTTCCTTTTAAACGTTACAACTCTTTTTTATTACAAAAAGTTGAAACTATACAAACTGTTGTAACACACTAACTAAATTACTTAGATCATTGTAAAAAAGGATATTTGCCTAAACTCTATCTTCACAAAACCTTCAGAGATTAATTTAAGGTGAACTTATTTGAGAAAAAAAAAGCTACACGCTAACCAAGATGTTATCCCACACAACTTGCATGAGAATTTGGGAGGAAATAGGATAAAATCTTGCTGCTAAGGATCATTTTTCTTTAAGATATTTTGTCAATCAAAACCTAATTCAAATAATTTTTTTATAGTCAAATGGGTAATATTTGATATGATTTTTTAGATAATTATTGTGAAAGTATAATAATTTGTGATTTGATAATATTATAAATTTATACAGTGTTATTTAAAGGGAAAAAATTAGTTTTAATATATTGCTTTTTGTAATAAGAATAACATTATTCTTATCACACATACACATCGGTTTACCATCATATCATATCGGATTACATGATATTTTACACATACACTATGATTCTATCACCCCTTATATATGTAGAGTGATAATGCTTGATGGTTGTACACATCAACCATTATTTTTTAAATGGAAATTAAATCATCAATTTAAGTTGGTTTACTTGCATTGACAAGAGACCTTCATAGTGGATGCAAGTTTTAAATGTGGAGTGTAGACTTTGACAACAAAGAGGTCTACGTGCGGGGCATGGAGGAGTGAATTTAGGAAAGTGGATTCAGTTAAAGTAACAAAAATGAAATATGTACTCTCTCTCTCTGACATTTTTTTGAGCAAAAGTATATAACGCCAACTTTACTCCTGGTATCATTGCATATTTCAATCAACGATAAAAATAATAATGGGGCCCACATTTTAATTTTTTATTCGAGCCGTTACTTATACACGTAACTGTTTCCATATGTATGCATCGTATTTCTCAATAAAAAGAAACTCTCGATATAATGCTCCAATTACAAATTTCACACCAAGGGAGTTGGATGGTGGTCATCAAGCTGATCTGTAAAGTGCATATATTGGAGTACCTCTTGGGGAAAGATTTTTAACTTGAAATTTTGTGAAAAAAAAACTTTTAAAGAGAGTTAATTGGTTCAGACTTCCACAAAATTATCTAAAAAAAAGTGTGAATTTGTGAACAAACACCATTATAAAAATAGACTTTTACATCTTACCATGAAGGTTTTAAATATTTATGTGAATTAGAACATTTTTTCTTTATTATTCAAAACTCGTTTATGGATGAAAAATGTCATCCATTCAAACAAATATCCAATCAAAACTTTGTTAATTAAATTTTTATTGGTAATAACATTTATCCATACTTTTTTTTCATAACATCATCTCTATTATTACACATTCATCTTTCTTTCTGAAAGTCATTTTTTGCTCTTATAAAATAATTTTTTTTTGTTATTTTTTTGTTATTTTTATTTATTTTAGAAGTGTTAATTTATGGGATTTGTAAATGCAACACCTAATTTGTATAATGTGTGAGATGTACCTATTATATGAAAATTGAAACGTAGATGAGATTTATGAGATATGAGGCAAATTCACAAAACTTTTCACAAATTTGAAATTGCCGGAGCGAAAACAAAAATATAGATATGCATTATTTTTTAAAATTAAAATTTTTATATTAATTATAAAATAAAAGATAAAAAGTTATACTTTTTACATAGTTTGTTATACATCCATTACAGAATCGATATAAAATATCGATTTTAATCGACATAAAAAGTTTTTTTTCACCCATAAAGATCCAAAATTTTTACAAATTTCATATTATAGCAACCTTGGTGACTATTTTTATAATATGAAAAAAAGAGAAAAATTAAACAAAGATTTAAGTCTCACTACATACTTAGAAGATGAGTTTGCAGGTAAAAGAATCACATATGAATGTATTTATTATTAAAAGATTAGTATAAGTCAAAGTAATAAGTATATATAATATAACAATAATATTATAATAAATATTTTCAAAATATACTAGGTTAAAATATTTATGTAATTGGAAGAAAATATCAATTTGAATTAAGGTAAGATATAGTTTATCAACGCTAATATAAGTAGAACTAAACTCAAATCCTTTTGAGATACTAGTCATTGATAAAGTCGACAGATATTTCCTATATATAATATAATAACCCTTAAAAATGGAAGAGAGTAGTTTAGTAATATAATTTAAAAATAAAAATATATTTTGACTAAATATAACTTATGAGTATTTATCTTTTGTTAAAATTTTTGCCATTAATTTCAAGGAGTTAATCGAATTAATCTCCACTTGTTTTTTTTAACAAGATAAATGTAAATTTGGTGGCATCATCTTTTCCTTAAAAAATTTAAATTATAAAAATAAAATTTGTTATTGTTTATACACTCGTGATGCTTTTTTATTTATTTTTTAAGTTTTGAATTAAAATTAACGCTTTATCTTTATCTTAAAAAAAAATATAATTATTTGTCTTAAGATGTTGTGTCATTTGTCTGTTTGATTGTCTTTATTTTCTTCTTAAACTTTGTGCTAAAATAGACTCATCACCTAAAAATATTGTTTTCACTTTAATTATTATTTGTTTATATGTTTTCATTTTTAAATAGCTCATCAAAATTGTTTTTTTTAGTGATTATGATGTGTATTATAATATCAACGTCACTTCTGATACCACAACTTGTAAATACCTTTTGTGGTATGCTCTTTTAGTTTAATAAATAAAAATATTTTATATTTTATATTTTATAATTACATTTTATTAAAAATTTATAATTTAGTATTCCTCCTATTATATCTTAAACTACACTTTTTTTACCCTTTCGAGGCCCAAGGCCCACATAAAGAACTGTTAGTATATGGATATATCTTCACCTCCCCGGCCCCACCAGATACAACGACTGATAATATAAGACCATATAAGAAGTGCTCGTATGAGAAGAAGAATAGAATGACTTAAAAGAGCATTTAAAAACTGATAAACATACTTCAAGCTCGAGTCAAAAAGTGGCACAAGAGACCTCAAATTGGTTAAACTGAAAGAAAGCCTAAGCTAAACACCAATTATCGACTTTGTAATTAAGTATTTTAACTTACAATTTTATTTTGTTTAAGTATTTTTAGACCTATTTAATTATAATAAATAAATTGATTTGTAGTTGATGATAAATATGAATTTTAATATTATTTTAATTTTTTTTTATAACTTTTAATTATTAGGAGATTGTATATGTTTTAAAATGTTAAGAGATTTGATTAGGTTTTTTTCTCTATAATAATTAAGCAAATTTTAGGATAGGAGAAAAAATCTAAATCAATAAATCCTATAAATAGATATGTTTCACAAGTTGAATAAGAGTTAATTTTTATCATAATTACTTTAAAGATTAATTTGCACACTAAATAATTTCTTAAATATATATATATATATATATATATATATATATATATATATATATATATATATATATATATATATATATTATCTTATTTTATGTTTGAGGTAAATAAAATAATATTAAGATATGTTAATTTTAATTTTTTAAAAACTTTTTATACATAATTTCTTTCTTCAATTATTAAAATATATTTAAATTCTTTTTCAAATTTTATACATTCTTTTATTTTCTCAAATTTATGTTATATAAACATTAATTAAAAGATCAATAACATAATTAACATCCAAAATTTTATAATAAATCATAAACATAAAATTACAAAGAAACGGATGTACATGTAGTGAATGTTAAATAATCATCATAAAATAAAAAAGTATAATTTATAATTAAAAGAAGGTGTAAAACTAAGACGTCTTAGTTTTAAATACATCTTATTTTTAAATACATCTTATTTTTCTATGGACACCATGAATAGCTTTTAATATAACTTAAAACTAATACGTTCTGAGACCTTGGTTGGTGCGAATCATGTGTGAACGGCTCTAAACAAACCATAAAGTGAAATGACATGATAAGAATAAAATAATTATTGGTTTCAGAGCACTTCCACTACACCAAACGTTAGCCTGAAATCGTGTGGAAGGTTGAAAATGGAAGCGAAAACTTCCTCTGCTGCTTCTGAGCCTGAAACAGTGTGTAGCTCACAATCACCGACAATTTCGAAGGATCTGAACTTTCGACGTGTTTCTGAGACCTTTGATTTGTTCAGAGTGATGGGAACCAATATTATCGCACCAGAACATAGCAACATACGTGGCTTCTTCGACGGATTCCTTCGGAGTTTCATAAAGGTCGATCACATTCAACGTGGACGAATCGCTTCCACTGTCGTCGTCAAAGGCCCTATCTGTGTATTCTCTTGCTTGCTCCCTCTTTTTTTTTTTTTTTGTTACTATTGAAGTTTTTAAGATTATCGAGGCTCGAAAATTGTTTACATATTTATTTAGCATAATTTCGGGTGTGTGAAAGTTGTTGAATGGTTGGGACTTTTATGGTTTGTTGAAACACCGCAATTTTGATTTCATTATTCAACTTTTTCTGATTTGTTTGAGTTTAATTTTGATGAATTTATGATATTAATTAATCAGAAATGATTTTGAATACTTTTAAAAGAGTTTAATTGTTATTTAATGGTAAAACACATTTGGTATGATTTTTACCCAGGGTAAAAGAGTTTAAGTTTATTCATTCATACAATTACAGATTATGGTTGAAATAATTTTTAAAATATTTATAGTAAAAGTTAATACATAATTATTTATAATTATATATAAAAGTTAATACATAATTATTTATAATTAAATGATAGAATAAAATTATTTTAAAAATATTTTTTTTGAATAATTATTTTAAAATCTAATAATTTTGTATTATTAATTATGTATGATTATTTAAATAAAATCTCAAATATGAATTATGTTGATGAAAATGTTGAGTGATGGGATTTTATTAGAGGTGATCAACTAAATTTTTTTTATAGAGATTAATTATCGATAAAATTAAATTATGATATAAAATCTTTTTCATTAAATTCTGTTTTTCGGAACCAAATTTATTTTTGAGATTAGAATTAACAATTTGTCTAAGAGATGGAGGGGAAACGAAAGAAAAAAAATTGTCACGGAATGTATATGACTTATTGTATTTTCTTTACTAAAATTGCAGAATGGTTTTGGAACACTGCATGGAGGAGCCGTTGGGTCCTTGGTTGTGATTTTGTGTACTGCTTGTGCTAGAACTGTAATTCCTGATGACAAGGAACTTTTTCTTGGGGGACTTGCCATGTCTTACCTCTCTAGCACTCCAATAAATGTGAGTTTTTTTTTTTTTTTTTTCTTGTATCCAGATTTGATTCTTTCTATTGTTTTCAATTGCAATACTGCTTTGTTTTTTCTTCAATAGTAGATATTAGATAATTAAATCACATGCACGGTTCCATTCTTTAGCCTGGTTTATTATACATTTGTGAGGATGTTAAAATCCACTTCAACTTTAAGCTATGAGATTGAGATGTTTGGATTCTTGGCACTATAGATAGTGTTGCTTAACATCATTCAACTTCAGTTGCAGAGTCTTGGCATCCTCAAAGGATTGCTTTGTATCAGTGCAATTAATTAGGACCTTATTGATTATGCTGCAAAGATAAGGACTATAGTCTTTTCATTAGTAGTTAACACTCACACTTTACTCTTACTCTAAAATGCACTTTGCACTTTATAGTATCCAAATTCATAAAAACAATTGTCACTTGAAAGAGATGTTAAATGATGTTCCCATGCCTTCATGTTTAAACATCCCTTTAATAAATGCAGGAAGAAGTGCTAGCTAATGCCTCTGTGGTGAAAAGTGGAAGAAATTTGACTGTGGTTGCACTTGAATTTAAACGGAAGAAAACTGGGAATTTAATCTATAATACTCATGCAACCTTCTATAACATGCCAGTTGCCAGTTTGTGAATATTTGGCCCTTTGGTGGACGTTGATCTTCACTTATATTTGTTATTGTATTAATGTTTTTTTATTATAAAGTAAGAAATTCATTACCCACGTCAAGACTAAAATTTAAAACTTGTCAAATTATCCAAACTTCCATTAAATCCACCATATTAGTTCTTGTATTAATGCTTGTCAGGGCAATACTTTTTATCTTTAATTATTTTATTATTATCCACTGTCAATTCATTCTTTCCTGTTTTCTATTAAGTAGTTATTAGTTTTTCAATATAAAACCATTAATCAGCTCTTACTTAAAAATTTTAGGCTTAACCATAAAAAAAAAAAAGACAAGCATCTATAACTAAAGAAATGTTCGTATTATACCTTTTCCCATTTAAAAAAAATGTAGTATCTAGTATTCTATTTAAAGTTGAACATGAATGTCTATAAGTGAGTCTATGTTGGTTGACTCGTTTGATTGATATAGGAGAGAAGAGAATTTAAAACCAAATTTATTCGATGAAAGATTTGTTTGGGGTAATTATTTAAATTCTTTAAAATTAAAACAAGTTTTTAGTTTCTAAAAAAAATTAGTTTTATTTTTTTAGTTTCATAAATTAAATTAAAAATTTGTTTATTTTATTAAAATTAGTTTAAGAATATATACTTGGTAACAGTTCAATAACTTTTTTTTATTCGAGGTAAAGTTTATTTTAAGTCAGTTTTTTCTTAAAAAAACTAATATAAACACAAATTTAATATTAGGGGTTGATTTAACTATTAGCCTACGAGTTTTAATGTCAATTTTCATAACTCAAACTAATAGGAATATCAAGAAATTAAATTTTGTTGAACTCATGAGTTTCAACTTTCTACATATTATTCTATGGCTTAGTAATAAATTAGGAGGGAACACTTGGAAAAGAAAAGCTTATAGGACCAATTCTAAAATTTAAAAGAGCTTGATTACTGAGCTTCGGAACCAAAAAAAAAAAAAACTATTAAAGTAGATGCCGTAGAAATATTAGAAAATGAAATTAAAAAAAAAACAAAGATATTCTTTGAAAGTAAAACATAATAATCTTGTAATTTTGAGATATTTTTATATTATTTCATATTTTCTGGACGGAAAAATTGTTAAATTTTTATTTTTTTTTAGTTTTTCACACGTGTTTTTTTAGAACCAATCTATTTAAAACACGATTAAGCACTATATATAAACAACACGTCTACCGACAAAAAAATTGACCCTTGTTTCACCACGAGACTATTACTTCCACAATACCCAATCCCGATATTTCTTCTCTTTTATTTGCTTTAACTATCAAATAACATTCACATTTTTATAATTATGTGTTGAATTATTTAAAAAAATCAGAAAATAATTTGATGTAAAAAAAAAATACTCACAACCCATAATAAATTTATTAATTTTTATTATGGGGAACTTAAAATTTTTCCAAGCACCAATTATTAGTATTTTAAAGCGAAGAACCATTATAAAATTTAGTTAAGTAGCCGCCGCAGAAGGTGCGTGGGTGTGTGGCGAGAGAAGGAAGAAGAAAAAGAAGAAGAAGAAGAAGAAGAAGAGGAAGAAGAGGGTATGATATGGGTGAGAAAGCAAAAAACGTGTGTGCATCGCCATCGCTGAAAATTTCGAAGGAAGTGGACCCCAAAAATGCATCAAATACCTTGCATTTCGTCGACATTATGGGGGCTGCCATCCCCGTTCCACGCAACTGCAACGCGCGTGGCTACTACGACGCCTTCCTCCGCCCCTTCATCAAGCTCGATTTCATCCAACGTGGTCGAATCTCCTGCACTGTTGTCGCCAAACCACCCATCTGCGTAAGTGCTATCCCTTCTTCTTCCCAACTTTTATTCTTCAAAGAGGTTTTCTTCTTCTCTTTCTTTGCTTTCGAAATTGGAAACAAGATCGATATTTTAAATGTTTCGTTGATTGGTCGATCCAAGTTGCTCCTTAATTCCTTGCTAATTCTTTGGAATTTTAGTAGCTCTTTCAACTGACAAAATGTTTTCTTTTTTCATTTTTAATTGCAAAAAATGGCACGTTATTTTTTTATTTTTGGTTGAATTCAAAAGTTTGCCTAAGAAATGGAGTTTTCTATATGTTATCAGACAATACCCATTTTGGTGTCTCTACATCTCGAAAGAATGTGTTAGTGTCTGACTTTCGATTGGAGGACATATTTGGTGTAAATAAATAAAAAAACTATTTTTATACCAGTTTTTTTAAAATAGAAAACAAAATAAAAATAAGGTGACATTTTCATAATTAAAAGTGAAAATAAAAAATAAAAAATAAAAAATAAAAACAGAAATATTTTCTTGAACCAAACCTCTGCTTGGCTTTTGTTTATGTATTGATCAAGTATAATTTGAGGAGTATGGAAGATTTTGGTTCGTTGCTGGGTTTAAAGTTAACAAACATTTTGTCCAATGGATATAAACAAAAAGGCGTTATGAGATTATGTTTGGACTTTTTCATTTTTTTTATTGGAATTGCAGAATGGCTATGGAACTCTGCATGGAGGTTCTGTTGGATCCTTAGTTGAGGTTCTTTCTACTGCTTGTGCTCGAACTGTAGTTGCTGAGGACAAGGAACTTTTTCTTGGAGAAATGAGTATTTCTTACCTCTCTGCCACTCCAGTAAATGTGAGTTATTTTATATTTATATTCAGTCTTGATTCTTTCCATTGTTGTCTATTACAGTGCGATGCTAGATAAATGGCATAGAATGGTTAGTTACACTGCATGAGGAAATGTAATACTTTATCTTGAATTGTATTTTGAAACAGCAGAGCAAAGCTGAGGACTTTAGTTATGCCATTAGATTGAGATGTTTGCACACTTAGCATCATAAACAATGTTGCTTAGCATCATAAACAATGTTGCTTAGCATCATTCAACTTCAGTTTGCACAGTTTTTTAGCATTCCCTTAGGGGATTGCTTTGGATCAGTGTGATTAGGATCCTATTGATTATACTGCAAAGATAAATATGCTTACTATAGGATTCCAGAATTTTAGTAAGATGACTACAGCCATCAAAGTCGGATTGGTGAATCTGGAATTTCTGGTTCTTGTCTTTCTCTGAACTCTAGAGGACTTGAAAAATCAACCTTACAAGTACTGTTCCTACAAGTTAAATTATGATCCCAACAAGAAGCAAAAATGCAATTTGAAGGGTAGTACTCCTGGTACATAATGAACATAGTTTCATAGTCATTCAATATGTAATGTTGGTGAGTTGCATTGATATCTTTGGTAGATGACTATTACATGTCATATTGAGGCTTTCCAGAATTGCCCTAGAGTTTGAGATATAATTTTTGGATGAAGATCCTATAAAGTGCACGGCTCAGCTTTGAGTAAAGTGAACTATCAATAACAATTGAATAAAAATCAAATTTAAATTTTGATTGAATAGAAGAAGTGAATTTTGCATTCGATATAAATCAATCCCATGGTTGTTTCCATTAGTTAGTTACTACCTGCACTTTATAGTATCCAAATCCTTCAATTTTTTGCCTGCTTGGAAGAAATGTTAGATGATGTAACTGTTGCTAACTTTGCCATCTAACTCTAATGTGCCATTTTCATGATCATAAGCCGTTTTCATGCTTAAATCCTTTGATAAATGGATTTTGCGCTTTATGTTTATTCAGGAAGAAGTGCTAGCTAATGCCTCTGTGGTGAAGACCGGAAGAAATTTGACTGTTGTTGCACTTGAGTTTAAACTGAAGAAAACTGGGAATTTGGTCTATATTACTCATTCTACCTTCTTTAACATGCCAGTTTCCAGTTTATGAATATTTAGCTTTCTGGTGGTCGTTGTTCAGCAGTTTCATTTTAATGTTTTTCATAACAAAATTCTTCAAATATGGTCGATTCTTATGGTAATAGATTTATAGTGCTGTATTCTTGGGATGCTTATTGCCAGAACCATTATGTTGATAAGTTTTTTATAAATCAAATATCATATTGTCAAAAATAGAATGGCATGGCCTTTAATTTATGACTTCCCAAAGTCTATGACTCATGGAACTACTTTTAGTAAATAGGAGGATTATTGTGGTTGATATTCAACACTTACCTACCGTGTGATAGTTTAGTTTGTAGTAGCCATGCATATATTGGAAAGGAAATGGAATGTATTTTGCTGTCATAGTCAAGATATCAGTCACTGTGATTGCCATATAGTTGACATCATTTTTTTCTTTTTCTTTTTTCACTTTCGTTTTGAACTTGAACAACAGGAGGTAGAACATTCAATGACCAATATAACCGAATATTAAAAATTTAGAGCATAAAAATAAGTAAAAAAGAAATAACAAAACCCATATTTATTTTTCATTCCCTCCCATTCTCTCCCACGTTTTTTATTCTTTTTCTCTACTATAGCCGAATCTTTCAAACTCTAGAGCAGCCATTGAATTAATACTCCTATTTTTCTTCTTTCTTTTCTTTTCCTAAAGTTTTCTTCGTTAGTGTTTTGATGCTTGTGTTGGAAAGACTCAAAATAAACTTATTACCTGAAATAAAACAAAAAATTAGTGTTGGTCTGTTCTATGCTTTTGGGGCAATTAAAGATAGAATGTTTACTTGCAAGGACCAAGAGCAGTAGCATAATGCAAATTTAAATTAGGAGCGAGTTTTTTAATAAACTAGAAAGGACTAAGTTTTCTTATATATATGATATATTTGCAACAACTTTTTTTTCCATTGGTAGTTTCAATTTCAGAATCCTTTACACTGTTATTTTATATCCATCCATCAATCCGTAATACCTCTAGATCTTCAATCTAAACAAGAGAATCCAAATGTCAGACGTTAAGCACAACCAAAGAGTGACAACATAATAAAAATTTAAAATATAAAACAAAATAACAAAGATTCAATTTTAATCATTAGTTACGTGGTTGATGCTTGTTTGACAGACAATGGAGCATGTGTTTACTGTTTACATTTTCCTTTTATATGCACACCACAATGAAATCCTTCGGTTCATAAACAGGAGTGAATAAAAACCCCCTCATGTCTCACTTGCATTGTCAGAAACTTCCAGCCACAGCATGCAAAGGGAATATTTTATATACACCCAGCGTGCCTTAAAAGCAACAACAGCTCTGCACCTCAAAATCATTTACACATTCGCAATACTTAGCCTCTCCCAAGATCGGGTTCCATAATCAAGCTGTGACCTGGTGTTGCTCTGAATATTCATGTCAAGCTGTTTCTGCTAATAAATGGTTCCCAACAGACATATACAACAAAGTCAGAAAACAGATTGAAAGTTGAAACAGCCAATGTGCAAGAAACCCAAAATAGTAACAAACTTATAATCCATTTTTTGTTTGGGTTTTTTATACTGAAACTGAACCAAAAGCCTTTAACTCCAAGCTTACCCCATCGTTACACCCCATGTGGCTGGTGGAAATATTTTAAATTGACTTAATTATATTTTTAGTCCCCTTATTTTCTCAATTTCATGAATTTTCGTCCCCATTTTCTTTTCACAAATTTAATCCTTCCACTATTTTAAGTAAGCAATTTTAGTCCATATGTTAACTTAATATTCAATATTTAACAGAAATGTTAATATTACACTCTACTACACTGCTATGCCAGTGTTTCTGTTAAATATAGAATGTTGAGTTAAAAGATGGACTGAAATTACATAATCAAAATAGTGGTGGATCAAATTCACACAAAGAAAATAATGGAGGAGCAAATTTTGAAAAATTGAAAAAATAAAGGGATTAACACTGCAATTATGCCTTTTAAATTTAATTTTGATCTATGCATAAGATCTAACAGCAACAGCCATGCCTAATGATACAAAACAAGAAATAACAGGCTCAAAAAAGAGTTGTCAAATTGCAAATTCCCAATATGGAAGTATGTCTTGGATGTATATCCAAATAGGTGATATTTTTCAAGCTGTAATTATAAAAAGAAAAAATAAAAGGGATGGGAAATGGGCAACGGGGAAGATTTTATGGGTGGCATTTAACTGCAATTATGTTTGGAAAGAATTTATACTCAATTTTAAAAGGAATGAAAGGGACAAGTCATGATGTACATACCAAACTCACTATATTGGTTTACATAAAAATGGCATTGACAAAGGCCTCCGCATCAAAGGGTTGAAGGTCTTCAACACCTTCACCAACACCCACAAACTTTACAGGGATTCCAAGCTCATCAACCACACTAACCTGCCAATATAAATTAGTCCTTACCATATGATCACCCCAGTAACGAAAATTATTACCAATAATGAAATATTATTCAGTCCAAAAACTATTAAATATCTATTAAGGAAAAAAATGAAGAGAATACCACACAGCCACCTCTAGCAGAACCATCCAGTTTGGTCAAAACTAAACCAGTAACACCCACGACCTGTCTCATGTTCAAAGGATTCAGAGTCAACAATTTCAATAACAGCTGACAGCAAGTTAATATGGAACCATAATACTAAATATTGAAATATTAAGGGCAAGAATATATAAAATATGCAAGGCAATGGATAATAAGACTATGAGTGAGAAATCATAGCACCACCATACCTGAACACTACAACTTATTTGTGACTTACCATTCATTTGGATGTAGTATGCTTGCTAACGGAATAAACCTCTAAACCTTCATTCCCTCACTGATATTTTTTTAAAATATGTATTATGCTTTGTTTTCTAATCTATTTCGGTTTTGGGGGAGATTGAACTGTTCACTACATCTACTGACTCTTGAACATCAAAATAGCACGCTCAAATCATGCTCAAATCATGACCATGATTTGTGCATCACAGTAAACATTAAGCAGGAACGGCCACAAAGTATCTTAGTGTTCATATTAATTATTATTATATACCTTAGTTTGAAGAGATAAAAAAGTTAGAAATTGGCATTTGGAAGTAAATTAAGAAGATCAATGCCATTCCTACATAAATTTTTCCCCCATATGCATCAAATAATTAAGTCAAACTAATGAGGAGTTTGTATATATGCAATTCTAGGTACAACAAAATAACAAGTCCTTGACTACCAGCTGCATGATTTGATCTAGAATTCTCTTACCATCTCTTCCCATTTTCTGTCTCAATTATAATATTGAAATGCGATCATTAGTTTCAAAGATTCAATACCCGTCCCAAAAAAGCAATATGAATGTCACATGGTATTATCATATATTGATAGTTGGGATTCAAGAAAATAAAATAACATTTCCCAAACAAAACAAATATACAATTTAAAAGGCAGAAATGGAATTTACATCATTGAATTCTCTTGCTTGTGGCAACATATTCAAACCGGTAGTCCCATCCAGAACCAGTAGGATCTCCTGCAAGCATAGTCAGTACCCTCATTTTATGTTTTAGATGTGTGTGAGAGAGAGAAATGGAAAATATGATCATGGAAAGACATTTTTCTTTCACAAACTTCTCCACATACATCAACAAGTTTTACTAAACTACAAAGAGAACTAAGGACAAATAAATAAATACTACCTAAAAAATACACAGTAGTTATACTAAAAGATACCAAAAGAGGATGCTACAGAAAGATGATAATAATAATAATAATTCATAATTTCATATACAGTAACAGAAGATAGTCAATCTATTGTACTATAATTTGCTGCCACAGCTTGAACCCTGTCAAGCATCAAAATGTCTAAACTCTGAAGTGAAGGAAACAAATGATATATTATAGATGTAGCTCACTTAATTGAAACTCAATAAATTGATGTCATGTTACTAAAGAATTCATTAGCTCATAGATAGTAAAGAGAAAATATAAAAAATTTAAAAGAAAATTTTACATTAAGAATACGAAGTGACTTGAACAATAGATAAACAGAAAGCAGGCACTGCTATCTCTTCTGCACATGTGGACTAATTCATCAAAAGACTAAGAATACGCATCCCCACCCTTTCCATTTTTTGAAAACACTTCCTAGGCTGTAATTAGTGTGTAAACCTGAAAACTCTTAGAAGAATTGTTCACTGCCTGTTCTAGTCTTCACTAACAATGGTTTTGCTCCAAGCAGATTCTCTCATTTCTACGACCATGAAAGCTCTCAGTGAAAAATTCCCATGAGACATGAAAACCTACAATCAACAAGGTAAGAAAGAAGTCCCCAAATACAGAGGTGCTAGCTTATGTCAGGTTTAATCACTTTTTTCCAACTTCAATTGAAGAATAAAAAATGCTAACAGAGCACAAGGTAGTTGTATTGGTATAAATCAATTGATACCATCTGGACAAAAATAGACAAAAGCAAAATACCATCCACGTTATTATGAATCATCAACTTCCACCTAGAAGTCTAAAAGCCTACTCCTAATTTGTCAGAAAATAAAAAAGAAAGATAAGAACAATAAAACGTTTTTAAGCCATTAAACTGGTGGTGGATACAAAAACAAGCATGGTACGATCTAGTGCTCAGCAATTCCCAAACATTTACCAGGAGCAAGATGATTAAGTTGAGAGGAAAGTGTAAAAAACTTGGGCTTACATTAGGTGCGCCAGGAATGACTTTAGCAACAGACTTTTTACACGAAATCAACTCTTCCATTAGGCTGTAATTAGTGTGTAAACCTGAGAACATAACAAAAACCCCAATGCTAAAGCCTAATATATCTAGGTAGCTCATTAAAACACAAAACAGCCAGTGTAAAATTTCTGTACTTACGCCCAGATGTATCACATAATACAATATCAAAACCTAGCTCTTTTCCCTTTTTTACAGCCTGTGAAAGCACTGCAAATAATACAGTAGGTACAAACTTTAGTATCCACAACAACAACAAATTATCTAATTAAAGATGCTATAAAATTTAAATGTGATAAACAGCAGATCCAGGAGCAAATCTAATTCTATTTGTACCTGATGGTGCTTTTGCTTTCTCTGATTCAGCCACAACAATCTCACACCCAGTCCTTTCAGCCCATATTTCCAACTGATCACTAGCAGCTGCTCTAAATGTATCACCAGCTGCCATCAATATCTGGTAGATTTTTAAAAATAAGAACAGAAGACCACCATGAAATTTTATATCCTAAAATGTGAAGCATAAATATGTTACAGAAGGTAATATGATACAACCATAGATATTAAAGCTCAAATACAAGAACAACAAAATCCTTCGGTTCCTTTTAACCTTGAAACAAAAAATTGATTTTAAAATTTTAAGAGGTATTACATAAACAACATTTTATATTTTTAGAAAAGATAGACCAATCAATTTTAATGTATTCTCTTCTTTGAATAAAAAGAGGGTGGAATTAATATTTAAGAAGGATGGGCAGAACACAAAAGAAAGGCTAAAAGGTGCTTGATCAAATGGAAGTCATTCTTTGTGTTATTTAACTGAATACTCGAAAGTTGCCTATTAGCCCCACGATGACACCATTATACAAGCCCCCCAAAGTTCAGAGGAGGGCAATCCAGCAGGTTTAACTGTCTACATTTCTACACCAATTGAAGATTCAGTGAACCTTCCTGTTGACCCACAAACTTTCAATCGGAGTTCAAAATCATGACCAAAGCAACACTCAGATAATATAATCTAACCTTAGCCCCTTCATTCTTCAATCTATAAGCCAGCTTTCCTGCAAGTAAAAGCTGATCAAGTTGGCATGGTTTTGGATATCCAAACCATAAAAAACAATTTCATTGCTTATTGGAAGAGGGAAGAAGGGTTTCATTGAAAGGTATCAGTTTAAGAATTTATAATGCATGTGTAATAGTTTCACTGATCTATAATTTCTCTCTATAATTTTCCATCCTCAATTGACACAATATAACCTTTGTAGCATTTTAGCTTATTCAATAACTCTCTCTCCTGGACATAAAGGGAGAAAAAAACTGCATGCTGTCCCTCAATTATTAATTTCATTGGTCACCAAAAAATGGAATCAACACCTTAAGTCTTTTTCTTACCCAAAGATGTTGTCTTCCCTCCGCCATTAACACCAACTATCATTATTACAGCTGGCTTCCTGAAGAAACAAAATTTAACCCAATATAAAGCACAAAAGTGAAGCCAATAAAATTTAGTGACTCATACCAAAGTAGAAAATGCTCACACCTGAATCCAAGTTGAAGTTCAGTTTTACTCCCCTTGGAGGTTAACAATTCCAAAACATTCCTCTTCAATGCTTCCTAAATCCATTCAAAATAATTTATAACACATTCCATATCATAAAAGTGCCGGTTATATTCAGTAACATAATGGAAAAAGGGAAGGAAGGTTTCAGTAATTAGTTCTAATGTTCAGGCCCAACACGACAACCCATAAACAAGCATATCAAACATTCTTAAACTTGGGTACAGAAACAAATCAAAATTTCAAATTGCTTAAAGAAACAAAAATACAAAGAATTAAATGAAAAGTAACGCATTTAGTACATTAGGAACACAAGAAAAAGAGAGCACGGTCTTCCAATAATTGGAAACATTTAATAAAGAATTATCCTCTAATATATTAAATTTCCTCAACCAAAATCTTCATTATTTAACTTATTACATGCTTGTGTCAGTCTCTTTTTTTTTTTAAATTGTAATCATTTATTTTTTCAAAAATTCTTTCCCACCAAAACAAGCTAATCCATGCACACAATACAACTAATAAACTCCTAAGGACATGCTAAAAACTACACCATCATAACCTTGAGTCCTTAAAGCCATTTGAAGCACATTTTTGGTGAGTTACCCATTAATGAAATTCAAAGATTCTCTTCTATCAAGACTGTGTTCAATTGATACCTTTATCTCATTCCCTGATTTAAGCTTCCCTGAAAGTATATCCTCACGCAAATTCTCCACTATCTTAATAGTGATTTTTGGGCCAAAATCAGACACTAAAAGAGCCTGCAATAAATAAATAAAAAATTTAATCAGAATACACAATAATTTTAATAATGTAAAAATTGTTACTAGTTTAGTTTGTGAAAATTAAACTCATAATAAAAGAATTTAATTAGCATACAATGCCTATTTCCCATGTATGCTAAGATGGTTGAATTTTATAATAATTACTTTAAATTTTATAGTTAGGATAATTTTTTTTGGTTCCAAACCAATTCTGCATAAGACAATTTTAGTCAACGACAGATCCAAAAATTTTATGTTGTGGGGTCAATACTCATAACATAAATCAGTGGGACAATACTCACATTACAAATTGACTTTTTATACTACATTTCAAATTACAAAGACAATTTATAATTATATGTGTATATTACATTAAGAAAAAAATTTAAGTTAATGGCGGGCAATTGACTGCAAAATCTACCATCTAGTTCCATCCCTGATTTTAGTCGAGTTTAATAGGATCAATATGGATAGCAAAAATCTTCTTCAAGGTATCAAAGGAATATCACATTCTCAAGTTTAGTACAAGTTTTGAAACATATTCCCAAGAATTATTGAATCTCGACAATATAAATTATTCATATTTGTCTTACTTATTCCCACTGTTTGCATTTTCATAAGAATGAAAGTTTTTTCTCCCACAACTATCTATTCTCACTTCATTCTTTCATTTTTTTCTTTCACTTTTTAATTTTTTAATTAAAATTAATAAATGTCAACTACGTATTCATGAGAATAATATTTATTCTTAAGCAAATAGACTAATATGATTTCTAGTAATACAATTTTATCCATTCAAACAAACATCTCCCATAAACAACAATTTTCGAGCATGTTGATCCATGCGGTTGGTTGTATAATTAGGATAATTTGAGTGTATTCTAGATAAAATAAATTATAAAAAAAACAAAAAAAAAAGAAGAGTTTAGAAGTGCACAAGAGGAACCTCTTCGAGTTCGTCGAGGACTCGATCGGTGTCGGAGAGGTTCCAGTAGAGGAGAAGCTCGTCGATGACAGCGAGATTGTTGCGGGTCTTGGAGAAACCCGAGAAGATCTTCTCCACATCGCTCTTGGCCTTCTCCTTTAGCAACCGCCCCAGTTTCGTGAAGAACCCGGTCTGACCGGCCGAGCACCTGAACCGGACCGCTCCCGTTCGGGAATGAGGGGTTCCGGTTCGAGGAGCGAAGCTGTAGAGGATAAATTGTGAATGGCACGAAGGTCTCGAGATAACGGAGAAGCGCGCGAACGAAGCAGAAGTGATGGTAGCCATTTCTGCTACTGCTTGTGTTAGTGCTGCACGCTTCGCTCAACCAGAAGAAGATAAAGTCACCAAAACTGACGCCGTTTTCAAATCTTTAAACGTCGTCGTTGTAGCCTTGTGTTTAGTAGGGAACATTTTTTAACGAATACATACATAATTTGATTTTATAATTAACTATTTAATTGTGAGAAAATAGAATGAAGCAAAATTTAAATTAATGGTGTTGAATTTTGAAAATGGTCCATCTTGTATATCACAAAATTAAATTTATATTATTATTATTTAAATGCTTCGTAATGGAATAAAGAAAAAAAAATGTATAACTTATAAAGTAAATGAAATAATAAAGATATTAATTTTATTAAATTTAAAATTTATGGTTGATCTTAAACATATAAAAGTGATAAATTCTTATCATGGAAGAAAGTTTTTTTTACATCGAAATAAAAAGGTTCAATACATTTTTATTTTTAAAAAAAATTGCATTTTGAAAATGTTAAAAATAAATGTAAAGGACAATGTTAATAGTCTAAAATAAATGTAAAATGTGGCTAGTTTATGCTACTTTTTAATTCATTCAAATTAATTGAATAGATTCTTTAATTTAGACAAAAAAAAAATATTTTTGTATTCTATTTTCGTACATTATTGTTTTTAAATTACTACTTATTTTTATAAAAGATATATTTTTTTTATTTTATACCCTGGTTTATTATGTTTTATGATAAACTAAATCATAAAATTATTAGAAATTGCAATATCATCCTAAACAACTTTAGGATGTCTTTCCCCTATTTCAACCAACACTTCATACATGAGACTTTAATAAATTGATATTTTTCTCCATTTTTTTTAAATTTAATATGGACGGTTTATTTCATGGTAACATAAGTAAGGTTGCATGGGAGCTAGATTTGTAATAGTGCAAGACATTTCATTAAAGGTTTTCATGCATTTATTATTACTTATGTGTTATCGAAAATAGAACGATAATATAAGTTCTTAAAAGGTCTCAAACTAGTTAAAATTGTGCATATTATTAGAAATCATGACTCAAAAGAGAGAATTAAAAAAATGAAATCGTATTGAATAGAATGAGTAAAAAGTGAGCTGCAAGTAATGCAATGAAACTTACATAGACGATAAAAATAACTAATTTCTTAATTAATGTAACTAACAGCTAGCCTTTTAGAATTTTTTAATAGTCTATTTGCAAATTGAAAAACACTCACAATGCATTTAACTTGGAATGAATAATATAAGTGCATATAAAATCAAAGAAAGATATAATGAAAATTATAAAAAAAATACATCAGTAAAAATATGTACAGAAAATGACTATAACTATCAAAAGCTAATAAACAAAAATTTAATCACTCAAGCAAAAGTAACAATTCATCTTTAAGCACTTGACATAAGATATAATCTAAAGACAACTGCTAATACTTAACCATATGTAGAAGTTGAAACCATCAAACTAAGACAATAAAGTTAAAAGTTTAATCATTTAATAGAGGTCACAACTCAAGACTTAACAAAAATAAATGTGTTTAGCCACCTAAAAAGTAGAAACAGTCAAAACTTAATTATTAAGAGCAGGAGCTAAATGAATTGCTTAACCACTGAAGACATATGCCAAAAATAGAGAATTGACAAAAAAGAAAAATATTTGATGCAATGAGTCACCAAGAAAAAAATCTTTGCAAATATACAACAACCAAGACCTAAATCAAAATTGAAAATAAATGATATGTGAAATCAAGAAGGAACTTCACAACATCAATTACAAAAAAAAATTATTGAAATTGAAAATCCAATCACTACAACAACTAAAAGTAAAGTAATAAATCAATGATCTCATACTCACTGCACTAGCCAAAAATTATCAAATAAGAGTTCCACCAAACCTCAAGTCCAACTAGAAGGCTAAAAGCCATAAATCTCTTTAACCCATCTTCCAATTGTCCAAGTAAATAACCATGAGCGTGGAAATCATAATCACTTTGTACATGCTCATATTTCTAACTTTGATGAGTCTATTAGTCACAAATGCTAAGAGAAAACTCATGATGATGTACAAGAACCACATGTTAAAACCCTTAACACTATGTTGGATCCTTGATCTTTGGTAGAAAAACTCAAGCCTAACAGGGTCATTGTGGTCCACGAGAAACATCATTATCTTCTTAATGATGTTGTGCATGACATTAGAAACGCTAAAAAAGTAGACAAACACAAACCTACCCATCATACCTTGGGATCATGGAGGAAGGTCTAACAAAGTCCTTACTAACCCAAACAAAAATTACTTGACCAATGTAGAAAATTCTTGAAGATTGGACCAAACCCTAGGTATTGATTTTAGAGACTCAAATAATGTCGTGTTTTCATTCTTACCAACAACTTGAAGGAACCAACATTGAATAAAAGACGTAGAAACTTCTCAATTGAAGATGAAACCTTGCGCAATGTCATGCTATTACCATTTCTAAGCATTAGAGAAGGGGAGGGAAGTGGAAGAAAAAAATGGAAGTAAAAGTAAAAACAAAATAGAGAAGATTTGGATTTTTTTGGAAAAACAAAATGGAAAAGAAAAAAAAAGAATAAAAGAGAAGATTTTTTTTAAGAAACAATGAAAATTTTCTCTTTAGGATAAATGATATTTCTCTAATATCATATTAGAAAATATATCTAAAAAATAACTTAAAAAAATAAAGTTATATAATTAATAATAACAACCTATTTTTAAATGATGTTACCTATTAACCTTTTAAATTTTTAATATGGACCAATACATTTATTATTAAAATTAATTCTTTAATAGCTATTAACTTGGTCAAATCTATTATTTTTTCTTGCTAATTATCATTGTTACATGCTAGTAAGGAATATTAGGATCTTATTAGGGAGAGATTAAAACATTCAACTTAATCATATCTTTTGAGAAGTCAATTGTGCAACAAAATATAAAAAATATTTTGGTAACTTTTCAATATCACATTACATTTTCTTTTTCTAGTTCTTCTTTATCGAGAAGGATGCAAATAAGATCTTTATCCAAAAAATGATTTTGTAGTTTTGGTCCTCATCCAATATTTTATTTAAAATAAGATAATAAAAATATAATTTATTTTTTTAAACTAAGGAAAAAAACCTAAACTCCTTATTTAAAAAACATTTTAAAAAGCAATACAAAATTATCACATCCCTGTCTTTTTTTTATTCATTTTATTAAAAAATTTATAACCTTCTAATTTCAAAATAAAAAACAAATATAAAAGAAAATTATTTTAAGGAAACTTTCTTCTATTTAATATTTTTTAAATATAAAATAAAATTAATAAATTATTATCAAACTACATGAAATTAGAAAATAAAAGAACATTTATAGACGTATTTGATTTATCAAAAATATTTTATTTGAGTAACCCATTAAATTAGTCCTCAAAATTTTATAATAAATTTCGTTTGATTTTAAAATTCTCTCCTTACTCAACTTTTTTTTGGTAGGATACTCCTCAGCTTTATGAATTATCATTAACTTTAGTAATTTTCAGTTTTTAATACAAAACTATAGTAAAAAAAATAAATTAAAAATGACTAAAATTAATTATATATTTTTTTAATTCAAGAAGTAAAATATTCAACTTATATAATTTCGAAACTAATTTAAAAAATTCTATAATTATTAATTATAAAATATTGCTTTGTTTTCACTTTTTCAAAATTTTATACAGCAAATAGCACAAACTAGATAATATTCTGTAAATATTAATATATATATATATATATATGTAATCTATCCTTAAATATAAAAAAAAAAAGCCTAATCTTCCTACAGTTTTCCGTTAACCACTTCCATCCAAACAGAACAGTTCTATCTGAAAACCAGAAACACTTCTTCGAACACAATCTGCTTCCCCAAAAACAAAACTGCGTGGGATTGAATGCTCCCACTGAAGATAAGGCGTGGCTTCTCTCCTTCTTGGTGAGTTATAAAATCTTCATTTTTGGCTCTCTCTCTTTTTCTGAAACTGTGAATGAGTTTCGGAACAGTTTATTGAGTTTGTATTTTGTATTGTATGTGCAATTAATTTCCAATTCCAATGTATTTGCATTGCATACGGATTTTGTACAGTTTATTTGTTATATTCCCTATTAATTATGTTGTAAGGTGTTGCATTTCCTGTCTGCAGCTCCTGCAGGAACAACCCCCTTTTATGAGTTGTTGATTGCATTCATAAGGAGGGAATTGAGAAAGATAAAAAAGCAATTATTGCGTTGCATGGTCAAACCAGTTTGATTGAATTTGTTTTGTTTGAGGATAAGGGTACGGTATGGAAGGGTTGTTGAATTCTTTGCTTAACCAAACTTGCTTGAAACCCTTTGGTTTCACTCCAAGACTTAGTTATACTTTTCCAGTGATCACGAGAACGGGGAATTTAAATCGAAAACCTGAATCCTGCACCCTGAGAAGTAACTGCACACAATTAGGTAGAGACACTGGGAGTAGCTCCAGAGGGGCTAGTGTTGCTGCACTGGATAGTGACGATAAAGGAGAGGAATCTGATATGGACTGGGAATTGGAATTTGTTGGGGAACTGGATCCGTTTAGTTATCGAGCTCCACAGAAGAGGGAAAAAGAACAGAAGTCAAAGTTGCTTGAAGAGACTGATGGAATGGATTGGTGTGTGAGGGCAAGAAAGAAGGCGCTGAAATCAATTGAAGCAAGGGGCATGGCTCATGTGATGGAAAATTTGGTTACTGTTAGGAAGAAAAAGAAGGATAAGAAGAAGTTTGAAAGCAAGAGGAAAATAGTTAAGAAAATTGAGAAAATAGAAGATCTTGACTATAGTTCGGAGGAAGAGTTGCCTATGCAAATTGTGAATGATGTTGGTGATTTGAAAAGTAAAGTGAGTATGTTTGCCAATGGAATGTTTATAGAAAAGAAGGAGAAAACAATGGAAGAATTTGTCAATAGGCTTTCTCAATTCTCTGGGCCATCTGATCATAGAAAAGAATTCAACTTGAACAAAGCAATTACAGAAGCACAGACTGCAGATGGTGTGTTAGAGGTTACTTATGAAACAATTGTTGCAGTTGCAAAGGGCCTAAGCCCCTCCCCTCTGTCTCCATTGAACATTGCTACTGCTCTTCATCGCATTGCTAGGAATATGGAGAAGGTTTCTATGATGAGAACTCGGCGACTGGCTTTTGCTCGACAAAGAGAGATGTCTATGCTTGTGGGCATTGCAATGACAGCCTTACCTGAATGCTCTGCTCAAGGAATCTCTAACATATCTTGGGCATTGTCCAAAATTGGAGGCGAACTGCTTTATCTTTCAGAAATGGATAGAATTGCAGAGGTTGCACTGACCAAGGTTGGGGAATTCAACTCTCAAAACATTGCTAATACTGCAGGTGCCTTTGCTGCAATGCAGCACTCTGCTCCTGATCTTTTCTCAGAGTTGTCGAAAAGGGCTTCAGACATAATTCACACTTTCCAAGAACAAGAACTTTCTCAGCTTTTGTGGGCTTTTGCTTCTCTATATGAGCCTGTTGACCCTATATTTGATTCTTTAGACACAGTCTTCAAAGATCATTGCCAATTGAGAGGTTGGATAGGTGAAAAGACATCAAATAAGCATGAACAAATTAGTGTTGATAGAGGTGGGGCCTCAAATGGATCTCTTGGCTCTCCTGTTCTAACTTTAACTAGGGATCAGCTTGGGACTATAGCCTGGTCTTATGCTGTCCTTGGACAATTAGATAGGAGTTTCTTCTCTTATATCTGGAAAACTCTTAGCCATTATGAGGAGCAAAGGGTTTCAGAATTGTATAGGGAGGATATCATGTTTGCTTCTCAGGTTCATCTTGTAAACCAGTGCTTGAAGCTTGAATTCCCACATCTTCAGTTGTCATTATGTGGTGAGCTTGAGGATAAAGTTGCTGTTGCTGGAAAAACTAAAAGGTTTAATGAGAAAGTAACTTCATCGTTTCAGAAAGAGGTTGGACGCCTTCTTGTTAGCACTGGCCTTGAATGGGTCAAAGAATATGTTGTGGATGGTTACTCTTTGGATGCTGTGCTCATTGATAAGAAGCTTGCTCTGGAGATTGATGGTCCAACTCATTTCTCAAGAAATACTGGTTTGTGTATATTAAATTTGCAACCTTCTGTTCTCTTACATCTAGTTGAATCTTGAGTAACCAGTTTATTATTTTATTTTCTTTGTTTGTTATAGTTGTTCCATTAGGACATACCATGCTTAAACGCCGATACATCACTGCTGCTGGTTGGAAAGTCGTATCATTATCCCATCAGGAGGTGAGCTCTCGTATTTCATATGCTGGACTTATATCTTATCCACTTTTGATCCCCCAACGTTTTTTCTCATACAAAATAAAAGACATAAAACCATGAGGTTGATCATATGGTAAAACACATCTTGTTTAGTTGGCATATTGTCAACACATCAGTATACAGAACTCAATAACTAGAGTATTGTAAGGTAAATTTATTCTTGGCAATTTATGTGCCTTTTGGCATATCGTTGGAGTGGATTGTCTTTCAAATTACACTCAGCAGACACATTTGATCATAACCCTCTAGCCTCTATTTACACCTGTCATTATTCCAAATTTTATTGAGGAAGACACACTCAATTTCACCACCTGATGGTGTTCAATCATTACATCCTCAAACACATGTGACATCTCTGTATCATTATTGCAATAAGCCATAACCTAGACTTGTGACATGTCGTGACCTTAGATGTGGCAACCTTCCCCCCACCTTGCCCCTGAACATTTGTCATTTTATGTACCAAAAAAACACATTACCTCTATAATGCTCATTTCCAAAGCAGAGGATATGAGTCTTTGGTTCTATTTAAATAAATTTACCGATAAACACTTATAAGAGAAGTAAATAAGAAGATAAAATGAAATAAGTTTTTCCTATAAGTTAAAATTAGCTTATGCATGATAAGCTAATTTATAAAAAGTCTCTCATTTAACTTATTCAAAAGCTGATTTTAACTTGTGGGAGAAACTTAATTTATTTTACTTTCTTATTTTCTTCTCACTTATTATTAAACTTATTCAAACAGGGCCTTGTTCCTCAACCAGACAATTTAAGGTCTTGTTAATTGATAGGAATCTTGATTTGTCTGATGATACTTTTTCTTGTAGTGGGAGGAACTTCAAGGAGCATTTGAACAAGTAGAATACCTTAGGAACATTCTCAAAAATCATCTAGACGAAGGATATGCCAAAACTACATTGACCGAGATAGAGTGATCATCTGATGCTGCTTCTCAAGCACAAGGAGGTATCAGATTTGTATTTTTTTTTTTATTAAGATCCCTTGAGAAATTTTAGTAAAGATGTATACTTAGAAATCTTACGTTTCAAAAGCATATAAATACCATTTCTCCCTTTTTATTTTGAGTAAAATAACACTTTAGTCCCTAAATTCAACACCACAAATGAATTTGGTTCCTAATATTACGAAAGTGTAGTTTAGTCCTTGACTTTGACAACCATCAATCAAATTGGTCCAAAAAAATTAACATAGCTAGTCATTTGGTCCATATCATTATCAAATTAGTCTCTGAATTTAACAATTATCATCAATTTTGTCTGTAAATTTGACAATCTTTTGCCAATTTGGTCACTAGATTTATGGACTAAATTGACTCACGAGCATCAAATTTAGGGATCAAAATGACTTAAAGTTGCTAAACGCAACGATTAAATTGATGAGTCCTAATGTCAATAATTACAATGATTGATGATTGTCGATTTGAAGGACTAAAACTTCTCTCTCTATTTTTTAAGGCTAAAATGATTGATATTGCAATTTTAGAGACTGTTTTGATGGATAACTCTTTTTTCTTTTGGTGAATTTACATATAAAGGATTTTGGCAACCGCAGGCTTAAATAATTATGTGAAAAAGGAATGTGAAAGAAAATAATGGAGGTAATCATCTATATCATTTTTTGTTGTGAATTCATAATGGAGGCTTAAATTCAAAATTTTTTTTCTTCCTACTTCATATACTATCTTTTTTCTGTACTTTTGTTTCCTAGTTGGATTAGCTAAAAATATGAAATTTACACGAGGACAGGAGTATGATTGAAAATGAGTCGGGTTCTACCTAGAAGTTTAAGGAATCGCACAAGTTTAAAGAATTGTACAAGGCCTCAAACACACCATCTGCAGTTTCGAATAAAGACCATATATGCATCCTTCTCGATAAAGGAGAACTAGGAAAAGAAAATGTAATTTGATCTTGAAAAAGCCACCAACATGTGCTTTATATTTTGTTGCACAATTGATTTTTCAAAAGATATGATTATGTTAGATGTTTTAATCTTTCTGTAATAAGGTCCTAATATTCCTTATTAGAGCGGAACAATGATGATTAGAAAAAAAAATATATGACCAAGTTAATGGTTATTAAAGAAATAATTTTTAATAACAAATATATTGGATGATATTAAAAAGTTAAAAGGTTAAATGGGTAACATCATTTAGAAAATAGGTTATTATTGTTAATAATATAACTTTACTTTTTTTTAGTTTTTATTAAATATTTTTTAACATGGTATTAGAGTAATATTATTTATCCTAAAATAGAAAATTTTCATTATTTTTTCAAAAAATTAATATCTTTTCTTTTCTTCTTTATTTTCTTTTCTATTTTGTTTTTCCAAAAAAATCCAAACCTTTTCTAAAATGCAACTTTTTTTAAAAAATAAAAATTTATTGAACCTTTTTATTTCGATGTAAAAAAAATTTTCTTCCATGATAAGAATTTATCACTTTAATATGTTTAAGATCAACCATAAATTTTGAATTTAATAAAATTAATATCTTTATTATTTCATTTACTTTATAAGTTATAAATTTTTTTTCTTTATTCCATTACAAAGCATTTAAATAATAATAATATAAATTTAATTTTGTGATATACAAGATGGACCATTTTCAAAATTCAACACCATTAATTTAAATTTTGCTTCATTCTATTTTCTCACAATTAAATAGTTAATTATAAAATCAAATTATGTATGTATTCGTTAAAAAATGTTCCCTACTAAACACAAGGCTACAACGACGACGTTTAAAGATTTGAAAACGGCGTCAGTTTTGGTGACTTTATCTTCTTCTGGTTGAGCGAAGCGTGCAGCACTAACACAAGCAGTAGCAGAAATGGCTACCATCACTTCTGCTTCGTTCGCGCGCTTCTCCGTTATCTCGAGACCTTCGTGCCATTCACAATTTATCCTCTACAGCTTCGCTCCTCGAACCGGAACCCCTCATTCCCGAACGGGAGCGGTCCGGTTCAGGTGCTCGGCCGGTCAGACCGGGTTCTTCACGAAACTGGGGCGGTTGCTAAAGGAGAAGGCCAAGAGCGATGTGGAGAAGATCTTCTCGGGTTTCTCCAAGACCCGCAACAATCTCGCTGTCATCGACGAGCTTCTCCTCTACTGGAACCTCTCCGACACCGATCGAGTCCTCGACGAACTCGAAGAGGTTCCTCTTGTGCACTTCTAAACTCTTCTTTTTTTTTTGTTTTTTTTATAATTTATTTTATCTAGAATACACTCAAATTATCCTAATTATACAACCAACCGCATGGATCAACATGCTCGAAAATTGTTGTTTATGGGAGATGTTTGTTTGAATGGATAAAATTGTATTACTAGAAATCATATTAGTCTATTTGCTTAAGAATAAATATTATTCTCATGAATACGTAGTTGACATTTATTAATTTTAATTAAAAATTAAAAAGTGAAAAAAAAAATGAAAGAATGAAGTGAGAATAGATAGTTGTGGGAGAAAAAACTTTCATTCTTATGAAAATGCAAACAGTGGGAATAAGTAAGACAAATATGAATAATTTATATTGTCGAGATTCAATAATTCTTGGGAATATGTTTCAAAACTTGTACTAAACTTGAGAATGTGATATTCCTTTGATACCTTGAAGAAGATTTTTGCTATCCATATTGATCCTATTAAACTCGACTAAAATCAGGGATGGAACTAGATGGTAGATTTTGCAGTCAATTGCCCGCCATTAACTTAAATTTTTTTCTTAATGTAATATACACATATAATTATAAATTGTCTTTGTAATTTGAAATGTAGTATAAAAAGTCAATTTGTAATGTGAGTATTGTCCCACTGATTTATGTTATGAGTATTGACCCCACAACATAAAATTTTTGGATCTGTCGTTGACTAAAATTGTCTTATGCAGAATTGGTTTGGAACCAAAAAAAATTATCCTAACTATAAAATTTAAAGTAATTATTATAAAATTCAACCATCTTAGCATACATGGGAAATAGGCATTGTATGCTAATTAAATTCTTTTATTTATGAGTTTAATTTTCACAAACTAAACTAGTAACAATTTTTACATTATTAAAATTATTGTGTATTCTGATTAAATTTTTTATTTATTTATTGCAGGCTCTTTTAGTGTCTGATTTTGGCCCAAAAATCACTATTAAGATAGTGGAGAATTTGCGTGAGGATATACTTTCAGGGAAGCTTAAATCAGGGAATGAGATAAAGGTATCAATTGAACACAGTCTTGATAGAAGAGAATCTTTGAATTTCATTAATGGGTAACTCACCAAAAATGTGCTTCAAATGGCTTTAAGGACTCAAGGTTATGATGGTGTAGTTTTTAGCATGTCCTTAGGAGTTTATTAGTTGTATTGTGTGCATGGATTAGCTTGTTTTGGTGGGAAAGAATTTTTGAAAAAATAAATGATTACAATTTAAAAAAAAAGAGACTGACACAAGCATGTAATAAGTTAAATAATGAAGATTTTGGTTGAGGAAATTTAATATATTAGAGGATAATTCTTTATTAAATGTTTCCAATTATTGGAAGACCGTGCTCTCTTTTTCTTGTGTTCCTAATGTACTAAATGCGTTACTTTTCATTTAATTCTTTGTATTTTTTGTTTCTTTAAGCAATTTGAAATTTTGATTTGTTTCTGTACCCAAGTTTAAGAATGTTTGATATGCTTGTTTATGGGTTGTCGTGTTGGGCCTGAACATTAGAACTAATTACTGAAACCTTCCTTCCCTTTTTCCATTATGTTACTGAATATAACCGGCACTTTTATGATATGGAATGTGTTATAAATTATTTTGAATGGATTTAGGAAGCATTGAAGAGGAATGTTTTGGAATTGTTAACCTCCAAGGGGAGTAAAACTGAACTTCAACTTGGATTCAGGTGTGAGCATTTTCTACTTTGGTATGAGTCACTAAATTTTATTGGCTTCACTTTTTGTGCTTTATATTGGGTTAAATTTTGTTTCTTCAGGAAGCCAGCTGTAATAATGATAGTTGGTGTTAATGGCGGAGGAAGACAACATCTTTGGGTAAGAAAAAGACTTAAGGTGTTGATTCCATTTTTTTGGTGACCAATGAAATTAATAATTGAGGACAGCATGCAGTTTTTTCTCCTTTATGTCCAGGGAGAGAGTTATTGAATAAGCTAAAATGCTACAAAGGTTATATTGTGTCAATTGAGGATGGAAAATTATAGAGAGAAATTATAGATCAGTGAAACTATTACACATGCATTATAAATTCTTAAACTGATACCTTTCAATGAAACCCTTCTTCCCTCTTCCAATAAGCAATGAAATTGTTTTTTATGGTTTGGATATCCAAAACCATGCCAACTTGATCAGCTTTTACTTGCAGGAAAGCTGGCTTATAGATTGAAGAATGAAGGGGCTAAGGTTAGATTATATTATCTGAGTGTTGCTTTGGTCATGATTTTGAACTCCGATTGAAAGTTTGTGGGTCAACAGGAAGTCCCGTTCACTGAATCTTCAATTGGTGTAGAAATGTAGACAGTTAAACCTGCTGGATTGCCCTCCTCTGAACTTTGGGGGGCTTGTATAATGGTGTCATCGTGGGGCTAATAGGCAACTTTCGAGTATTCAGTTAAATAACACAAAGAATGACTTCCATTTGATCAAGCACCTTTTAGTTGAGGGAGAAACTTAATTTATTTTACTTTCTTATTTTCTTCTCCTTTAAGTACTTATTATGAAACTTATTCAAACAGGGCCTTGTTCCTCAACCAGACAATTTAAGGTCTTGTTAATTGATAGGAATCTTGATTTGTCTGATGATACTTTTTCTTGTAGTGGGAGGAACTTCAAGGAGCATTTGAACAAGTAGAATACCTTAGGAACATTCTCAAAGATCATCTAGACGAAGGATATGCCAAAACTACATTGACCGAGGTAAAGTGATCATCTGATGCTGCTTCTCAAGCACAAGAAATTTTAGTAAAGGAGATGTATACTTAGAAATCTTACGTTTCAAAAGCATATAAATACCATTTCTCCCTTTTTTTTGTGTGTGAAAAAAATAACACTTTAGTCCCTAAATTCAACACCACAAATGAATTTGGTTCCTAATATTACGAAAGTGTAGATTTAGTCCTTGATTTTGACAACCCTCAATCAAATTGGTCCAAAAAAATTAACATAGCTAGTCATTTGGTCCCTAACATTATCAAATTAGTCTATTTAGTCTCTGAATTTAACATCATCAATTTTGTCTGTAAATTTGACAACCTTTTGCCAATTTGGTCCTTAGATTTATGGACTAAACTGACTCACGAGCATCAAATTTAGGGATCAAAATGACTTAAAAGTTGCTAAACGCAACGATTAAATTGATGAGGCCTAATGTCAAGAATTACAATGATTGATGATATTCAATTTGAAGGACTAAAACCTCTCTCTCTATTTTTTAAGGCTAAAATGAATGATATTGCAATCTTAGAGACTGCTTTGATGGATAACTCTTTTTTCTTTTGGTGAATTTACATATAAAGGATTTTGGCAACCACAGGCTGAAATAATTATGTGAAAAAGGAATGTGAAAGAAAATAATGGAGGTAATCATCTATATCATTTTTTGTTGTGAAGTATTCTTACTACTCCATATACTTTCTTTTTTCTGAACTTCAGTTTCCTAGCTGGATTAGCTAAAAATATGAAATTTACATTGAGGGCAGGAGTATGATTGAAAAGGAGTCGGGCTCAAGTTTAGGGCCAACCTAACCACCTAGAAGTTTAAGGAATGACACAAGTTTAAAGAATTGCATAAGGCCTCAAAATTTAATTTTTTTTACTACTAAATATCTAAATTTTCAATGTATATTAAATCTAATTTTATTGAGTAAGTACTAGAAGACAATAAATTAAATTATCCTAGTGTTCCTAACCATGCAGTAGACATATGACATAAATATATCATAAAAACCCAAAATTGCTTTTTCTCTTTTCTACCTCAACTTTATTCATCTTTATTTTTTTATATACATGTAAATACTTATAGAACAAGAAAATAAGAAGGAAAAATAAAATAAACTTCTCTATATGATAAAATTAACTTATGTATAAGTTAACCTATAGAAACTCTATCATATTAGCTTCTTTAAAAACTAATTTTTAACTTATGCATAAAATAATTTTAACTTATAGAAAAAATTTATTTAATTTTTTCTTTCTATTTTCTTCTCTTATAAATTTTTATGAAAAAGTTTACCTAGATAGGTCTATAGTCATTTTTTGTCTCACCACTTAAGTGAATCTAGTTAGATTAAGTACTTGTTGAGGTAAATTTAATTATGAATACTTATAGGAGGAAAAAAAAAGAAATAAACTTCTTCATAAGCTAAAATTAGTTTATGTATAAGCTATTTTGTATAAGTTATCTCATATTGGCTTATTCAAAAAACTGATTTTTAACTTATGTATAAATTAATTTTAACATTTGTAGAAGCTTATTTTATTTTTCTTTTCTATTTCTTCTTATAAATGCTTATGGAAAAATTTATCCAAATAAACTCTATGTCATTTTAGATTCAACCCACTTTTTGCAAGATGATTTAATTTTGATAACTTTATAATTATGAGATAATTTATTAGGAAATTTGAATCCATTATTGATGGGAAAATTAAGATAATGATTTCTAACAAATATATAATTTGTTAGTTATGTATATATTTTATGATTTTCTTGTTAAGAATTGGGATTCATTAGTTTTCCTCTATACGATAATTCATTTTATAAGAATCAAATATAGTAATATGCAAACCTATCATATATATATATATATATATGAAGTTCTATATTATATTAAAATGTTAAATTCTTAATTTCCAAGTAACAAAGAGCTTAATTTTTCTTAAATAAAATGTGAGTTTAAGTTTTATGAATTAGAGAAAAATGTGTTGAGAGAGTTTTGCTCAAATAGTTCATGCAGCTCAATTTGGATATGTTGAGATTTAATAAAATATCAATTGATATTACATAGTGGTCAATAGCGACTGGAGCGGCCGTTATAGTGGCGGAGCGGTGGTGGTGCACGACAGAACATGCGTAGCGGTGCAGTTCAATGTCATTGCTGTAGGGGTCGCGATAGCGACGGAGCGGAGCGGCTACTATAGCGGGAAATCGTGGTGGAGCGGCCGCTATTGTTCACATGAAGGGGAAAAGTCAAGAATGCCCTCCTGTTTAAAACGTTAGTGAGGACATTTTTGACTTTTTGCGTTTTAGGGTTTTAGTTTAAATAATATTTCAACCTGTTTCTCCTCTATCTTCTTTGGTCTGCTTTTTCCTTTACGTTTCATTGTCTTGCCTTCTCCGATGACCTTCTCCCGCGACTCATTGTCGTTCTTCTTCTCCGGTGACCACCAGCTTTGAAGTATTTCTTTTTTGTTTTTGTCTATACCAGAATCCCTTTTCCTTCTTTGTTTCCAACAACTCATGCTCTGTTTCTATTTTTGTTTTGTTGTTTCTATTCCAGTTTTTTTAGATGTTATTGTATTTGACATTTTGACTATTTATTTTTACTATTTGAATTTTAATCCTTTTATGAATTTTTATTATTGACGATACTTGTTAGTTTATAAATTTTGAGTAATATTTATGTTTTTGAACTTATATATAATATATATATATTAATAATTTTTTTAATATATATATAAATATATATAATATTAGAATAGCGGCTATCCCGCAATCTACTATCCTAGTACGGGATCGACTACTCCGTTAACTAGGATTAACTACTATGAATGGTTATGAACACACAGAAAAAAGAAGGAGAAAGTGAGAGAAACCCTAAGATATTGAGGGTTTTGATCACACACACAAAAACTTTAAAATATCGAGAGTTTTGAATATATATATATATATATATATATATGAAGTGGTATAAACTTTTTTTTTATTTGAGAGGATAAATAACAATATTGACCATTTAGTTGAAGATAGTTAAAATTAAAACATGACTTTTTTATTTTGTGAGAAAACAAGTGAAAACAAGTGATAAAATATTGATTATTTACAAAAGTTATGTATTTTTTAAAAATTATTTTTAAATAATCATGCCATTTTAAATATGTTTTTTAAACAATCTTTGTATAATTATATAGCAAAAATTTATCTTTTTTTTTTTAGAAAAGGGAGCAAAATTTTTCCAAGATCAATTCATTCTAAAAGAAAAAAGTTACAATAGTAGTTGAATTAGCCGATAACAAAAATAATAAAAATTTAGGTGAAAAATAAAAATTATAATTTACTCTACTATTTTAGAATATATATTAAGTTAGGACATCCATGATTTGATTTACCTCCTCACGAGAGATAGAAGAGAATATTATAAATATTGAAAAAACAAGATCGTTAATATCATAACAAACTATAAATAAGGATGACTTAAACTGGATAACGTAGTCAAATTAATTTCTTACTCTCATGGTCCCCTTGTTATATACGTCGTTTAACTTGGTTTTTAATCCGTGACCACACCTATCGGTGTCAACTTATTTATTGTATTACAAATACAAGGGAAGGAAAGATCCTTGAAATACCATTCGTTTTTTCAAATCAATACCTCCAAAATCATTCTTGTTGTTTACTGGGTTTACTTGCAAATTCTCAATCTCAGAAAATCTTGCTATTAGTTTCCAAACTAGTAAGCTTCCGGGTATTTCTCTCTACCTATCCCTCATTGTCCACAAAGAAACAGTCAACCTGTTGACTTGGTCTGGAACAACCCTTACTAAATAGAAACTTTAAAGTAATACCCATTAAGGGAAAATAACACAACAAACAAAAGATGGAACTTTATTCCTTGGAATTACTTAGCAAGGGGATGTTGGAGTACAACAAACCATAACCAATGAAAAACAAGTGCTCCGCGAGCATTTCCATTATCAAAGATCTTAAAGGGTTTCCATTAAAATGTCATCCAAGTTCAAAAGACATTCAATTTTAAAATAATATAATTAGTGCACTATCAAAAATTTCTTTCCTGTTAAGTTGAAGAGAAATTATTCTATGCATGAATTTTACAATTTCATTCAATTTTACACTGACGGTACGTAAAATTTAAATTCAAAATAAAAAAGAAACGTCTTTTTGAAAAAAAAAAACATTTCAGAGTATTATAATTAATAAAATAAAGAAAACATAAATTACATAATTATATTGTAACAAAAAATTGCATAATCAACAGAGTTGTTATTCCAGCTTAATTAGTAATTAATATTAAATTATAGTCTCAAGATTGCCACAATAAAAATTATTTATGATCTATAAAAAACAAAACAAAAAATTGGTCATACCCGGATCACGGTCGGTTAAATTTGAAATACATTATTTAATAAATTGTAATCAAGTGTTAGCCGTTATACCTACAGAATATTAGCTAAATATTAGGTGTATAATAATAAATAACTATAAACTTCTGGCAACAATTGAAGATTCCTCCCAACAGGAATGAAACTTCATCGTAGATTCCGCCGTCAAGTCTAACGGTCAAAGCCTCCTTACTCCGTCAACCTCCCAAACCACGCGCCGTATGTTGTTGTAATAACGGCTCTCATATTAAAGACACGAGAAAGTACTCCAACGACGAAAAGAAGCAACCTCTCTCTTTCTCTCTTGTTTCTCTCACGTTTCTCAAACCTTTTATATTTAACTCTTTCTTACTCTCTCTCCTTCTCCATTCAACATTTCAAACTCCAACCTTCTCACACCCCTCATCTTATACATACTTCATCTGTTTTCGTTTAAACCAACGAAAGAAGTTAGTTTCTCACCACTAATATTTATATTTAGTGTATAGTATACGAAATAAGATAAAAAAAAATTCGTTCAAGAACCGTATTATACACGATGTCGAGAACCGTGGAGATGACAATTTTGTCCGCAGAAAACCTCCAAATGAATAGAAGACCCATAAGAGGAAACGCGTTTGTGACGGTTCACTCCGACGCTAGCAGCGACACAAGTTCCACAAAAGTGGATTCCGAGGGAGGTAGTTACCCTTCGTGGAATGAGAAGGTTGTGATGGACGTGCCGTTGCATGCACGGTTCATAACCGTCGAAGTGAACTGCAAGACATCATCGACGGGGTCGAACAGCATTGGCGTGGCGCGAATACCGGTTTCTGATTTTGTCGGAGGGTACGTGCCCGAAAATCAGTTGCATTTTTTGAGTTATAGGTTGTGGGACGGTAAAGTTCGGAGAAACGGGGTTATAAATGTTTCGGTGAGGGTGAAAGTGGCGGAACAACATTCTTGTAATTCGAATTCTATGTCGTTGCCGGCGGTGACGGGAGTGCCGGTGGCCGGTAATGGATCCGCCGGAGTTGTGACGGGGATTCCGGCTGTTTGGTTAAACTACCAAAGAAATTAACTTTGAAGGGTGAAAAAGAAAGCATTCATTGTTTTTCCTTTTCGATTTGCTGTTGAAAAATTGTTACAAACAGCACGAAGAGGGATTCGCAAAAAATTGAAATAAAAGAGGAGCAAATTAATATCTGAATAATTGCTAGACCGTGAGTTTTCTAGTATATATGTACATTTTGAATATAAGAAAAGAAATTGTCAGTGCTTTTTTCCTCCTCTATTTAAAACTGTCACTGTATACGTGTACTCGTTAATTATATATTTAATTATAATAATGGTATGAAGTTAAAGTTAATCATCTAATTTTTTACTAATTGTATGTTAAACTGAATTTAATTTTTACATTTAAAATACTCATTAATTTTTTAAATAAAAAACATTTTTCTACCAAAAAAAAAGAAATAAAAAAGATTTTAAGCTAGAAAGTTATTTTGGATAGTCGTTCAATTACCTAACATTGTCTTTATGTATATATATATATATATATATATATATATATATATATATATATATATATATATATATATATATAAAATGACATAATCATATTCTTTACCACCTATATTTAGTTACTAGGTTAATTCTGTTAACGATCACTCACACGAAGAATAAATAAATTGTATGTATATTAGACTTTGAGTTATAGAAAACTTTATAATTAGCCTTACTTATATAGTTAGTAATAACTATTAGTTACGAGTAATAAGCTCAATTATTTTCTAACTAACTTTTCAATTATTTAATAAATTTTAAATTATTCTTAATGCTTCTCCTTAATCTAAAGTTGCATTTACACAAACAATTCCAATAGAATCTCTCACACATCTAAACCTCTCTAACTTCAAAACTTTAGTGAGTATGTCTGCAAACTGAATTTCAGTTATACAATGCTCAATCTTTAGTTTCTCATTGCTGACTTGCTTTCTTAGGAAGTGAAACCTTGTTTCTATATGCTTGCTCCTTCTATGAGTTGTTGGATGCCTTGCTAAATTAATGGTAGATTTGTTGTCTACCAGTAGCTTTACTTTACTCAAAATTTTCACTTGCAATTCTTTCATCAAGGCATCTAACTAAATTGCTTGACATGCAATTTTAGAGATTACAATATACTCAACCTCACAAGATGATAATTCTATTACAGGTTCCTTTATAGAGGACCAAGAGATTGAAGCTCCTCCATATAAGAAGATGTACCATGTAATGTTTTTTTTTCTATCACTTTTATCTCCATACCAGTCTGAATCTGAGTATTCAATAAATTCTGGTTCTGCATTAGCTTCACACTTTGGAAATAGGATTCTATAATCAACTATCCCTTGCACATACCTCAATATAATCTTTGCAGCTAATAAGTGAGATTGCATTGACTCTTACATGAATCTACTGATTAGCCCAACATTGAAGTTCAAGTGAGGCCTTGTGTTGCACAAGTATCTTAAGCATCCAACTATCTTTCTATAATGAGTAGGATCAACCAGTTCTTCATTGATTTCCCCTTCTCTAAAACAAGTCCAACCTTTGTTGGTGTTCATGCTGGATTGCTTTGTTGCATATTGAGCCTTCTCAATAGATCCTTTGCATACTTGGGTTGATACATAATTGTTCCATACTAAGTCATTTTAAATTCAATCTCCAAGAAGTAAGAGAGGAGTCCAAGGTCACTAATCTCAAACTCATTCATCATCTATCCTTCGAAATCAACAATTACTTCCTCACTGTTGCCAGTAATTAAAAGGTCATCAACATATAAGCACAGAATTAATTTTTCTGATTTCACACTGTCTTTCTAGCTTTTTACATAAACTCTATGTTTTGAGGTGCACTTCTTAAAGCTAACCTGAGATAGAAAGCTATCAATTCTCTTATTCCAACTTCTTGGAGCTTGTTTAAGGTCATACAATGCCTTCTTCAATTTGTACACCTTGTTTTCTTCACCCTTAACTACAAATCCCTATGGCTGAAGCACATAAACTTCTTCTTCCAATGGACCATTGAGGAAAGAAGACTTCATATCAAGTTGATGCATTGACCAGTCAGCATTAGTTGTAATGACTACAACCAATTTGACAATTTCAATCATGGTGCATAGACTTCACCATAATCGATTCCTGCTTTATGCAAAAATCCTTTTGCCACAAGTTTGGCCTTGTGGTTCACCACTTCTCCTTTTGGGTTAATTTTCACTTTATAGACCCATCTTAGTGCTATAGGTTTCTTATTTGAAGGAGGATCCACCAATTCCCATGTCTATTTCTTGTCTATAAAGTTGATCTCCTCATTCATAGCTTTCAACCACTTCTCCTCAATCACTACCTTGTGGAATTCAACAAGTTCAGCTTTTGCTATAAGTGTAAAGTGAACCAACTTTCCCTCTGAGTTGACTACTGAGTCTTAAAACAACTCATAGTCCCTCAAATGTAATGGTAATTGACTTATCCTTGATGATCTTCTTATAACAGGATCTTTGTTGACGGTTGATGTAACTGAGAGTTCTTCTTCTTCTAACAATATCCTTGACTAAGCTTTACTAGAGGTTGAATTCCAATTCCAGCTTCCATTCTCATCATAGATAACATCCTTGCTAGTAGACACTTGACCACTTCTTGGTTCATACAGCTTGTAACCTCCAGTTGAGTGATAACCAATCAGAATATGTGGTGTGCCTTGCCTTTATCATTAAGTTTCCTCCTTAGTTGATCAATGACATGTTTGTAACAAACTAACCCAAATATCCTTAGATGAGTAACACTTGGTTTGGCTCCACTCCATACTTCTTTTGGTGTTATATCTTCCACTCTCAGTGGGAGATCTGTTCAATATGTATACAGTAGTTGACACTACTTCTCCCCATAAGAAGCTTGGTAGTTTTTTGCTTTTCAGCATGCATCTCACCAAGTTTAGCAAAGTTCTGTTCCTCCTCTCAGTTGTACCATTGTATTGGGGTGTGTAAGGTGGTATAACTTCATGAATTACCCCTTCACTTTTACATAATTCCTTGAATTCGTTTGACACATACCCGCCCCCACCATCTGTTCTTAGAACCTTAATCACTTTCCCACTTTGCTTCTCAACTAAGCACTTGAATTTCTTAAAAATATTTAGGACTTCATGTTTCCTTTTAATTAGATATATTCAGATCTTCCTAGTCAAATCATCAATGATTGAAATGAAATACTTGTTGCCTCCAGGAGTTTCTACCTGCATAGTACCACAAACATTAGAATGTATGACCCTTAGTTTCTCAGTTGCTTCGATAGGAACAAATATGCTGAAACTTCCTCTAGTCTGCTTGCATTCAATACACTCCTTGCATACCTCTTTAGGGACTACAACCTCACACAATCCTTTAACAATCTTGTGGTTTATGGTGAAGGTCTTTAAAATTAAGGTGACCAAACCTAAGATGCCACAACCATTCCACCTTATTCTTTGATGTTGCAAAGTACTAGTGCTTTAGAATGTTCATTCCAATTCGAAAAGTCTCGTTTTGAGACAGATTTGCTTGTACGACAAGTTTTTGATTTTTGTCAAACTCTTTGAGGCAATTTTCCTCCATTGTCATGACAAATCCCTTTTGCAACAGTTGGCCTAAACTCAACAAGTTTGTCTTCATGTCAGGCACATATAGAACCTCCTCAATAACTATTTCTCTTCCATCTTTGTCTATGAAAGCCATTATGCCAATACCTTCTACAGCGAGACTATTATTATCTACAAATCGAACTATGCTTTCTGATGAGTCATCTAAACTGATGAACCATTCCCTCTTTCTTGTCATATGAGTGGAACAGCTAGAATCCAAGTACCATGAAGTGTTGTTAGAGGATTCATTTCTTGTGGTTGCCATGAGCATCATAGATTTAGAATTTGATCCTTTATCTTGTGCTAAGTTTGTACGATTGTTGGGCTTGTTCTTGGCACCTTCTCCTACCCAACATTCTCTTGCATAATGATCAGGTTTCTGACAGTTGTGACATCTCACTTTTCTCTTGTCAAATGCCCATTTCTTGCTTCTATTGGAGTTGTTGTTTTACTTCTGTGCTTGATCATGTTTCTTTCCTTTAGAGGAGTCACTAGTTTCACATCTTGGTGTTTCTGGTTAGTGTTTGTCTTATTCCCTTTTTGGGGTCCTTTGCCTTTTTCCTTGTAATTGGATCGTACATGAAGTGGTTGTTCTTGAATGAATCTTCTCTTATTAATCCTCATCTCATGTGCCTTAAGGGAGTGTTGCAACTCTCCAATTGTCTAAGTTCTTTGACTCTTCAATTGCAACAACTACATGATCAAATGGTTGTGACAAAGTTCTCAATATTTTGTCTACCACTTGTTGATATGAAATCTTCTCCTTGTAGGCTCTTATGGCATTGACCAGTTCTTAGATCCTATCAAAGTAATTTGTAATGAATTCATTTTCCCCCATGTCGAGAAGTTCATACTACCTTTATAATGTCTGTAGCTAAACCTTCTTGTTCTTTTCCCCATCACCATATTTTTCACTAGAATCTCCCATACTTCCTTCGAGGTGGATGCATTGGAAATCTTGTTGAATATCTTTGAATTGACACACTAGTAGATGAGAAATCATGATTTGCTATCAAGTTTTTGTTATTGTTTGAAGGCTAGTTTCTACTCCTTAGTTGCATTCTTGCCAAGATCTGCAAACCAATTATCACCACTTCTGTCACATCTTGGAAGCGAAAAATCGTCAACATTTTGACTCTCCAATTGTCATTCGCATCAAAAGCAGTTAAGGATCATTGGACAATACTACTTGAGCAAGTCATATTGCACCTTGATCCTTCTTTGATTTTTCTTCACACTGCTGCGATACACATGTTCTTGATCTCTAAGAACTCCACTTAGTTATCACACTTACAAATATAATGGTGAAAAGATAATGAGGAATCACTCACAGATCATAGTTTTCATAGAAAACTTCTCAAGAAGAAAATGTTTCTTTTAGTAGGTGTCAACAATATTTGCTCTCTCTTAATCCTCACAGGTTCAGGTTCAAATAAGCTCGTGATAGCATGTTAACAATCACTCACACATTGAAAGAATGAATGAATTATATGTATATTATTAGACTGTGAGTTAAAAAAAACATTATAACTAGCTTTGCTTATATAGCTAGTAATAAAGTAACTACTATTAGTTAGGAATAATAAGCTCAACTAACTTTCTAACTAACTTTTCGGTTATTCAACCTTTTTTGGATTATTTCTAACAAATTCAAGTTGATAATTATTCTTTAGTGTTCAAACAATAACGTTTTAGTTTATTAAACTAAACTAAACAATAATGTTTTAGTTCAAGTAATATTATAATAGGATAATTTATGTCTGAAATTTAAAATTTATAGATAATAAAAAAGAAAAATGCTAATTAATAGAAGATAAATTTATATGTGCAATTTATTCTCAACATGATTTTTGTCAAATATTTCTTATTTGTAGTTTTTACTTATTTTATTAACCAATAAAATTTAAGCAATTGGATATGTGCATAGTTATAACAAATTCTTTAAACATGATTGAATGAAAAGATTTTAATAAAAATAGTCAATTAGATTACTCGACTAATGTTGAAATATTTACAGGTGAAAACTTCATATTTATAGAATGTTGACAAAAAGAAAAGGTTTATTAAACTAATAATTAATAAGATATTAACAAACTAATAATTAATAAGATAGTAAACTCCAAGCATTTTGGAAAGAAAAACATTATAGACAAATTATACTCGTAAAACTACTAAAGACTATACTACCCGGTCTTCATATATATGTTTTTGGTTGATTTTAATTCTTACAAAGATTTTTTACTTTAATTAATTGAATTGAACATCTAGAAATAATTTAATTATCTTAGTTTAAAATATTTTTATTACCTTAATTATCTCACTTAATGTTATTCAGTTTGTTAGTTATGTTTATGTTAAACTAATTAGAGTTAGTGATAAGGACAAAAAAAATACTAAGAGATATCAGTGATCTAAAAATGATATAAAATATAGAATAACTAAAATAAAATGGAACAATATTTGCATTGACCTAAAGTATTTAAACATATATGTATATGTATTGTATCAAGTGAGAAAAATGTTTATAATCATAACACGAGAAGAGTAAATCTAGACCATACAACATAGTTAGGATTAAATCCAAAAGTATGTAACTTTTTTAGGTGATTATACGAGCATTTATCAATGTTCAATGTTAACTATCCATTGTACGATCTAAATTTACTACTTTCACTTTCTCATTGTAATATTCTTCTCTCATATATATATATATATCCTTTACAAAGTTGCACAGGTTAAATCTTTTAATTACCCACTTGAAATAATTTTGATTACCTAATCAATTATAATTCTTTGAAAAATAAAACAATTTTCTCCTATTTATTTTATGAATTCACTTTCTTATAATCACTCATTCTCTCTTTCTATATCTCTCTGGCTCTCATATATTCTTCTATAAAAGTTGAATTTTTTTTTCTATTTACCAACTTAGAAAATTTCTTTTCAAAACGCATATGGATAAATGGATTATTAATATCAAATTAGAAACTAATTACAAACTAGGGTGCAGGAAAAATCGCTACATTATATTTTCAATAGTTTGTCTATCGATTAATTACACACTATGGCTTCACACAAAATGGTACCGACATTACCGATTGTTAGGTCGGCAACAATTATAATATATTAATTTATTGTTGTAAACACATTTGTCAACTGTTTTAGTTGTAAAAATTGTAAATGATATCAATAGAAATTCCCCTTGGTACGAACTAATTTTTGTTAGTGTTAGTTTATAAAAAAAATAAAGCACATTAATAGATTTTTTTTATCTAATATTTAATCTATATGGAAATTTATAATTTTGATTTTTTAAGAATATTAGATAAATATTTTAAAATGAGAGAGAGATTTTGACTGGACTCTATTAGATGATATTTTAAAACTTTTAATTTCGTAATGGTTAATGATAGTTATAAAATTTATTAACCGAAATTAATATATTTTATATCACATGATAAAAATTTTATATTAATATATTTGATTTAAAAATTCATATTATAAAACATAACTTCATTATAATAATTTTGTACTTTTAAAATTTTATGATTTAATTTATCAAAATGTTTATATTTATACTTTTGCAACTTTTGCTTAAATATTAGGTTGGTTGATCTAACTTCGAATCGATCTTAGCAAAAAACATATTTCGATTCGATACTAAATCTAACTTTTAAAATTGAATGATTTGAATAATCTTTTGGACTCTTTAATTAATGATTGCATTTGCTTTTATTTTCTTAACTTTTTATTTTAATTTCTTTAATTTTTTTTATCATTTTAGTCCTTTATATAATGACGTTGTTAATTTAGATCAAAAATAGACTTAACTATAATTTTATTTAAATAATAAAAACTAAAATGGAAAATTTTAACTTACAAAGAATTTAGAAGAAAAATTCCAGCTTTATAAAGATTAAAACAATGATGTCAAAGATTAAAATAAAAAACTAATAAGAACCAAATAAAAAATATCAAAATAAATTTATAGGATAAAAAGTTAATTAATATATATATATATACACACGTATGTATGTATATATCAAATAAAAATATCAATATATATTATAGGATCGAGAAGTAAATTAAGCAAAAATTGATTTATTCATTGACGATTGTTTGGGATCCAAAGCAATTAACTATCTTTGTTTGCATTCATGGCTTATCCATTTGGCAAGCTAGGAAGGATCGCAAAATGGTGGTAATAGAAACAACTATCTATCTGTAACTATAAAAGGAGAGCACAAACAAACAGTTTTCCATTTGTTTTAATATTAAGGGAAATGAAAGATGTTTGAGCTTTAAATTTATTGAGATTAATATATAGCAATGCTTGTGAAATTCTTCCTCCACAGGTAGATGAGAAACACAAATCCGAGTCCCTCATTCTTTTGGGGAGATTAATTTGAATCTCCTGCAAAGACTTTCGTCTATTTATTTCTGATACATTGATATTCCATGCATTTCTTGCGAAAATACCTCATGGACCGCGACCATTGTGAATGTGCTAACTAACATTTTTATCCGTTTTAAATTTCACATGTATTTTACAAACAAACATGTTCCACAATGACTTTGAAACCAATAAAATTATTGTGTACCATTCTAAACGCTGCATCATTTACTTTGACATGTGTAGTTGTTGCTTGAGTTTTCCACGAAAATGCCTATTCATTGCCATGAATGATGACACAATGCTGCCAGACACATACTACAACGCAAGCTTTGTGCTATTAACAAACCAAAGTTTACGTGTGCAGGACTTCACTTTTCCTTCGAGACTTTCGGAGCAGCCACTGAGGAAGTTTCCTATTTATTTCAATTTACTCTCCAAGAAACAAATTGATCATAATAATAATCATACTACTGACGAGAGAAATCTTGAAAAGTTATTTGTTTTAATTCATTTTTTGTTTATTCTTTGTTGTCAAGGAATTTTATATATACCTTATTAAATAATTTGAGTTTATTGTTGGACCATCTTGACTAAGTCATATCCTAAGTCTGAAATATATTATATAACCTTTGTCTCTCAAGATTGGTGTTCGGAGGTTTGTGGACTATTTCATTAGAGCTAATACCTTGATGGCAACATGACATCCCCCTTTAGCTTTCAGGTTTCATACTCGAGAATTGTGGGGCATCTAATATGAGTCACACCACTTGTTTAACCAACTTAATTATACTTATTGGCTAATTTACTATCAAAGATCTAATTGGCCTAACTTTGACTAATGAAATTATCTCTGTCATCTATATTTAGATCAACCTAAATAATCAAACACGTATAAGGAATTTATAATATTCACAGTTTGTTTATTCAACTGAATGGTTATATTAATTTATTACTTTCCTCCCTCGGTTTAAACTCCCCCTCGATACCGAAATCTCATTCAAATAAGATTAATGTTATAGATACCAGTTAGATCACTAATACAAAAGACAAAGAATTCGCATTTGAGACAAAAACGTTGAAGTTATCTTATCTTTTTGGAGCATCTTTATTGTGGTGCTTAGAAAGTACCTATGCTTAACAATAACGGTGCTTATCCAGTTTCGTCCGTTGGAGTGCTATGCTGGTTGAGCACCAGGTGCTTAACAAGTTTTGTGGGGTCAAACAAAATAAATTAAAAATGAAAAAGTTTATATGATAAAAAAGTGGAAAAGAAAACTGAGTTGTTGAGATAGAGATGACCTTAGTATGAACAATTTTCTTTCGAATAAGACGCGTAGGTATACAATTAAATACTGAAAATTTATTAAAAATATATACTAAAAAATGAAAAATTAGAAAAAAAAATATAAAGAAAATAGATATCTTGTTTTAAAAAAAATTAGGTTTTAAAAAGTACAAATTAATAAAATTGAATAATAATTGTAATTATATATTAAAATTATTTATATTTTATTATGATTAGGTCATGTTAAGTTAGGTTGGATGAGGTGAGTCAAATATAAAACTCCTAGACTCAATCTTAACTAGATGACTTGGAGTTCATCCATTTCTAATATGTTTTAATCATCATCGCACAATACCACTTAAGATTACCCATACTTAACATATCATGAATCAGTAACACATTACAATAGATAAACTATTTTAAGTCTATATGTGACACTCTTATCTTGTGATCTAATTATTAATATTTAAACAAATATTTATAAACACATAACATATAACTCTTTAAAAAACATGACATCATGCTCTGTTTCTCAACAAAATAAAATCCCCTAAGCATAAACTCAATGGATAATGAATTCACATGTATTAAAACTTAATGTCTGCAATCTCAACACCAACGTCTTAAAAAACACAACCTACTAGTACTCCAAAGGTCAATCCAATTACTAAAGTATTCAAACATAAAACTAAGTAGTTAAACCTAAATAGCATGTTCAACCCCCAATATCACAACACTATCAGAGTTGACAAAACCCAACAAAAGCAACATAAAATGAAAGCAACACAAAAGTGCCACTAATTGTCTTGTACTTACTCTTCTTTACTTATAAATGACGTTCAGCCCAAACAAAACAAGATAAACAACACTAAAGGAGTGAGATACATCTCACTACTATCAAGGCAACCTCGACAAGATCGGGTAGCACACACACACAACAATAACAACAAAGGAAATACATCACAAACATCAACAATAAATGTTATGCACATGCTATGATAGCATGCATCTCATGCACTACTTCATATGCATGTGGTACCAACTCTACTCAGAAAAGTAGGTTAGGGGCAACACTACTAAACTCCTCCTCTAGAGCTAGTCATATCATGCTAGCATGATATCCTCTACTAGTACATTAAGATTTATTACACTTTTATCATGTGGTCTGACTTATGGGATCAGTCACGACCATTTGAATTTACGTACCAAGTAGTCCCAATAGGTCTAGTGACTTTGCTGCTTGGATCATTTCTACTTTCTCATATATCAATTTCATTATATGATGCATGCATAGCTCATTTTCTCATTAATTTCTCTTAAAATTGAGCTGATAAAGACCATGCTTGCGCACCACAAGGTAGGTACCTCATCTCACAACCAACATAATAAGCACCACCCTCGCCTACACATAAGCTTAAGTCACTCACTTGATAAGGGTCATCCAAGTTATTTTTCTGCTAACTCTTGGCTTAGGAAGTTCATCTGATAACCACTTATCTTTACTCATTTCTCATAATGCAATAATAGTTACATCTCAATCAATTCCTATCACAAACTCAAAAGCATAACCTATAGAAGCTCTCGATAAGAAAATCTCTCATGCTTACAATGAGGGAATGTAGTCACTAAGTTTAGTTCTTGCTCAACGAATCAGAGTCACAGGGAGCTTTGTACGTACTCTTGCTCAGAAAACTACTCTGTTCACCCAACGATAGGAGCCATAAAGAGTTTACTGCTCTTTGTTCCCCTCTCTTGCCCAGTGAGGTCCTTCCTCACACAACGAACACTCTCTTAAGAGATGGAACTTTCTGTTGTCCATTCTTGTTTAGCGAGGTAACCCCTCGCTTAGAGAATCAAGACCCAAGGTCATACACTCATCTTTCACTTAGCAAGACACAACCTTTGTTCAACGAGTTGAGCCATAGAAAGCTTCACTATTTGGATCTAGTTCAAGAGATTTCATTATTTGCTCAGAGATGGAAGCCACAATGCTCTTATGGCTTTCATTCGCTCGACAAGAGTTGCACTCGCCCATCAAATAGGCCCAATAGAAAGATGAAACTCTTGCTTAGAAAGGTGACCCTTTACTCAAAGAATCAAGACCTAAGATCCTACACTCATCTTTTGCTCAACAAGGCACAACCCTTGCTTAGCCAGTTAAGCCACATAGAGCTTATGGATCTCACTCGGCAGGTCTCACACTTTGGTTAGCAATGGAAGCTATAGTGCTTTTAGGACTCTCATTCACTCAACGAGAGTCACGCTCACCTAGCAAGTAGGCTTAATAGATAAGAAACTCCTCTATTATATACATTTTCTCCTAGCAAGGAGCGATGACCAATAATTTGTGATTCGCTAATTCTACAAAAACAAAACCTAAGAATAATCTCACAAATTAAACAGGGAAATTTAAGCCAATCTAGGTTCTTTCACATACATGAGTTTTAGCACATAAAGATGCATACAAATCATCACCCAATTTCATCCAATTGTATCCAAATAAGAAAAACTCCAAATTGAACCCAAAAATATCCAAGAACCCTATAATACACAACTACCACAAAAATCAAACAATTGATAGTAATTAATCACAACAAAACGTGCAAAAATAGAAACAGGATCCTAAGGACAACTCCAGTACTTGTCTCAGATAAAGGATACCCAAAAATAGAAAACAATCTCACTTCCCCCTTACCTCGTATGAAAATTGTAGTAGAAGACTATCTTCAAGGCTCTCCTTGATGATCTTCCGGTGCTCTTTCCATAGACTCCTTTGTTTCTCTCTTTGTTTTTAGGAAAAAAGGTTTTAGAGAAACTGATTCAGTATCATGTGACTCTAACTCTAGAGACAAGTTAATTTTTACTTAATGGGCCAAATGAAATAGAACAAGCCCAAAAATATTTTTTCTATTTTTATTTAATTAAAAATCCATTTTTCAGTCTGCACATATAATTCACAAATAAGATTTATTTAATTATTGATATGTATAAAACCATTTAAATAACTTATTAACATATAATAATATTAAAACAACATATTTACATATAATAATAAATAGTAAAAAAACTAAAATGTTACACTGGACATTTATGATGTAACACTTTGATTTTTGAATATTTATTTTTAACTTGAATCATCATAATTACAAGTAAAAACCTTAATTTAATTAAATTTTTATAATATTTTATGAAAGTTTGAGTGGTTTTAATTAAAACTTAAATTTTGATGTGAAATATACAATGTAAAATTATATTGATAATTTGTTGTTTATAGTCGACACTCAAATATTTTATAAAATTAATTATGATTAAGGATTATTAGTAATAATCAAGTTTTTATAAAATTTTAAATTAATTCAAAATCGATTGAATAAATATTATTATAGCATTCACAAATACATTAATATTTACGTACATTTATTTTTTAAGCATGTGCTTATCAATCTATTAATTGGGGTTGGTTAATGGATAGAAAATTGTGTTTTAATTTTTTTTAATGTTTTTCTTTGTGTTAAACTTTTGCTTTGTGATTTAAAAGTTCTGCTTTTGTTTTTAATATATTATTTTAAATATATATTATTTGTCAAAATACCGTACGATCATGAAGTATTAATTAGTTTTAATTTACATGTAATTTTATAAATTTAATGTACTTTATAAATTCTTAAAATTTAATGAACAAATTAGTCAATTTAATTTTTTTTAAAATTAAGTAGCCTAACTATAGTTGATGATGTTCTATTTTAAAATATAAAAATAAGAATAAATTCCGTAAAAATACGTACCTTATACTGTAGTTAAAACTTGCCCAAGTATTTTAGCTATTCCCACTTATTAGATGTAATTAATTAATAATTTGTTAATAAATAATTATTAATTAGTTTTTTTGTTTATTTTTTTTATATAAGTCACACTAGATAATTTAATAAATTTATCTTACTTATTTCTATTCTACAATTTATTTATTTTTTCTATATATTTTTTTTCTGAGACATGTTTACTGACACGTGCATCACAAAGTATATTTTAATTTTGATTAATGGTAGAAAGCTTAGTGAGTCATGTCCACCTCAAAAGCCATCTAAATGTTAAATATCCAAACCTTTGTTGCTACTGTAATGGATAAAGGGGACCCCGCGAAAATTAAGCTACTTCAATTTTCAAAGCTGACTCATACTGACGTGTGTTAAGTTTTAAAAATTTGTTAAAATTAAAATATTTCTTAAAATTTAAAGATATATTATTTATTAACAAAATATTCACATTATTAAATAAATTTAAATTCACATTCCTGTAAGATATGGATTTAATTCTTCCATATTAAATCAATTTTTTGTTGATTTATTTTTTTTCTTGTAATGTAGAGCGGTGGTGGCCTCTTGTTAGAGTAATTATTCCTTTACTTGTTTTAGTCAAAGAAAAATTAGCAACAATGGTTGGTGAGAATGATACACTAGAACCTTGAATATTATTTGGAGGGAAAGGTATAAATTAATATTTTAAAATTAAATTAAAGTAAATCACACCACGAATGTCAAAATTAAACAAAAGTATTACATCTCCGCCTTTTCATAATATTAAAAAATACAAATTCAACTTTAATACATTATTAATATAAAAATATTTTTTTACAAATTATTCCTTCTTGTCTCGGATAAAAATACAAATAAAAATAGCATGAAGATTAGTTTCAAATATAAATAAATTTCTAACTAATTTTATTTTATTTAATAAAATTATCTTAAAAATATTCTTATATTATTAAAAATTTTATTTTTAATGACATTTTTATTTTATTTAAAACAAATGGACATTTTTTTTTGTTCTTATATCAAATTTTAATAAAAGAAAGCATAAGCAAACAATATTTTTTAAATAAGAACAATAAAATTAATTAATTTTTTAATTAGTACGAATTAACTTTTTACTTATATTTAATATTAGAAAGATTTTTTTAAACATGATTTTAAAAATAATCATTTTAAACAAAACCTTTTACTGTACAACAACAATTTATAATGATATAATATTATAAAAATCTTTAAACTATAAATATATAAATTTTATATTATCAATCAATTAAACATATATTTGATACTACTTTTAAAATAATTAATATGAAATATATATATATATATTTTATTTATTTTCGAATAAAATATTATATTAAGATATTGAGTAAAGAATAACATAACGGTTAGTTTGAAAGTAACGCGTTAAATCATTGTTATATATAGAAGCACATTAGCAGAGGTTTTATTTATTCTGATATTAGCCGAATCTAGTTTCATCTCATTGTTTTTCACACGTGAATCAATCCTTTTTTTATGGCAACCAAATCAAGAACTCTAGAGCTGACGGTTTTATCCGCGGAGGGTCTCCGCGTGAGGGGAAAGCCGTCCAACAAGAAGGCGTTCGCGGTGGTTCGCGCGGAGTCGCTGACGAGCCACACGACGGCGATGACAACGGGGAACAACGGGTTCCACACGTGGAACGAGAAGTTCTCGGTTGAGGTGGGGCCGAACGCGAGGAGCCTGACGTTCGAAGTGACGTGCAAGGCAGGAATGGGAGTGAGAGATGTCAGCGTGGCGAGAATCGCGCTTTCGGATTTTCTTGGAGGTTTAGTGCCCGATCACTGCTTGCAGTTTCTTAGTTACAGGTTAAGGGATTGGGATGGCAGAAAATGCGGGATCGTCAATTTCTCCGTCAGGGTGGTGGCGCCGCTATCCGCCGCCGGTGCGCCTTGGCAGTTGCAACTGCGTGCTGAGAATGATTGTTCGTCGTCGGCTCGGGAAGTTGTTACTGGCATTCCAGTTTGGTGGAACAACTCCTCAACTGCCACTGGCAATGTTTGATTACTTCAATCTGTTTGCAATTAGGTAGGATATTTTTTTTCTTTTTTTCTCTCTTTTTTTTTTGTTTTTTTATTTTGTGAAAAGCAACTTGGTGTGTATATTGATTGACTTTGATTTGTGTTTGAATTATCAGAAGATTTATGGGTTAACTATATATTATTTATATAGTGCAAATATTTTTATGAATTAAGAAAGATCTAAATTTTCTTACCCTTCTCATTAAGTATTAAATGTTTTATATTTTTAATGGATTAGTATTATAATATGTATAAAGGTTTATTTTATATTATTAAAATTTATACTAAATAAAAAGTTTAATGATAAGTATAAAATAATTTTATTTTGTGCTCCAAACATATCTATAAATTTATAATTTTATCATACATGGTGGTTTTTTGCATTGTAAGTACATAGTTTTTTTTAACAAATAAATATTTTTGAATTGTAAATTATATTTTAAATTTATAATAAATAATTTATAATGTAATATTGATAGTTTTTAAAAATACTAAAATTTAATTTAAAATAAAAATAAATAATAGATGAAAAAGAAAGTTTAACGGCCATGACAATTTTCATTGTCATTGCATATTAAATGATTAATTATTAATATAACTTTAAGATGTATATTACAAAAGCTAATAAATTTATATGTAAATGTTTTTTATACTATTAATGTATGAACTGTTTTCTTAAAAAAATAAAAAATTATAAAAAGTTATTAAAGATATTTATTGATAAAATTTCTTAAAAATATTTTCCTTTAAATTTTTTTTAAAAAACGTTTATTAGACATAATTATTTTAATTTTATATATGTAGAAAATTAAATATATTACTGCTTTTTTATTAACAAGATTTGTAAATAAATATGATGCGATTTAATTAATGACAATATAATAGAAAAATGAGGATAAAATAATTATAAATTGAATTATGATGATTTTTTACATAGATTTTCTAACCAAGGTAAAATTAGACAAGATAGAAAGTATGAGTTTTTACTTTGGTTATTTTATAATCAATATAAAAAATGTGACTTTTTCAATCACTTATTTTTTTAAGTTATGTGTAGAATTTAATTTTTTTAAATGACATAAATCTTTGCTTTCATTTTTACATAATAGATATTAACGATTTTAGTTTTGCAAATGTTTTATGAATTTGCTTAAGATTTCACTTATTTTTTTTAATAGGTAGATCTCACATATTTTAGAGATCTCATATGCATTTGCATATTTCATTTGACAAAAAAATCAAAAATAAAAATATCATCTTATAAAAAAAATGACAAATAAAAATGAAGGTGTAACAATAATAATAGTGATACTAATAATATTAATGAAAATTTTAATTTAGTATAATTTAGAATAAATGAGATAGATTTTATAGTAGAAGAAATGAATTTTAAATGAAGAAGATGAAGTGTTGTCCTTTACACACAAATTTAAAATATTTCTTTACATCAATTTTAAAGAAATTGATATAAATATATATACAAAAATACTATCATGTTTTTATTTAATAACATAAAATGATTTATGTAAAAATCTATTTTTTCTTTTTTATACAAATAATTATGAGTTGTTATATAGTTAAAAAATAATAATTTTTATGAGGACTAATTTTAAAATATAATTTAATTAATTGACTGCATAAAAATCTTTATACTAATAGTAATTTAATATTATACTCATTATATTGTTCTTACACGCACTTCTCCGCAAAACATCTTTACTTTTCCTTAATACATCTTTACTTTTACAATTCATTTTGTTTCTTATCTTTCTCTACCATGTTGTATATTATTTGACCTTATGATAAAAGTTATATAGAAGGATGGTACAATTGAATTTCTCTTACTTTTTTAGTTGTAAATATGAATTATTGTTTCTTTAATTTACTTTGGACAAACCGGTTGCGCTTAGCTATGGGCAGTGTGATATTGATGTGATTGTAGTGGCAGCAGTGTGGCGGAAAGAAAAAGATGTATGTATGTACATTCAACTAAAGGAAATGAAAATCAACTCAGAATCATGATTCTTCGTCTTCGTCCACTGGACTTGTCACTGCCCATTACCATTGGATGAAACAACTCGACAACTAGCACCACCAATGTTTGATTTGTTCAATGTCTTTGGAACTAGATACGATTATTGTTTATTATTTTTTGATTTGGTGGAAAACAGTTTGGTGTTAAAATATTGAACTTGATTTTACGTTTTCTTTTTATTCTGATTCGACTTTGAATCATTAGAAAATTTATAAGTTACTGTTATGTTTATAAGAAAATGTTACTCTAAATATTAAAATGTGCCCACCTTATTCTTAGAGGAGTATAATCCTATTTGTACATTTATTTTTGGAAAGTATAAAATGAGAAAAGAGTGGTAAATAATAATAATAATAATAATAATAATAATAATAATAATAATATTATTATTATTATTATTATAATAATAATTAGCCGAGTGGAATAGTGCTGAGGCGTGGGCAGTGACAGTGTGATTGCAGTTCCAATCCTGCACGCCCAGCGGTTTGCTGGAAAGGATACAATGCATGTGCATGCCCCTGTTATGGCTGAAAAGAAAGAAAGTATAGAATCATTAACTCACTTTTTAAAAAAAAAAATTATATTATTTATCATATTTATTATTTTTCCTCTCATTTTTCCACTCAATACAGCTCACTTTGGGATGGATATTGATTTGAAAAGAAAAATTACGCACATACATGTTTCGATGTTGAAATATAAAAAAAAATGCACACAATTTTATCATATTTAATGTTACCATTTTAAAAATAATTTTATTTAATTATAATTGTAATTTTAATAATTTTTTTATTCTTAATATGAAATTTTAGTAAAACACAATTTAAATAAAATATTTTTAAATAAAACTAACAAAATTAAATAATATTAACTATTTTTATATAATATTAATATTTTTTTTCTTATACTAGTCAAACTTTCTCTTTATCTAACCTTATATTTTTTTTATTTAATGCTATTTATAAAAGTCGGGTAGTGTTGTTTACCTAAAATCCGAAAATAGAAAATGTGGATGTAGCAATTGTGCTATTCATTCCAAAAGATTAAAAAAATTCGATATTGTTAATAAAAAAATATACCTACAAAAATGAGGTTAAGATAAACTCTAACAATCCATGTAAAGATCATATTGCTGATTAAATAAAAGAAAGGAAATTGAAGAACTAACTCAATATAAAAAAAGGGAAGAATAAAGTAAAACAAATAATATAATTAAAGAATTAAAAAAATATATACTCCTATGGTTAATTAATTAGAACTTAAATTTGAGCCGGCATCAAAAGAAATTATTTGTAATCAAAATATTTAGCACTTATCTGATTTTACCCCCCCCAAAAAATAATAACATTTTCTAAAGACTCTATCAAGATACTAATAAAAATAAACTATTATTTCTTGATAAACCAAATCAAACGTTCACTCAGTTAGCATTAGAAATAAAAGGTTTAAATCATTTTACACAAGAGGAGAGTGCCATATATTAAATCCTAAAGAAATAAAATGTAATTTAATTTAATAGTATTAAATTAATAAACTAAATCATATATATTAATTTATTTTCATCCGATTCTTATATTTGATTCCCTCTTATCAAACGAGATATGTTTCTAAGGTAATTGCATTGAAATTTCCAATACAATTATAGAAAATTATTCAAAATAGAGGAAACATAGGGAGAAAGCAGGGTTAGGGTAGGGTGAAGTGTAGATAAAATGGTACAGCGATGGTTAAGAATAGTTGACTTGTAAAAGGAGGTTTTTGAAGTTAGGAAATATAGTCCTGTGGTATATTATGACAGCCCACAATATGCAACTTTATATATATCTAAGGGAAGTATGGGAAGTATAGAACCAAAAAGGGTATCAAATGTGGGCACTCCTCAAGGCTCAAGGTCTCTCTTTATTCTTCTGTTTTTATACTTATTAGAATGTAGTTTCAGCATTATTCGCTGTCACAATGCAACCCATCATATCTATAATACTATCTACCTCTGCTATTTATAGCAATATTTTTAAATCGTAATGGTTATTGAAGTAACCACGGAATCAGATGATTTAACCGTGGTTTAACTGTGATTAAATCGGTAAGGGACGAGCCACTGATGAAGGGAAGTAATGTTTTAACTTTTAGATTCTGTTTAACAGAGGAAAAGAAATAGGTAAAAAATAAGTTAGATAAAAAAAATAAATATATATATTAGTTTAGAATAACACCAATATCAGCATACCACAGAAGTAATTTTCAATTGACTGATTATACGATCTTTGAGATCTAAAACTATCAGAACAGTTGATATTTTTTTTGTACATAAAAAAAAAGGTAGTCTGGTTATTGGATGAGTGAGGACCAGTTTATGTGCATGTAAGTAATACCCACGATCTCCGGGAACTAGTTTGGTTGGCCTAACCCCTACACAAGGAGCAACAAGGTGAACCATGGTTCAAATTAATTTCAAATCAACATATTATTATTATTTTTAAATATTTAATTATATAACATTATCGTGTAGCAAAATGGCCCTGCCATCTCATACGCGCTTTTATGCGTTGTCAATTCCTGACAACTTTCCACGAATGCTCTTTGCCTAATAAGAAAATTCTTATAATTTGGGTGTAAAAGTAATTTAAATTCACAAAATGGGATTATAAGATAAAAATTGTTACCTTATTTAGCAACATGTTCTTTTGTATCGAAAATTAGATTTTACGACAGTAAAATTTATACAACTACACTTTTTTTTAAGTGATTTATTAACTATTCAATAGTTCATCACCTAATCAGTTTAATAATAATTGTTATATTAAGTTATAAAATTACTTGAAAGGTGAGAGAAATATTCCATATTTATTCTTATAAATTTTATTTTGATCATATTATGTAATCTTCAATAAAGACAGACTTATATTTATAAATTTTATTTTGATCATATAATTAATCAATCAATGTGTAATCTCCAATAAAAACAGACAATGAGTTACTTCTTGAGTGACTTATACTTATAAATTCTATTTTGATCATATAATTAATCAATAATCTCCAACAAAAACATACAATGAGTTACTCCTTGCACTCAAGACAAAAATCATTAAGTTTAGTAACTTAGATGATGACTCATGAGGATCTGGCAAAACTCTCTTTAAATCTTATTTTTTATTTAATAAATTTCTCTCTTAATTTTTTTATTTTTAATAAATTGTAATCAATAATAATGTATTAAAAAGATGTGTAGTTAACGCTCCTCCCATTTGTATATTATTAGAAATAGAAATTTGAAATTTGAAATTAGAAACAGCGTATTGTGGGAATAAGTAATAAATCTCAAAATAAAATAACATAAAATCATAGAAATACATTTTGAAATTAATTGGATAAAAAATATAAGAAAAATATGTAAATGTTGTATTTATAAAACATATCACCAACGAGAGCGCGTGAACCAATTAATATAAAAAAATAATTATAAAACATATTAATCTAATTATTTTTCACAAACTTATAACAACTTCTAATATTTTTGAACTAACTAATTACTCATAATTATGTATAGCCGTAATACATTGTGTTTCAGCGTGTCCCACGTGAGGAAACTTCAGCTTAGTCTTCCTACAAAGCAATGAATATAATTTGGTACATGATTGAAAATTCTGCACAGCCTGCTGTTGAAGGAGTCGTGGTAGAATACAAACTTTTGGTGGAACCGAGATTATATTTAAATTTCCAAGAGGTTACCCTGGCCCGTAGGTCATGAATAATAAATTCATGATCAAGGTCAACACACCTGTTGCCCTATTTACACGATAACAAACAGCTTGGTTTTTCTTTTCCCCTTCAAAAAAGTTAACAGACTTCGTGTAGTTTCTGCCTTTTTTTCCTCAAATTTTCATATCCAACACCACTCACTACTTAAACCCCTCGCTCTCTTCCTACCCTTTCATCCCAAGCAATCTTTTCTTTTACGTACAAAGTTATACACTACTCACCATCACACACTTTGCTATTTACTTATCTACAATATTTTACATAGTTGTGTGCATATCTACAATTACGTACACAAAAAATTCCCATCGCTATGGAAGGAAAATCACACCAATGCACCTTAGAGATCACGGTTATATCGGGAGAAAACATAAGCGTGGATCGAAGTTCGGTGGCGGAGAACGTATATGTTGTTGTTCGTGCCGAGTCTTTGAACTGTAGCACGACCAAAATGGCGAAGGAAGATGGTGGAGTGCATGCATGGAACGAGAAATGCTTGTTAGACATTCCTTCTCATGCAAGGTCAGTTACATTTGAGGTGCAATGCATCAAGTATAAAGGAGTTCGCCCCATTGGGGTGGCAAGGATAGCACTTTCGGATTTTCTTGGTGGCGATAATATTGCCTCGGAAAGTGTGCCTCAAATGTTTTGTTATGGGTTGAGGAATTGGGAAGGTCGGAGAAACGGGGTTATTCATTTCTCTGTAAGGGTGGTGACACAAGAGGGTCATATGTGTCCGGAAACAAAACAAGAAAAAGACCCGACCACGCTGAGTTGCAGAAAATTTGAGGATGAGGTTGTGGGGTTTCAGGTGGATCCCAAAAATTCAAGTCATGTTGTTGGCATTCCCATTTTTAGATGGACATTGTTTTCTTTTATTTCGGTTTGTAATAAAAAGAAGAATGCTTCCTTGATTCAACACTAAAAGTTGGGATCAACATATATGGCTTTTAATATTAAATGTCTTTTTGTATTTGTATCTTTTCTCCTTAAAAAATAAGTCTTAAGTTTGACTCTAAACATGTAATTATAATATACAAAATTATAAGAATTTTTCATTTAGTGATTTACCCTACTTGATCTAATTTAGATAGATGTTTTTAGATAAAATTCAAAAAAAGTGTAAATATTTTTTTGTTCATGCAATACTTTTTAGTTTTAGTTTTTTTCCTTAAAAAACATTTACGTATTGTCATGTGCCATTACCACGTTTACCCATATTTGTAACATAAGTGTTCTAACAAAAGTTAATGTATTTGTAAGATGAAAAAAAAGCATTGAAGTCTTAAAAAATAAGATATTTAGTAGTCCTTTTTGTTTAAGTTTCTTTTTTTGAAAAAAAAAATCGATTAAAAAATATGTTTAGCAAATTTATAAAAATTACCCATGTTCTTTTAATAAAAAATATTTCCTTTAAATTTTGTTTACTCAACTGTTAAAAAAAGTTTCTGAAATTGTTTAACAAGCTTGTTTAACTATTCATTTTAAAATTGATCTTTATTTTGTTGGTAATTGTTTGTTATATTTTAATACAAACAAATTATGTTAGCAATCGATGATTATGTTAGTTTGCTTGCTCCTTGGCCTCCACTAGTAAATGCATGACTACCATGAAAAGAGTTTCAATTAACTTAATGTTGAATTTTTTGACCCAGTGTCTACCTAATATACGTGTTAATCGAGTGTAAAAACATGATTGATTTTATTTTGTAATTGGTTAAAAATAAATAAACATAATTATATATAACTATAGGCATGATTAATAATGTTTCGAGATGAAATGATATTTAACTTTACTTCATAAGTCATTAATAATATGATGAAGTTATTGACTATTACATATTAATTATATTTGTAAAATTTTGTCTCACAAATAAATTTTTTTATTATAAGATTCTAATATAGTTAATATTAATTATAATAATTATTATATATAATTATGCTTATTTATTGTTAATTGCCTATATGATAAAATAACTATTTTTATGTAGGCAGTTAACCATGCGTCCACGAGGATGACCAGTGAAACGTGAAAAGCACTCTCGACAATGAAATTTCCAGCACAAACAATTGAGTATGTCCTCCTTCTACGGTCGGGCTAGGGTGTTTCTATTTTCGCCCTAATGCTTGTGTCGTTCTTTGTCGACAGTCTAAATACTTGTCCATCTAAAGTGGGAACCTAACAAATATTCACAATACTTTTCCAAGAGGACGAGAGAGTTCACATGAATAAATGTGTCTCTCCAACTGTGTGAACTCTAATGTGTTTGGATTTATCTTACAACATTCAGAATTATGTTGAAATATTAATTAGAGTGATTTTAAGTAAATATTTACATGTTTAATTTTATATTATAAAATTGATTATGAATTCAGAATTAATTTTAAAGTTAGATTGAAAATTTTATATTAAATTTGACTATTAACTTGTTTATAGAATATATTCAAACACAATTATAAGTGACATCAATTTTGTAAATGAATTTCAGGGAAGTTACTAGTGGATGGAATGGACGTGAGTTGAGGGGTTACGGAACGTAGTTGCAAATGCATTATGTGTTTGGAAAATTGTTAGAAATCACGTCATACCAATCCGCCATTTTCTTTCTTTCCCGCAAAAACATAAGAAAGTGGGACAACGTGTAAATAAAAAACTTCGTTGGAACTGGACAGTTTGAACAAACCAAAGCATATTTTAATTATTACAATGTTATACTAAAAAGCCAACAAAGAATAAAGTAGTATATAATAAGAATATTTATGAATCAAATTAAGTAGAATTAGTTTTACAGTGAAAACTTAGTCGATCGATTGGTTCTTTAGTATATACAGATAATCTGTGAGTTTGAATTATATTTATAAATCAATATTCCCATTCAAATATACTACCTCAACTTTTTTTTTTTCATTTTTTGAATTGTAAATAATATAAGAAACAGCATTTTGTTTCAGACCGTTTTGACTTACTTCGTATTTTGAGTCTGAAGATATTGTCATGATCTTGTTTTAAGGCATCCGTACGTGGGAAATATAAGGGTTTGTTTGGCCAGCTATTTTTTAATAATTAATTTATATATAAGAACTTAAAAAAATAAAAGTATTTGTCAGTTTTTATTTTCAGTTTAAAAACTTTTTAAACTAAAAGTTGTTTAGTAATTTTTTTTAAAAGCTTTAGTTTTATTTCAAACTCTAGTTATCTTATCCAATAAAAAAATATACTTATAAATAAAAAATATTGTATAAAATTAATTTCATTTGTATAAATTATTTTAATGATAATAAAAATAAATAAAACATCAATATATATATATATATATATGACTTTAATTATTAAAATGACAAAAATTACTTAATTAAAAAATTTATTTTAATGATAATTTGTAAATAATATATATATTAAAGAAATTTAAAAGTTCACAACAAATGATAAAATGTTTAAATATTTATATATTATTGTTCAACAATATTTTTAAAGAAATATATTTTTATATTAATGATAGCATAAACGTTTATCTGATGAGAGAAATTTCAAATATAATAAAGAACACAAAATATATGCTAGTTTATTTTTAAATAAATAAAAAGCTTATTTGATTAGGGAGAATATTCAGATGAGCTCTTGTAACATAGCCATTTGTGTTTCATATGAGAAATTTTCAATGTTTTGCATACCAAAATAAAATAAAATAACTTAAAAATATCGACCAATAGGAAAGACGAGATTCAAAGTGAGGTTCTTAGAAGAAAAAAAGCTCCACAGAAGTTAGTTGCATTAGTTTTTTTAAAAGCTCGTTTTTTTTTTCATGTTTTCCTCTTAAAAAATAAGTTATTTATTTTAAAAAAACTTTTATATAAAGAATGTTTCACTCAACTTCTCTTTCTAAGAAAAAGAAAAACAAAAGATTAATAAACTGGATCAAACAATATTGTAGTTGTTTGTTCTTTGATCAGTGTTTATTTCCTCTATCAATTAATATTATTGATTTTGTAGTTTTCTAGACATTTGTATATGTTATTGTCTCTTTTGTAAAAAAATATTTGCTTATTTTGTAGGTATTTTTAAGAGTTTGAGTTTAAAATTGGACGCAATAATATTAATCTTGTGTTTGGAGAGTCATTTCTAACACATGTTACAATCTTCACGTCAAAATTCAGGACACAAAAGTCAGTGAGAGATATAACTTCAAATTGAACATATACTAGACTATGGTCGACACGACACCAAACACGAATTTAAATGTCAAGCAAGATGAAAATGATGTGTTTTTTTTATCAGCCAAAAGAAAAATATAATATATAAAAGATATAAGGATACTCAAATTCATTTACAGTAGATTCTATCATTATCCAACTCAATGCAAAAACAAGATAAAAATATTTGTTGATCACTTATAAAAAAAAATTAGAAAAACCTTTTACCTTATTATTTAGCCATGACTAGACAAAACTTAATCAATTAAAACACATTCATGGATAGTTATGTCATTCCTAAATATAGTACTATTTCTATATGTAAACACAATGACCAAATAGCACCAACCCAGCTGGGGACCTGGTGGGTAGTTTTATGATTTCCATCTGAAAGTTTCTTTGCAAATTATGAGTAATATATTATCCTATAATTAAACTTTCATTTTAGCTTGACATATGATAATTAAGTTGACTAAGTTATAAACAGAATTTTTTCCTAGCTCCTAACTCAACCTAAAAGTCACGTACACGGTACCCAAAAAAAATGTTACTTTCAACAGAAGTTCATATAAGTTTAGGGTTTATTTATTTCCCAAATGGACCGAGTCTATAAAACAAAGCCTCTCTGACCTTGCCACTTAATTCTTTCGTAGTTACTTAGCTCTTCAATTTGTAAATAGTGCATAGTGGATTGGTAACGTGCGTGCATGTTTTCTTTAATTTGTTAATATATAGCTCTTTAATTCACTAGCGGTATAAACAACCGGAGCTAAGCCTAGATCCCGCTTTATTTTTTCTTTTAGGATACGTTTGGTTTAGAAAAAAAAGAAAAGAAAAAACAAATAAAAAGTAGGATAATTTTTAAGGCTATTTCTTAGTTAAGAAAATAAAGTGTCAAAAGATAATTTTTTATTTGATTATCTAAAAATAAAAAAAAATACATATAAGATAATATAAATATCTTAAATGATCAAAACTGGTCCAAGGAATCAAATACGACCCCAAGTAGACGTAATATCTTAAATTGTTTAATTTGCTGTGTTATTTGTTCTTTATGGTTTTTAACCTTTTACAAGAGTATACGTGTTGGGCAAGTAGGTCAAGTTATTAAGCCTATCAGCGTACTTTCTGGCGCGGATTTGCAAAGCACAAGTCAAAGTCGAAAGTCAAAAGGTCCACACAGGCAGCGAAACAGTACCGAAACGAACTCATCATTTTCTTAGTCTCTTCCTCGTACTCTCCCACTCCGAAACCTATTACATAACATACAATATAAAACACACTTGACACCTCTTCTTTCCTTACAACAAACCTAAACACACTAACACAATATTCATAGTTACACTAACACAATTTTTTATTCTATGGGTTTAAGGTCGGGTACAGTGCTAGAGATAACAGTTATATCTGGCGAAAATCTTCGAGTGACGGAGGAACCATACGTCGTCGTTCGGGCTGAGTCCTTAAACTGCTGTAGCACGAAGATGGTCAAAGATAGTGGGAGCAACAATTCGAGTTTGTTTTCGTGGAATGAGAAGTTAATGCTCAACATGCCACTGCATGCAAGGTGCATCACATTCGAGGTCCAATGCAACAGGTTCAAGGCTCTTAGGCCCGTTGGGATCGCCAGAATTGCTGTGTCGGATTTTCTCGGCGGCAGCGAGCCGGAAAATTGCTTGCGCGTGTTGAGTTACCGGTTGAGGGACTGGGAAGGGAAGGGAAACGGGGTCATTCGTTTCGCGGTGAGGGTGGCGGCGCCGGAGGAACGTTCGAATGCCGCGGTGGAGCCGGTGAAGGGAGTGGCACTGAGTAAGGATTCCGGTGATCGGTTCGTGGGAATCAACGTCGGTGATGTCAAGTCTAACGAAATTGTTGTTGGTGTTCCGTTTTGATGGAACTACCCCAACGTTATTTGAAGACTTGTATTTTTTTTATTTGTTGTATTATTGGTCAAGGAGGCGAGGAAAGTCAAGTTTAATATATATATATATATATATATATATATATATATATATATATATATATATACACACCATTTTTACACAAATAAAGAAAAGAACAGTTTTAACTTTTCTTTTTATTTTTTTCCTTCCAAGTAACTTAAAAATCATCTTTTTTTTTTATTTTTTCTTTCTTTTTCACTTTCTTTTCCTTTACTTTTTTTTCTTTAAACTAAACATATAGTAAAAAAAAAATGTTAGCGACATAAAAAGATATTATCTCACGTAGACAAACTCAACACTCTCTTTTGGATATATTATTTATTGTTGATTAAAATTGGGTGGATTTACTTCTTATTTAATGAAATATACTATTAATTTTATAATTTTTAGTAAATCTTAACTAATAATCATGAGGGTCTTAAAAATAATATTTTTAAGAGTAGGTTGTTACTATAGCATTTCTCTAATTCTAAACTTTAGCTCAAGAAAAAAAGTATTAATATTTTTATGAGTATGTTACTATAGCATTTCGAAGGAGAAGGAAGATGAATTTTTTATTTTCAATTAATACTTTTTAATGGAGTAATTATTTAAAAGAAAAGGTTTGATTTTTTTTTCTTTCAAATCTCATTCTTAAACATACTCGTAACTTTTTAAAGTTTGCCCCCTCTCTTTTTCTATCTTAATTAAACACCAAAAATAGTTCGTACATATGATAACGTTATTCATATAACAAAAAATCACAACATATTTTAGAATAAAAGATAAAAATAAGAAAAGAAGAGAGAAAAACATAAAATAAGATCATTAATATGATAAAAACAAATTATTAAAAAATATCATAAAAATGTACTGTTAAAGAAATTATATTTATACATTTAATTTTTCTTAAAACTTTCACATTTTTTTATCATATTGATATATTTTTTATTTTTTTATATATCTTTCTTATTTTCACTCATGCACCTACAAAAGAGAAAAGATGTAATTTAACATTTTTTATTATATAAGTAGCATTTCCATATATTTTTACAACCAAAATGTAGTAAATTTTAAGTGAATCTTTTAAAAGGTTAATTTTTCCAATTAATTAAATATAAAAATATTTAATTAATTTTTTTTTATCATGTCTTGTTGTGTCACCGTTTCTTTAAATTAATATGATCATACTTGACTTGGTTTTTCAAATTGAATCTCTTATTTTATTCTCTTTACACAGTTTTAAGGTGGTTATAATTAAAATCACTATTTTTCATAATTATAAAAATAAGTATTTAAAGATATGAGGTGTGGTTTCTCTTACATATTTTCTTTTCCTTATTTAGCTTATGAGTTTCTTGATTATTCTTATTCAAAATCTTATTGGTTCTAGTATCCTAATCGAAAGAGTCTGGTCTGGTATATTCTAGACACTTCACATTATACAAACAAGTATTTGAGGACAATATAGAATCATATATTTCATGCTATTTTTTTTATGATTATTTATCTTGTATGCAGATTTTTGGATCACGATTTATAATATTTAAGTTTGTGAAACTGCAATTAATTAACAAATATAGGTGATCACGAACCACTAAAGAACGCAAAAAAGACTATCTTTGGGATCATATATTTGAAGTTACATAAGATTCGGTTGTTGTTTTCATCATTCTGACTTTAGAAAATGTGACCGTGGTAGTGGTATAACACATGCATGCATTTAAAAGACGAGAGAGGGAAAATCCATGCATCCACAAACATAAGATCCAGTTTGTAGGGCTTTTGGCTGTTGGCAAGGAGCTTTCTTCTTTTTTACCACTGCACATGAAGAATAATATCCCGATAAGAGATTTTAAAAGATTCTTACTATCATTGCATCACCAATAATGTCTTCAACATATAAAAGAACTCAAACATCTTTATTATTTTTAATGAGAATTAAGTTCAAAGTTTTCGACGGATCAACTTTTGCATCATAAGACTAAAATAAATTTTAAGTGTATAGACTAGGAACACTAGTTAAGGGGGAAAAAAGAGAAAGATTTATTAAAAATATTATTATATAAAAATTATGAAAAAATATTTAATACTTACATCTTAAAATAATAAAATATATTTAAAATAGATTCATTTAATGTTTTTAACTTTTACATTTTCCACCATTAAAGTCAGCCTATACTGGTGAAAGTTTTGGTAGTATAGAAGTTCTTAAATTCTAATATTTTTCTTACTTCAAAAAAAAACTATACATTTTCTAAACATCAAAGCTAATTAAATTTCTTTCCAAACCCTCCTGTACTCGATTTCTATGATAAAAAAATAATAATTTTCCAAACACTCAATCATAATTAAGGGTACCTACTCCACTTTCAACCAATTTCTGTACCATTTATTATACATACTTGAACCTTAATTAAATTTAATTTTAAGAAACTGCATGAATTAAATGATTGGCTTTCAAAGTTTAGGACCAGAAAAAATAACGCAAACAAAAAAAGATTAAAGATAAATTTTTAATAAATTGTCAAATATATAAGTACTTCTACCATTTGTAAAATCGAGAAGTTTGAAAAATTTTCACCACGATAAAAAAAAAGTAATAAATAATTTGATGAGCAAAACAATCTTACTAATTTAACATTACTGGTTGCGGAAAAATTGATAAACATAATACTAAAAAACTAGCATGTTGATTGTTTATTTAGCGGAAAATTGGAACAAAAAATTAATGTTTAATGAAAAACCTAAAACATCACTCAATATAAAATTTTGTATCTTAAAAATTCTTTTATTTTGAAATAGAGGGAATACTTTTTAAAGTTGTTTATATCCATACTGAAGTCCAACACTTGATATCTGTTATCTTCATGATAATTTAGTCTTTGAATTTATCAATTTCATCACAAATTTAGCCGTCTAATACTACTAGAATTTTTTTATTTTGTTACTAATTTTAGCTATCATTTAAATTGGTAGTTAAATCCTAGCTAATTAACTATTAATTGACTAGAATATTATTTTTTCTAGCTAAATTGAAGTTATATTCATTTATACTTCTTATTACTACAAATTAGTTAGAAAATAACTACAAATTTTAAAAAATTTACTACAAATTAACTAAGATTATTTTCTTAGCTAATTTGCTACTTATTTTATGCTACCATTTAATATCATAGTAATTTTATAGCTAATTATTTTTACTAGAAATTAGCTATAAAATAACTATTGATTTTAAAATTAGCCACAAAATTATTTTATAACAAATTTTAAATTTTCTAGCAGTGTAATTTAATCAATTTCACAGTAGAATAACTAATTTAGTCCACATATTTGACCAATTTATATATGTTACTGTTTCTGGAGATGAAATAGTGTCTTTACTCCTTATTTGAGCACACACAAAGCATATCAAGTAAAATCTTGCTCTTATGAAAAGAATTAATATTGAATATATAATCATAATATTAAAAGATCAAGGTTATATTTAAGTAAAAATCATGATTGTTCATGATACAATGAAGATGAAAATATATAGGTTACTCGTTTATTGGAGGCCTAGGACCAACTCCCATCGAGTCCAAATTGTTAGTCTGGGTCAACCTAATTTAGTTAAACGATTTAAGTTGAGTAATTGGAAAAGACTTTTAAGTCTTAATAAACTAACTTATTTAAATAAATACAAATAATAAAATATTACTGTTGTTGTTTCAAAAAAATTAATAGATCTAGAAAAATACAATAAATGAGTTTGAATTGAGTTTTTCTGCCTATTAAGAACTATACTAAAAATATGAAAACAAGCTTACTTGAACAGATCACATCTATTTAAGGATCAGACAATTGTTTTATGAAACTTGATTCAAAATAATATTAAATGATATTTCAAAACATAAAATCTCCTATATGAATTTATATTGGTTAACCCTCTTATCTCAGAGCTATGTTTAATCATTGACAAATAAATCAAGAATTTTCACTATTAACTTCTTTTCTTAATTATAGAAAATGATTTAAACCCATATATTATATTCAAGCCTCTTCAAGCTAAATATGCCCAGTAGAAATGAAGCATTTGTAGCTCTTGACATTTTTTTAAGATTTATCCATTAGAAATGAAGCGTTTTGTTCTTCCACTTTTATCCATACATTATTATTCAAGCCTCTTCTTAATATACCCAATAAAAATGAAGCATATTCGTAGATCTTGACATTTTTAAAATTTTATCCATTAGAAATGAAGTTTTTTGTTCTTCCGCTTTTAAGTTTATATTAAGTCGATGCATTCAGTAAATGTATGGGTTGCTTCAAATCATACAAACTAGGTTTTTTTTTTTTCTGAAATGGGAACTTCATCCTTTTACTTTTTAACCTTTTATAAGTAAAACTTACTCATCTAAAATTGATTTTTTTTATAAACAAAAATTCATTAAGAAGCAAAGTACAAAGGATCTTTTAACTCAAATACAAAAGTCTTACGAGGTCTTTTAATATTTTTAATTTAAATTTCACGCCCAGTTTTCACGATTAATCAAAAAAATTCTTTCAACTATTTTAAAATATTCTTTCTATCTTTATATGTATATTTGAACTGCATAATTGTGTATCACTTTTAATCATTTTTTATTTTCATCTCTATATTGAAGTTGAATAATTTTTTCAAAAACAATTATTAATAGATAAAAATAATTTTATATCATAATTTAAATTATTTATTATTAATATAATTAAACATATAATATATATTTAAGTATATTTACTTATTATAATTTTTTATTATAATATAATTCATGTATTAAAAATATTTATTTATCATTTAAATTTACTTATATAAAAATAAATAATTAAAAATGTTACATTAATTCTTTAAATCGTAATGATCCATATATTTATGATCTATTTTTACACTTTTTTTTTATTTATTTTTATATATATATATATATATATATATATATATATATATATATATATATATATATATGAAGTTATTTTAAAAATTTGTTTTTAATTGATTTTAGAGTAATACATTTTATTTGTTAAATTATATTAAAAAAAATAAAAAATATAACGAATTGTAAATATTAGAATAACCAAATCCGTAACTGTTTAAAAGGGAATCTTATCTTATCTAAGATACATGTAGAAACCTAACTTATTAAATATTTCTATTTGAATAAGGCTGGATAACGAAGAAAGAAGTAAAAAGTTTCTCTAGCACGCTTTTAATTTGCTTATACAATATTTAGAATGAGTACTTTATTATAACAATGGTTAATGGTCAAAATCTTAAGGTCCAAGTATATATCGTACTTATTGTTTAACAAAAAAAGACTTTCATATTTGAAGTTGTGGGTCACTATCTTGTGACAGTTTAACATTGTTGTCAGTAGTTACAACCAATCAATTCTTTAATTTAAGTGGTTGTCGTGGTTGTTTTGTAGTTTTACGTGCAATTCAGCCTCAATTTCCTCGATTCTGAATATTCAATCTGCCTTGCGTAGGTGAGACCGTGTAGTTTACAAACACGTAAACGTCCTTTTCTTCTGCAGCGTCCTTTTCTTACACCGCACAATACGCGAACTTCATGCATTTTATTATTTTGTGTCTTTTAGTAAAACAAAATAATTCCATAGTTTAGCAATTAGCAGGATGAAAAAGAAAATGAATTTTATTGGTGATCGCCGTTCAGCTTAGTATATACGTGGATCATCCCTTTGATTATCTGCTTTCTTTTACAAACTTCTATGCAAATTATTTTTAAAGAAAAAAATGAAACAAAGCTATTTTAATACGTAAATTTGCCTTAACATAAAGTATTACGTAACTTTTTACATAAATAAATATAAAGTGTAATGCGACTTCTGTCTCGGAAATATTTCTATTTTATAATATTTCTATATATAAAATAGTGTAAATTATTTTACTTACTTTATAAGATGGTATTAAAGTAATAAATTTAAATTTGGGTAAAGATAAATCATGTCTTTGGAGGGATAATGTGAAATCCACTATCACACCTTCATCGTTATAATGTTTTGTAATCGTGACACTCATTGGAGATAACTACTTCAATTAGGCTCGTTTCATGAAAACAACTTTAAGTGCGAAGACAAAGTTGTGTTTTATTAATAGATCCATCTAAAATCCACCTGTAGATCTTATCTTCAATTCCATTAAATATGTATTATATAAGTGTGGATGTATGTGTGTGTTATGATTAAAGAGGTATTGTTCTATTATATATAACGTGGATGTGTGTGTGAAGAATTAAGTTACTCTAATGGAGTTGTTTTTCATCTTATTTTTTTTTACAATTTAATGATTATATCGAATGACATATTTTATCCGTTCAATTTTAAAAAAATAAATAGTAGAGATAGAAAGTAATTCTTTTAAAATAACTTGATATCTTCTCTCTCTATGTATAGAGAGAGAAAAGTATATACATGAGACAAAATCAATAAAAAACAAATAACTTATAAAATTTGAATACCAACTTTAGAATAGATTATTAAATTTGATTAATTTAAAAATTTTAAAACTTAATTAACAACAAAATCTCATCTAAATAATACAAAAGAACTTGCTAATTTTCCTAAAAACCAAAACTATGGCCAAGCCTTAATAAGATTTAAGGTAGAATTACTATCAATTAAACATTCCCTTAAAAATAATATAATTTCTCAAATGTCAAATAAACCACGTTACCACGGACCAAATAATACAAGAGAACTTTCTCATTTTTTCCCACAAAGAATTTAACCATGTTGAATAAACAAATCCAAGTAAGATGAAGGAAAGATAGAAGAAAATGCTAGTCAATCATAAACAAGAGTCCACACCTAATTCGAGAAATTACAAGATAGAAAAATGTGATCAACATCCTCACATATACAACATTACAAAATGAACAACACCAGTCCATCCCTTCATATTCACCTTGCATTTAAAGAGTAGTCCTTGTAGGTAATTTATAAATCAAAAGCCTCCAAGAAAAAGCTAGCACCTTCAATGGAGCTGCACATTTCCAAATTTTACTGATAAAAGAAAGATTAAGATCATATGATATATCAGCCTCCCTCATAAATTGAATAAAGGAGTAATTAATCAAAACAAACTGATATATTATCAAGCTATTTCCTTTCCAAATCCAATAACCTAATTCTCCTTTACAGAGGAAAATAAAAGCAACTGCATTTCTAAGTTCATAAAAAAACTCCTCTCAAATAAAAAAAATGCTCTTCTCCATCTCCAAGTCCATTGCCATACACTGTGATGCCAATTTCCCCATTTCAATAATAAGAGATTCTTCATCTAAAGAAATTTGATTTAGTTTTGGAAACAAATTTTAAGGACTTTTAAGGCCCATCCAGTTATCTAGCCAAAATTGAGCCTTATCTCCACTTCTCATAACCTTTGAAACAACTCTAGAGAACTAGATATGAGATATTTCAAACAAGCATTCTATAAAGCATAAGTCTCTCCACGAGGTTGAATCTTCATTACACCGAGAGAAGCTTGTAGCAGGTAAATCATTTAAATCATATTTAAAAGACAATACTTTTCTCTAAATAACATTTTCTTCTATAAATTTCCCCCAATATACTAATATTAAATACTTTTATTTTTTTATATGATATACACATATTTTTAAGTTCTAATATTCATGTATTATAACTTATTTAAAAACATATTTTATATTAAGACATCTAACTAGGACATAAATTTATTATTTAATAAACTTTTACTTTTGATTCGTTATGAAATATCCTTAATATTTAAAAAAGTAAATAAAAATATGATATTAACAAATTATAACAAATTTAATATAATAATAATAGTAATAAACTATTATTTTAATTTACTTAAATCGAATATAACACACTGAATTCACAAAGAATAAAAGCGGATAGAAAAGACGCGGGAGAGAGTAATTATATGAAAAACTTCTAAAGCTAGATAAATATTTATAATAAAAAAAAGTACGAGAACAGGTCAAAAGAACAAGGAGAGAACATGTAAAAAAATGACCAAGATAAAATGATAAAGTAAAATATCTATTTTTTATAACCACAGAATTAATTTAAAATAATTTTCTAAATTAATTAAATAAAGATAATAATTTTGAAAATATCTAATAAAAATATACAGAAATAAGAAATTGATTTGTTTCTTCTGGATTTACTATTCCCTTGGGACGCTCTTCACTATTAAGTAAACATTAAACATAAGTTAGAAATTGAAAAATATAAACTCAAAATTATAAAATGAATTAAACTTTCCAATACAATGTTACAAATTATTAAAGTTGTACGAAAGCATTCCGCAGACAGGAACATAATAACATACATATTGAAATTTCCACATTGAAAGAGTCGTCCTAGGTAGCATACAAAACTTTTCGTGGAACGTGATATTAATTAAACTTAAATTTCCATGAGGTTACTGGTTACCACGTCTGTTGTCATGTAAACAAAATAAATGGTCAAGGTCAAGGTCAACAACACCTCTTAATTCTCTTTCTTACTAAACACGATTACAAACAGTATCCAATAAATGGTCATGTAAACATATTACACACGATTGTCATGTAAACGCAATAAATGATCATGGTTAAGTTTTTTCCCCTACAAACTACGAGTAGTTTCTTTCTTTCTTTCTTTCTTTCTTTCTTTCTTTCCTCACATTTTCGTATCCAATTCCACTACTTAAATCCCCCACTCTCTTCCTACCCTTTCATCTCAAACAACCTTTCCTTCACTTACAAACACTAAATTATTACATACTTGCGTGCATATCTACAATTACACACAAAATTTCCATAGATATGGAAGGAAAAGCACACTCACGCACCTTAGAGATCACGGTTATGTCGGGGGAAAACATAAGCATGGATAGAAGTTCGGTGGCGGAGAACGTGTATGTTGTTGTTCGTGCTGAGTCTCTGAATTGTTGCACGACCAAAATGGTGAAGGAAGATGGTGGAGTGCATGCATGGAACGAGAAATTCTTGTTAGACATTCCTTCCCATGCAAGGTCCGTTACTTTTGAGGTCTCTAAGTATAAAGGAGTTCGCCCTATTGGGGTCGCAAGGATAGCACTTTCAGATATTCTTAGTGGCAATAACATTGCCTCGGAAAGTGTGCCTCAAATGTTGTGTTACGGGTTGAGGAATTGGGAGGGTCGGAGAAACGGGGTTATTCATTTCTCCGTGAGTTGTAGAGGATTTGAGGATGAGGTTATGGGGTTTCAAGTAGGATTTGAGCATGAGGTTATGGGGTTTCAAGTAGACCCCAACAATGTTGTCATTGGCATTCCAGTTGGCTGTAGTTACCAAAGTTTTACTATTTGAAGTTTTTTTTTTTTTCATTTTTTTAGATGGATATATATAAAGTTCTCTATTTAATTCCCTTTGTTTTCTTTTATTTGTGTTTGTAACCGAAAGAAGAATGTTTGCTTGGTAAAACAATATAAGTTGGGAACAATATATGTGGCTTTTGAAATTGAGTATCTTTTGTGATTGTGTCTTTTATCTATAAGATATGCTTTAGAATTCCGTGTACGAATTAATAAGACTTGTTTAATTTAATGAAAGGCTTGAGTGGAGTTACAAAAGCAATATTTAAAGTTTTCCTTCCCATTTTTTAGATGGAGATAAAATTTTCACTTCTTTCCATTTGTTTCTTTTATTTGGGACTGTAACCGAAGAAGAATATTCGCTTGGTACAACATAAACGTTGGGAACAATATGTATGGGTTTTGAAATTAAATATATTTTCTTATTATATCTTTAATTCAAAAGAGGAATAACCATTTTAGTACCTAGGATAGGATAAGAAAAAAATATGATACTTGTAATTAATATAGATTCATTTGGTGCACTTAAGATATGATATCATTGTCATATTATATGTTGTTAGTTTAGTATAATTATCATAGTATGCCAACAACTAAGTTAGGAAATAATTTGATAAAATATTATAGATATATAATATGTTTGAACATTATATATATATATATATATATATATATATATATATATATATATATATATATATATATATATATATATCAATACTTTATAGTAATTTTTTTTTGTTTTCTCCCTGTTTTTCTAATCAACTGTGTCAAAAATTAATTTTGTTTAATAAATTTGTACGTGATAGCAAGTTAAAGAGAATTTTTGCCCACTCAAACTTTTATTATATTATACTTTTATTCAATTCCTATATTCTATTTTATTTTATCCTATGACCTTCCACTAAATGAGTCCTCGGACGTTTTAAAATTTTGTTGCCTGCATCAAATAACATTATTAATTGTATGGCTTCCTAGATATTTATATATGCGTTAGAATACTCTTTACACTCTCTTTAATGATTTTTTTTTTCTGATATAGAATTTTCAAAGAGTTTCAGCTCAAAATTTGACAGAATGCTAATAATAATTGTCGAACAAGTTAAACTCGCAACCTATGGTTAATGACCCAGCTGCATAGTCCTGCTTGCTAGGTAGTTGTATGATTTCCACCTAAAAGTTTCTTTGCAAATTATCAGTAAATATCTTATAGTTTTCCATTTTAGCTTGACATATGATAGGTTAACCAGTTGTGAAAAGAATATTTTTTCTCGCAACTTAAACTAAAAAGTCTCGTACACGGCATACATAAATGTGTGTCATCTTCAACAGAAGTTAACGTAAGAGTTTATTTATTGGCACTTAATATTTTTGTAGTTACGTAGCTCTTTAATTTGTAAATATATAGTACCTAGTGGTTGGCGTCAATGAAGTTTTCTAATACGTAAAGGGTAATGAGCTGACGGAAGTGCATCGTTCAAATTTGTTTGGTTGGTCCATCTCCAACTTCCAAATTTATTTTTTTTTTCAGGTCACCGTTACAGTAGTTTAGAATGTCTACTAACTAATTTTTGTCATAAACTTAACCAACTATTTTTATTAGAGTGCCATGTCTTTTTTATTTATAAAACTTGAACTTCAAATATTGCTTAACTAATCCAAACTCAAATACAATTCGGTTTATACGGTGCATATAATAATACCTTATTTATTTTTGGTTGCAAAACTGGTCAAAGGAATTGAATACGACCTGGTACGGAATATTTTAAGTTGTTTAGTTTGCTCTTTATTTGTCCTCTATGGTTTTATAACTTTCACCAAATGGAAATGCGTGTTGCGTGTTGGGCAAGTATGTAAAGTTCATTGCACAGAGCCATGAAACTTGCGGAATGTCCATTTTTTTTAATCATGAATATAAATTATGAAACTTAACTATGATCGACAACTCAAAATAAAAGTAGGTCTTCGCTTCGGGAAATTTCATCTTCAATGTTCAGAGTTGTAATGTAAGACTTGTTGCTACATAAAAGTCTTCACCTATTGGTATGTTTAACTTAAAACATTTAATGTCCTGGTAATTATATTTAACTTAAAATATTGACCAACAAATACAACAAATACATCCATTCACAGTAGCTATTAGGTGCTTAAATAATATGACGAGCGACTCTTTAATAGATTTAGGATGAAATTTAATATTATTTTAAATGATAAGTTTAAATCTAATCCAATTTCAAAAATTAATTTAAGAAATAAGAATTGTTCTCTACTTATAATTTTTTTTTTTTTACGTTTTATTCCTAGACAACGTGAAATTTGAATTTTTTTTTTCAATAATCAACCATGCAAACTAACACACCTTTAATAAATTTTATATACTTAATTAATTAATAGCATAGAGAAATATAGAATTTTTTTTGGGTGCTCAATGCGAACTCATTTACATGTGTACTGTAAAATTTTGTTAAGAAGTACATATCTTTTTTTTGTTTAAGAGCATTTGGATAAATACTTTAATTGATCAGTACTTACGAAATGAAAACTTATTTATAATAAAAATATATATTTTAATAAGATTTTGTTGAACTTATAGAAATAATTTGTAAAATATCTATGTCAATTTCACAAGTTTAAATAAACTATATTGCAAATTAGATCGACGATTTACAAAAGAAATTACGTAAAGAACTTAATTGATTTATCATTCGTTTAATTCTTGGGAAATTAAGCATAACAAATTAGAGCGATTTGATCTATTTTATTAGTATGTCACACCAATTCGTGCGATTATGAAAAAATTTCTTATTGTTCCTCTATTGTAATTGTAATTTCAAAATGTTTATTGTCTAAATTTTAATTTCAATGTTTTTACTGTCACGCAAGATATAATTATAATGTATTTATAAAAATATGATGAAATTTGTGTAACATTCAGGAATTGAGTTTTCTTTAAAACTAAAACTTGTGGTAAAAGCTTTTTCTTTTATCAATTTCACTCAAAATAATTTTTTATTAGTAATTGTTAATGCATCATTAAAAATACTCAAGCGTAATTTATTTTTTATTAAAAAAAAGATAGAGTTTGTTCAATTATTAGAAGTAAAAATATTTTATATAAAAAATAGAGAAAAAACTGAATGTACTCTTATGTCTGTAGTATATAGACATCTGTCAATGATTTCTCTTTGACAATAATAATGTTCATATATAGTTCAAATTGGAGGGTAAACATTTAGTAAATATCAAAAACTCTTAAAGAAAGAAAAGCGCAAAATATAAATATAATTAATAATATGTCATAATAAAATTATGTCATAATAAATATAATTAAACATATAGGAAACTAGCTTTCAAATTGACTCTTTGGACGTACATCCAAAAGTACTTGATTTTTTCTTTTTTGCTTTTCTTTTTTTTTGTTTTTATTTTTTTTTACTTTTATTTTTCATTTTTCATTTAAAAAAGAAAGAACAAAATCCGGTATTTAAAGTGATTAAATAATTATATAGTTAGAAATTTCCTTCCAAGGATATTCACGAAGAAAACTGCGTGGTAGGTACTCTCTGGTGTCACCATTCGCAAAGTAAGTCAAAGTCTATACACCGAAACAAACTCATCATTTCTCAGTCTCTTCCTCGAACCCTCCAATTCCGAAAACTATTAATGTATGAAACACTTGACTCCTCTTCTACCCTCACAACAAACCTAAACACACTTACACATTATTCATAGTTACACTAAAACAATTTTTTATACTATGGGGTTAAGGTCGGGTACAGTGCTAGAGGTAACAGTTATATCTGGCGAAAACCTTCGCGTGACGGAGGAGCCATACGTCGTCGTTCGGGCTGAGTCCTTAAACTGCTGCAGCACGAAGATGGTCAAAGATAGTGGGAGCAACAATTCGAGTTTGTTTTCGTGGAATGAGAAGTTAATGCTCAACATGCCACTGCATGCAAGGTGCATCACATTCGAGGTCCAATGCAACAGGTTCAAGGCTCTTAGGCCCGTTGGGATCGCCAGAATTGCTGTGTCGGATTTTCTCAGCGGCGGCGCGCCGGAAAATTGCTTGTTGAGTTACCAGTTATGGGACTGGGAAGGGAAGGGAAACGGGGTCATTCATTTCGAGGTCAGGGTGGTGGCACCGGAGGAACGGTCGGATGCTGCCGTGGAACCGGTGATGGGAACCGCGTTGAAAATGTATCCCGGCGATCGGTTCGTGGCAATCAATATCGATGACAACAAGCCTCGAGATGTAGTTGTTGATATTCCCTTTTGATGGAACTTTGAAGATTTGTATTGTTTTGTAAAAGAAATAAATTGTTTGTTGTATTGGTCAAGGGAGCTGGAAATTCAAGTTTTATTCACTAAATAGTGTGTACTTATATAAGATTTTTGTAAATTATTATGTATAATAAATTTATTGATTTTATAATAATTATTTTAAAATTAAATTTTATTCACTATTAGTTTAATTGATTAATAGTGTAACTTTTTTAAGCGACTCATTCACTTATATATTATGACATATTAATGTTCATATTATTTGATAGAATTATTTTCTTGTACGTTAAGCTCTATATTTTAGTAAAACAAAGTGTTAATTAATATAAACGTGTAGGTTGGTAAATTTAGACAATCTGCATATTTTTTTAATGTTAAAAAAATTATTAAGTGATAACACAAGAAATACTCGCTTAACAAGAAATATAGTAAAAAAAAATAGTGTAATAAAAAGAATGCAATATTCAACAACATTCCCTTCCCAAAATCTAAACTACTTGATAGAATATCTGACCATGTCGTATAATATCCCTTCTCAAAACTATTTTCTTTCTACTTTGTTCAAAACTACAAGCGGTGTTAGACTCTGTTTTTTTTTAAAAGACAGTGTCGAACTCGAGCTTTGAAGTTGGGAGGAAACGACTCGTTAGAAGTTATTAATCACGTTTTTTTTATATAAAAATTTAATCATCGACAGCGTGAATAATTATTTCATACTTATAATACGGTAATGGTGACTCGAAAACAAAAAGATTATAAGGTCTAAGAAAAAATTATATAAGATTTTAATTTAATATAATTTGTGAAATTGTATATTTATTTTTCTTGTAAATTACAAAAATATTTATTAAAATGTTATAATTAAGTATTTTTAACATTTCACTCTTAATATATAAAATGCAAATTCATTTAATATATTTTGTTGGCATAGTTAATCTTAATAAGATATGAGTAACTTTTTAATTTTAAAAACTATTTTTCAGCAATAACAACATATAAATATAGTAATTATTCAGAAGGGGTAATTATTTTTTATAAAAATATATACATACGTAATGCACTTAAAAAATAAAATAAATTTTTTTGGTGGCCAGCACTGCCCTGTTTATTAGGGACATGAAAGACCTAGATCGAAGTGAAGGAATTGGATCCTCTACTTGAAATGAGTATAGATTGTGTTTAGAACTTATTATCATCAGTTTAATTTACTCCATGCAAACGTACGAGTTTTCCTTTCATTTTTAATCTATTACCGTCCCAGCAATTTACAAATCATTATAATTTGAATTAATAACATGAAAAACTACATAATTAATAAATAAAATTTATTAATATTTTTTTGTTATCAAATAATTAGGAAACTTGTTCCCTGCTCCAAGCAACACGCAGAGGCCACGGAGGACATCATTTTCGGTGGTTTCTATATAATTTCCTCAAAACAATGCATTAGCGTATCCGTGTGGAGGTACATAATGTCTAAGATCAAGGTCAAAGTGGAGTCAAAAGTCAACACAAATTTTTCTATAATAAAGGCAAGACATATTTTACAAACCAAAGAAAGCTCTGAAACAGAGAACCAATGCAATTAAGCTCTTTCTCTCTATCCCTCTTTCGCGTTCCTTTCCCAAATCCAAACCCAAACCAATTCGATACGTAAGTATAACTAACCATCATCTCTTCTCCCTTACAACAAACAAATCAAAGAGACTCCAAAACAGAGTTTAATACAGTGATTCATTGTTACAATAAACAAACAAAGAAACGGGATTAAAGTATGTTTGATTTTTTTTTATAAATATTTATAAAAAATAAAAATAAATAAAATACATTTCTTTATAATATATAATTATTTACCATAAAAAAGTGACTAATATCTACAACATATCTAAACTCACTGGAAAATAAGTATTCTCCAGTCAAAGTATTCCTAATTGTGCCTAAGGCTGATAAACCCTAAACCAAACTTAAAATCATAATCATTGTGGACAATTTAAATGGACTACTAGTTTTTATTATTACCGGTAACTGAACTGTTTAAGAACGTTTTTCATGATAATTAAATTACTCATGTTGGTAAACGTTATAATTAAATGCTTTCAGATATGGATGATTTAATTAGCAACAGTAACACGCGGAGTATAGTCTTTAACAAAATAGTAACTTGAAATTATTACGATACAAAATAATAAAATCCTATTTAGGTAAAAAAAATTTAAGTTAAAATAAACTTAAATACTTTAATTTTTAAAATAGTGTTTAAAAAAAGTTTATTCAAATAAGTTGTTTGTTTATAAATTCTGCAACTCATTAATGAAATTTACCATGAGTAGATTAGATAAAAAAAATCATAATATACATGTATGATGTGAAATAGTTTAAAAAATTCATTTAAATTAGAGGTGGTAAAAAGACTTATACAAATAGTAAAACTAAATTAAGTTCAAAACTCTACAATGAAGTTGGAGTTCAATAAAAGTCTTCTTTTTTTTTTACTTTAAACAAGTTTTTGCAAGAGGTTAAATTTGTATAGAGTCATAGTTAAATTAGATTAAAAAAATTGTGTTTAATTTAAACTTAAAATTGAAGTTAAAACCATATATCTTATTGAACAAGTTTAGACCTAACCAATTAGTCGGCTCAAATTTAAATACACTTCCTCAACGCAACAAATATATGGGATTGTTTGATGTATCACCCGTCTTCACTGTACATGAAAATAGAGAACAAAGGGATACTGAATAATTAATTAAGAGATGAATGATATAAAATGCACATCATACGTAATAATTAAATAGTAATTCTTTGTTTTTTCAATAATTAAGTTACAATATATAAATTTTTTTAGGTATCTAATTAGGTTGCAGTTGATAAGTGGTCTCGATCAACTCAATTCAATAATATTTTAGTGGATTAGATTGAGTTACTAGATTGATTTAAATTTATTTTAATTGATCAAATTATAATTGGGTCAAGTATTTAGTTAGAAAGTTTTTAACTTAATCAACCTAATTCAATTTAATCATTTTATAGTGTTACTAATAAAATTATAATTATTTATATATTGATAGTGTTGGATGTAGACAATTGACTTATATTTTAATTTAGACATGTGTTGAAGTATTTCATAACATACCTAATTTTTTATTATGATTGGGTTGAAGTGTTATATTTGTGAATCATTTTATATTTTTTTTTGCATAATATACATTATTATTTTAATTGTTATATGATTGTACATTATTATTATTATTAGTTGTACATTTATATATTTAAATGTCTTAATTTTCAATTATTTAAATTAATTAAATATTTTATATTTTATATTTTTTAATTTTTAATATATATTATTATTTTATTTAATTGATCTAATTTTCCAACCCATCCCAACACAATTCTATTACTCAACTCATCCTTATTAAAATAGAATTGGGTTGAGTGGCTTAATAAAAAAATAATAATTTTTTTCTGATCTAATATAAATTAAACCAAACATAACTCTACCCAACTAATTTCACCTTTCACATTTTCTTTGGTTGCCGTGAACTTATTTTATAATGTAAAAAGCCATAATTAAACTGTCCAATAAACTTAATTTAATTAAATTTGCTGCAGTCTGTCAATTTAAATAAAGGCAGAAATTATTAATTTGGATTGGTGATGTTTCTTTACCAATTCTGCACACTGCTTTCTCAGGAACTTCACGATTTCTAATCCTACTTTCCTGGATGCATCAGATTCATCATTCATGTATCTTTAAACACTTTTGGAAGTATTTAGCCCCTCCGAAGGTTTTACTCTTTCTTGGGAAATTTTGTTCTCCCATTCAATTTTGATATTTTTTTGAGAAATTAATATCATTTCAAGCCAGCAACAATAATTGATGTGGGGTATTTGAGTTTTCTTAATGCCAAGCTTGTTCGATGCACGGTCTCCACCCAAAAGTTTCTCTGCAAATTATGAGCAACTTCACCTATATATTTAAATTTAGCTTGGCATACGAGAAATTGACTGGTTATTAAAGAATTTCTTATAACTCAAACGAAAAAGACCGTCACAGCGTACTAATTAAAAATAAATAAAACTTTGTTACCTTCGAGAAATTTAATGATTTAAGGGTTGTTTTTTTTGTATTTTTACAGTGGACTTGGATTATAAAACAAAGTTTCAGTGACCTTGAAATTGAATTATTAGATAAATAATTTTGTGGCCAGCTAGTGCCTAATGGTTACTTCATGCTCATTTTCTTGTGTTGAGTAGATGAGACGGTGCGCGTTAGCGAAATTCTCTGAAACGTAAATTGAGGGTAATGACCTAACTGATTGGCAATTACTGTATGTTCATCTGAGATTTACAGCTTCCTTTTTTTATTTATATCGTTCAACTTATTTGTTTCATCCATCTTCAACTTCCAAGACGTAAATTACGCGTACTTTTTTTCTTTTGTCAGTAAAATCGGAACTTTCTTAGCACCATACAAAAACCTGAGCAAAGACTAGGTCCTGCATTTTCCTGTTTAATACTTATGTATAATACTTAAAATATAAATAAATAAACAAAATTTAATGGGGGTTACCACCGCCCCCTGCTTATTTTGTAGGGGACATTTCCATGGGCCCGGCAACACCATAACGTGGACGTGGATCTGCCATTTTATTAAATGCTTTCTTTTTATGGATTATTATGGAATTATTATTGAGAAAAAAAAAAAAAGAAACAATTAACTATTGTATTAAGGAAATCACTAAAATCGGTTTAGTAAATGAAAATTTAGGAAGTTTACATGATATTCTAAATTCAAACTTCACTATCACTATTGTATAACAAAAAAAAAATTACTATATTATGAAAGTTTGTGTAAATACAAATTCGTTTACGTGTATAACATTTCAATAAAATTTAAATTAAGTTTAGCGGTAATCCACTAACACAATAATTTATAATTAGATAATTGTGTAAAAATATATTACACTATAAATAAATGTTACACTACAAATAAATGCCTATTTTTTCCCTAAGTCACTGTATAAGTAATTGTAATTTAAAGGCTACAGGTATTGTTATATAGTTTAGTTGAATCAATTTGAAAATATATAATATCTAATTCAAAAAATATAATTTGATCTTTTGCAATATATAGTTACAAACAAATGAAATTTTTAATGGCAATTTTTTCATAAAAGGACAATATTTATTAAATAAAAAATAAAATGCACACAATAGATTGAAAAAACTTGTTCAAAGTATTAAGTCTGACGATAAAGTATAACTTAGCATAAACTAAAAATTACAGCAAAGCAAAAGGCAGTCTTGGCGGTACAGCGTTTAATATCCGTCCGCGTTTACGAGAAATTGTTGTAAAAAATATAAAGCAAACAGTGCATCGCGTATAGAGCAAGGTCAAAGCCCAGAGTCAAAGGACAACACATTCTTAAAAACACTGAAACAACAAACCAACTTCGCTCTTTCTTTCTTTCCCTCCTTCGCGTTCCTTTCCAAAACTCAAACCACTTAGGTATATATATTAGCATAACCACCTCTTCTACCTCACAAAAACCACCAAAGAGTTTCGCACAAGTTAGATACATTATTCATTCATTCTTTGTTAATTACGTACAGAACAACTAACATGGAGGCAAGCACGCGTACGCTAGAAATCACCGTCATATCCGTCGAAAACCTCCGCGTAACGGAGGATGCATACGTCGTCGTTCGGGCCGAGTCCTTAAACTGCTGCACCACCAAAACGGTCACCAAAGACGATGGCACCAATTTCCTTTCGTGGAACGAGAACTTCTTATTGGACGTGCCCGTGCACGCAAGGTCCATCACGTTCGAGGTCCAATGCAACAGATTCAAAGGCTCTCGCCCGCTTGGAGTTGCACGAATCGTGGCCACGGATTTTATCGGCGCCTCCGTGCCGGAAAACCAGTTACGAATGCTGAGTTACGGGCTGAGGGACTGGGAAGGGAAGAGAAACGGAATCATTCACTTCGCGGTGAAGGTGGCGCCCCCGCCGGAGGAACGTTTGAAGAAAACGGTGGCGAGAAAGGGTTGCGGCGATCGGTTCGCGGGAAGGACCCCTAGTGAAGTTGTCGTTGGTGTCCCTTTTTGCTGGAACTATCCTAAACATTATTTAGAGATTAATTAATTTACATTTTTATTAATTATTATTTATTTGAATTTTGTTTAGATGATATATTCCTATTTAGTGTCCGAATGTATCACGAAATTATTATTTATTTATTTGTATAACGGTCAAAGACCATAGAAGGTCAATTTTAAGTAGACTATTTGTGTGGATTTCTACCTATGTTATTTAGATTTCATTTTTAAAGTTGTTCTTCCCTTGCTTGTGCAAAAACGCTGCTTAATATGTGCAAGTAATAGTGTTGGTGTTAACTATTCTTTATAGTAACGTGGGATTTGGCTATCTTTTTCATATTCTAAGTTACTCTCAGATGGGCCGTCTTGGACGGAAATTGAGATTACTTGAGTAAAAAATAATTTTTTTTTTATAAAAAAAATTTAAGTCGGTGTAAACGTGCCAATTTGTTAAACGTGGAATCCAATGTATATGTTACCATGTGTGTACCATGCACCGTGTTAAATTGAACAAGAAAGGTTGTTGGCAGAGGTTTTAAGAAAGCGCGTGAATGGTGAGACCGATTAAAATTTGTATGGACGTTTGACCAGGTGCATGTTTTAGACACGTTCATAGTAACGGATATTTAATTTGACTTGTCAAACAAGGGTTCAACAAGATGTTTGGCTTCTCCTTTACTTGTTCTCAAATCATAAGCTGAGGCGGTGGAATCAATTTCCTTTGTGGCGGCACACTTTTTACCAATGTATTTTAAACTGGATATGTCATTAGTTGTTTCAATGATTCAAGCGTCATCAAGTAGTTGAATATGTAATAATTATTTTTAAATTTTTAAATATAATATATTAAATAACATTAAAAATTAAATTCACTTAAAATATCACTCGTAACATATAACATGCAAGATACACAAACAACCCTAATTTAATTGAGAAAAGCATAGTGTTCTAAAGGTGGTAGAACATGAACATTAAACACATAATTGAGAGGTAATATTAGATTTTAAAGGGCAGGTTTTTTGTTTCAATACAGTTCAAAGTAAAAGATAGCACTAGGCAACAAAGTTTGTAATTTTGCACAAGACCATTCGTTTGGAAACTTACAAAAATAAATATAAATACCATTAGAGAACCGATGAACCACTGGTTCTGACCAATTTTCACAATTTTTTTTTTACCAGTTTTTATGATGATAGATTCTACGGGTCATCCCTACTAACTAACAGACCAGTTTCCGATTTAATTCGTCAAATCCTCTTATTTGGTCTGATTCTTACAACTATGATTTTTTACCTTAATAGTTTGTCAAAGCATAATCAAATGTGTGGATAATTACTAAAATAACTTTGCATTTACAACTTTTATTTAATTGTTTTCAAGCCAATTATTCTTTTTTAATTATTCAAATTTGACTCTATTCTTTTCTTTTCAACTCTTTTAAGTTCGAGTGTTTACATTTTGAATTTACATTTATCTTCGTTACAATTTTGGATTTCCCTTTAATCTTTAAAGTCCATCTTAAATTCCTTACCTTTAATTTCCCTTTAAATTTACATAGTTTGTTTACATCAGTAACTTAATATTTTATTATTTTCCTTGTCAAGTAATTATAAAAATTACCTAAAATTTAAATACTTCAAGTAATATGTCAATTTCATTAAATTATAGTATAAAAGATATGGTATGATGACAATATATTTTAAACAAATAAACACAATATAAAATATATGTACCAATTCACAAAGCATGTGCAAATCGTAATTATAAAAATTAAAATATTTGTTATAATATAAAATTATATCATTTATTCATATTGTGTTCATTATACATACATCCTAGTAAGTATTATTTAGCTTTTCAAACCATAAACTCACTAAAATTCATCTAATGGTAAGGAATTTAGATAGTTTGTATACAATTATATATTCAAATTTGTCGTTGTACATAAAAATTAAAATCATAAATGTTTCCGATCACTGTTGGTTGATTTTTAAAATTTTAAATTGCTCCACTCCCGGATTACTGGAATGTTTATTAGCATCTTATATATTTATTGTCACGCAAGTAATGTTTATTTAAAATATTTTTACTATGAATTTGGTTAATAAAAGAAAATAAAAACATTTTAGATAAATTTTATTTAAAGAAAAACTATAATAGATATATTAAAATGATAATAAACACTCTACTCTCACTTCATAAAAAATACAAGAATAGGGACGGGCTGAAAACAATATTAGATAAATATATGGTAAGTCAGAAATATATAACATGAGGCACCAGTGGTCTAGTGGTAGAATAGTACCCTGCCACGGTACAGACCCGGGTTCGATTCCCGGCTGGTGCACTTGAAAAGAGCAGTGACGAAAGTTGCTTGTAATTGGTTGGGTCCAATCACTTGTCATCTATGGATGAAAAAAAACGTGCTCTGAGCTCTTTTTTTTTTTTGCTTGCATTTTGTTTAGTTTTGTTTAGTTATTGGTTTGAGATTTTCCATGAAAATATATTTTTTAAAAGGAAAAAAAGTTATAATTTTTCTTCTCTTCGTTGTATAGGAAATAAAAGAAAAAGAAAAGAAAATATATAGAAAGAATATTAAAAAGTTAATATTGGAGAAAATATTGCCAATACTTTTCATTAAAAGGCTGAATCCACTTTTCATTTACACTCATAAACATTATTTTCTGTCCATTATACAAAACAATTAAAAGGGGTAAGTAACAATCATTTCAATAACTGCATTTTAGTGAATTAAAAAAATCATCTAATCACGTTTTTGGCATAGTAAATTACATATAGCAGAAAAAAAAAGTTTCGACCCTCTCAAACTACTCTCCTTTTATTTTTTTACTGGTATATTAGACATTTGAGTTACTTACCTCCTTTTAATACATCACTTTCGTCGTTACTTCTATATTGAATTTCAAATTTTTTAAAATAAATAATTGGTAAGTAATAACTTTGTATCACAATATACATTTTTATTTTAAATCTAAAATATAATTTATTTATTAAAAAATATTTATTACGAATTTTAATTATAATATAATTTATATATTCCAAAAGAAATTATAAAATTTAATTATATAAGTATAAATATTTATCCTTAATTTATCTATATACTTAATTTATTGTTGCTTTACTTTATCTATATACTTAATTTTTAAAAAATATTTTTCCATTTCAATTTATTTTTCTTTATCTACGTCTCTAAATTAAATTTTAATAATTTTATTAAAAATTATCTATAATTAAATATAGTTGTATATCATAATTTAAGTTATTCTTATAAATTTAAATTTTGTTTATTTTCCGTAAATATAATATGTTTTATAATATTAAATATCTAGCACCAGTGGTCTAGTGGTAGAATAGTACCCTGCCACGGTACAGACCCGGGTTCGATTCCCGGCTGGTGCAATTATTTTTTGGCTTTTTATGAGGAAAATTAAAGTAGTTGAAAGGGTTCGATTACACTATCATCCATAGAGGATGAGAAACATTTGTCTGAGCTCTCTATTTTTGTGAGGATAAACTTATATCCTCCATTGTTGAAAAATGTTATCTATTATGAAATTCTTCAAGATCTAACTCTAACCAATATCCCAGTTGAGAGATTGGGTTTAATTTCAATTCTTAGGTAGCCAATTCAAAAACAACATTAACAATAACAAAAATATGTAAGATAAAACAAATCATATCTCATGAGAATTGAATAGAGATTACTCTTTTCCCAAGCTGGGAATTTAGTGACATACATAAGGAAACAAAAAATAGAGAAAAGAAATGAGAAAGGAATTATTTCCGTTGACAATTTGATGCGATTGATTCTTGATTCCTCAAGTCTAGCCTCCACAAAGTCTACTGGAAAAGACCGTTTTGTGCAACGTAGGAACAATTAGTTATATCGAACTCAGTACAATTAAACATTTTGTTGGGTGTTTTAAACGTACACCAGACAATAACTACCTTTATTCATCCAAGTTAGAGCGTTAAAATTCCCTACTAAATGTTTAAACACATTATTTTCAACTATTCTCTCTTAATGATCTTTCAATGAAGTTTGAAAAAAGAATAAATTTCAAAGATTTCTAGGGAAAAGTTTTACTTTTGATAAGAGATAATTATATTCTCTAAAAAAAACAATCATGTCCGAATCAAATATGATTATTATAGACAAAAAAAAATCTTTCTATCTAACTAATTAAGCTGTTGTATATTAAAACTCAAATTGAAAATTACTATTTAAGTTATATCTCACATAAATTAGATACATGTCATAGTAATTTCTAATGATTATTATAGGAATTTTATATTAAAAATTACTAAAAAAATTGTAAATAAATCATAAATTATATTTAAGTTTGTAACTCTTTCTCCCCAAAATCAAATAAATTAAAAATCCTTTCAAATATTTTTTATTTATTATAAACATAAAACTAGTTAATAATTGCAGGCACAACCAATACTAATAATTATTAAAATTCTAGTTTTATATATTTTTTTAATAGTAACTAGAAAAGAAAGGATGCCTTAATTTTATAGTTCAAAGATTCCTTCAAATTTTTGTCTTACACGCTTCATATATAAAAGAGATACTTATTTACTCCATAATTTATCTAAATTGTACACTTATCAACTTAAAACTCAATTAAACTATCTTTAGATACCATTAAATTTAAAAAGAGGATATTCAATATTAATAAGGAAAATTGCTAGTTATTCCACAACACTAGCGATGCTTTTGATGTAATAAAATAATAGTACATAAGATAAATATTTATTTTTATATAATTAAAATTATTAAATAAATATTGTTAATATATAAATTGTATTATAATTAAAAAACATGAAAAGTTAAGAAAATCAAGTATACTGATAAAAATAAAAGAAAAATAACAAAATAATTAAAAAAAAAATTAATTTACTTGAAGAGATAATGTGCAAAGCGTGGAAAGTAGAAATGGCTTTTAAATTGTATGTTATAATTTATAATATATGAATAAATTTACTGCTGAGAGAATTAAAATGAGACATATTATACAACATTTAACACAACCATTAAGAAACTTTAACATGTGTACATATGGTTGGGAAGAGAAGTATACGTGGCAGCACGGGTCTAGAATAAGTATACTAGTCTCTGGGTTGGTCCCGTATCTATGAGCCGTGTGATGGGTGGGTCCTTCGCTTTTCTGATTCTCTTCTTTGGATGAAGAAAGAAAGACATGTGCATCTGAACTCTATTCATGCTTTTTTGTCCTTTCCTATTCAGCACTAACTTCACTACCTTGTGCATTTTATCAAAAACAGTGTCATACAACTACGAAAATTGCTTTCTTTAATTTCATATATTGAACCGGTGAAGATATGGACAATTCAACTTATCACATGACATTAACCACTGGACAAACAACATTTAAGAGCCTTTTATGGCCGAGTTATGGGCTGGTGCAATTAATAGGCCTTAAATATCATCATCATTTATTTTGTGCTTGGTGGACATCAATTATAGTTCAATTCAGTGTTAAATCACCAGTTGTCCATGCAATATTCAGTCTCATGCTATTTTAAGTCCAAGTCATTCTGCATTAAATATGTCACATCTACCATTCAACTTTTTAGATAGTTAATTCTTAAATGTTATCAAAAGTGCAATTTTAGTCATGTGTATATATGTAAGACTATTCTCATTTTGATAATCTCTTCGCTACAAGAGTCTGACTATCGGTTGGGATGTAAATGAAATAAGTGCCACAACTGGGTGCATTTTGCTACATAGAAATGTAGGGCTCTAAAACAAGAAATAGAAGGAAAACAGAGAAAAAAAAAAAAGTAGAGAAAAAGGGAAGCCTATTCAATTGAGGATCCACTTAGTCCACTTTAAGGAATAAAGTAATAAACGAACTTGAACTATATGGAAACATGATTACATGATTGTTAGAACTCATTATCTTTCACAACCTTGGCACCAAATTATAAACTACTTAAAAGGGTTGTTGCAAGCCTATCTCACCAGGCAGTGCCACTATATCCATTTGTGTCACCTGCAGGTCTTTTACATTGTTCCTTGATAGAACTTTGAAGGTGTTGAGGTTTCTCACTTGTAAGGTCACAATTGTGCAGAAGGGGCTGAACCAACAGACCTGGACAGGCAACGGTATCTATTCATTCAAAACCCATTTACAATGCCCTAGACATGTTTCAACATTCAATGCATGATAATTGATTCAATTCAACTCCTTGCATGCTCAGGGATGAGGCGTAGGCACAGCTCGTCAGGTGCGTCTGCCAGTTCTGCAATTTTTTCTTATATAAGAAACGGTAATGGCGACAAATGTATCGTTTAACCAAAATTGGTAAGTTTACAACCATCTTACCTTGAGATGTGAAGTTGAACAAAGGAGGTAGTGGACGCCCGTTTGGCAAGCTTGCATTCGGGTCTCGCAGATCGTCGAAGAAGGGATGTGCACATGCAGCCAACTGTAAAAAGCAAACAGTTAGGACAATAGATTAACAATGGTGTTGATTGTTGAACATTCTACCAACTACTGTATTGGGTAGCTAATGAATAATTGTACACATACAAATACAACTGTAGTGTGATTGAATATGCATTGTGTAATCTAGATATATAATAGGAAAGATTTTCAAAAGCATATCAACTTACAGCAGTGCAACGTAGATTTGGCGAATACTGAAGCAGCCTTGACACAAGATCCACGGCTTCAGGTGGCATTCTCTTGTGAAAAACCTGGATGTCACTTTTCCGTCAGGTCTGAATGGAAGTATTTATCATTTATGAATTATAGTTAAATTCTTTAGCAGACTGTGGCAGAGAAAAGAAGTGCTAACCTTGTGCCATGGGTGAGCTTTAATCTGAGGAAACTTAAATTCGTTGTAGTTTGGATTCATGCACCTTATTTCTTCTCTGGTTGGTGTTCCCAAGATCTATGGAAGTACATAATAATAAAAGCTCAGATTGAAGAAAAAAGTATACAGAACAGAACTTTGAAAAGTAAACTCAAAGCAAAACAAGGGGAGTATACTAAAAAACACAAGAAAATGTACCTTAATGATCTCTACTAACTGATCTACCCCACTCTCTCCAGGAAACAGTGGCTGCAAATAATACAACATAGATTAGTATCAATCTAAAAATATTTCTTTTACTTAGACCCAGTAAGTAGGAACAAGGAAGATGTGTCTTAAAGGAAAGGAATCATTTCAAATTCATTCCAAGTCAAATGCTTAAAGGAAGATGTCTAAAGCAACTACCACAACTAACAGCAAGTCATAGCACTTATACAATAAATCTGTCGTGTTACTTCATGCTGCAACACTCCAAGGTCAATCTCTAACATCTCAAACCCATATTGTAAAAGTAACTTGCTAGACTGGACAACTGCTGTGCTTAATGACTAAAAGCTCCTCAAAATATGAGAGAGATAGAGACAACAAAAAAAAAGGTTTTTTACAACTAAGTTAATTGGATCGAAGGACACCATTGTATTCTGGCATGGACCAAATCCTCAAAGTCCATTTAGTGTGTGTGGTGATAGGCAGAGAGAGAGGGAGAAGAAAAAGAAATATAAAGTCGTGCATATGCTCACCTGTCCTTGAAGTAGTTCAGCTAAAACACAACCAACAGACCACATATCAATAGCAGTTGTGTATTCAGTTGCCCCAAATATAAGTTCTGGAGCTCTATAATATCGAGAGCAAATGTATGATATATTGGGTTCACCAGGCACCTGAAAATGCAATAATATCATAAACCCAGGAGCATACTATAAAAATATCTTCACAAGTTCAAATTCAGAAGGTAAAGAAACTTACCAACATCTTTGCACTCCCAAAATCACATATCTTTAACTGATGTGTCTGTGGATTTACCTGTCATATGCATCACATGTCAGTTCCATACACTTTCATAGAGTATAGAGACAAGTTCTAACTTCTAAGCAGTATAGAGTTACAAGTTACTCATGTCCATTCATTTTTTCAATAGACAAGATCAAATAAACTTCCCCATATGGTATGAATCACATATTACATAAGCATGCAACACTGATTGCAGCCTCTTGCTAAAGATTTTAATGAAGTTCAGCAATGCATACATCATTCTGATCAATTGGAACATCCAAAGGGAAAGTCTTGAGTGTTTGCATGTAACAAAAATAGGGTGGAAATAAAGGAAACTTGAAAGATAAAAGGGGAGAGGGGGGTATGAGTCAGGATGAACTATTGAAATGAATCTTACCAATAGGTTCTGGGGTTTGATGTCACGATGACAGACGCCAATCACTTGATGTAAATAATTTAATGCTCGGCATATCTACAAGATAGGCATACAGTGACCAATCAATATAGACACAAATAACATGCTCAAAACAATTAAGAACAGAAATCCTGCAGAAAACGCAGAACAGAATAAAGTGTTATCAACTCAAAATTTCTAGACTTACCTGGTATGTATACAGTTGCACATAAATGAAAGGCATATGTTGGTGCATCCTAACATAGTGTTTTGAAACTTTGTAGACAGTTTCAGGTACATACTCCAAAACCAGGTTAAGGTACAGTTCATCTTTATCAGTAGTTGAAAAGAAGCAGTGCCTTAGTTTAACAACGTTAGGATGGTCAACTGTGCGCATAACCTGGAGTTCCCTATTCTTATATCTCTTGTCTTGCAGCACCTTCTTTATGGCAACTGCTTCACCAGTTTCAAGGCACTTAGCCTACAACAAATAAAGAATATTGTAAGAAGCAAACAAGTAATCAACAAACTTGAAGAAAAATAAAGCAAAGGCAACTACATTTATAAAAATACTGAAAAAAAACAATATAAATACCTGAAAAACAACACCAAAAGAACCAGTTCCAACCACACGTTCAGCCATGTACGATATTGTCTGAGACCAACAAAATATAACCATATAAGTTATTAAAGTTCTACATTTCGTAACAAACCACTATTTAGGTTTATAAATTATTATGTACCTATGAAAATAAAGTGCACATAATGTTTTGAGTAAAGGAACTAATGGGGATGCAACAATAATAAAGTAATCACCTGCTTTGGTTGTCCATCTCGACCACCAATGGCAGTTGTAATTATTTGACCTGTTTCTGTTCCATTACCACTCACTACAGTTGCTTCTATATCCTGCATGCAGCAATTTTAGTAAAATCAATTAATCCATGGCATTTAAAGATAAATGAACTCGTACATATAAAAGTAATCTGTTTTAGGAGGTAATGAGAGGAAGCTGCAAATGTATGTACTTGTAATGAATAAGAAATTAGGCACTGAGCTTGGGAATGTAAGGACAGACGAATGCCAATAAATACCTTTTCATTGTTGTTCTTGCTTTTCTCATCTCTAATTTTCATTTCGTTTAATTCTTTTGGAAGTTCGTCATAACCTGACTTCTCAGTTCTAGCTACTTCAGATACATCAGATGTGCCAACTGTAGTTGCTTTTGATGCATCTACATGCTGCTCCTGATTTGTGCAGCCTGTATCGACAGTATTGATTTTCTCATCGGCCTTCACTTCTGTTTCCTGTTCAAACTTGGCTCTCTTTGAGTTAGAATCCCCTCCCTGAAAAGATACAGTTTGAACTTCACTTAAAATATTCAAGACAAGTATTATTCCAAGAGTGTTAGTGGAGGAAGAAAAAAAAAAATCATATTCCACATTCGATTCAATACCATCTAATAAATTCCATTACTCAACTTAAGTCAGGTTTATTATATTCAAGTTTCACCCTAATTAAATTAAGATCTTAGTAACAAACAACTAGTACACACACTACACAGCTCAATTCACTTATTTTTCTGGATTGAACACCAGCAAGCAATGTAACCTACTTTAAGTTTAATTTGTCACTTAATCTAGGTAAGGCATTTTGTAATGTAAGCAAAGCTGCCATTTTTGTAACAACAGGCACACACAAACTACCTGTGTGTAGATCATGTTGCATAGAAAAACAGCAAATGAGAATATATATCAGATGCAAACCATAAACAGTAAGTTTATAAAAGTAGTTTAATCACATAACCTAAATCTTCCAAAAAAACTCCACAATCACCAGAACCCAGTGTTAAGGGAGAATAACATCAACAATTGGTATTTGGTGACTCGAGAAATAACACAAGAACCAAATTAAAAAAAAATCAAAACCCCAGAATTTTTAATTTTTTTTAAATAGAGGAAAAAAATTGACAAGCAGCATCCTCAACAGTTCCAAACAAATCCCAGAAACCTAAAACAATTAATTTAATCATTTCTTCCCCCACCTAGCTTCTTCCATTTTCTCAGCAACCAAACAAACACAGTTCCCCCACCAATATAATAATTAAAAAAAAAAAACTTTTTGAGCCAATAAAAGCATATCTCACAGGATCTGAAGAAATGGAAGTCCTCCCAGAAGCAATGCTCTTCAACCTTCGCATCATATTCATGGTTGCTGATTCCACTCACGACCCAACAATCCAAACCCTAATCCCTCAAACCCCACCAGAAAAAATCGAAACTTTTTCCAGATAGAAGTGAGAGAAACGCGACTTTCTCTCCCCACACCCCACTTCCCAGCAACCAAAATAGAAACAAATGAAAAACCAAACTCACAACACAATCTTATTAGAAACCCCCCTCGCTAGCTCTCTCTCTAGATTCTCTCTCTTACTCAAAGACAGAGCTCCCAGGTGACCTCTTAGTTTATGTTAATGTTAATGAAAACTTTTTCTCAATTTTCTATGGTCAAACCCAATCATTCCACCTTCAAAATTTGTACCTCAGTCAAACGCGCCATTGTGGCCGTTGGTTGGTTATTGATGAAAGATGAACAATCCAGATCTTCTGATTCGAGATAAAGTAAAGTTTGGGTTTGGTGGCTTGTGGTTATGGAAATGCCCTTAACATTTTGAATTATTTACGAAAAGGGGATCGCAGGTTCGGGCTTAAACGGAATATCCAATCGCTGTTAAATTGTGTTCTAAATTCTGATCTAAACCAATCAGATTTGGAGATTGCGTTAGGACAAGTATGGTTTATTAGGGCAATAATGTAGTAAAGGAAACAACATTATTGGCAATAACCAGAAAAGGTAAAATGTGAGATATAAGGAAAACACCTATGGAAGGAAACTAAAGAAAATGTATAAAAATAATAATACAGTTTAATGATTATATATATTAATAATATAAAACAAATTTACATTATTATTTAATATGAATTTAGTATATTTATTATAAAACTTAATAATTTTTTACTACATGATCATTTATAATTAAATAAAAATAAAATTATTTTATTGTGCATAATTTATTTTTGCATAATAATAATATATATAAAAGAAAGTATATTATTGTCTATATAAGTGGAAAGTGAGAAAAAGATGAAAGGAAAACACTTAACATTCATTTTACTTTTTCTTTATTTGTAGGTTGATCCACATATAACAAAACTTGTCTATGTTTTAAAAAAAAATTAATAATAAACCATTTTTTTAAAGAATAAACTTTTTATGTGATAAGTGATTGGGAGCGACAACTATCACGTTTGCCTACATGCAGCCACGACACTTTCAATTTGTGAGAGATGAATATGAAGAAAACAATAAATCCAAGTTCCTCTCCATGGCTAGCAATACCAACATCTTTATTCTTATACCCCAAACCAGCATGTCACCCACGTTCTTTTTCAAAACAATCACCCAGTCCTCTTATATAGTACGTTCAATCTTTTCCAATGCACATGTTTCCTCGGATTGCATTATTGAATTTAATAGCATTATCACACGAGAATGGCTTCATTTACATTTTCTGACCACTTTTTCTAACCCATATTTTATCATTAGTTAATGTTTATTATTATAAAATTAAAAAAATTATTAAATATCAAGTAAGATCTTAAAAAATTATTATTAATAATAAATTTTAATTAATAGCTAAGATTGTCTTTAAGTGAGTATGTCACACTTTCTCTTGTTATAAACAAATTCAATCCTAGTTATAGATGATATCTTTTTTATAATTAGTTCTAAGTTCATGTATGTTATGTACTTGTTAAGGGAAAATAAATTATTCGATATCTCCACCGTTTAAACAAATATTATGATTATGTTTTGATAAATTTTTTCATAAATGTTTATAAGAGAGAAATATTAGAAGAAAAAATGAAATAAATTTCTTTATATATAAGTTAATACGTAAAAATTCTATTTTTTTATAAACTAATATGAGAAAATTTTTACAAATTAGTTTATACATAAATTAATTTTAATTTATAAAAAAAATTATTTTATTTTTTCTTTTTATTTTTTTCATATAAATACTTATGAAAAAAATTACACATCATATACATGTATAAATAGGATCAATGCTTTTCTATTTAGAGCTAGGTTACTGTGGTTAAATGTTGTTTTATCCACCTTTCTTCTTTAGTTCATGCATTGGATTTGTTAAATATATAAATGTAGGTGGTAAACTAGAAAACAAGTTGTAGGTATAACTACAAAGTTATACTGGGTCGTAAGTGTGTTGTGTATAAACACTGGTGTTTTTTTTAATAATTTAATTAAAATGTATTGAGTATTATCTAATATAGATTATCTAATAATAGATTCTTATATATGATAAAATTATTAATTGTTATGATTAATAATTATTTTAAAAGTTTGGATAATTTTTAACTGGTTGATAATATTTTTATTTTATTTTGGTATATATAGAAAAAGTATAAGTAGCTTGTTACTGTTGTCACGTGTGTTTAATTCAAGAAAATGAAAATATAAAAGCTCGCCCGCTAAAAATTATTTGCATATACCGTGGCAGAATAAATTATGGCTTATATTTCATGACTGGAACGAGAAAGCATGTCTATTTTTTTATCATTTCAGAAGAAGATAAAGAAGTGCTCATGAAAGAGATTTTTTCAAACATTTATTAAAAAGTGTTTTATTGAGAGATATTTGAATGTTGACGGAGATATCTTTTGACAAAAAGAAAAAAAGAAAAAAAACATTTCTACTCATTATTGATCATCTTTTAAATGGGGGAACAATCGGTTGGTCCAATCTTTAATATAAAAATTAATACCACCGACTAAACGAAAAATAGAAAACCAAAATTGTGTAAGTAATTGCGTGAAATCCCAAGAAATGAAGGAAAGCATCATCCTTTAGAAAACTATTGTCCCTAGGTCAATAAAGTTGTATCATATATATATATATATAATATTATTACTAGTAAAGTTATATCTTTAAGATTTTGTGTTGGATGTTGGTAAATCTTTTATAGCTACCATAAATTTTTTATTTATTTATCTGAATTAAATATAATATAAAAATTTATAACATTTTCGTACTATTGAATCAACTGTTTTATAACTACGATAGGAATACAAGAAATCAATATATAATTATGTATTACGCGAAATAAAAAGCAGTCACAAGCTTGTAATTACTAATTTTATTTTAACCTTTTCTTTTGGATAAATTTTGTTTGAAGCCTAATCATATCCTATGTAATTATACAAAGGACAAAGCATTATTTCTATTAATGCGGATACTCTATAGCTTCTCCAACCAATTTTCTCTACAACAGTTGGGACCGTTTGATTAATATTTATGATTAATTAACTGTTGAGATATTATAGAATGATTATAGGTTTTTACTTCTATATAACAAGAGTCTTTATTCTTGAGAAGAAACTTATATATAAAATTTCTTTGTCAAATAATCATGTCTCTTTTTCATGGGATAACATGTATTTTGATTTTTTTATCAAAATAATAAATTAGTATATTTTTAACTAATTATTCAAATATATAATATCTTTTCAATCTTTTATTTTTGTAATCAATTCTCATTTTTAATTAGCATAGGTATAATAAAATATTACAAATTAACAGTAAAATAATCTATTAATTAAACTATTCTCCGAGCTTTTGTAAAACCAAATGTTTGAAACATAATTTTTATATTGTAATTTTTAATTTTTAATGCAAATAAAATAATCCATCAATTCATTACTTTTCTCTTAACTATTTGTTAAATGATATATATTATTTATCTTTTACTTATATTTACAAGTATTATTTTCAAATTGCGTTGCCGGCAATCTTCTCGTATACTATGGTCTTCCCAACCTTGTGGAATGCAAAAAGTCTTCCTACCACATTTTCTTTGGATCATAGCTGGTGTTCTTTTTTTTAAACTTTATTTTTCTATCATTGTTCATTCTTTCAAATCTGAATATAGGATCTGGTCAACCACCCCCATACTTTTAATTTTTGGTCAAGTCAAGGACTACATTGACCCTATATCTTAATCTTACAAAAGGAGTGGGCCTTGTTAATAAACAATAGAATTGTAGCCCACAAATTACAATCAAATTGAGCCGAAAATATTCCTGAATGGAGCCCAATAATAGTACCTTTCTTAAGGCCACTCAACTATTGATAAAAACTCCATGAGTTATTGTCCATGAGTCCAAGAACTCCATCCCACCAAGAAAAATATTGACCCTTCACAATTTTGATAACTTTCTGAGTCCAACACAAAAATAACACACTAGCATCTGCAACTGATTTAGAAGAATAAATAAAAAAATAAAAATAAAAATGAATTTCTTTATGAAATCACATATACCTTCCCGTGAAGTAGAATATGACCGCTATGAGCTGGAAAAAAAAAACTGCATCTGTAAGAACTCAATTTACTTAATTTTTTATATAAAAAAATGAAATCAATCAATAAGCTGGGAACAACCCATTCGTAATTTAATATTTTACCATAAATGTGTTCTTATGAGTTGAAGCCTCTCCTAACAGCAACACTCTCCACTCTCCACTAAAAGGTGAAGAGTGGGTATTTGCAAGGGAGAACGAAGAGTGTGACTAAAGAATAAAACAAATGCTTTTATTACTTCTAGTGTATATGTTGTTTTTGCTTATATAGTTAAGGGTGTGTCTTTTGTTTCTTACCATGCTGTGGGTGGATGCACACCCATTCACTTGGTATGATTGTGTGTGTAACAACTTTTGCCCTTTTTACATGTGCATTGTTCATCAAGATATGAATCTTTCTTTCTAGAATTAGTGTATGTGGGTTGAAAATGTAAGTCCCATAAAAGAAATTGGAGACACTGAAAATTATAAATAACCAAATTGTTTCAATTATTTGCAATTTTAAAAAGGTAGTTTAATTTAAGAAAAAAATATAATTGAGAAAATCCTAAAAGAATTTTGTGTCTAGCTATAATAACTTTTAACAAAATTATAAATGTTAGATTAAATATCTAGTACAAAGAAGTTAAACATTACGAAAATTCTTTTAATCATTTCAAGTTTGGCATTGTATATAGGAATACTTCTACAAAATGTTATTTCCGGTTAAATTTGTTTCTCAATTAGGAGCTAGCTATATAACTTTTACAGAAGTTATAGTCATTAGATTCAATAAATGATAATAGAAGCGACATAGGAAAAATATGAGTTCATATTATAGGCATGAGAAGTTTGGTTGATAAACAATACATAAATATTTTTATAAGTGTAAGTAGAATTTAGAGATCTATTCTAACTTAATGAGTTTATGAAATTAATTCACCTAAATTTTTTGTTATAAAAAAATCAGGACATTATGATTTTTCCTTTAGTCATTTCAAGCTTGTGAGCTTGTCATTTTGAACAGGTACAGTTCTAGCATTTTGTTTTCGGCTAACACGTGTATCTTTATTTCATTTTAGAAAACTCTAAAAGGTTGTGTATCTACAAATTAAATTTGTAGTTTTATTTTTCATGATATATGCATGTAAATTAGTCTATAACTCTAAGGGTTCGGTTAGAAGTAATAAGGTTTTGGAGAAAAAGGAAAAAGAGGATACAATTTTTATTTTTTGAATAAAGTAGTCATAAAATGTATAAAACAAATAAAAAAAACCAAGACATTATGTTTATGTTAATATACCATGTTATTTTAAACAAATATACCATGTCATTTTAAACAAATATTAAATTAAAAATTTTATTAATATTAAAAGCTTTACTCTCCTTTATTTTTTCTTCTGGTTTCTATTCTTAGAATTTTGATTTCTATTTTCTGTATGCTTTAATGTTTATTCAAATTATGGATAAAAATAGATGGGCGATAAAGCATGTAAGCAAGCACCTAATATAATAGCTAAGCCACATGTTTTTGTAGTATAGTCCTCTTGGATTCCCAAATCCACACAAACACATAGCCAACTTCTTAAAGATCAATTCTGGCCATTGTTAGTAAAATATTAAATTAAACTTTTATTTTTTTCTGTTGGATTAATTAGAATAATGAATGGACCACCTAAAAGGGCATCATAATTAATGGGTAAAGCTTTCAAGTTGTAGTTTTGGGACAACCCCATCAAAGTCACCTCATACTACACATTGACATTTTCTCAAAGGCTTATGAAGATAGGAGGAGCTAATAATGTCTAAGATGTAGTTTTCTAATCCCATCTAATACATCCAAATGTTGCCATCATTGTCCTAACATAATGTTTCAAGGATGTGGGGAATGGTGGGACCCACCAGCATGTGTTAGAAAGAAGGTGGCTAAGGAGAAGGGGACTTTGGGATTACACAAGAATGACAAAGAAGGGGTGGGGAGGTTGCTGATCCAATATAGAAAGAAACAGGCCCATAAGATAGTGTCCTGAAGCCAGCAAAACTAAAAAGGCCAACTGCCATTCCCTCTTTCCGATAGCCTTTCATTTTCTTGACTTTATTAGCTTCGTCCACACCTACTAGTATTGGGATTTGATGGATCACACCTCACCTCACGTGCATCCTCGTTCTTTATGTATGTGCATGCATGAAAACTTTAATGAGAAAATGTGTTATCCTCACCTACATAAATATATTTTATTTCAGTAAAACATTTATGTCAATCAGCTCTAGAAAGTTTATTAGAATTAAATCTAGTTTACTCGTTCAAAAAATTATTTATAGAAATATTTATAGGTTATTCACCGATAATTTTTTAAAAATTCTAACAGAAAAGTTATAAATTACTCCAAACAAAATCTTTATATCAACTGTGAAATTTGAATTTACGTATTTGTATATATGAGTTTTATCTTTACTGGCTACATCAATTTTTATTAGCATCATCTTTGTAATATATATAATACATGTATTACCTGGTTTCAATCAATGGTTGAATTGAGTAAAAAATTCAAGAGTGAGGTCCTTTTATATATACCTGATAAATTAAACATAAATGAAAGGAGGAATTATTGTTACTTTCACCATATCACTCACTCATATTTTTAGTTTATTATTGTCATTAGTCCGACTATATATATATATATTGTGACACATGCACACAAAAGTTTCTTGAATTAAACCTTCATACATAGGGAGAGGTATGGGATGATGCAAATACGTTAAAGTCAAAAAAGCATATCTCTAGGGTTTTGTTGGAGGGGCTCCACCGGGGAGGGCCCAAAATGTACAATTGCGACTCTGGGAGCTCTGGGATTATGGTGAAATGTCTACAATAATATTGGCAACGTGCATGAAGTCCATGCCATTGATTGAGTGGTAACATGCATATTTGTCAATTGAAAGCAATTGACTGTACAAGAAACTTGAATGAGTAGGTGCACTAGAAGTGGCCAAAAGAGCTTTTTACCCACACATTCATGGTGACTGTTAGGATACTAATATCTATTATTGACATTATTGGGAAATATGAAGTGTTATTATCGCTGGAGATGGGACATATGAATTTCTTCAAGCATGAGTCACTTTCCCGTTAGCAAATCATTCTAATCTTCCAAACTTGACACTGTTTGCCAACAGTATCAAGTATACTTGGAACTAGTTTGGAAATATCCCCTCAATTTTATCCAGATACAGTTTCCTAACTCATCATCATATTTCACGGATAAGAAGTTTGACAATATAGCTACTTGGTGGACTTTGTTCTATGTTTCTCAAAAACTATTGCTACCGTTAGAAGAAAATGACAATAATAGAGTATGATTAACAAATAACTTTATCTTTTTAAATACAATTTCTAGATTGTATATGAAAAAAAAAAAATATATATATATATATATATAAGAGATCAATATATTAAATAAATTTCAATACTTTCATGTATTAGGCTTTGGCACTGAGTTCACTAAAATAAAAAATAGAAAGATCAATTTCATGTATGTTTCATGAGTAATGATTATTAACTATATATGGTATCTCTCTAGCAACATTTTTCAACCTTAGTCATAAGAGTGGTATTTGTGCAGCGAAGCGGCAAACATAATTATACTAGCCATTCATATCACATCATATCGTGTTCGAAACTTGGAAGCATATATAGCTTTAAATTTCAATTTTTCCATCTGATTATATTTTGCCATAAACTTGGATTGATGTAAACTGGAATTATAGTTCTGACTTTTATTCTTAGAAGATAAATGATATTAATTCTCTTTAAGATACTTTTTCCAACCTACACTAACTATACCATGTGGGCATTCAAGTTCCATCTACTAAGTAATGGAATCTCGTTATTATTTAAATAGTGATTTTTATTTATTATTAAGTAGGACATACATAAATTTAACCTATTAATAAAAAATAAGATAATCTTAAACCATGTTAAAGGTATTGGTTAAGAAGACAAAAAAATAACACTTACAAAGTAGTTTAACATTTAATTATAAGACATTTACTTGGAGACTTTAAAAAAATATGTTAAAACAAATCTAAATACAACAATAATAGAAAGTCTTGAAGCTTATTTAATCACTCCTTTGGACAATAATTTTTTTCAAAATGAAACTATATTAAAAAAAAGACTACTTTGAATGTGGATTTCCAAATCATAGCCAGGAATAGAGGCACTTCAAATTAAATTTATCACATTTCACCAAGTTTATCACAACATTTATATTAAAAAAAATTCAAACTTTATTTTTTGTTTTGATTTTTATTTTTGAATCCAAGGAAACATCCTGTGTCGTTACTTTCTTCCCTGTGCAGTTACTTTCAGGCTTTCACTAATCATATACCATTAGTCAAAGCTTCTGGCGAACGAAAGTTAGGTATATTGTCCATGGCTATCATGTTTATAGCTTTGCCTTAATTTTCCTATTTTGATTTGAAATGAGACCTATATCATGACACTGACGTAGCAATGTAAAATGAATAAATGTTAAAATTTAATTAAAATATACTAATAATAAAGGTTTGAGTTTAATATTTTTTTGTCCTTAAATTTTTTTGAAATTCTTTTAGACCATAATCAAATTTTATATTAACCATAGTTATTAAATTTTTATTTCGTTATCACTTTTAATATTTATTGTTTAATTACCTTGTTTTTTTTTTACTTGGGCACACCATTGGTGTATAACTTGTCATGCGAAAAAAATGTTAATATTTCAAAATAGTAAATAATTTTGTAGGGATTCTTTTTTTGGTAATAAAAAAACTGTAAGAGTTTTTTTTGTCTACCTTAGTCAAATCATTCTAATGGTCAAAAGAATTGTCACAAAATTATTCAATACTTAGACTTTATTTTAGTGTTTTTCACATAACAAGTCATACACCAACTTTGTACATAAGTAATGAAAAATTTAGAATTCAAACACCAGATACTAAAAGTAATAACAAAACAAAAGTTTAAAGTCTATCACTAATACAAATTTTGATTAAGCACTAAAAATGAAACATATTAAACCCTAAAAATTTTATACATAGTCATTTAATAATATATTATCATATTGAATAAATTTATTCACTTTTATAATAACTATTTAAAAAATTATATTTAAATTTTTTATTGTTTAACTATGTAAAAAATATATATAAGAGGATGCGTAAAAATTAAAGTCTAAATAGTAATATAGCAAGATAAATTTCTATGCATAATTACTTAAATTTTTTTACTATTAATTTAATTAAAAAATATTTTTATTTTAATTTTTAAAATAATTATTATAAAAATTAACAAACTTATTATATATAACAATATATAAATAAATAATAATGTAAATTTTTTTTATTCTATCAATGAATTTAAATTAAATACTAATATAATTCTACATATTAATTTAAATATGTACATAATTTCCATCATTTAATTATAATTGAATGCACTAAAAATTAACACATTTAATTTACCCTAAAATTTTAGAGTTTATATACTGCCAGTGTAAAAAGTTTACACGATTACTTAATAAAAATTATGATAATTATAAATTTTAAAATAGTTATTATAAAAATTAAATAAATTATTGAGATAAATATAAAAAGAAATAAATAAAATAATAAATGTTATTTGAAATATTGAAATGAATGAAATAAAAATTTCATAATATATATATAGACACATAAAAAAAACATTTACTCACTATTTAGTGAGTTTATGATTTTCAATAAAAAATAATTATATTTTTTGTGATAAAAATTTTGCATCTATCTATGCATGCATATAAAACAACATTTTAGGGTTTACTAGTAATAGATTTGTACACTTTGGATTAGTTAAAAATTTACTGAAACATGATTTTTAAATTTAATATAAAAGAATTTGTTGTGGCAGTGAACAAAATTGAAAGACCAAATCATAGACAAAGGAATCTTTCCCAAGCAGCCAGAGAGACCAAAGAACATAATTTTGTTACCATATTAACAAGTTGAGCACAAAAATTTAGAAAAATAATTCCAAAAGAACGTGGAAAGGATCCAAGATATGGAATACCCCATTCTAGGATTATTAATTTACAAGAGAAAGCAGAAAGGTCCAACTAGAATCATAATAATATCATATCATCATGGGATGGGATGCTACACACTACAGAGGTAACAGATTAACATCAAATCAAGGCTCTCGTTGCCAAAACGGCGTTATCTTGGATGAATAATCCCCACCCTTCTTTCCCTGTCAGATAATGCTCCTAACTAGCAAGCTCGTGTCAGAACTTCATTGGTTCCCTCACGCAAATGCCTTAACCTTTGCATTAAATGATGGCAACGCTTCTCCCAACAGCTTCTGCACCCTCATTTAATGCATATGCCAGACACTCGCCACTATGCCCAACATCATCATCAAACACTCCATCCTCTCCCATTCAAACCCTTCACCACCATACATACAGCGCGTGAAAAATATCAACCACCCTAACCTTGTTAAGCTTAACAAAATATTGTATAATCTTGTTTTTGTCTGAGAAAATTCTCGTAGGTCATGGGAAGATCTCCTGTCACTAGGATTGTGTGATTGAGAAAATATTCAGTTGAATTTGAAGCAATTCAAGTTTTTCTCAATTTACCATATTATTACTTATTTCTTTTTAGTTTTACATTTGATTATTTACCAACCATAATTCAAATACACTTATTCATTTAAATCTGTTTTGTGTCTTACGGATGTCTAGCACTAGAGTACTTGCGTTGTACAAGAGACGTTTTCATATATCATGGCTTTCAACTCTCAGAAAGTACACATAATTTATTAAAGTATATATTTAGTTTTGAAAAAATTGAATGAGATTTTAATTATTAATTAATTTGATTATTTAATATAAAAGTATAAACATAAATGAATGATGAAATGTATAAATTGGACATTCGATATTTTTTTATTTTATTAAAAATTTTAATTTATCAAAATATTTAGTTATAACCCTAGTTTAAGCCTCGACTTTAAGGTTAACTTTGATGGAGGAGGAAGTGCAGAATTTACCTTAACATTAGAATATTAACTCAGATCTAAAAAATGTATGCAATATTCCGACCTCAAACTTAAAAGATGAATAAAGCTAAAAATTCAAAATATGAACTTAACATTAAAAAACTAGGAAACATATAGAGCGTTCAGTCTAAAAGCAAAATAGCTAATAGAGTTATAAAACGACACTATAAAAAATTGAGAAGACACAAATCTAATTATTAAAATTTGGGCATGATATGTATTACTTTCATATTTATATATAATTTTTTTAACTAATATTGAGAAACTTAATTAATATAGTTAGTAATATTAAATTTATTAATACATTTACTTTATTATTTTAAAGTTATTTTAAGATTATTAAAATTTATTATCTCATTCTTTTTATTTAATTACTTTGTATTTAATTAATTAGTATGTACCAATCATCTTCTCTAATTCTCACAAAATAATTGAATTTATCATATTTATAGTTTAATAAAAAATAATCAAATGCATAAAACAAATTAAAAACATCTTATGAAAAGACATACAATTTTTCAAAAAAGATCTTTTACATATAGTGATGGAGATAGTAAATAAATTTATTATTATTTAATTTTCAAAATTAAGAAATTTTCCTAAGTATCTCATCTCAAAGATTAGCTAAAATCGCAGAAACGTGATGATCCTCTCATCTATATAATAACTTCACCATCAACCACATGTAGAATTGAAACCGTACATCAAACTAAAACTCCACGCATTCCAATCAATACAAGTTAAAATAATATTTTAATTAATAAATACTAACAAAACCTTTTTTTTTTATTTTTTCTTGTGTTTTTCCCATTCCTCTATTCCTTTCTTGTACTCCAGCAAACACGAACGAGGTCGACCTGAGTCAATACCCGAACCACGACCCTTGCCTTGTGTTAAGGAACCGGACCCAACCAGCTTTGGATCCTTACCACCATGCAAGGAGTTTTTTCTTTTTTTCCCCACGCACGGTTCGTTCTTGACTCAAACAACCTCGCGTCTCTCACACGCGCCACCTCATTACACGTTTCAACATCCATCCGCTACAACGTTAATTTCCAAGAACCTCAATAAATACCAAAAAAAAAAAAAAAACAGACTCACGTGACCTTAAGATGACGATCATGTGACAGTTAACTTTCGCAGTGAAGCGCCGCTTTGATCTTCTGAACCGTGCAGGAGATGAGGTTGTTCACGGTTTCCACCGACTCTACCGTGAGCTTGGCCGTAGGGAGACTATTCACAAGGATCTGAAACGCCACCGTTAGAAGGGACCCACTCACACGCGTTCCACTGTTATCACCGTAGTTAGTTGTGGAAGTGGCCCCATTCTGTGCCCCACGTGACCCGGGCCCATCAGGGACAATGGCAAACCCTGAAGGTAACAATGCCACGTAAGCCGAATCACCACCGTTCATGACCACGTGCATGGCCGGGATATCCACCGGCGCGTAAACCACAAGCGACCCCGCCGCGTCAATGCATGTCTCCTGCAGTATCAGCATGCTACTCTGGTTGGAATTAATCGCCTGCAAAATCAAAACAAAAAATGGCAAATTAATTAATACTAGGACCGTGTACAAAATAAAATAATATAAATACTGTCTTGTCATTTTCGCCAAGTTAGAGTGTGCATAGCTAGTCAAACCCTGATACTACTTTTTCTTAAACTTTTCATTTTCGTTTTTTTAAAAAATAAGAAACAATGAAGTCAGAAGAAACCCACGCAGGTGGCAATCCCTCTTTATTTTGACTTCCCATTTTACTGATTCATCAAAATATGCCCTCATTGATACTTCCAAAATTTCCATCCTAGTCCTTCTCAATTTCTCAACCACTCTCATACAAAAACTACACGACAAACAACCTCATGGATCCACATTTCCAATCTAAACACAAGTGAAAACAAAAAATTAACACAGCTCTGCAGTGACCTAACAAAAGAATAAATGAAAAATTTTTACACAAGAGAATTATGTTATTAAAATAAGGAGTTCCAGTTCAGTTTCATAATATAAATTAATTTATATTTGTTATAATTAGTGGAATAATGTTAGGAGAGAAGAGTACGCTGGCTCGTAGGAGAGAGACGCAGTTGCCGTGGTCTTGGCCCTTGGCGATGTGGGCCATCTCCTGCATGGGACCACCGTTGGAGAGTATGTCCCACTCGCTTCGGAGTCGCTCGTCGCGGAGGAAATCGAAGAGTCTGTGGGGTGAAACGGGGAGCCAGACGGAGGTGGCGGCGCTGAGCACAATCCCCGGCGGCTCGCCGGGGTCGTCGACGCTCTTCCGCGTCATCACCCTCACGTCTTCGTCCACGTTCCCCGCGTTCAGCTTGTTCCATTTGTGCACCGTCGACGCGCACACCCCCGCGCAGAAGTTGTTCGTCATGCGCTGCGCTAGCTTCAGCATGCTGCGCCTTCCCCCCGCTGTTATTGCTGCAACATCCACCATAAATTGACTCATTATTCCTTCACCTTAATTTAGTGCTCTAAATAAATTTACAAAAAATATAATATTTATTTACTCTAAATTTTAATTATATAAAAATAATAATTACAAGCGTACTTTTAATTATTTATACAGATATTTTAAAATTATAAACATGTACTGATATGTTTGCACGTGATTTTGGAAATAATCGTTGTACCTTTATAATTATTTTAGAACTTGGAAATAATCTTATCCAAACAAGTATTTAATTCAAAATGAGTTGTTAGTTTTGTAATGATACCTGAATGGTCTCGAGAGGGTGCTGCTGAGGACATTAGGATGGCAAGGCACTCGCATTGGCGTTGAAGGGTAGCGACCCAACGTTGGGCACCGAACCCCATGCCTGAGCTCAACAAAGATCTATAGAGCTGGTGAACTTGGCTTTCGTCGTATTCTGCATGCTCCACCCATGTTACCTGCAATTTCATCAAACCATAACCATGTCAAAATATTACAATATTTAGTGCAACACATTTTCCAGGTATTATTATGTGTTATGACTCGTGATTAAGTGCTTCAAGTTGTTTAAAGTGTACTATATATTTAGTGGGGTTCAGAAAGTGAAGAATATATTTGTTATTGTTTATGTTGATGCCGTCATTAGATGATAGAAAAATGTGTGAAAGCAAATCTTGTAAAAGCCTGAAGACTGGGCTTGGCCACAGACATAGGTATCTATCTATCTCATGGACCTCGACAAGTACATAAAATATTGGTACTACTACATAAAGTCAAGCAGCATTTACAGGAGCAATGGGCACTGTGAGCATCGAGATTTACCCCAAAACAAAAACTCAGAAGAAACAGACAAAGTACTCAGTCTCTGATTTTTTACTCCAAGGGTCTGGATCAATATTATATTATATAAAACAGCTCTATCAGATCATAGGTCTGGAACTAGGCCACATTCGATCTCGTGAATTAAATAATGGCCAATGGAAATTATCAATATCGCATCAAAGATTGGAATAGAAACATCATATATATTGTTTATGGAATCAAAAAGTACGTGCAAGATTATACGGCAAATTTCTTACAAATGGATATCTAATTAATGCGTTCGAGGTACATAAGTTTAAGTGATAGAGGATTTTATGAATAAACTAATGGACTAATCTAAATATTATACCACATGGGGAATACTCTCTCCATTCCAAAATTATTATCTTATGAAGCTGTTGTGCATAAAGATTAAAAAATCATTAATTGATGTGTACTTATAAAACACCCTTATTTAATCTCATTTTATTTATTAAGTTGAGATCATCCAAATTAATTGTATATACAATTATTGAATGAGATATGATTAAAAAATGTCAAGTTTTGAATTTTTACAATCACAACAATTTTTAAAAAGTGCAAAATGTCTATAATTTTGAAATAGAAGGAATATCGTGATAATAGTTTAGGGGATTGAAGATCAACGTTGAAAACTCCAGTTTGGAATTATAATATAAATTCTTTGAGAAGTAGAAATATATATATATATATATATATTTATTTATTTATTTATATATACACACATTTTTTGTATGGAAATTATCACTGACAGAGTAGTTATATAGTGAGTAATCACTAGGCTAGCTAAGTTACTTCGAAACAAGCAAAGCCCCGTGATTCCTTGGCATGGTGTTTTGTTTCACTTGAATATTCTGTACCCGGCTCTTATTATCCAGGAACTTGAACTAATGAAATTAAAAACCAAAGGAAAAGATACCCACTTCGGAAATCATAATAAATTCAAGAAAATCATGAAAGCAAGATTAGTGGCTGCATGGTCAATAGTCTCCCCCCTCTCCTTCCGTGTATATATATATATATATAGAAGAAATGTTCGAAACACAAAGTATGGAGAATGTAAATCATTTTACTGCCCCTCAAAAAGATTAGGAATCTAAACACTCAATTTTTATAACATTGCCCTTCCACTAACCTTATAGTACTATGTATTATCATAAATAATTATAATTGTCCTTTATTCTCTGAAGACTAAAAAGGTAGCCAAATCCAAACATAGAGTTAAAAAGAGGTGGTAGGATTTGCAATTTACCTTGGAGTAACCATTGGGCATATCTTGCACCACGCAACCAGAAGGAAGCCTCCTACAGTTCGCAAAAGTGGGTGCCCCCGAACTTTCTCGGATGCTATCTATGGACACATCCACCACAGCCCACACCCCTTCCGCGTGCTGCTTGCAAAACCGTAGGAAATTGACCTCACGAACCGGCACCAAAGGAGAAAGAACTTGAACTTCAGCATGCATCTGAACACCAAATTTAAAAGGCTCAAACCAAAAGCCTCACCAAGTTGAAAATCCCACATTAAAAATATTATTTAGATGGGAACATATAAGTAAGGAGTAACCATTAACTTACAAACTTGTGAGAACTAATAAATAGAGTGAACTTACTAATTGAAGCGCTCCATTTCTTGTTCCGTTTATTCCATTAGATATGACTTCAGTGGTGGAGGTTCGCGCAATGATGCAAGGAAACATCTCCGCCCATCGATTCTGTTAGGCATAAAAAGTGCAATTTAATTATACTTTGAATCAATAAAAAATCTTCCTACGAGTAATGAGTAATGGCTTACCGCGTCCATAAGAGTCTCAACGAGTGCCAAGCTGTTAACGATGACCATTCCATTTTCCCTAGAAGCTTCGGACACAAACCCATTGGGTCTCAAACCAATGCAAGGAGTGAACGTCCTCGCGTACTCGTCACGGTTCAAAATCTCTCTCCCACCTTCCACGTTCCTCACCCAAAGAGGCTCCGAAGTTTGTGCCATCTTAACCAACTCATCCATGGCAGCCAAAGCAAGCTCCAGAAACATCGACCTCTCAATCGACCTATCGAACCCGGTCACAACCGCGGTAGGTCTAGTACTCGGCGGAGACACCATGGCCAAGGGATTAGACATAGACATAGACATCGCAAAATCCGGTAATGTTTGCGCCGGCACGGTGCTCATGGCGGCGAACCCGTTGTTCCCTCCAACGCCAAGCTCCAAACTGGAGTTGGGCAAAGAGTTCACGGGGCGTCCCAAGAACTTCCCCGCGAGTGCGCACACGCGTTCGAGTTCGTCCTTCAGCCGAGCGTTCTCGATCCGAAGGTGCTGCTCCTCCAGCGAAATCTCGCCGATGATGGCCGGACCGCCGCAATTGGAGCACATGGGGTTCCGCATGGCGTCCCTGATGGACATATTCTCCGCTCTCAGCTTGTCGTTCTCTTGCCGAAGCAAAGTATTCTCATGCCGCTCCAACTGGGTCTGGTATAATCGTACAAATCAAACAAAACCGCGAAAAAGAAAAAAAAAATGAAAGTTTTCGTGGTGCATCAGAATCAGAAAAAAGAGCGTGAAAATGACTTGATAAGAGTTCCCGGCGAGGCGCACCTTCATTTGGGTTCTCCGATTTTGGAACCAAAACTTCACCTGCCGAGTTTCCAAGCTCAGCCTTTTGCTCAGTTCCAGCCTTTGCTTCTCGTCTGGATGTGGACACTCCTTGAACAACCTAAATCCCATCAAAAAATTTAAAAACATCATTCACCATTCAAAACATACATATTAATTAAGGTGTTTGTGTTTCTGTGAATTTTATAAGTTTACTATTAATGTATTTGAAAACCCATTGGAAATAAGAAGACATCTTTAAGATAGAAAAGTTATAACTATTAACTTGGCGATTTCTACGAGTTTTGGAACACGCTAATAGTTAAGAAGAAATGAAAGATAGTGGAAATGGAAATACGATTCAAGCTCTTGTATCTGCTGAGGAGTGTGTCGGTGATAGCGTTTTTTTCTGGGACGATTGTCGGCGCCGTCGTGTTCATCGCCGGAGGCACCGTCCATGTTGTCGCTGCCAGATCTGCTTTCATGTTCTTCTTCTCTGCTTCTTCTCAGACCGTTCGGTTCGAAGTTATTCTCAGCCATTCTATTCGCATCTTCTTGCCCGTCTATATTGGTTTGCTGCTTTTGTTTTATTTTTGACAAACAAGAAAGAAAAAAAAGGAAAGAAGTAAGCAAACACAGTACGACATAGTTCCAACACTTGAAGTAAAGCAACGAGATCTCTCACAAGTGCCAGAGACAGCCCCGGAGAGTTGAACATGGATTTGGCCAAAGTGGGAGTGGTGGTCACGAGGCGTGGCTGAGAGATTGCACCAAAGGGCATTCTATCGTTGTTGTTGTGGTTGGTAGTGGTAAAGTTGTTGTTGTAAGGAATATCTGAAACGTTTCTGGCACCGCCACTACCTGACTTGTTCTCTAAAAAACCCCCAAAACTCATCAAAGAAGCCACTTTTCTCTTAAACAAACGCACCCCAACAAGCCCAATATTTCACCTTGAACTTATTCTTCGTTGTTTGCACTGATTTGGGTGTGAATTCGCCACCCCAGAATTTTGAAACCGAAGAGAGACTCAAAAGATGAACTGGGTCAGTCAGGGACAGGCTTATATACTCGGGAGAGCGATCAAAGAAGAAACTTTCAGGTAAGGAGGGAAATGAATAGAGACAGAGAGATAGAGGAGACAAAAGGATAAAGCCCCAATGTCTCAGCTTTCTCTCTGTAGCGGAGAGAAAAAAAAATGCTGTCTTTTTCTTTTCTTCTATTATTTGAAGAGAAAGAAAGAGAAAGAATGGCAAGCCTAGAAAAAAAAAAAAAAAATTTTGTTACAGCTTGCCTCTTCGTTCTCTATCCCTCTCTTAGTAGTGACCCTTTTGAGAGTGGCACTTTGTGACACAGACACAGTTCAGGGGTAGCTTGAGTCCATTGGCTTGGGGTTAAATGGAAAAGGATATAGGAACCCTAGTGTCTTTGTGGGTGCTTTCGTTCTCTGCATGCTTGACTATTGTAAAGCTCCCAAGGAAAAGGAAAAAATAAATTAGATCAATTTTTTAAGTGTTTTGTCTCTGTTTTCAATAATAATTGAAGTTAACTTTGTTAACACGAGTATTAATATTTAATTTATAAAAATTATTGATATTAAATTTTAGTTATAATTAAAAATAACACCAAAACCACTTTAAAATTTATATTTATTTTATATAAAAAAGATTATGATATTTGATATATACAAATTACTATAAATATTTTTTATCATATTAAAACATTAATTATAATAAATACACAATTTAGATACAATATTACTTATATTGTTCTCTAATTAAAATTTGAGTTTTATCTCGTTATACTGTATCTAAATTTTGTCTTTTACATCATCATAATCTTTTTATTTAGTTTTTAGTTTTTTATGTAAATTTTTTAAAGGTAATTATATTTTAAATATAGTACATCAAATATTAAAAATAAATATTTTTTAGACAAAAATTTAAGTCTTAATTTACTTCAACGTGAGAAACCAGTCATTTTCTACTGGTATAACTTGGTCTTTTTTTTTATGTTCAAAGTATAGACACGTAATAATAAGTGTTCAAGAATCAATTTTTTTGTAAAAAATATTTTTTCTTAAAATTAATTTTTAAGATCAAGATTTTATATTTAAATAATTTTATTCAAAAAATAAATTTATTATAAAATTTAGTATAGATCTTTCACTCCACCGCAAGGTTATTTTTTATAATTTATAATCAAACTGAAATCTTGAGATATTATCTAACAATAATTAAACACATATTTTTACATAATTAAGTTGAACCGGGGTGAAAATCACATCTCTTTATTCTGGCTAGAAACCAAAGACTTGAGTGATAGGTTAAAGAAAATGGTTAAGATTTAGAAAAATTGATGGTTATAGATTTGGGTGCACAGTAGAGAGAGAAAAAAGGTGAAGATAAAACGTAACGTGTGGACTATTGGAAGCCTTACAAATAGATGCATCCAAAAAGGGTGGGTTGACTCTTACTGTGATTTGCACTGTATTCCTATAAAGCCTGCCTGTGAATGACTGTGAAAATTGCAAAGTGCCTTTTGATCCACTTTTTGAGATGAGATGAGATGAAAGTAAACCAACTTACAATGATAGGGTGCTTCCCCATCAGATCCATGATGGGATGACACTCTCTCTCACAAATCCCAACTTTTCTTCCCAAACCGTCCTTGAGATTCTCAATAATTGGACTAACTTCGCTTTAATCACTCCACCGGAGACAAACGTCACGCCACTTTACACTTTTTTCTTTCCTTTTTTTTTGTTTCTATGAATCTCAAATTAATTTTGTTAACACATCTACTTTTTTTTTGTCTTAAATATAAAAAATTAAATTAATTAAAATAATTAGTTAGAATTATTTAATTGTATTAAAGTTATTGAAAAAATATTGTTTTTTGAAATTTTTTTATTAAAATTTGATATAAGAATAAAAATGATTATTAAAATAAATTTTTAATTAAATAAAATATATTTTTGAGATTATATTATTAAACAAAAAATAAATAAATTATGTGAAAATCATCAGTTATATTGATGGTAATTTATTATTAGTTAACTGTAAACATAATCATTAAATTTTAGATAAAATAAAATTTATTTACACTTATTTAAAAAAACATACATAGCATTTTTGAATGATTGACTATTGTGAATCGCTTTTAAAAATAAATTATTTGAAAAGGTTTTTGAAAACATGCTACTTACACAAGTCATATTTAATAGTTGATAAGATTATTCACTAGTCTACATGACATGTCATGTAAAATTGCTTGATAAAATAGTAGCAAATCTATGCATGTGTATCACATTTTGTCTTCACAGATAACTCATTATTATTACTAGTTAATTTAAAATAATAAAAAAATATATTTAATTAAATGGCTTATAGTTCATTAAGTGGTCAAAATTTAAGTCCAACATATTTTTTGTAATTACAAATAATTTATTATTATATAAAATAAATATACGTAACTAATTTTTTAAATTATTTGACATGGAACTAAAATTTAATTTTGATACTCTTACATCTTTAACAAAATCATAAACTAATCATGGTGAGACTTCATGCAATGTTTATATTGCATAAACATGTACATAAATTAATTGATCAAGCTTTAAGTCAAAGATGTTTTTCACAACAACAAATAATCGGTCCAACATTGAATCCAATATATTTTTCATAATTATAAAAAATTAATTATATAAAACTAGTATGCATAACTATTTACCAAGTAACTCAATAAAAATTAAAATTTACTTATATATTTTCACGGTTACAATCAAAATGTAAAAGTTAAGTTTTAATCTTATATCGAATTTTAACAAGTATTATGTATGCATAATAAATTATTTGTAGTTGTACCAAATAGTTGAATTTGATATTTGCTTGTTTAATTAATATGTTAGCCTAGTCATCGGTCAAATGTGACCCATTTAAATAATTTATTTTTCAAAATAATCCACAATGGTAAATCACTTGAGTTTTTTTGGCTTATAAATGTGCTACATATGTACTGCATAATTTAAGGTACATTAAGGTTTTGTATAAAGGTAGAAAACAAAACCAACACATCCATAGTAACTTCTAACTGAACCTCCTATATCCTCCCAATTAAATACGACTTTACAATAATTTTACCGAATGTAACTTTTTCATTGTCGGGACTGTTATTCTTTAGTAAATATATACGAGAAATACTTTGATACGTAAAAACTTATCATTGCTTTAACGTAATAATAATGTAAAATATTTTCATTTCATTATTTTAAACTTTTTTACATTAATATAATTTTGATATTATAAAGTATTGTTAACTTAGTCACTTAATTACTGCCGAGTTCATTGATTTGTTTACGCATAGTTGTTTTAATTTAATAGATAATTTGGAGTTTGATGCTTCACAATGCAGCTATGTTAAAATTTAATTTGGAAAGCTTTGCGCCAAGAAAACTTAGTTACTCCATTACGTAAAATATCATTAAATTATTCTTTAAATTAAGCTTTATTATACCCATCTTTCTAATTCTAATGACACAGGAAATCAAATTAGTAATATTTTATGATTTTAATTGGAATGAACTGAATGTAAATATTTTTGTATGCCATTATTCAATTATAATTGTTATGTATAATAATATTATTAACTTTTATTATGATTATTTTAATAATTATATTTAAAATAATTACTAATCAGTTGATGACAAAAAAAAAAATACACTGAAAATATGTAAAAATTAAACTCATATTTCATATAATTAAACAACTAACTATTGAAAAAATTAAAGATTAAAGTAATAATATTTATAATTATAAAAAAAAATAAAAACATGGGGTCACTTTTTTACTCCCCGGACAAACGGCTAAGCCGGTTTTCAGTCATCCTCAAAGATATAAGTTATAGTTGAATATACAGTGAAAATTATTATGTTCACGTGATTAATTTATTTGATTTAATTATATTTTTTGACGGCAATAATATACCTAGAGAATTTACATCCATTCATTCTGTGCACACCAGTTATATGCAGCCATGAATAAATATTTTCGGGACTCTAATAATATTTAAGTGATTAATTTTATTTCACGCTTGATTTCTAGGGTTATTAATTAGTTAGTATCCATGATGAGTTGATGACCACGAAATAAATTGTATTTATTTACTGTTCAATAAATAACAACAGTAACTCACTTTCATGATTGAGGAATCACAGTTTATATAAAGTCCCACAGTTAAATCATGATGTTAGGTTGTTTCCATTCCAACTCATTAAATAAGATAGATAATTAAATTTCTTAAAAGTGTTGTCGAGAGATGGATTTTTAACCTTTTTTTTTCAGCTAATATTTCAATTTTAACATTGTAGGTTAAAAAGAATTTATTGAAAGAAAGTTTACTTAAATAATATTTTTTATAGAAATTAATTTCTAATTATTAAGTATGAAACTCTTTTTAGTACACACACCAAGAAAAAACCTCAGTTTTGCATTTGAAGGTACACTAAAACGAAAACAAACAAAAACATATTGACTGAACTGACCAATATTGGCATAAAGTGAATGATCAATAGAGAGTTAAGTAGACTTAAACTTAACAATTAAGAAATTTCTAAAATGATAGACCATTAATTATTTCATGTTTATTAATGATTTGTTTATCCTGATATTGATTTCGTTGTCTAAAGATTATAAGAGTCTTTTGACGTTATTAATTTCAAATTAATTAGTATCTATAAAATATTTTAAAATTTAATCCTTGTATTACTTGTGCAATAGAATATTCACTATATATTTTTAGCCTGTGCGTTTTACATATAACATTCTACATGGAAAAAGCACTTAAAAGTTTTTTATATTATTTTTGTGCTTAAGTTATATATATACCCAATGTTACAAATTTTACTTTTCATGATCAAAAAGTCACACAATGACGATAAATTGATCAGAAACACTAGTTGAATAAATTTCTTAACTAAGAAAAGAAAATAAATAAGTGAAATAAATTAATTTTTTTATAAATTAAAATTAACTTATATATCTTAATTATTTTTGAAATTTCTCCCATCTAACGTCACTAACATAAGGTACACGTAAAAATTTATTTTAATTTTATAAATAAATTTTAATTATTTTTATTTTCTATTTATTTATAAGGGATTGTTGCAAAGTTTATACGGATTTCTAACACTTAAATATCTCTCTAGCTAGAGATGAGTATGACATAATCTAACCCATTAACCTGATATAATTAAAAGTTAATTTTGATAAGAGTGAATTTTAAAATTAAATTTGATATATTTTAAAGATAAATTTAAATTATGTTTTAACTTATCCTAATTTAATTTATTATTTTTTTTCTTAAGTAGTATATATATGAGTGTGTTTTTTTTTATAATTATATATTTATTAAAAAATTATTTAATAGATAATATTTTATATAATATGATTTTACATATATAATAATATTATTTATATTAAAATATATATTATAAAATGTATATTTATTTAAATTTAATATCTTTTTTATTCTATGAGTTAATTATACAAAATATTAAAACTTATATACTATATTAAAAAATAAAGTAGATTATTTTTATATTTTGAATTTTGATCGGGTTAATTTGATATTAAGTAAATGTTTGATCAAAATTTTGAGTTAACTAAATAAAAAAAAAAAATCTTTCTCAACCATCATTTGCTCACCTTTGCCTAAAAAAACAACATTTAATTGTCAAGGTAACCAAGTTTCATAATTGTTACAATTTGATTAAGTATGAACCATTAAATGAGAATTATAATCACCTCGAGTTCAAAGCATTATATTAATACGGTTCCAATAAATTAACACACGTGATAAACATATGTGCATTAAAAGAAAATCGAATTCTTGCATGCATTGATTATGCATAATTTGCACTATGATGTAGAGGAAAACAAATGTAAAATTGATAATATTTGGAGGGGGTGAGTGATGAGGGGAAATGTAATTGCTGCATAAATGGTAATAAATATAAACTCTGTCAACTGTTGAACAAGAAATAGTAAATTGAATGGAAATAAACTTGAATGCGCCATCATCACATTGTGTGTGTCTACCCCACCACATTATACAGCTCTTTTCCACCCATTAAACCTAAAATATTAATATCACAATCATGCATATTCAAAATGTACGCATGTGATCCCATCGAACTTTTTGAATTTTGATTGCTCTTTCATGTTCCGACATATTACTTGGCCCCAAAAAAAGAGGACAAAAATAGCTCCCAGAGAAAGATCCACTTTGTACATGGCTTTTAACTTTTCTTTTTTTTCCTTTTCAGTTATAGAAATGATTATGTTATATAATACTATTATACTGCATTGTAAGTTTATAATTAAAAAATACTATATTATATATCTGTATTCAAATTAAATACACAAAAATACATAGTTTTTTCATTATATTACAGAATAACTTAATGCTCACTCAAATTTAAATATGAAACACTACTCTTCTTAGCACAACACCTAGTCATATTTTTTTCTTGTTCAAAATTATGCGTACCACTCAATCTTATAGTTTTTATAACTCATTTTATTTTTTTTATTTGTCTCGGATTACCTAAAATACATTTAAATAATTTGATTTCAGAATTTTAATTTTTTTATTTAAAAGATTATGAGTTATTATACTTTTTACTTTAATTTCTATATACTGTTGGGGATTATAATTTTACTCTATCAATCAATTAAAAATAGTTATAGATAAATTTTAAAAAATATTTATAATTGATAATATAAAAATATTTTATAATATAATGTTAATTTATTTATTTATAATGAAGCAAGATGGAATGGAGTGATTGGGTGAAGGGACAAAATCCCCGCACAGTACGGGGCAGGGATCACCAATAATATCCCAATGGGGCCTTCCTATTTGCAGGTGTGAAAATAGAACTAGAAAGTGTCTCCCTAAGACCCTCACTATCTTGTCAATGTAATTTTTCCTTTTTATTCCTTTTGGTATATATATCAAATGATCAACGTGACTATGCAAAACAAGTATTTACATGTAGTGTACAAATAATAATGTTCTTCGCCTTATGACATTATTCCAAACTTGGGAAGTGTACCATGACTTTGCATATCTACCTTTTCAAGCTTTTTTTCTTAATAAAAAACAATTATTCGTTTTTTCTTTTATATGTAAAGTACTACTTTATGGAGGTGGGAGTTTTATACATGTAGTGTATAGTGAAACCATGTAAGTGAATTTGTTCATATTTCCTTTCTTTGGATTTTTTTATTCAATATCTTAATCTGATTTTTTTTTGTAATATAACACAAATTTAGTTCTAATGAATTCTTTTATTCATGCACAAAGAAAAGGTATAAAAAACGAGACAAATGTGAGTGTATTACATAAAAATTACAATTGAGAACAAATTCATGCATTTAAAAGAGGGCCAAATTTAAATACTATGCATTTTTTGTTTAATTAATGCTTTCTTACCCGTTTATTTTTAAGCTAGGTGAAATTCAATTTGATTTTGAATCATTAAGATGTGTATCTAAATTAATCTCAATTGTAAATTATGTATTGTTGGAACGTGTATGACGAGAGAAATTGGTTTTGAAGATAAAACAAAGAGGTCGTTCATCGTTATAGTTTCATTTAAAACTTAATTTAGTTCTTCTAGTTAAAAAATAGTTAAAAAAATTCTTATAATTTTCACCTTAGTCGAGAACTTTTTTATAATATACAAGAATCAATACAAGTAGAAAACATTGGAAAATGACACAAGGTCATTAGCAAAGAGCACCCACAAATCATAAGATTCTATCCAAAGGCATTCATTGCACACTCATGTGAGAAGTACCCACCATCCTAGTTCAAAAAGAAGTTATATAAATAAGTATGAAGACATGAGATACACACTAATTAATTGACTCAAATTTTCATTTCTTGCAAATACGGACTTAAATGTTGGGTTTTTTCAAGTAATCACACTAAAACTTTGGCTAACAAAATTTCATTGCAGTTTTCAAGTCAGTTCACTAAATATTTCACTCCTTTTGGTGCTGAGTAAAGTTTTAAGAATGCAATGAAGTTCATTTTGAATTATATAAAGATTATCTTACGTCGTTTGAATATTTCAAGGTTTTGAAATTTCAAAATATAGGAATTAAATTAAATTTAAAGCAAAACTATAAATAGAGAGGAAATGGGAATGACAAATATCTTCTGTTGTTTTCAATATGCACTATGGGAATGAGTATAATAAATATTTTTTCCCCTTTCCTATTATTCAATCGGGTCGTATACCACATCATTACTTATATCATTTAATGACAATATTGTGTTTGAGAGTGCTTGTGATAGGTTTTGCAAATTAGGGATCTTCTTTGGAATTGATAATTATTTAGCAGCTAGTATTGATTAAAGAATATTTAATACTTATTAAATATTATTTAAATATTACTAATTACAAATATTTAGTAGTTCAAGCAATAGTTATGTCTCAGCGAAGAGATTTATCATTCATAATAATTTTACATTATTCGTGCAAATAGTAATTTAATAAATAAAAATAAAAAGTATTTATTAAAAGATATCTATTATTAAAAGTATAAAATATTATTTTTAAAGTAATTCCTTCATTGAAAAAATAAGCATGAAATAAATTTTATGTTTTTAGTATATTAAATATTTTATTTTTAATTTTTAACTAATATTCTCTATTATTTTTTCTTTAAGCCATCCTAACGGATATTTTAGTGTTAAACATATTGCATAAATTCTTTTAATTATCTAAGACAGTGAATATCGAGTGATTATAAGTTTTAGAAATAATAAATATTTTTGAATATTCTTTTACCAAATATTTTTAGGACATTTATTTTTTACACATGTTGTATATGACATGGTGAAGAAAAGAATTTGTAGTGCTTGTAATTTACTCAATGCTCCGTCCCTACTTTTGTGCAATTATTTATATGATGTGAATCGATCTCTTTAACTGTTGCCAATTTGTGAAGGTTATTTGAGGATTTAAACATTTAACTTGATTTGGTATACACAGTAAAATGGAATGATTAGATGATTGCATAATTTCTCATCTTCTTTTATGATAAAACAGTGTTAGGGCATGAAAGGTCAAAGGATGAAACATCAGAAGCACATGTTTGTGAGGCTGGCATGACTTGGAGAAGTGAATTTCAACGGAGTGGAAATCTAGGAAACTTGTGCAGTAGGTTTTTCAACTATTGATGCATCAACTGCCTCTTCAGTGATATGTTGCATATGGACAAGACTTTTCTAACTAACAGCTTTAGATACATCAGAATGAAGAACTTGTGGACATTTGGGAGAGTACTGTAGCAATAAGTGTTACAATTATGACCCAGAAAGAATAATTGAAGGGTGGTAGTTTCTTGATTTGATACTTCAACCATCTCAATTTTGCTCCAGAAATATTAACACTCGTCATAACTTCTTAATTCACCTTGCTAAATATTTATCCATTATTTTTTGTGCACTTGATATTTGAATTTTGGGAAAAGGAAAGATTATCCAATTTGTTTTGTCTAAAAAGACTCGTGTCCTCCAACTATAGGAGTTTCAAGCATTATCTAATTAAAGTTTTTTCATAAAACTCTTCTTACTAAATGCATTAAACCTATTTTTATATTTAATTAAACTTTTAGTCATTTTATTATTGTTAAAATTTGATTTTTTTAATTATTTTAATAGTGTAAATTTAGTCTATTATACAACTTAACATCTAATATATTTAACAAAAACATCATTATAATAAGATGAATGTTAGTAATATTTTCTCTTAGATTTTTTTTTATACTTTTTTAATTATTGATTGATTTTTTTTTGAAAATTACAAATTTTGAAAAAATTCGCTAATAAATTAAAAGAGAAACTTATTAAATAAAAATCTTATCAAAATTTTTTGTTTTTTCAAAAAATCTCAACTAATAAAGAAGAGAATTTTAAAGAGTGTTGTTAGCATTTTTTATCGTAATAATGAAATAAAGGGTCGTATAAACATTTATGTTAAAAGATATGTTATTTGTATAACAATTTATATTGTACAGCAAAAAAGAAAAAGAAAAAAGTGTGTGTAACAAAGGATATTTTGAAGAGAAATAATAATAAAAAAATAATGTTATTTAATTTAGTGTCAAAATTGTTGAATGTATAACATTTCTTTTATATTAAATATTAAATGACAAGCTAATGGATAAATTAAAATTATATAATTAAAATGGTGAGATGAAAAATGTGGAAAATATAAAAACAAAACTTAAATTTTAAAGATAGTAAAAAGAGTAAAAATATGATTAAACATTTTTTTTAATGAATTTGTATTTTTCACCCGTCAAAAACAGCACAATAGGAGGAAAACAAGCCAACGGACAGCGACCAAGGAATAAATAAGTTAAAATATTTTGGAGTTATTCGAATTTATAGTGTTTTAAGTATTTGATGAAGTTCATTTGTTTAATTTAAAGATGATGTTTGACAAAATATATTCAATGATGGTATGAACTAAAATTTTATAGGTTTAATTGTATGTGTTTAATATGTAATTTGACTTTTATAATTTTATTTATTATATTTATTTAGATATCTGTAATTTATTTATCATTATATTATGTTTTCGACTACTTCATTCTAATATTTAACAATTATCCACACAAATATATATTAAATTTGAAACTTTATTCTTAACTCTCATGAAACTATATACCATACGCCTCTTTCCATATAGTCACACATCTTTCTCATATAACATACGTCATATGTTTTTATATTAAATTAAATCAAATCAAATTAATGTTAATTTATTTCATAATTAAATATTCAAATAAAGAAGATTCTTACTTTATATGTTTTTATGTAATAGTATATTTTTAAGATAATATTACAATTAACAAAATAAATATACCTTTCTTTATTTATATATATATATATATAAATTAATATTTTTAGCATATACAATTTTTATATGTACAATGATAATAAAATTTAAATTTAAGATTCCATACGAACTATTTATATTATTTCATCGTTAGACCAATACTAATGAATTATTATATACAGTTCTTCAACGATGATGATTAATAAATTATTCAATAAAAAGTTTTTATTAAAAATAATAAAAATCGTAACATTAAATATTAATACTTTTTATAGGAATTTTCTACTTTTATTCATCAACCATTATCTAACAAAATCATATTTTATATATATATACTCTCATAAATATACACACTTTTAATATTATGCCTATAAATTTTGAATTTATTTTACCACTAATATTTTTTATGAGATATAATCTTAGTTAAGTTAAATTGAATCACCATAAGCGCATTGGACCAAATATTTAACAAATTGATTATGTAAAAATCAAATTCGAAATTATTGTTGAGACCAAAACAATTTTACACACATAATTTGTCTTGTTGGTAATGTATATTTTTTTAAGCAATCGAAATTGGTGTGATCATTAACAAATCCAACTGAAATGATACCTAATTGATTTGTTTTTATGATTAATGATAACTAACTCATTTACATTTGTACATGGGATCCTATAAAAAGAAATAGAAAATAAGAAAATGCATAGATAAACAATGGGAAGCATTCCCTACATGGCAAGGGGCATATTGCCGACCATTTAATTGTGGCCGTAAAGTAGCAGGACTAAACAAACTACTTGCGTTGAAATTTTCACATGCTACGTTTGGTGACTGGCAAATGAATAAATGTTGTTAGAACTAGCTTATTAATTTGAGCTTAAATAATTTCTTGGTCGATACATCGTTGACGGTATTAAAATCTTGTCAAACCAGCTGCTTTGCTTTCTACTAACTTTCACAGCATTTATTAACCCACTTTATCTTATTGAACCAATAACTACCATTTAAATTATTATAGATTTCCCCCTCTCAACTCTATTATATGTAGGATTTATACTGCAGGAGCCACCATTAATATATATATATAATGATTAACATTTTCAATTTTTAATGAAATACTATTTTTTCTGTTTTGCCTTTAAATAAATACTATTGTTTTGGAGTATTTTATAATGTATTGTACTTATAGAAATTGAGAAAAAAAATATATTTTTATAAAAATGTTTCACTACTTAAGTTATTTAATCTTATTTTTAATTTGTGTGAAAAAATTAAACATCAATTAATTTGAAATAAAGGGAGTGAAAATTAATATTAAATAAAAATATAAATCAATAACTCTGATAAAAGGAATACCTCCTTTTAGTCCCTACTTTTTATTAGACTACTTTATATTTTAATTACTATCTAAATTATCCATTACTTTATTCATTGACTACTCTTTAAACTATTCACTACATCCACTATTCCTTTCCATACTTTCAAATTAAATTAATTATATAAAATTATTACGAGAAAAATTATTAGAAATATAAAATATAAATTTTTTATTTATGAAAAGATTTGGAAAAAAAAATATTGAAGGAAAATTTACAATCATTCCAGGATTTTAATATCAAATGAACGACAAGTCAATAACTTGTGATTTATGACTCTCTAGTCTTCCATATAAATAATTCCATTTTTTTAAAGAGTTATCTACGGTTATTTTTAAAAATAAATAAAAGATAAGACAAGTGATATGAATAACTACTTGAAAATCTATTTCATGTAATGAGTGATAAGATAAGACAAAGGTATTAAGAAATGAAAAATAAAATATATTTACTAAAACATGAAAATTTTATTATGTTAAAGATATTTATTATTTAATTTATTTTAAAAAATCATTATTTCAAATACTATTTAAAAAAAACGTTACAAACTACTAAAAATATTTTCTCAGATACTTGTAATATTAAGATAAATTTAAACAATTTGATTATAAACTCTTACGAACTGGACTAAGATTATTATATGTACTATGTTGTAGCTTTAATATTCCCATATTGATTTCCTTAAAGATGAAGTAAATATAAGTTTTTTTACAAGTACCTTCTATGGTTAGAAGCTTTCCAAACATATAATGCAGATGAAGTAAATATAAGTTTTTTACAAGTACTTTTTATGGTCAGAAGCTTTCCAAACATATAATACTCATGAGTCATTAGAGTAGCATTGTCCTAAAACTTTTGGAAAAATAATTTCTTAACAAACATCATAAAAGGAATTTATGCACTTATTTAGTATTTGCAACATCTAAAAGTCTCAATCATCTTATAAATAACAAATTATCAAGCATTATTTAACTACAATTAAAAATAATTGAATTAGATTGATAATAAAAAAAAGTTAAAATCACATTGTAATTATAATAAAGACTAATTTAAGATAACTATCATATTTAAATTACAAGTATTAATGAAAATTATGTTAAAATTAGTTAAAAAATTTATTAGAATGATACACACTACTAATATTAGAATCACATGCATGCACATATTCTAATTATATATTCTAATAATACATAATTGAGATATACACGTAATAAGATTAATATATATATATATATATATATATATATAAATAAATGAAACTATATAAGAATAAGTTTTATGACATATAAATAGGCACGTGTATATAGGTTTTATTTGAATATGTGGTTTTCAGAATAAAATATAAAATATAATCTAATTCAATAAAAAAAATTGGTATTTTTTAATTTATTCTATTCGATTTTAGTAGTTTACATTATGTTGAACCAATACAAATGCTCTTAAAATTAAGCACCTTGAGTATTTAAAAGGAAAAGTATCCTCTCAAGTAAAAAAAAAAACACTCGAAATGATCAAATGATAATCTCACCATTTACTTTTTTAAATTTCTATTTTATAGTAAAGAAAAACATAGTATATTAATAAAATTATTGAAGGGTTAGGATCTCATTTAGTAATCATAATACTAAAAAGAATTTATTCTCATTTCAAGGATACCAATTTAGCTATGCTTAATTGGGAAGAAAGAATTAACGTTTAGCACTTGGTAATTGGCTATCAATTTAATTAGCTAAGCCTTGGAGTGAACATATAGGAACAGTTCATCATAGGCTTGGTGTAGTGTAGCATGTTAGAAGGAACAAAAGTGATTAAAGGGTTCTTGGCGAAGAGAGAACACAATAGCATCGAATCCTTTGATGTGTGTAAGTGATCCCACTAGAAAATGCTTTTGTTGTTGTTGTGGATCTGGATATTTTCTTTGAACGTCCCAAGTAATCAGTTATTATCTGAGCATTATTCATTAATTTGCGTGACAGCACGTCAGCATCCCAATGGAAATGAATCCAAAGAAAAAACATCCTTTAATTTCATGTTGTTAATTCTTGTCTGTTTTGTTTTTATGCATAATATACTCCATACAGCTTAGCCGTATCAACAGTGCCATTATTTATTTTCTTGCCTCACTGCGCTGTATGATACCTTTTTATATATATAGTTTGTGGATTAATTTTATTAGATACTAAAATACAGTTTAATTGCGAATATACGCTTATTTTCTTGCTTTATACTCATTTTTTATTTTAGAGAAATCAAATTTGAAAGTTATAATTATAATTATTTGGAAGCACAAAACTCATCTCTTTTTTTATTTTTCTTTTTAGTAGTTGAGTTTTATAACCATAATCAAATAAAAAATAAGTTATTCTTTTTATAAAAACAGTCTTTAAAAAATTGCATAATCTTTTCTTAATATACCTTCTTAACATTGTTGTTTTTTTTAATTTTAAACAAACGAACCCTAATAATATATACCTTCCTAGCAAATTCAAATGTTTCCATTCCATCTTATAAACATAACAACATAAATATAAAAGTTTGAAATGTATATAGTTATCCATATATAGCATATTTTATTTTATTTTATGGTGAAAATTAGATTTAATAATTAACATTATATTGGCCTCGAACAAATTTTACTCTTTAAGAAAATTCCAATCAAGTTGATGGACTTATAAAAAAATGGTTAAAGAAATAAAAATAAAAGGTTTTATTAAAAATAAAATATTTAATATTATTAATATATTCATATCATAATTTTTAATATTTTTTTATTTATCGATCATGTCCTATATTATACAAATATTAACTTTAAAAGGAAAAATGAATGTTGTCCTACAATATTTTTTGATTTTGTTATTAATTTTAGCTACCATTTAAATTTGAAGCTAAATTCTAACTAATTAACTATTAATTAATTAAAATATTATTTTTTCCAACTAAATTTAAGTTATATTCATTTATATTTCTTATTACTACAAATTAATTATAAAATAATTACAAATTTTAAAAATTTATTATAAATTAACTAAGATTATTTTTTTAACTAATTTACTACTTATTTCATGCTACCATCAATATTATAATAATTTTATATCTAATTATTTTTATTAAAAATTAATTACAAAATAATTATTGATTTTAAAATAATTTACAAAATTATTTTACAGTAAATTTTAAATTTTCTAGTAGTGATGAGTCTTTTTATATATATATATATATATATATATATATATATATATATATATATATATATATATATATATTTATTTATTTATTTATTGTGTATATATTTGGATCAAAATTATTGAAGATTTAACTGAAGTACACATGAACTTTCTTATAAAAAATAATAATAATTTGTGCACGAGTTATTTTTGAATATTAAATCGAAACAAAAGCTTCAAGTAAGAAAATCAGATAACAACTAAATTCCAGAAGTATACAATTAAATATTTATATAGCAGCACAATTTTTACGGGGAATCTAAATGGATGCTTGTCCATTTGTCATTGTTTATGTTACACGGATATGGATACGATATATATGGGTATTGCATACAGGATATAGGATTTTTGAAAAATCTACAATTCAGGTACATTATTATGTATTTTAAAAAAAAAAAATACGTATATACAAAAATAGAATTTTATATAAACATGACCTAATTGTATAAAAGATAAAAAAAAAACACAAATTAATATGATTTATAATATAAAAGACTATTAAATTCTTCAACATGATAAAAAATATTCTAGAAATAAAAACTATATAGTACCTAAATTCTTCAATAATCAGTATTCTGAAACCTTAACATAATTATATAATATCACTTTTTAATAGTTTCAATGTGATTATATTATTGTACGTCCATTGTAAGTAAAATTAAAGAACAGTTTCTAAGTCTAATTCGTCTAAAAAAAAGAGAGTAAGAGTAGTACTTTATGTTACTCCTTTGAAGTCGATCATATTCATTTTTATCAATATCCCACATATCCAACGGATAGACATAAGTACTCATGTGTATTTGCCAGTATCGGATACGTGTAGATACACTATGCATACACGACTTTGACTTTAAGAGTGCCATAATTTATATAGGTTAACATTCACTACCATAGAAGTAGGCCTAGCAAATCTGTGTATTATTAGGGTATTTTATAACCGGACAAAAGAAAACTATAAAGATAGAAGATAGGACACAATACATAATTCAAGTATAACTAAGGAAATGAATATTTCACATCGTATAACTTCAAAAACAGGTATGAAACATGAGCCAAACTGAACTTCGATCTGTAGAATTAGATGGAATATGCTAAGAAATGACAACTTATTGAAAAATTTAAACCACAAAATAAAACAAGTATCAATAAAAGTTGATTCAGTGTATAAGAACTAGATTTATTTCTTACAAAAACATGAATTTACATAGAAATGAATTTATGTTCGGTTAATAAAAATTAGAATTTACATGAAGATAAATTTGAATTTTTTTATCTATGTAAAAATTTTGTTCACGAATAATCTATAAGCACTTCTATAAACACTTATCAAATCTAAAAATTTATCTTAAACTCTCGTAATCCAACTTACATAAACTTTATTAAAAAAAAAGTCATAAGTCACGGTATATAATACATATTTATATTTCTCAAGAATGTGAATTCGCATCGATGTGAATTTGAATTTTGCTGTTTATATGAGAACTTATTGATGAATAATTTATAAATATTTTTATAAACATTGATTAAATATAAAAATGTCTTAATCTTTCGTTATCCAACTTACATAAAGTTTATTTAACAAAAAGAAAATGAAATAGGGCATATAGGTGATGGTGAGTAGCACAGAAATAGGAACTCATGATGATACTTAAAGGGAAGTGGGTGTGAGGGTCGGGTTGAGTTTACCATTCCAAGACCCGCAATGGCACATGACCTTTCGGACCCAACTTAGCCAAAAATTGAATGCAAATGAAATAGACAGCTTGTTGATCTTTTCATGCTATGCCTTATTTATCTTAGATTTGACTATTGTGTGAGAGAGAGAGTAGTATGTGGCATGGTTCAACACAATGGTATAGAGGAAGGACCACTGAGCTTTGGTTAGTTTGCTTTTTTGTGCTTGCATTTATGCATGGCAATGCCGTGTTTCCAGCACACATCCACGTTTATCACCAGTCCTTAAGTGTGTTTGTTCAACCCTCTAAGTAGCCCCACCCTCATGATGTTATCAGCTGATTCTCCCTGCCTGTTTGTGTTAAAAAAAGGCTCTAATAATGAACATAAAGGACACCCACCATTAATTTTTTATGTTTTATTTTTGCTTCATGATATTTGATACAACAAAGAGTGGTTCAAACTCCAAATCTCTATTTCTTTCCTCAATTGATGCCATTCTTATATTCTTAGGATGCTTATATAATATTCTAGGTGTATTCTTATGGTATGTTTTTTTTATGAATGAAAGTGCACTAGGGATCTGCAGCGGCAGAGCTTGAACAAACAAATGAGGGGCAAAAATAAATATTAGTTTATAATATGTAAATTAAATATAATAATTTTGATAATATTATTTCTTGTAAGTGCTTTTAAGTTTTTTTTTGTTACAAGAGATAAAGTGCTTTTATGTATTTAATAATACTAATAAAAAATGGAGAAATTATTTGTAAAAAATTTGCAAGATATTTGAAGTTTTTTTATATAAAACAAAATTTGTATATTAAAAAATATTAAAATTTTCTATGAACTTTTCAATGAATTTACGAAAATAATTTTTTCAAAACCATAACAAATTTTGCAGAAAATTCTTCTCGGAAAAATTCACAAGAAAACACAAAATTTATATAAAAAAAAGCTACATAAAAATCGAAAACAAAAATCTGCTCGTAGGAAAAATTTACACATTCTAGTCCTTGTACGGATATAAAATTCATAAAAAATTATAAAAAAATTAATTAATGAAATACTTCATGTATAAAAAGTATTATATTAATACTTAAATTTAACGATAAGAGGTTATGTTATCAAAAACAAAATATTAAAGTGTAATATTAATATAAAAATGTTTATAAAAATAATAATAACGAAAATAATTAAATATTATCTTTGGTAATTTGGACATCACCCCATGTATCCTTAAGAAGATCCATCTGTAAGAGTTAAGGTAATTCTTAAAATTTAAACAACATTTATAAAAATACTTACATATTTTTTACTACCACAACTTTCATATTGATAACAAAATTCAAGCTCACGTATGTATAAAATATGAGTAGTATGTTTATCAACTAGATTAACTTTGTAATTTGATTCCTTCTTTACTCACCATCTTGGGAAAACATAATGTTCATTGCTAACATACACCTACTCTGCGTTTTTTTTTTTTGATAATTAATTCAGCATATATTTTAACATATTAATGAGACAAAAAATTTAATAAATATAGTCCTATCTTTATTTATATTAAAATTATATTTTAATCTTTTTAATATGTCATTACCAATTAGCATGTCTTCTTATGCATAGAATATTTAGTGGGTTGTATGAATACTTGAGAATGAATGAGCGATTTAGATTGTGTCTCCTTTTAATTTATTATCTGATTTTATGATAAGTGTATAAAATAAACAATAAAGAGTTATGATAGAGGTATATGTGTTTGAAAAAACATTTTGCAAGGCTATAGATAACATGGTTATTAATGCTTAAACTTCTAGAAAATAAATTAATAAGTAATATTTTGAAAGGATTTTGTAAAAGGATACCTTAAAGACAATGATTTAGAATTTGGTACACTTTATTAAATACCTTTGGTAATTTAAAAAGTATTAATAATTTTTTAGTTTTTCATACAATAAAGATTTTAATGTTAAATTATTTTTACTTTTCCTTTTAATTAGTGTCTTAAGAGATTTTCCTAATAATTAGCATTTTAACCCCTCCAAATATATGAGATAAATATTTTTTATATACACTTATTTAAATATATAAATTAAAACCATTTTATTGTATTCTTTTAATGAATAAAATTAATATAGTAATAAACCTTAATTTGATTTAATTTTGAAGATAATGTTACAATTATAATAATAATATTTTAAAATAATATAATTTGTTAGAATTTAAAATAAATTATTATTTAATTTGAATTTTAAGATAAATAATATATTCATAATAACATTAATTAATACAAGTTAACTTACATTAAAAATAATAATATTTATTATAAAATTTAAAATAAAATAAAATTTAAATTTGAAAATAATAACATACTCATCATCATCATTATAATAATAATAATTTAAAACTGAATTTTCAACTTTTAACCAGCTCTCTTTAAGTACTTATGTCAATTATAGTCTTAGATATAAAAGTGACCATTTAATAATTAGATAAAATATAATTAAATAAAAGTAAAACCAGCGCAACTGTTAGTGTTTTTTTTAGCTAGGTTTGATTATAATTTTAGTCCTTTAAATATTAATTACTACTTATATTTGTGTGATTTTGTGATCTTATGTTATAATAGTTACAATTGAATTTTTTAAGTTTTCTCTCTTTTATAATCAAGTTTTTTCATTCTAATTTAATCTAATATTTAACTTATTAATTTACTCAAAATAGAAAGACATTTCTTTTATTGTTCATTGATTTATAAACATAATAATTTACTCACAAGTATAGTAAATACAGTAATTTAGTCAATATAGTTTAGAGCACCTTTTTAAGTTATTGTAGTTCAAATATCTAATGTTTTTGAGTCACTACATTGTCTACGGTATCATTTTAAGTTTGTTACTAATTTAGTTAAATATTATATGAAAATTAGGATAAAATATCTAATTGTAAATGGCAAAAAAATTGAAAGATTTATTTTAAATAATTTAAACTTAAAAATAAAAACCATAGCATAACAATCTTAAAAGAGTCAAAATGTAATTAAAGCTTTTAATTATATACGTTGTTTGCACCATCTACCAATAATCACGATGTAAATGACAGTGCTCCAAGGCTACAGGAGCAATGGTGATGTTTTAAGAAGTCAATTGTGCTGTGAATATGTGATGTGCATCGAAATGCCTGAGTTAAAGAGAATTTAAAGCCATTTTGAACAAATTAATTCACTGAAATTAGAACTCATTATTTCAATGCAAACATAATATATAGACTATTTATGTGTCCCTCTTTCTCTAAGTTCTTTTCCTTTCTATTTGTTTCCCAATGATGCTAAAATTGTCCTTGTACAATTCACAGTAGTGATTATTTCTAACCGTGTAATAGCATCTTCAACGCTCTCCTTAAATTGGGTTCATAAACTTAAGAATTGTTTTTGTACAACTTCAACATTAGAGGAAATTGATGTAAATTGCACGTGTAAAAACCGTTTTTATGAAAGAACAAGTTGTTGTATATATTTTAAAAAAATATATTACAGAAAGAAAAAGATGGATGAAGATTGACAGTTTGACAACTCTACATTGATAATTCTACATACCCCATTATGGTCAATATTTTGTGTTTTTTGTATTCACCATAAGAATAATATATTAGAAACAATTTTATTTCGATTGTGTAAAATTATTATAGGACACAAAATTTCTCTTCTAAGTATTTAATATAATTATATATTTAATATTTGAATTTAAAACCACTCTTAAGTTAAAAAAATTCTACTAGTATTTTAAAATATTTGTTTTTATATAATAAATTAAAAAATATGTTCAAGATATTTTTGAAATCTATTTATTAATTTAATTTGGCTAAAGATAAGAAAATAATAAAATGATTGAAATGAGTAAATTTGAACCATATAATCATACATAAAAAATTAAAATTGAAAGTTATTTAATGCTCACATCACCATTTAAAATTTTTAATGTTATATGATACCTTGATACAAGGAGTATATAAACTGAGATAACTTTTTATAATGAGAGAGTAAGAATAGTAAATATGAATCATGTAATCATACATATAAAGTTATGATTGAAAATTATTTAATGTTCTTCAATTAAAAATGTCACATGAATTTTTGACACAAGAGTGTATAAATTTAGAGGAGTTTTTATAATGAAACGATAAAAGAAATAAAATTGAGTCATATAATCATATATGAAAAATTAAAATTAAAAATTATTTAATATTTATATAATTATTTAAAAATATTACGTAATTTTTTTGACTCAATCTAAATCTTCAATGTATGGTTATACTTTAACCTCTCCTATAAATATTCATTTGACTGTATATGCTTTACACATTAAATTTAAGTTATTTTCCACATATTCACACATATTGAATTTAAGTTCTCTTCAACAAATTATACCATCCAGTAGGATTGAGAAATAATAAACATAGGATAGGCTAAATGAGTCTTACCTCGTTCTAGTGTCTCTTTGATGCTGTTACTTAGAGAAAGTCTTGAAAATATCCCTTAAAAAACAATGAAAGAGAAAATAGCAATGTAATTAGTTTAATAACACATCTTGAAAGTCTTTGAGAAATATCCCTTGAAAAAACAGTGAAAGAAAAAATAAATGTAATTATTAAGGTGATAGGAAAAAAAAAACGTGGAGCACGAAACATTAGAAAAAGAAAAGATTCAATGCTATCACCTCTTCAATATAATTATATGTACTTTACTAAGTTAGCACTCATATTTAAATAAAAATTGTTTTATTTTCTTATAACAATTATTTCTTATTTAGACACCATAAAAATTTATTTATTAATGATATTTTATTTTTTTAAGCTTCCTAATTTTCTTTTGTTACCCTGTCTCGCTTAAAGAATTAATTAATCATTAGCTTTAATTAAATAAACTATTTTTAATAAATTAATTCTTACTAATTTTAAAATCAATTAGTAATTTATTTTCATTAAACAAATTATCCCTTAATATATTATTTTCACCAAATTTAAAGTTATTTAATTATTAATTTAAATTAAACAGTCTGTCTCTTAACATATTCATTCTCACTAAATTTAAAATTAAGTAATCATTCATTTTAATTAAATAAATTATCTTTTAATATATCAAAATTTGAGCATATCATTACTCAAAAAATATCATTCTAACGAAAAAAAAATAAAAAAAAATAAAGATGCTCCAACAGCACTCTGCCTGCCAGTACACATCATCTGCATTTTCGCAGAGCTTTCAATTTCTAACTTGATTTCACTTTCATTTCTGCAACACAAACCACTTGAAAACACAGTTGTCCGTAGTATTAACTAGGAAGTTGGACAAAAACTAAAAATGGTATAGTTTTTCCCACCACCTGTCATAAAAAGCCACAACAATTTACCATTTTTTTTTAAATTTATCTGATGGGTGTTTGTTCCCCAATCCCGAAGCAGCTTCAACCTGCTGCTGCACTAATCTATGTGTAGCTTTCAAGTAGCCAACTAAGTTTTAGCATCATGTTTCTGTGGCATACTTGACATGATGCACATATGAGTCAATATGATGACAAAAAATTGTGTGCCCCCATTCCTTCCTTCTCATCAAACTTGAATCACTTCAAAAGAATATTTTATTCTTGTGTCAAGTTCATTATAAATCACTTGATACATTGTTGAATTACTTATCACTCCTTCCCTTCCATAGTTCTATGTCATTATTTGTCTTTTGAAGTAATATATTTGTTCTTTTTTTTTTATTAATTATGCAAATTATGATGATAAAATAGTTTCCTTTGTCAAAGATATTTCTATTGAAAAAGTTAAAATATAATTGTAAATTCATTTTAAAATATTTAATTAAGATATCAATAAAAGAAGGTAATGTTAAAAACGAACTAATGTTTTCTTTTTTTTATAATATTTTTAGACAAACTTAAATACTCATAATGACATAATGTGAAACACAAAAAGTGCATAATAGACCATGTCAAGGTACATTTTAGAAGATCTTTTAAGAAAATAATAAAGAGATAAATAATGCACATTTTTTTTAGGTTTTAAATTTAGGAAAGAAGATGACACTCCAATTTAAGGTTGAAAAAAATCTTCAAATTCAAAGAACATTTACAAAAATTACTTACATCTATTCATCTTAACTGAATCAAGACTTAAACATATAACTTGTTAAATAGAAATTTTATCTTGTTCTATTTGGCCAATTAAATGAGTATTAAATCTCATAAATTATAATTAATTTTATAATATCAATTTTTTTTAAATAGAAATAGGAGACCCTAAAGTGAGACAACGAATTGTCATGAGAAACCAATTGGTGATGGTAATGGATTCCACCTTCCTTCCGGAATCAATAAAAGCACCCTACACGATTGTGGCATCTCAAGGTACGTTTTGATGACTTTACACTGAATGATATATAAATGAGTGTAAATTTTTTTGGTATAATGAAAGTGTCGATACCGTAAAACATGCGCAGAAATTATGAAAAGTTACTTTCAAGAAATTTACCATTCACTTCCATTTAATGCATATAAGCACAACAAACAATTCCTGTGTTTTATGAAACAATCTTGTGTGTTGTTCGTCATTACAACAATCTCAGCTCGTGCAATCAGTACCTGAAGCTTCAAGGGTTCTGCTTTTATGTGTTCTGACACCTGCAGTAGCTAGAAGCAGTACCAAATCATCACTTTGGTTGGTGTTCCAAATTAAATTAAAATCAATGGACTAGTACTCAGGCTTTAAACCATGATTTCTCCTTCTTCTTCTTCTTTTTTTTTTTCCTTTATGATTTTTGTTTTGGCATCCATTTACTCATTCTTGGTACTCTACCAATATATAAGTTGCTCAACACTTTTTTTTTTTCATTCTTGTTTATATGAAATTGGAACCAAATAAAAATTTGAATTGGCGATTTACATTAGAGCTACAAGTGGAACTACCACCATTACACAAATTTCACTTCAATTTATTTGTAAAAGACAATTATGCTTCAATCGAATAAAACGAAAAGATTGGAACACCTTTTGGTTGGTTTAACTTTTCTATACATTTAAGTGTGCATGTATTCAACATAGCAATAGTCTGTTAATAGGATCTTGAACTTGTCACTATGGTATGCTTTATGGATATTTTTCAAACTCCCATTCCATATTATACGTAGAAAGCTTATTTTTATGCTCTTGACAATTTGACATGTTCCCAAATTATCCTTATAATGTTAAAGGGTTGCACCCCTCGTAAGTATTTTGAGTCAGCACATTAAGCCAATGAATTATGTTGATTCAGTCATGTCAGAAAGAAGGGGGAAATGTGGTCTATCCTCAAATAATCTGAGTATTTCTAAGTGAAAAAATATAAAATGGATGATTTTGGAAAAGTTATTGATGGTTTTAGAATTATTGTATTTATGATCTCAATTAATTTTTACAAAATATAAAATTAAAATTTGTAACTTATCAAAACAATTAATAATATTTGATTGTGTGTTATATCAATAGAATTTATTTTAAAATTAGTTAAAATTATAATAATTCTGAATTATATAATATTTTTTAATAATTTAAAACTGTAAAATGCTTAAGAAATTAATAAGGAGTGATTTGGACAAGTTGCAGATTGTATCACGTTATGTGGCCACATTTTAGTCGCGATGGTCATATGCAATTGCATCAAGTCATACTGAATTTTTAGAACAATTAATAAGAAACTTAATTGAATATATGATAATTTATAATTTTTTTACTTGTTTTAATGCTTTTTTTTAACTTATTAAATTAAATATTTTTTATTTTATTTTAATAAATTTTATAATTATACACTTAGCATAAACCTCCGTATAGGTGTAGATCTAGCGATGAGTGATGCATTTTTGATTAAATTATTTATTTCCACTCAAATTCAACTTGATTAATACTCGAAAATCTGAAACAAGATTGGATGAATCTGGCTTCTTAAATTGTAAAATAAAGAAAGTATAAAACTTAAATCAAATATATTTTATAATATATTTTAAAATAAATAATATTATAATAAATATAATAATATGTTATATAAAATGATATCTATTAAATAAAATTAATTTATTATTAATATAGAATTGTTAAAAAAATTACATTTTTAAAAAAAATATAGAATGTGAGATTAAATATCCTAAAACATAACCTAAATTGGTTCTGAAGATATATTAAATTTTATTTTAGAATTCAAGCTCATCCAAATTGAATAAGGGGCTGAGTTGAGCTTACCCTAACTATTCCATGGTTGTTTTGTATAACCGGCGATCCGTGTCAGTTACGACGGTAAAAATATAAACAAACTTGTTTAACTGCAAACTTAATAGCTAAACTGCGGTAGTCATTTCAGAAAATTGTATAAATATGTTTACACGAGAGCATTTATCAACTAGCACCAGTGGTCTAGTGGTAGAATAGTACCCTGCCACGGTACAGACCCGGGTTCGATTCCCGGCTGGTGCATCTAGGGAACTATGATGAAATTTGCAAGTGATTGAAGGGTTTAATCACTATCATCTGTCAAATCGATGAGAATGTGCATCTGAGTTCCTTAAATTTTTTTCCCTTAAATGTTTTGGGTTTTTCCAGATACTTTAGTTATTGCCATGCTTCTTGTAAGACACATCTATATTGCGAAATAGTTGTTCTATCTTCCGAGTTGAATATTGTTTTTGTCAAAATAGTTATTATTTAATTAATATAAGTGTGATAATTTTGAATTTTATAGGGCTTGACTAATTTATATAAAATATTATTGGGTGTGGTAATGATTGAAAAGTATAATTAACACAATGAGCTTCTGTAATTAATGTAAATAAAGTTTTTTTTTATATTTTTACTATTTGAATAATCAATTTCTATTTATTATATTTTAATTAATTTATTACTTTTTTATTTTTCATATATTTTAAAGTATTTTTGGAATTTAATAATCAAACCCGTGGGCTAATCTACAAATTAAACAGGTAAAGCACATACCACCTAAATTCTTATGGGTTAGCCTGTTAGCTTTGGAGACCAACCCGATCCAGTTCATCTAATTACGGGTGGGTAAACGTAAACCGAGCTTAAATGAAGTGGTGGATTAGCATGTATACTTACCTATACTTCCACGTAACAAAACTTATTAAATAAACTTTTAATTAAACGATTTATTCAAACATATTTAGCGCCAACCTTTAAAGCAAATATATCCGTTATTGAACCTCAATTGCAATTAAAAACGTTGATTAAAATCATATAATAATTTGATATTTTACTTTTCGCTCAACAAAATTTGAAATAAAAAACATTTACTTAAAATGAATAATCCTCCTTCTTTCTTGCCTACGTTTAAATTGATGGTAGAAGATAAAATAAAGGAAAGATAAGTGCTACAATTGTTTGAATTTTATAAATTAGGATGAAGCTCATTAAAAGAAATTGGAATAAGATTCATTCGACTCCACTTATATAATCATTTTTCTAGTCCTCAATTTGAAAAGAATGTTATAGAATTTAAATATTTTATTATATATTATTTTATTTAACCTTATTATAGTTACCCTACATAATAGGTTTTGTTTTTCACCTCCACTCCCGCGTTTGCTCTCCCTAGTTCGCGCATCACTTTTTTCTCCCTCTTCTTTGCCTTAAAAATTGACCATTTGACAAGAAACTAGCTAGATTGTGAAAAAAAGGTCTAACATATGATATATTTAAAAGTTACTTTTAAAAATATAAAAAATTAAAACCTGATACATGCCTTTTATTAAGTAATTTTTTACTTATCTTTCTACTCAATTTTATAGTTACAATAAAATAATGCATAACATAAAATAATATTTTTGAAGAGCAATATGAAAATTAAAAAAATGTAACTTAATCTGTTTCATCCCTTTCCCAAAAAGGATGGAATAGAATTTTGTTTTATTCTACTATAAAATATTCAAACAATATAATGCCATTTTTAATCCAATTTCTCTACCACTAGTTCAAATATAGAATTCGTCCATTTAAACAAGAGCTTTACAGCATCGACTAAAATTTGTAAATGAAAACACACCCTTCACCAGAAGAGCAGGGAAGAAATCTTCGTAGACATGATAATGAAGGGGGACTACATTACACGGTACAAAATAGAACAAAAGTTAAATAGCCAATTAGATCAGTGATGGCTGTTTTCAATAAATAAACAATGATAAATAAAAAGCACTGAATTACAAGTGATCCTTGTGGCTAAGAGAAAATATAATACTAGCTTGTGCTTTCCATATAAAACTGCACAAAGTCTTCACATCTTTTCGTTTTCTCAGATCCTAACCTTACTTTCTCTTTATATAAACACTGAACAGGAAAGGAAATCACATCCCTTTGATGCACAGAATATAGCCTTAAAAACCTCATCCCCAAAACAGTGAGGAGGAAATTTTACCTAAATTACACAGCTATGTCAGTGGGATGAGAACTAGAGCTTCCAGAAGGTCTTGGTTGCAACTAGGATTTTCTCCCTGCCATGTGATTCAGATTCTTTATTATATATGGTGGGCTTCCATCTCACTGCACGTGCAACACTAGCAACTTTTTCAATTACATCAGGGGTATCCCTCACCACAACAGTGCCTTCTGGGCGTAAAATTCGATCTATTTCAACTATCAAATCAACAAGGTTACATCTGCAATGAAGTCACGAAGCAATCAGGGTGAGCTCATTTTGAAACGTTGACCATTCGTATTATAGGAAACAAAAGTAATCATCGATGCACTGAAGGCACACACAAGGCTTCGAGATATCAACATAGACTAACAGAGTAGTAGTAAGTATTAAAATAGTTAATAGTAATCAAAAGCATACTTGGCTTCAGCACAAATTTAATGTGAAAATTAATAAGCCACAAGTCAGTTCAGGTAGCAATGTTTTGCTCACTTTTTCACCAATTGTTCATGTTAACAAATATTTGAAAACAATGACTGAAATTTAAAATTAGTAAACTCAATTACATCAACATCATCATGACCCATAAAAAGTCCCAGACCAGTAGGGAAACTGTAGATGAAGGCCCGAAGCCAGACCTGTGACTTCAAATTAGCACTATAGAATGAAAATACCTGTTTTTGCCAGAGGTTGAATCCTTTATAAGTGATTCAATGCTTGTCGCATGGATCAGATCATAGGTGCGAGGATATGTTGAGAAAGGTTCGCACCTGGGAACAGTAATCAAACAACTTAGATTTCAAATAGATGTCCATTACAAACTGTAATACAAGTTCAAAATGCGTTGAAATATAGGTTTTACCTAAACAAAGGATCCTAATTAACAGTCTAAAATAAGAGGTGAAGTACTTCAGTTTTCAATTTTATACAGTTAACTAGAAGATTCAGGCTACATTTTTGTAGAGGACTCCCTAAAAAGCATACAATTATAAAATCAATTAAATAATTATTTATGGTCCCTTGCCGTTCAATATTTAGCTTAGTTAAGCAGATTTGAACAGCAACTTAGATCCAAGATACTAAAGCTGAATGAAAACTGGATCATATAGATAAATTCTGATACACAAACATACAAAGCAAAATACAAAATAAAATATAGTGGAAAGTAGTAACTTCCTGGAAAAGAAAAGCCACAAGCATGGCAAACAAATCGAACGGTAGACCAGGAATCAACTTTTAAGAAAAATAATTTCAGTCAACCCATAATTGAATGAAATAGGCTCTGGTGTTACAATATGAAAAATCTTTACCATCAAATACAAAAATAAAAAATAAAAAAATAAATCCACACTAACCTGATTTTCAAGTCATGTCAACACTCAACAATGTTATAAAGGAAGGTGTCTTTACCATTGATTAAGACAAGCCAAAAGATTAAAAACAAAAAAAGTCCTTTTAAGAGAAACATTTGAAAATTTCAGCAAAATACTCACCAATCATGATAGACTCCAATAAGGCCTCTGTCAAAGATTGCATCAAGAGTTGGTGGCTTGTGAGCTGGAACAACATTCATTACCCACACAGGATCAGAATTTAGTGCTGCCGCAAATCCCCCAAAAAATGCATTCATGTCCATGACATTGCGTACTGCTGGAGTCCCCAACTTTATGTGCAGAGAATTCTTATAGTGTGCAACCCTCCTTACCCATCGCTTAGTGTCAGCCTCATATACATCAGCACCATTTTTCAGGATTGTGGCCCTTGGTGGAGGAGCAGTTAGCCTTTCTGGCCACTTGGGAATCATGCCAATAGCATATTCACCTTTGACAGAAGATACCCTAGTGACACATTTCTTCAATTTGAAGTACCTGCAAAATAAATCATCTTATTTGTGGAATCTCAAGTACACTATGAGAAGGCCATAAACAAGTAACAACAACACCATTCTGCGGAATGCTATTATCACCAGGTCCATCCGATACAGAAATGCGTAGCAAGCACAAACAATGGATGTTTAATACATTATCAATGTTGAACAATGTGAAGCAAGATAGTTAGAGGAAAAATAAACTAGCAATAGCCTACTGGAAATTACCAAGCAAAAGTTGGGTCATCTGAAACGTCACATAAGTCTAGACCAAATTCATTTTGGTTGGGAAGACACATCTCCACTGCTGGCTTTTTCCAGATCACAGTATTACCATCTACGGCAATCAGTTCATAACACAAAGCTCTTGCCACAGCCTGGAGATCTGACCATTCTTTATCTTGTTTAGGCCACTGAACAGGGGGACCAGAGATGACTAGATATCCACCAGGGCGAAGTAATCTGTCCACTTCAATGAAATAAGTTGCATCTGCAAGGCAATGTTTCTGCATTAGGGCAGTGACGTCTATTTAGAAGATTGCAAGAAATGCAAAGGTCAGCTGCAATAAAGAACTTACTGTAGGCTGTAAAAGGGATTAAACATCGAGAACAATGGACCAAGTCAAAGCCAAATGCAGGAAATGGGAGTCTGCGAGTTCCAAGCATGGCAACAAAAGCTGGTATTCCTCTTTCAAGTGCAAACTGTATCTGTGATTTGTGTGAATCTCTTGGAGCAAAAGACAGAGTTAATATGTTTTGAGCTAGTAAATATCCTCCAAAACTGGCAACCTGTAAAACATGAGAAATATTTTCATGCTAAACAACAATAAATTCTAGGAATAAGGTCTCAAAAGGGAACAGGATAATAGATCCTACCCCACATCCCATATCAAGAGCAGTCCTCAGAATACCGCCATTCATTGGAATGTATTGACCAAGTTTTTCAATATACTGCTCTGCTCCATCTGGAAACATTGTTCCACCTCCAGGGAATATAAAGTGAGGGCCTTCAAGCTTCATCCATCCCTGGTGACCTTTCCTGTCAGCAATCTTGTTGTATGGCATGTTGCTGTGCCATATCTACAGAGAATACATTAATGCTTTAGATATATGGATCAGTAAATGACAAACATCAACAACATTCCAAAAACATTTTTCTGAAACACATGGTTGCCTATATTCTGGACACAAACAATTTTTATCCTAGGTTCTTAAAACAAATGTCCTAGAGCGTAGGTTGATCTAAAACTTGGCTTCCAGATAATTTGAACAGCATTCTATTACATCACCAATTACTTAAAAATAAAATGCAATCATTATTTTTAAAAGGCCTCTACACAAACAATCACATGCTAGAGAACACTCGAAACCAAGCTCCTATCTTCCAAACGTGAAAATTGTTCAGTTGCCAAACACTAACATAATAGATCCTGATGTAGAACCAGCACAAAGCACCATAATTGAAAAAAAAAAAGTGTCATGCAACAAATGACAGCCCTAAAAAATAGAAAGTTTTTATTCAAAATTTCACTGAGGTTATATTAAAAACCACAGCGCTGTGTCCTAGTAACACCTTTCCATAAAACTTTTCACTTTTGATTCAACATTCTACTACCGTGTCTTGCCGGTAAGATTGTGGACTTAAAATACACTTACAATGTAAAGATTTTCTATATTATCATCGCATTAAGATGGTTAACTTTTATAATATTTATTTTTATAAATCTTTCTGTGCCAAAAGTATTCCCGGCCAAGAACCAAAGACTAATTCTATGAGGTATAGAGATCCATTTAAGAGTCGGACTTCTCTCTCAACCGACATTTTTCCATACACACAGACTTACGAATAAATTCTTGACCACATGTTTAAATTTGACACCCGTATCACACCATATTGGTATATTTACGTCATATCTAGATTAGTTTTTAATTGAATAATGATATACAAACAGCCACAAATACACCTAGTTGACATTCTTTATCACTCTGTTCTTCTCACGTCATATGTACCATATTTACATTTTATCTCTCTAGGTGCAGATTAGCACAAGGTGTCCATGAAACATTTTTCTTTCTAATTAGCTAACAATGTAAGAATATTTACGCGCAGTACTTTCTAATTAATTAACCGTGTAAAAATCTCAAAATGAACAATGCACCAACTGTGCAGGACTTCCTCACGATCCAAAACCAGTGCACATACCTTATGCAAGCTCTGGGGCCACTGCACCGAAACCTTGTAGCCCCTGGGCGGCGGAATGAGGCAGAGCGGCGTGTTCTCCGGCGGCGGGCAATGCCGCTCGCGGTAGTAATTCATCTCTCTACTCAGCTGGCTGCTCCGCCTCGGATCCTCGCACGGCATGTGGTCGGCGGAGTCGGCGGGGCAGGCCTCGATCACGCCCGGCTGCCCGGCCTCGATGGCCGCCACGACGCGGAGGCGCTGCCGCGGATCGGAGGCGGAGAGGAGCAGCGTCTGGCGGCCCGAGGCGGCGAGGGAGTCCCCCATGGGCGTGAAGACGAGCACGAAGAAGAGGAAGACGAGGCCGAAGAATGCGGCGGAGACGAGGTCCAGGACGCGCCACTGGCGAGAGCCGCCGACGCGCTTCGAAGCGGGGAGGTTAACGTGACCCATTGGATCGGATCAAAACGGCATCGAGGTCGCGCGTTTTGGGGTCGAGTGATGTTATGTTAATGCAAGTGGGAAGTGTGTTGTGCAATTGAGGGAGGAGGGTTTATTGGAAGATGAAGGATGTGAGATTCAATGTGTACATAATAACACTGCTTTTTGTTTGCATGTATTCAGACTCAGAAGTCACTCAAACTTCAGCGACACAAATTGAATGATTGATGACGGTGGAGGTTTCTACTTTGGAAATATGAGATGTACTAAGTCATGCAGATCTTACTGCAAGTATAGCCATCAATTAATATTAATAAAAGAAGAAAATAAATTTTAAATAGCTGGATGAAGAAGGGAAGATTGCGTTTGAAGGAAGATTAGATTTAGAGGCAGGAAATGTGGGAGGGAGGGTCCTTCAAGCTTAAGCAATGCTTGGGAAACTGGAACAATCATGTGGTTCAGAACTAATAGAAAAATGCTAGAAATCACGAGGACAATAAACACAAGACAAAAAACTTCTGAATATCATTAACTATATCAATATTTATTAAAAAAAATTATCTTATTATATTATTTATTCATTAACCATGTTTTTAATTCTAATAAAATAGTAAATTTTAATTTTACACTTATAAAAGTTTATTTGAATATCATCTCTCTAAAATTTTAAATAATTAATTTTAATATTTATAAAATAAGTAAATTTTAATTTTAATTTTTATAAAATATTACTATTTGATTTTCATTCTTCAAAAATTTTAAATCACTATTTTTAGAGTTTAGGATTTGTGATTTATTTTATTTATTTATTAAATATTTTCTTATTTCACAATTTATTTTTATGATTACTCTTCATACTTACCTTCTAACATAAAATATAAAAAGCAAAAATAAAGGATATTAGTTATATTATATTGCATTAAAGAGCAGTAACAAAAGTAATGGTTCTAAAAAATTTAATTAATAATATTATATTTTATTATTTATTTAATATTAATATATTATATTAAATTTAAAATTTGAAACATAAAAAATTAAAATTTAAAAAATATATTCTAATTTAATTATTATCCTTTCGATCAAAATTCAACTATGAATCGATACTTTTACCAATCTTAAAATACTGAGTGGGGCATGTCATCTCATAGAATGGCTGTTCGTGTCTTTGAATAGACGTGTCATCTCATTAAATAATTTAATTTATAAAAAATAAAATAATTAATAATGCATTAGATATATATATGTATCATAAATTATCTAATTAAAAATAAATAATAGACTGATTTTGCATATCTATTAAAAATTAAATAATAAATTAATGATTTTATTTTTTAATATATAAACCAAAATCAAGTAATTAATTATAAAGATTAAAATTGTTTATTTTTTAAAAAGAAGAACAAAATTCAACAATTAAAACTTGGACCATATATCAAATTAAGATCATAAAAAATACAATTAAAAAATAGAAAGAAAAAAAAAAGCTCAGAAATGTAAGAATAGAGTTAAAAATAGTACTTCAAAAGATAGTAGTTTTTTTTAGTGGTTAAGAAAGGAGAATGATAATTTCTCAATTCTAATAAAAATTAACATTAGAAATGAGAAATGTTAATTTTATTTATATTAAATGTCCATGACACTGGATGTGATTTGAATTCTAAAAAAAACTTGTAAACATCTTAATTATAATTACAATATTCAATTTTAATTATAAGTTTCAATTTCATAATCAATCCATGCGTCTGACACTAATAATATAAGAGTACTAGCAATAATTTTACTTTGAAACACTTTCTTATTTTAAATGAGTTAAAACTTATTAAAAATTATAAAGTTATAAAATTATTTAATAATTTTTTAATTTTTAATAAATTTTAACTAATAAAAAAATTCAAAACAGTATGTTAAAAAAATGTTGGTAGCGTTTCACTTAATACAAAATACTAGTTACACAACATTCACCATCAATTGTCAGTTGTAATAATACCAATTTATTGTAGCATAATTAGTGAAAATAGATTGTTTCATAAAAGCATTAAGATTCCCTTGTTTACGAGACATTGTTATATACGAGAAAAATACAAAATAATTATGTATAAACTATTAATTTTGCTTTTTCTCTTTTATAATACAATATCGTTATTTTCCTACATTGAAATGATCTAGAGGTATATTGAATACATAAAATACTAGTAAACTAAAACTTAGTGTAGATAACATTTCTCCGCACCAAAAACACATACAAATTCAATGACATTTTGGAGCAAAACGGAGTAAATAAATCTATCATTTAGAGGTAACATATCAGGCCAACCTATCTTATTTCTACTTTGCCATTAAGAAAGAAACGGATTAACACCCATAATGGGTTGAAAATCCCAACTCGTATCTTCTCGTTTAGTGATAAGTTGACGAGCTAACCAAAAAAAAATTAATAACGAATTCACTAAAAAATTTAAAATAGAATAAAATTATATAAATTAAAAACTACCTAAATAACATTTATTATTACTTATGTAGATAAAAAAAATCATGAGTAAAAATAATATAACAAATAATTAAATAACGTCCCCTATTGTGCAACAAAATAAGCATGCACTTCTCTCTATATCATGCAATAAAATAAAAGGCATACAACACTAAACCACATCAATAATATTTCATTATCTATAATTGTTAAGTATAAAAACAATGTCAAGTACTTCCTTCAAATTTCACATAACATTCAAACATGTACAACGAAATTTAAGAAAATGTTATTATAATACCACTCTATCAAAATATTAAGATTCATCAAACAATTAAATGCATATCAATCCGACAGATCAACCCACCTCCGCCCCCATTTTTCTTGATGGCTAATGTAGGGTAATAAAAAAAAAGATTGATGGATTGAAAACTCAAACCTCCCCCGCCAAAAAAAAAAAAAGTCATGGATTGAAAAATCAAACCTGCCCTGCCAGAAAAAAATGAGTTAAATGAGTTGATCCTGACAGGTCCAATCCAGTTTGCCACCACAACCATTATCTTAGGAGAGCTCACTCAATTACATCCCTACGAATTATCATACGAATTAATTGCCAGAGCAAAGAATTGTTAAGACAGATCATGAGAATGTTTTTGAACCATCAAGATTCAGAGTCTTACACAATGAAGTTACCAGGCGCGGGATAAAAACAGGAAACGAAGATCTTGTGACGAATTAATTGAAATTATGAAAGTGTATATACAAAAGCAACCATAATATGTCGTTAAATGTTTGCAGAAATGTATGTTTGCAACCTTGATTCAGTCCACCATGAGGTAAGGCAATCTTTTAACTTCAGAAACTTGCTCCATTATAGTCGATCAATGCCTGTGATATATGAAATATCAACCTTGGTCCTATTATCATCAAAGTTTCCTCAATGCTCTAAGATTGTAGTCATGCTTGATAAGATTTGATCTCAGTAACATGGAACGAACATCACGATCAAAGTCCCTTCCAGTTTCCAGAACCCTTTGAAAGGTGGCATTCCTTTGATCTGCATGCCGTGCATACAAAATTTTGTTGTGTGAATCAATTCGAGCCTGCAAAAGTGCAAAAGGTTCCACCACCATAAGCTGTTTAAATCCCATATAGACTGTTTTATTGTAAAGGTATAAAAAAAGGCAAAAAGAAAAGAGAGAGAAGCATGTAATACTGAGATATGTAGATTTGTGCCATCATAAATTCAACCCATTCAAGCTATGGACCAAACAAGGAAAATTAAGTCAAACCAGACCTGTATCTGATTATCAGTAATCAATGCTTCTAGTTCTTTCTCAAGTCCAGCAACAGTTGTCTTGAATGCATTAGCCATCATGTTCAAATCAACAGACACAAATGGGTGTGTATACTGGATAAGGGCTTTGTGACGAATTTGATCATAAAGTGTCTCAACATGGTCATGCAAATGTATATCAAGCAATAGGTTTGCTTTGAGGTTCCCCAGGTATTCCAGACATGAAGCATAGTGACTGAGAAAAGGAAGAAAAAAGATCAAGATAAATATATTGCCCAGAGAGAGCCAGAGAAAGACATGTAAAGAAAAGGAAAGTAAACCCACTGCAAAGAAACAATTTGAGCAAGAAATACATGTGTAATTTTTTTAATAGAAAACAATTTGAGTAAGATAAATATTGGAAGATGTAATCATGTAACATGTCCCCTTTTAGTTTTCACCAATTCAACAACATTATAATAAATTGTTTTATATTGTTAAAAAAAGATGTTTTAATTTGCAGAATACAAATTAAAAGGACAACAATCGCCTAACCACCCCGTATATATAAAAAAAAAAAAAAAGAGTTTAACCACATCAATAATAGCCAGCCTCACCAACCAAATGCCTAACTGTCTAATGAATTCAAGTCTATATTCTCCATGCAAACATTCCAATCCAATTCCTCTAAAAAATTCTGATCATTTTTTTGAACAAGCAGCTTAGCACCAAGCATTAAGAACTTCATGTACCTATTCTACCAGTGCAGTTCTACCTAAATGAACCATAAATTTAGTTTAATTTAGGCAAGAAATAAAATGTGATACCAAGTGACTAATCCCAATTAGACAACATAAGTGAACAACAAAGAAAAAGCAAGCACAAGAACCAACTTACCTTGAATAAAAATCATTTATTAGTTCTCTTACTTCAGGTACTAACTCTAAGAAATTGCGGAAGTTGGAATTGTCTATAACTTTGGTCTGCCAAATATTGGAAAAAAAAACCAAAAAAAAAAAAGATTACATCAACAATGTTTCAGAGCTGTCATTGAGAAGAAGCATCTAACAATAAAATAGACTAATAATAGAGTACTTGCCTTTAACTCTGCCCGATCAAATGTTGCAAGTGCACAAAGTCCTCCATATGTTGCAACATCTTGAGGTGCAATTACTTCATTATAGTGACTTGACAGTTCTGGTCCTGTTTCTATAAACTGCATTGAATAATGAAAATGAGGTTGCCAAAGTTATGAGCAATGAAGCTAATGTGTTATCATCAAGGTTGTTAAAATTGAGATCCTACCTAGGATTGGGAAGGGGATGAAAACTCGTTGCCAAAGTTACGAGCAATAAAGTTAATGTGTTATCATCAAGGTTGTTGAAATCGAGATCCTATCTAGAATTGGGAAGGGGATGAAAACTCGTAACTCAATGACCGTAAGATCCTCCTACCTCCATGTCCCTACCTAAAATTCTTATATATAATACATACATATTTTGTATCACTATTATTCTTTAATTTATTATATCATATATTATGTTTTTTCAGTTTATTATATTATATGTTATGTTTTACTTTAAAAACAACAAAAAAAAAAGAGGCTAAATTGGGCTCAAATTGAGGCCCAACAAATCAAACCAAAAAAAGAAAAAACAGAGAAAAACGTTTGGGCCTAATTCCCTTGAAACCCTAGAACCCATCAAATTCTCTGCTGCCGCCGCTGTGAAAATGCAACCCTAATTCCCTATGGCAGAGAACACAGATGGAGGAGTTCTGGAAAGTTGGCACCAGCAAGAGGGAGGTGACAGAGGCTGTTTCGCTGCGGTGCAGGTTGCAGCGTGTTGTGTCTGACAACAACGCAAATGGAGGAGCCACAACAAAATGCCACAAATGGCAGGGCGACGACTGTGACAACTAGTCACACCACGATGAGTGCCTCAGGAGCAGTAGGGCCACTCCACTTATCTATTTCTTCCAACTCGCAGAGGATCGTCGATCCCATGATTGAGCATAGAAAATCATTATCCCACTCTGTTACGATCCGTGGCATGAGTTAGCACGGAAGGGGGCTCCTGTTGCATAAGATCGTGTGCAATTACACGATCTAGATCGTGATCTTAACAACCATGGTTATCATAAAACAATGAAAAATGAGTATTGAATCCTAAAATTCCTAATCAGGGATTTCAGAAATCATGCTAGAATGATCTAGTCTAGCTTGAGTCTGAGCAAAAGTAGAGTGGAAAAGAGAGCCAAGGAACAGACCTTTCGGGCAGCAAGCTTGTACTTTTTGGCCTCAAGATTTGCCAATCCTGCAGCACATCGTAGCCTTGAAATTGATACCGAGTCAAGGGACTCCGGTGCCTGTTCTGCCTTACTAACATAGCTCGTAACGTGAGGAAATTGACCCATCTCAATGCTGACCAGAATCGCACTCATACACATATGAATGATGTGCTTTGATGTTGTGCAATAATCCCGTGTACGGACATAACTTTTAAAAGCATCCCCCAATTGACCATGAGAATAGTAAAAGTCACCAAAATCATTGTATCCCATTCTAATGCTTTCTTTAATCAAGTTTGTCTACAAAAAAAAACAGCGAGATAAGGGAATTGACAGGATAAGGAAGCAATGGCAATTTAGGAAAAAGCAGGTCTTATCAAAATATCATACAAGAGAAAGCCATCCCAATAAACAAAAATAAATCACACAACCTATCCATTAATCTTCATATTTTTATTCTTTTTTTTTTTTTAGGGGAGGAATCCACCTAGCTTTTTTACAATGTCAAATATGGGAAACAACACATTCATGTGACAACATAAGGTAGAGCTCCACACCACAGGGAGACTACTTCGGACTCTACATCAAATGGAAATGACATGCCAATTAATTGTATGTTTGGAAAACAATTGGTTTCAATGTAATGTACATTATATTCAATGAGACACTAGTATTGCTTCTCTGTTTTCAGTCTCAGAATGCACAAACATATGTTTCTAGTGATTCAAATGGTAATCCAAACACACAATTAATCTTACATATCTGATACATTTCAACCAAGTCCTAACACAACACAAGATGCTGCCGAGTTTCCAGTCTAATAGAACAGCACACAACAACCATCTACCCCAGAACATGGTAAACTAAAGATGACTATCTGCAGAACTCTCTGCATAAAAAAAAAAAACACCAACTCTTTATCTCTCATATACAAGCACCACAGAGTATAAAAACCAAAGGTGAAAGCAATACATACTAATCATCAGACAAAAGCTACATACACATTCGGCACATCCCAAAAGGTTGCTGAGTGTATACAAAACACAATAGTTGGCAGCAGAAGCGTCAATAGAAACAAATGTTACAGTCAATCAACAAATTTCATCCAACAGCCAAAAAAAAAAGTTTGAAACAAACAAGGTTCAATCCACCACAAACATAAAAAAAAATTGACTCTTCAGTTTTCAATAAGGTTTTAAAAAACGGTCTCGGACAATAATTTTGGGAGTAACATCAAGGTTTCTGGAGTAACAGCGACCGCAATTGTGGCCACATCTGTCCGTAATTTCCCGCAATATCAAGGATCACGACCAAACCAACACCACAATTTAAAACTTTAAATCTTCACAAACACTACCTATCGACAATGACACGTGCGTTTAAAGCATCCTAAAATCAAAATCTAACAGCACGTTTAATAACACCTAAATTCCAAAACACATTAACCTATTTTCGAGTAATCTAAGAAAAATGCGATTATTCTTCAAAAACAAGCCAAACCAAGCAAAGACTCTAGGGCAAAAACAAGAACCGAAGAATTATCAAATTTAAAGCAAAAAATAATCAAAACGAACCCTATACGCATTTAGCTCGTTCTCGAGCTTCTCCTTCTTCTGCTCCGCTCTCCGATCCACGGCATCGCACCACGCCGAGTCCATGCCGTAGTTCGGTCCCAACCTTCCGTCGATCTTCTGCACGACTTCCCTAAACAGTTGCGTGTTCTCGCCCTTCTTAATTTCGTCGTAGGCCATGCGCAGCGCCTCGAGCTGCGTCGTCGCGTTGCTCATCTTGTCGGCGATGAATAGGAGCCGCATGATCTTCGTGCGCCCCGAATACAGCGCCGCGTACGCCTCGACGTCGAGCTGGTCGCCGCTCATGATCGCGCGCCGGCTCCGCTTCTCACCGTCGTCGCCGTTGGCGTAGATTTCGTCGATCATCGGACCCGCGGTCTCGTCGTCGCCGTCCATGAGGAAGAGGGTTAGGGTTAGGGTTTTCGGCGCGAGGGGTTTGTTTCGGTGCGGTGGGGTTCAGTGCGTAAGGTGCCTCGCGCAGGGGTGGTTTTAGCGTCACTGTATGCACGGAGATCGCTAAGTAACGCTTCTGTGCTCTTGCTCTACTTACTGCCAAGATAACGGAACGGGGTCGTTTCGTGCATTTCGGTGACGAATCTGAATAACTACGTGTTTTGATTAAATTGCACAACAGTATGTCATGCCTGATGTAAAAAGATTTATATAGAATTATTTTAATAATTGATGACAAACATTTTATTCTGTTTAATATGTTATTTAAATAATATTTATTTTATTTAAATATTGTGAAAACTTATAATTAAATTTTCTTTTCTTCATACGAGACAATCATAATTTTTTTAATATAAGAAAAAACCATATAAATATTCAATGTCTAACCTAATATTAATATAAACACTTCTTAAGTAGAAGTCTACATTTAATATCTATAATTATAATGTATGAAATTTCTTAAATTATCTATTTTTTATTCTTTTAGGGAATTTAAGTTATTTATTTTGAATTTTAATTCAATTTGTCTGAAAGAAAATAAATTTTGAAATATTAAAATAAAAGATGTTATATGTTCTTATTTTTTAAATGTAATTAATATTTTATTATTTTTCATATTTTGATGTTTTTATTTTTTTGATAATAGAGAAGAAGAAAAATGAAATTCTAAACAAATAAATCAAAATAACAAAACCATCCAAAATGCACAAAAATATAACAAATAAAAACATTAAAAAAAGTTCATATTGTACAACAAACTTACATATAAATAGGTTCATAAACAAATATAATTAAGAATTTTTAGATACTTTTCATTCAATCACTCGTCGAATCAATCATTATCTATTTTTAAGGGTTTTATGAGTCTTAAACAAAATAAAATACGTGAAAGCTCACATTTTTTCAGAATTTATGGAGTTTTTCTTTATCTTTTCTTTTTTTATTTATGTTTTTATCTTCTTATCTAAATTCTCTTTTATTAGTATTGGGTGAATTCCAATATAATTTAAGAATCTCTAATTTGGATTATTAATAAATTTTGATTTTTTTTATTTTTGTGTTTTTATTCTATGAGCTTAACAAACTTAAAACTTGATTAACTTTAAAATGATCTTTTATTTATTTAGTAAATGAAAATCTTCGAGACAAGGTGAATACCAAATTGAATTGATACCATGTTAGAATTTCTAGATGAAACTGATCTAAACTTAATCTAGATTTTTGTCTCATTTGAATTACTCATTTTTCATGTGCTATTATTTTTCTTGTTTCTTAAAAGAAAATCCAAAATTAAATATTTATTAATTTCTTTATAATTTTAATTATTTTCAGTCAAATAATCCAAACCCAAATATTTTCTCTAAAATTCCAATTAAAATTGCCTTTGTAAATAATGAATCACCCTTTGATCTTTAGAAAAATACTCAAATTTAATTTGTTTTAATTATTACTTGTCATGGTATGATACACCCATCCATGTGCCGTTAATGTATAATACAGATAGAGATTAAGTTATTTATGAAATAAATCTTAATAACGTTACTTTTTTAATAAAATTGTTGAACTATTTGATATTAATAATTATGCATCTCAGCTTTTAAATAAACCGAATATTTATAACTATGTAATTTTGTAGTTAATATTTATAATTTAAAAAATATTCTCCAAACTAAATTTATTTAATAAAATATTAAATATTCAAAATTATATATAAAATGATGAATGAAAATATTCCAATAATAACTTTAAAAGAGTTATTTATCATCATCACCTTTTATTTTTTTACAATTTAATGGATATAAATGTATTGCTTGTTAGAACCACTAGAATTCAAAAAAATTAAATGTAAGTATGGGAAATAACTCTACCATAGTTACTCCACTTCTCATATATATATATATATATATATTTCACCTTCATTGTTTAGTCATTATATATATGTGTATGCGTGTGAATGATCAAATTATACAAGTGTAACTCTAAAAAAATTACATTCATCCTCACTCATCTAAGATATTTTAATCTAACAACTCTAATAACACTTAAGTGAGTTATGTGCCTCTTGGTCTATATTTTCCACTTTCATTGTTTAGTCATTACCCTCCCTTTGTTGTACTTCTTCCTTTTACTATGTTGGCGCTTATAAAAAATAGTCTTATATATATATATATATAGCTAAATTATTTTCATATTTTGTATATTCCATAAAAAGTTGAAAGTGCATCAAAGGTTCAACAATTACTTTGTTTTTATTCATAAGACAGTGGGATTAATTTCCTTATATCTTACCTATGTGAATACTTAAGATTCAAGAGCAATCCTAGGAAACTTTTACCTTTGAATACTATTGTGTATCCCCTAAAACGAAATGAAAAAAGAATTAGATGTGTAGACTTTCTCTGAATAATACATTAGTTTCATACAATAATGAGGAGAAAAAACTTGGACCATGCAATAATGAGGTGTTTCATACATTCCTTTCATGTGGTGATAAGACAACAAAAAACATTAACTCTTCTCTAAACACAGTGTTCAAATTGTGATTATAGTCATCGATGTTATGCACTTCAAATGACATAGTCATTGTGGTAGCCATTAGTGTGACTACAATCGCCATTCGGGACATTTTTACTTCCGTTGAATTATTCAATTATCCCATGTGCCTGTTATCACCTCCTCTGAATTTGGATATGGCCATGGCCAAATTCGTATCCTGCATTGTGCAATCACCACGTACTTGTCAACTGCCACAATGGTCCTCTTTATCGGATTTTTAAGATCTATGATTTGGTTCACAAAGAGAAGGTTGGTGGAGAAGACAAAGAAGAGGATCGGGAAGAAACATGGGAGAAGAGGAAACCAACTAATGAGGCAACACATAACATAGAGGAGAAGCTGAATTATGGTTGACAAAAACTTGTCAAATGTTCTCTTATTTAATGACACTTATACCCCTTTTAGTTTTTAAACAAACACCTACCTCATTTGTATTTTTAATAAAGTGAACCCACCTTTCTTATATTTTTAACAAATAGACACTCACACATTTACTTTGTTTAATAAAATAACACATACAGTTTTTTTTTAATACTATAGAGGGGGAAAACGTTTTTTTTTTAAATCTAGAGAATGTGTGAGTGTCATTTAAGAATAACTTAAGAGAGGTAAGTGCAATACACCTACTTTATTTTAATAAAATGACACATACACTTATTTGTTAATACTGTAATGAGGAGAAGCGTTTTGTTTTTTTTTTTAACTATAAAAGGTGGAAATAACATTTAAGAATACCTAAGGAGAAATAAGTATAATTAACTCTAAATTATAATAGAATGTACAAGCGAAGATTAATGTAACTATAAAAGAGTTGTAATTGTGTAATTTGATTTCTTCCATTTTTCTCTCACACATACCCTTTATTTAATAAAATGACGCATATTCATTTTTTAATACTGTATGGGAGATGAATGTGTTTTTTTTTTATTATAGGTGTGAGTGTCATTTAAGAAGATTTCAAGGAAATTAAGTACAATTTCTCTTGAATTTCAATAGATTGGACGAGTGAAGATGAATATAACTCTAAATGTTACAATGGTATAATTTAAACAAAAACACATAGGCCATATCTAGTGATATGACTTTTATGAGAATGAAAATAGTACATTTAACTCATACAAATATGCATGGATGATCAAATTTTAAAGTTATGTGACAACTTAAAAAGTCATGTAATGTTAAAAAAAAAAAAACTCACATGATTTATGTTCTAATTTTGTTTGTTAATAATGAGATCTAATAACCTAAATTTACTCATCTACGCATAAAATAATATTCTCATTAGATATGATATCCTTCTTTATATTTATATACAACTTTGAAAAAAGACATCAATGCTAGCTTTTTTTATATATATATTTCATGATTTTTTTATCTATTTTATTTTAGTATTTATATATACTATTTAATAAGACAATTTTTATTGTAAGGTAAAATTCAGAACTAAATATAAAAACGGCTGACAATTTGATATTTATTTATAACAATAAAGCTTTAAAAAAATCAACCTGCTTACCACATAAAGAAAGACTCCATAATTTTACTTACAACCCATAAACATGTGTTATTTTTTATCTATACAATACCAATAAGTTTAAATGCAAACACAAATGGGTTATTGTAGTAGGGTAGTACTTGTCTAGCATACAACAAACAACAATGGGCGGAAAAAAAATGTTTCTAAAAATAAAATAAAATTGTATATATAAAAAGATTATTTTAGGACATTATATTTACCCAGTTTAATAAAAAAATTGATTTATGATATGCACTCTAAATTTATGATTCTGCATAACAATAATAGAAAAACTTATTATAGATAAAATAAATATTTTTTTATTTGACATATAAAATGATAGTTTTAGTAAATTACATCTCATATAAAAAATTAGTAAATAAAAATTTGTTTTTGTTAAAATAAAAAATAAGTGTTTCATAAGAAATAAAAATTGTTTTTGTTAAATTTATAATACAATATTTTCATTTAAAATTTATTTATTTTTACTCATATATATTACATCAAAATTATAGATATAAATACAAAATTAAATTAAATACAAGAAATAAGAAAATAAAGTAATATACTCTAAATATATTAAATTTATTAGATTGATTAAATATATATAGTAAATATTAGCAATTAAATTTTATTAATATATTCCATTTTTATATATACCACTTGTATCTTTTGCTGGAAAAACCTTGTATTAGTTTATTTACACTCTCAGTAGTATTCCATTAATTTACTATTCCATTAAATATACAACAATTAATGCATACTAAAAAATCATATTCTTTTTGTTTATATTATTATTTTAAAAATTAAAATTCATAAATGTAATAAAATAATCATAACAATCAATAAATGAATGCATAAATTCAGTTAGTCAATAATAAAACCATTAAAACCTATTATCCTTCCTCCAATATGCAGTAATAAAAAAATAGAAAAATATTTTATGAAGTGTCCATTAAAAACCCATTCCTTATTAAATATCTCATTAATTAATATAATAAATTAAATAAATGAAAAATGAACTAACTAAACAAATCATGAAGTGTTCCTAGTTTGGGAAGAAAAAATACATCAAAACTTCTTTTCTTTGTTGTATGAATTTTTTTTACTTATTAAATGTCCCATTAATTAAAAATTTATTATATAAATAAATAAAATAACTAAAAAATAAATATCTAAAGTGTCCCTAATTTAAGCATGAAAAAATTTGTCAAAACTTATTTTTATTATATAAAAGATGAAAGATACGCGCGGTGAAATGTGTTAAATATTAATTTTATTATTAAAAATTAAATATATAATTTTCTCTGACTCTCATAATTGGTTTAGGTTAATATAAATTTATATATTGTGAAATTTAAAAATGTTACTTAATGGTTGTAAATATTTTATTCAGTGTCAAATTTTTTAATACACAACTATCAAGATGAAATGTTTATTGAAAAAATAGTAATGTTTTTTTTTTAATCAGAAGTATTTATCAGTCAAAATTTATAACCTAAATTTTCTAAAAATTTATTTAAGAGACCAATTTGTATGCTTTTCATACTCAGATCGAATATTTAATTACATGCTCAAGAAACGTAATTATTTATGAATCATATTATGTTTAATACAAAGAGTGTTAATAATTTTTCTCTATCATTGTTCTAATATATTATTAAAAAGTAAGTTATATAGGACAATTTAAAACTCAAAATAATTTTATATTATTATCCGATTACAAATCATTATGGACGATAATAAATATATTAAAAGTCATTCTAATCATGTAAAATATTTTTATATATTCTTTTAATTACAAATTATTATATATTGATTTTCATAATAACAATCTTATAAATTATATTAACAAAGATTTCTAATTTATTGACAATATAAAACTATTTTACACGAATAATACATAACTATTAAATTCTAATATTGATATTTAAATTATAAAATCAATATGTTTCATACTTATATATTAATTTTTTCATAAAATTACCTTAATAATTAAATTAATTATGTTTCATACTTATATATTAATTTTTTCATAAAATTACCTTAATAATTAAATTAAACAAATAATTAATTTTAGAAAAGTTGACTAATTTTAAGTATAGATGAACATAAATTTTGTTAATATAAAATATTAATTACACTTTCTTTTCACTTGATGAGTAGCAAACAAGATTATAGATAACAAAACTTTTAAAGATAAACAAAATTCAAACTTAAAATTGATGATTAAACTTAAACAATTGTATACCAATTGATTTATGTAAAAAATACATTTTTGTAATAAAATATTTCCATGTTCAGATGCTTAAATTTAATTTTAAAAGCTAAGGTTAACAAAATAGATATTTATCGCATAAAAATACATTAATATTTAAACTGTATAAATAATATTTTCACCAATAATTAATTTATAAAAATAAATATTCACATAAAATACAAAAAAGAAATTATATTAATATCTAAATTATAGTATAAATATTGACATTATTATGAATGAAAATGTTACATATAAATATTATTGATACCCATAACATAAAGGCACATATTTATATACACTTGGAGTACTAGAAGCTAGCTTTGAAAAGAATGCAAAGTGCTATAAAGATGGCGCGCATTACATAATCACAAGCATAACAACAAAAAGTAACAACACTATATACACTTCACAGCACAAAGTTATTACTAGCTTTTGGGTTTCTTTTCTTCTCCCAGAGATGGAGCAAACAATGGAGATGTCGGACACCGTTGCGGTCTTCATGCGCGTCACCGGAGCAACGGAGTTCCATGCCATCCAGGCATTACAGGTCCATCTCACATTCACTATCTTCATTTTTTCTCTTTCACATTTTTAATTCTTTCTTTTTTCTCGTTTTGTTTGTTTAGTTCAACTAATGTGATTCCGTTTCTGCTACCAGAAGCGATGCAACAATTATTAGTTACGGAACTTAGTTAATAAACATTATTGAGATAAATGCAAGATTGCAGTTACATTACTATAATTTGATTTTTTTCTTTTTAGTTTATCTTTTTTTTTCTTTTTAATTTGATCTTTGATTTTCTTGTACTATTTTCTTTAATTTTTTTTTTTAATAATCTTTGTGAGAAATTAATTAGTTAGTCATCATTCCTAAAATGCAGTGCATTTTAAAGAATAAAATAGCAAAGTGTTAAGTAATTGTGAATGTGGAAATCTTCTAGCAGTATGGAGAAAAGGCAAATTTCCAAGGTGGAAATCTTGCCGTACTTTCTTTAGGAGGTGTGAATTTATCAAGTAATAATTTTTAAGAATAAAATAGCAAGCCTTTATATTTTCTGACTTTTATTTTTGAACTGGTCTGCAGCAATTTGGAGGCGATGTAGATAAAGCTATTGATGCCTATTTTCTTGGAGAGGATAGGTTCATGTATGACAATGTGGTTAATAGAGTTGCTTTTATTTTCTTTCCTCTTAATGCCTTCCTTGGAAAATGAATTCTTTAATGATATTACTGATCATGTTCTAAGAAGCTGAGTTTTCTTTGATTTATTGTATTTAATCAGAGTTTGTATGATTCTCGTGACTAGATTATCAGGTCGAAGGCAAAATCATGCTGCTGTCCGGCAATATAATAACTCTGCTGGAATTGTAACTTTTGTAAATGCTGCTAGAAGGCTTCAACCTTCACTACTACTTCACCCAAATTATAGGGAAGAACATGGATATCTATATAATATGAATGGAGCAACATCTACGATTCATCCATCACCTCTTGTTTGCCATCCGGTGCAGGTGAGGGAAGTTCCTGCAAGGATCAATAGTGCATTAGAGCCGCATTATCAATCAGGATTGAGCACTACAGGTGCAGATACAACTGCAAATTTATCATCTTATGGTTTAGGAATTCATGGGACAAACGAATATCCTTTAGCTCAGTCAAAGGCCTCACATGTTTCTGATGATGAAATAGAGGAAGCAATGCTTCAAACAGCGATAGAGGCCTCAATAATGGAGAGGAGAGAAGGTTTTTTACGGGAGCAATTTGTTGTTGTTAAGGTATACTCAGCTTCAAGCTTACTGTATTGTTTTTACTTCTATTTCTATATGCTTTCTAAAGTTCCCCCCTGCTTTCAATAAAAACATGATTTCAGGGTTCATTTGATGATGGACTTCGTCAACAAGAAGATGCTGATTTGGCTCGTGCAATTTCATTGTCCTTAGAGGTTTTTGAATACTCATTTTATTTGTACAATTCTATGTCTGTCTACTTCTATGTCCCAATTATTAACTGACACTCGGTTTCTGAAACAAGTTTAGATTCTTGCCTGTGATGGCTGCGTGATCAAGGTTTATGACATGATATATCGTTTGTCATAATTTTGTGCAGGATGACTATCCAGTGTCACCCCGAGCTGAGAAACAAAAGGAATTAAATTCTCTCAATAAAGCTGAAAGTCATTCCTCAAAGGAAGAAGAGTCATGCAAAAAGATGCTTGAAAATAAGGTAATACATTTCCTGAGTTTGTGAGTAGTTGACTTTGTTCCTGCTGTTAGTTGTGATGTGAATATGAAGTGTAACCCTAATTTTTTGGATCATCTATGGACAATCAATATTACAAGTTAATTAGAGGTTGCATGACTTTAACTCCTGATCTTGTCTATCCATGTAAGATTGACTGGTCCAAAATTAGCTCCTTTCTCCACTCACAAAGAAGTAGCGCTGAAACAAGTAGTTTAGATTCTTGCCTGTGATGGCTGCATGATCAAGATTTAAGACAAGATACATCGTTTGTCATAATTTTGTGCAGGATGCTGACTTTCCGGTGTCACCACAAGCTGATAAACAAAAGGAATTGAATTCTCTCAATATAGCTGAAAGCCATTCCTCAAAGGAAGAAGAGTCATGCAAAAAGGTTCTTGAAAATAAGGTAATACATTTCCTGGGTGAGTAGTTGACTTTATTCCTGCTGCTAGTTGTGATATGAATATGAAGCGTAACCCTAAACTTTTGGATCATCCATGGACAGTCAATATTACACGTTAATTAAAGGTTGCATGACTTTAACTCCTGATCTTGTCTATCCATGTAAGATTGAATGGTCAATAACTCAAAATTAGCTCCTTTCTTCACTCACAAAAAAGTAGTGCTGAAACAAGTTTAGATTATTGATTGTGATGGCTGCGTGATCAAGGTTTATGACAAGATACATCGTTTGTCATAATTTTGTGCAGGATGCTGACTGTCCAGTGTCACCACGAGCTGATAGAAAAAGGGAATTGAATTCTCTCAATAAAGCTGAAAGCCATTCCTCAAAGGAAGAAGAGTCATGCAAAAAGATGCTTGATAATAAGGTAATACATTTGCTGAGTTTGTGACTTCTTGACTTTCTTCCTGATATGAATATGACTTTGTTCCTGCTGTTAGTTGTGATATGAATATGAAGCGGATCCCTAAACTTTTGGAACATCTATGGGCGGGTCAATATTACAAGTTAATTAAAGGTTGCATGGCTTTAACTCCTGATCTTGTCTATCCATGTAAGATTGAATGGTCGATAACTCAAAATTAACTCTTTTCTCCACTCAAAAAAGTAGTGCTTGTATGTGTTTGGGTGCATAGGTAGCTCTTCTAAGTTTAATTGGTTTTCCTCTATTCATAAATGGTGGTTATTCTTAAATATATGATCATTATAAACTATATCAATACAAATCCATTATTAGGTTGTGACTAGAGGTAAGCACTCTGTCTGATGTTTAATGTTCTAAAATTTTAAGCTAACATATAATTGAGGTTTATGTTTTGTTGTGTCGACTTATAAAACATGTTGAAGTAACTCAATTAAGCACTGTTCCTCAGGCTTACTTTTGTACAACTGTTTGTGCATCATCCCATACATAGCAATTTGGGTCTTCCTAAGGTGGGTTGGTTATGTAGAGGGCTATAGGTAGAGGTCTTATTTTTTTTATCTCCAATGTATTGAAAGTAAAACTTGTAATCTAAGATAGATATGCTGTTTTCTTGTTAAATATAGATGATTAAGTTGGCAGTGATGATCTCCAACTCTCATCTTGAACGACTAAAATCCTTTATGAAATTCATAGTTTTCAATAGTGGCAATTCATGGCACTATAGCAATAATGTTGCCTCCCTGTGGTGCACATTGCATTGTGTCACATTTTGATGGAATAGCCATCACAACCAAAAATTGCGGCAAATTGTGGCTGCTACTTCTATCTAGGGCTAAAAGCACCACTTTGTCCTTCTTGTCATGTCTCATCTTGTTTATTTGGGCAACACTTTTTCCTATTACCTCCCAGCAGCCAAAGTCTTCTAAGGTCAAAGGCATCCTTTTCTTGGATGCCTTAGCACTTTCCAGTTAATCCCATCCTTTTTTTCACAAGATGAGTCTCTGTTGTCAGATCATTGATTTTGCCTCTGTTTTGCACAGCTTCTCCTTCATCTAGCTCTTGTCTATCTGTTTCACTAGTTTTTATTTTAATAAATACCTTGATGGGCCAGGGCACTATTTTTCTTTATGCTTAGGCAATTGTGTATTTGTTAGATCTTGGATGATATAGATTTTTATTTTCTATTTGCTCAGTTTCAGCAAGTTCCCAGCCAATGTTGTTCTATTTCCAGTCCTGTGGTCCCTTCCGTGCTTCAATTTTGCTTTGGTTATTGACTTGTTGGTTATGCCTTAGACAGATATTGATTGTGTGTCTAAATTATGGCTTTTGATTATTAATGGCACATAAGTCTAATTTTGGGTATTTTTTTGTTTTTGACCATTTTTTTTTAGTTTAAATTATTTGTCTTGTATTCATAATCTTTGGTAGAGCGGCTATCCTGCTACAGCAGTCATTCTTGGGGGATGGCCTATGACATCAATGTTTTTTTGCAATTAACGTCTTGTTCAAGCTATTGCTAAGTTCAAAACTACAATAGGATTCTTTCTTTGCCACTCTTCTGGGATTGAGGATTGAACATTTTTTACTTCGTTGTGGAGATAAGCAAATGATCATATTAAGGGAGTGGAGCTCATTGATATCTGTTCTTGAAAGCTTTATTATATTGATTATTGATTCTGTTTCTTTTCTGCATTTATGATGTTTGCTATGAAGCATAGAACACTTCAAGAAAATATGTCTTTCAGACACATAATGAACATGCATTAGACATGTGAGATGTGAACTGACACTTGGTGTTAAAGAGGGTGCGACAATTCAAGTTCTCATGAGGCGTTTTAATTTTGCCGTACGACAGTGTTTTGCCTTTTGTGTCCTGTGTGTGAGAGTATACGATGACTCTTGTGGCTTCTTTTATTGCTTTGGTAGGAGGATTTCTTGTACTTTGTTTTTAAAAGCACTACTGAATTATGTGTGCCCCGTGATTGCAGGAATTTCAAAAAATGCTTGGGATACTTAGGCGTTGCAAGGAACCAGACTTATATGGAGTAATTACTATTGTTGTTCAAATGCCAGATGGTAGTCGCCTTGAACGTCACTTTGACAAAACTGACAAAGTTCAGGTAAAATTAGCGTTAGAATATGATGAAAACTAAATTCTAGATAATATTCAGCTTAAAGGAATGGAGCTCAGCTCTTTACAGCACAAGGAATTCTCTGACAAAGCAGATAATACAGCCCCAAAACAGAGAAGCAACAAAACGAAAGAAAAACCAGAATAACTCAAGAAGAAAATAGGAACAAACACTACAGGATAGTATACACTACCCAAGCCAACGCCACCTCCACTACAAAAAATGCTCAGATACCCTCCTAAAGTTCCAGTCACCCTCCCCTTTGTTTATTGTTAGACTTATGATTCTCCAATTCTCATCCCCCAATCTCCTCTTGCCGGCTGTCCAATATGTTTCATTAAATTTCCATCCTTGCCCCTTTTCTCTGTTCTTCTCATACACCAACAGGCATTTACTTCCATTAGGCCCATTTTTCTGTTTTTTTCCTTCCCTGTTTGGAGAATTGAGACATTGTTTCCAACAATCAAATTTATTTTTAATACCAGATGAGATCAAATTCCTAATAGGATTCTGCATTTAAATTAACATAGATTATTATTAGCATATCTTTAACAATGCTACCAAAGACTTTTTGTAATATATTTTATTTATTAAATTAGTTTGATGTGAATTGTATTAAAATATTTGAACTCATTTTTTAATGGGATCATCATAAAATCCATTCAATAATCTATGTTTTAAAATACTTTTTCAAAGTTTATTTCGGAATTAACAATGTTCTCTCTCAAGAGCCTAGAGGAAAATAATTTCTCACTTCAGTTTAAGTCATTTACTTTAAAAGATCAAACAAGTCTTTTCTATTTTCCCCTTATTTACTTCATGAATGCCTATTTATGAATAGGTGTTTGTTGAGTAAGTCTATTTTACATTACTGTGAAAGTTGGCATACTTGGCTAACGAATTGTCATTTTGTTACCTTGGTAGCTTCTTTTTGATTTCATAAGGACTGCTGCCATCGCTGGAGATCAGAGGCCTGGAACCTATAGACTTGTGAGTGTCTATTTTCCTATCCACTTGATTTCTGGATTGAACCTTTATGTTATTTACTATGGCATGATTTCTCTCGATGGTGTGTAACTATAGGTGTTGTTTAGTTTCTGTCATTGCTTTTATTACCACAATTTTTTTCATGAAGGTTATCCCAATGCTTGATAAAATATTTTCTGAACAACTTGAGATGAATCTCTCAGTGACTATTGTTTCCTGACGCATGTCATGAGATATGCTGGTTCCAAGTTTATGTCTAATTAATACTTGAGAATGCATTTAACTTGATAATATTTAAAACATGTTAATGTAGCATGATCATATCAGAATGTATTGGTTTTCATATTTTTCACATTACTGTCTATTTTATGTGATCCATTAAATACAATGATTATACATTCTATAACAGCATATCCTAAAATTAATTTTGTGACTGTTATGGCTTTTTACGAAAACTGAGAAAGGTATAGATGATGAAACGCTGTTTTTTTTAACCTTGGGTTTAAGCATGTAATACATTTCTATCGGTTACATGAGTTTTTGTAGTATGAGGACAATTATCTTGATTATTAATTATATTTAGCCAGCATATGATCTCTATATGATTGAAATTTGAAATGATCCACTATAATTGCTCCAATATTTTAACAGGTAAAGTCATACCCGAGTCGTACTTACAGTATTAAGGATTCCTCGTCAACCTTCCTTGAAGTAGGCCTTAGCAACAATATTGAAACATTGTTTCTGGAGTTCATTTAGTTTCACCTATTTTCCTTTAAGTACCTTGGTCTGTACAATGATTTGGACCCAAAATAACTGAGACGGTTGATAAAAAAGAATAAGGAAAAAGTAATCTTTTTGTCTGTACAGATCTCCTCATTACTTGTCAAGGATTATATTTTGAAATGAAAGAATTGGCTATTGGAGAAGCATGCAAATGATCATTTGATACTCATTTTATAATTTCTACGTTAATCATTCATTCAGAGTGATAAGACAATGAAAAAGTTTATTTTGGTGATAAGACATTCATTTTCTAATTTCAATAATTATTCTTCAATTCGAAGAATTTAAAAGTAGTTTTTTGCAAAACAGTTTTTGAAGAGTTGTGTAGCTCCTCTTGGGAACACAGGATCCATTTTTTGGGGAGCTAGTTTAGTCCTTATAGATTGAAGCTTATGTTTATATTTTAAAATTTAAAATTATAAAAACAACATATCAAATTCTTTCTCTTCATTAAAATTTCTTCCCTTTAAATTAAACAAGAAAAGTAGTATCTTCTTTTCCCTCCATTAAAATTCTGAACCAAACAGAATATCAAATTAAAATTCCTTCCTCTCCTTCCCCCTCACATTAAATTCCCTTGTATTTTTTTAACCAAATAAACCCTTAGAAATGCAAAAAGTTTGTCTTAGATTATGGTAGTTTTCGGCTTGAATGAACTCTCCCAGTAGCTTGAAGATCATTCATGATGATTTAGAATCATCCAAACTTGTATACGATAGACTTCTACTGGCTAGAGATTCTTTCTTATAGGACGAAAACAAAGCAGATGAAAAGAATATAATAGAAGAACTTAATATATGGCATTCAAATAAAGTTTGTAGAACAAATGCAAATTATCTTAATATAAAATAAATTTCTATACACAAAATAAATTTTTATACACAGTTCATTTCCATTAAAATTTTAAAACTTATTTGCATTCTTTTGTCGCTCTAGTTTGTTATATAGGCAAATTTGATTTTTTTAGATTTAATGTTCCATACATCTCAAAAAGACAAATTTAAGTCGTATGGTTAATTAACTATCCAATTTTAAACAATATGTAACTTGACAAATTTAGTCAATTGTTTTTTTTAAATTAAATAATTTATGACACAAATATCTGATGTTATAATTATTTATTTTTACAAAATAAATTATTTAATATGAATATTACATAAATTTTCACTCAATTAATAAATATTAAATTATTTAATATTTTTATAATGAATAATTTAACTTGCAAAAAGAACTAAATAATTAGTACCACATCAACTGTTTAGGTAATACTTAAAATAAATTAATTGATTGAATTTTTCATATCATTTTATCCATAAAAAATTAGGCAGTGAGTTAATTGTGAAATTAAAATTATCCATTTTTTAAATGCTAAAATGAAGTAATTAATCTATGAAGACCAAAATTATCCACACACAATGGACCAAAAGTACAATTAAACCAAAATTTGAACATATCACATTTAATTTACCAATTTATGTTTTAGTTATAATAAATTACACTCATCTCTCGAAAGACATATGGGTATTTTATTATCCTATCCTCTTATCTTATAATATATGATTTAGTTTATTTAACATAATAGTAGTAAAATAAATTATACCCCCTCTAATGAGAGATGCAAGTATTGCATTACTCTCTCTTTTTATGTTAAAAATATATAATAAATTACATTTCCCTTCATCGAGAGATGTAAGTAGGACATTGTCATATTTAACTTAACATCATTAATAAAATATTCATTATAAGATTTTAAAATATATTTTAATTAAGATATATACTAAAATATTTTTAATTTATTATTTTAAAATACTATGTTAATTAATACTATCTTAATACTTGTGTTTAATTTTATTTTACTTTTTATATATATATATATATATATATATATATATATATATATATATATATATATATATATATATATATATATATATATATTACTTTTAATTTAGTTAATTTAAAATATGTTTTGTAAAATAATAATAATTAAAAAATAAAGATTTTGAAACATATAATAAAATTTTGCATAATTTATAATAGATATTTAAAATAATAATTAAAGAAATAAATGGACATAAATTGTTATATATATAATAAAATATGTAGAATTGAATAAAACATTTTAACTAAATTTTATGAAATAGTTTTTACAAATAAAAAATAATATATTTTATTAATAAATTAAATATTTTTGTATTTGTTAAGAAAAAAAGGTGTATTTTAATACAATAAGATATAGAAGTGACAAAATGAGTACAACTCAACAGACTAACCCATCGAGTTGTCTGCGTGTGGGTTAAACTAGGTTCTAAAAAAGCTAGCTCGAAATAAATTGGTTCCATTTGACTTGATTTTTTTTAGAATTCTTTAAAAATTTAGGTGTTTTTAAATTAAAAAAAAACTTGGTCTAAATTGGCTCAGTCCGATGACCCATCAAATTAACAAAATTCTAATCCATATGAAAATTAGATCAGGTTCGGCCATCCCGTTTTCCCTCCTTCGCTCGTTAGGTCGGGTTGGGCCTACTCATTTGCCACCTCTAAACGCATAATATTCATATTTTGAGGGGTAGTAGCATAAAAGATAGTTTGATAATAATTTATTTTTAATAGAAGTTAACAAAATTTCAATAGAAAATTTAAAAGAAAGTAAAATGTTATATATTCAAATATGTCATGGGAGGAGAGTATAACTTTCATCATAAGAAAAAATGACAATGTGATATTCATATCTCTCAAAAAAAAAATTATAATCAACTCCAAAATATATCATTTAATCTATTTAACTTAATATTGTTAAAAAAACATTCATTGTAAGCTTTTATAATACATTTTTAATTACAATATATACTAAATATTTTTAATTTACTAAATTATCATCCACTCACACAATAAATTTTTTAAATATATAATTAAATTTAAATTAATATATTGTATTAAAATGATAATTAAAAATAAAAATTATGTGATAAATTTATATTAAAGTAGATTTGAGTTTTCTATTTTGAACTAATTTTAAAAATAATAAAATAATAAATTATTTTATTATATTTTAAAATAAATATTAAGATTTTTTAATAACTATATTATATTTAGTAATAAATTTTTATATAAATAAATTCATTTAATTTTTTTATATTTAATATACATATAAGGTGTGTTTAATAAAATTAGTTAATAAACTAGTTGATTGAATTGAAAGTATTTAATAAAATTAATCAATAAGTTAATTGATAAATATAAAATGACATATTTTAATATTTGATTTATAAATTGAAAATAATAATAATAAGAGATTTTAAAAAAATTAATGAAAGTAAAATTGAGAAAAAAAATAATAGCTTATAAGTTAGCTTATTTTCCTAACTAGTTGAAGTAGCTTATGAGAAGTTAGAAGTTACTGTAATAAGCTAGTGTACTAAACACACTTAATTTGTTAAAACTAATTTATAAGTTACTAAAGTGGCATATCAAACATACTCATATTATTATTATATTTATTAAATTCAATAAATATATTATATTTAATAAACATAATAATTAATATTATACAAAAAAAATTATTAAATTGTTTAAATATTTATAAAAACTCTATATTAAAAATATTTATTAAATATTACTTTAATACTTGTATTTAATCTAATTTTACTTATATATTATTTTTAATTTATTATTTTAAAAAACATTTTTGTGAAAAAAATAAGAATTAAAATTAATTTTTTGTAAATATATAATTTGATTTAGCATAATTTATAATTTTGTTTAATATAATAATTTAAAGAATAAATTAGATGACTAATTGTTGTATATATATATATTATAGTAAATTAAATATATTTATTTTTGTTAAATAATAAGAAAGTACATTTTGACGCAACAAATAAGGTGGTGTGATATTTATATGTCCAATAAAGTAATTATGTAAAAGATGTTTTAATAATAATATTTTTAAAGAAAGCTAACAAAATATTAAAAAAAAATTAAAAATAATAAAAGATCATATCATGTTAAAAGAAAAGGTAATTCTTAACGTAAAAGTGAAGTGTGGTTTACTCTCTTAATTACTAACATACAGTACTTAAACCATCATGTTAATTTATATCAATTTATTTTGTGTGAAATAATCCTTTCGTTAACCCAACCACATCGGTTATAATAAGCTCAATTACGACATAAATGATTTAGTACAAATATCTCAACATCAATTTTAATCTACTTTTCTTTTTGTTGAAAATTAATTTTAAGATGCATGTTATTGAATAATAAATTAATAATACTAGCAATAACGATGATTGATTCAAATAATACATATTTAATTTTTTAAAATAAAATGTTAATTTTTATTTAAATACAAATTTTTTTATAAAAAAAGTTAAATATTTTTAAAATAAATCATTATTTAAAATAAATTATAATATATTATATAAAATAAATTTATTAAATATTATTATTATATTAAAAATTATTTATAATTATATAACCATACGTTAATTTGAAAATAAAACTATCGATATGAGGTTTTAAAATATTTTTTTGAATAATATTTACAGAAGAGGTAGTATGTTATATACAATAATAATTATAATATGGAATTATTATTAGTAATAAGTGGAGAGCAGTGCAGAGTGTTAGCACGCGCATTCAACGGCCATAGACAGAGGGTGGGGGCCACGTCACCGAGTTGAATAAAAGTATAAAGGTGGCGCGCATTTCCATAATCATTAGTGAATAGCTTCACTCCACACTTTCTCCCAGAGATCCAGCCAACCATGGTGATGCCCGAGGCCGTCGCCACCTTCATGCGAATCACCGGAGCAACTGAGTTCGTTGCTGTCCAGAAATTAGAGGTCCATCTCATATTCACACACTTTATTTTAACTCTTTCACATTTTTAATTCTTTCTCTCTATTTTTTTTTTTCCTTTCTTTACTTTAACTCCAAATCCGACTTTCCTCACCATTTCTGCTAAAAGAAACTAGTAATGATGCTTAATTACGAAATTTAGTTAATATATAAAATTAAATATAGTTTTAGTTGCTCAAATTTAGAGTGTATTTGTTTTTAGTTTCTCAAGTTTAGTGACGAAAAATAGTTTATTTTAATCTTTCTAAGTGACAGTGACTTTACTTGCGCGGTTAACATAGATTGCATGTTAGCACTATATCAAAATTATGTGTCAATTTTTTTTAATGATTTTTGTGACTACAATGAACATATCAGAAATTTTACCCAAAAATTTAGTTGCTTTCATGTCGCACTCAGCAACCGTCATTTTCTTAAACTGTTTAGGAATCCGTGAAATGAAGTTTTGTTTTGTTGTTGAACTATCTTTTCCTGCTCAATATGCGTGACATACACATGAGTCAGTAGCATGTGCTGACTGAAATCTGTTAGCCACGTGAGGACGATGTCACTAACATGTTTGATTTGAGAGACTAGAAGAAGATATTTCAGAATTACAGAGGGTTCTAAATTGTGGATCACATCACCTTCTGTGCGGTTGCAATATAGCGGTTTTGGAGTTACGCCCTGTTCTGGTTGCAATATTGTGGTTTCGGAGTTACGCCCAATATTGTGGTTGTAGAGCTGCTGTAATGGCAACAACCTGCAATTGCAGTGTAAATTTCAATCACCCAAAATGCTACAATGAATCTGCAACAAAGCCGCAAGATAACCTTAGAACCATTCTATTCCATTTTTTTGTCCAAAAAACCTTCAAACTTCAATCCTCTATTCTAAGCATCAATGTTCAAATGAGTGTGGCTGTGTGGGATGTTAGGGGAGGGTGGATGGTGGCTGCGTGATGTGCCAAGGCAGGGGGAAATGGTAAGGGGGTACGGAGAATGAGGAAAGGTGAGGACTTAGGTCATGGGGAGTAAAAAATTGGGAAAGTTTTGATTGATTTTTATTATTCTAATTTCTGTTTTAGAGGGTACTAAGCCTTTTTATGTGGAAGGAAATTGGCTTTTTGGTGAAGGAGGAGAATTGGAATGTGAAAATTTTAGAGGGGAGATTATTGTTGGGTGGGAATGGAGGAAAAGCTTAGAGAAATTTTAGAAAGGAATTAAATGTTGAGTAAAGATAAAAGAATATTAAAATAATTCAAAACCATAAAATGAATGTAAATCTATACAATCTTATACATAAAAGATATGCCAATACTTAGAAATAGTTATAGAATTCCTTCTTATGTTATGTATAAACATATAATAATTTATGATGCAACAACTGCAATCTGCATTGAAGCAGTTGTAATATTTGCAACCGTTATTGCAATTTAAAATTGTTGGGTTATTTTTGGGTTCCCAATTATGTAGACAAATGTCCAATACTCTTGAGCCCGCTAGATCTCTTATAAGACAAGAAGAGGTGAGAGTGAGGAGACACATAGAAACAAAGAGATTGAGAGAGAGTGGATTTTCACATGCAAAAGAGAGAAGAGAAAGAGAGAGTGAGACATTATACTCGTACAATAGCATGATTTTGTGAGTTCTTCATTTTCTTCTCATTTCTTGCTCTCCATTTGCAAGCTTAGCTTTGTTGCTTGATTGAGTTGGTTGGTTGTATGCACAAATTTGTGCTCTTGATTGAACACTGCTGTATTCTTACTTGATTTCTTTGGTTTGGACTACCCGTGATTTTTACCTCTCACGTTGAAAGGATTTTTCCACGTTAAAAATATTGGTTTATCTTGCGTGATTCTTCCCATTGTTGCTGTCATTCTTATTTGTGATTACTCGTTAGAGATTTTTGTAATTCAGAAGAATTTATATTTGCTGTATTGTTGCATATTGCACGTGTCTAATTACTTTTTTTCCATCAAAAATTATGACAGAGACTAAAAACACCATTTTTTAATTTAAGAGACTAAAAATAAATTTATTATGAACTTGAGGGACAAAATACATATTTAAATCTAATATATGTTATTACAATAAATGCAACTAGAATTGCCTCTTTTTTTATTTGATCTTTGATTTTCTTGTACTACTTTCTTTAAAAAAAAATTTAATAATCGTTGGAGTCAAATTTATCTGGTCATAATTCATGAAATACTGTGCATTTTAATGAATAAAATAGCAAAGTGTTAAGTAATTGTGAAGATTGAAATCTTCTAGCAGCATTGAGAGTTAAGTAATAGCAAGGTTGAGGTCAAAATCTTGCACTACTTTCTTTAATATTTTTTTTAATAATTGTTGGTGTGAATTTAGCTAGTCATAATTTTTAAGAATAAATTAACAAACCTTTATATGTTTTACTTTTTTTAAATGGTCTGCAGGAATATGGAGGCAATCTAAATGAAGCTATTAATGCCCATTTTCTTGAAGGGGATAGGCACATGTATGGCAATGTGGTTCCTAGGGTTGTTTTTATTTTCTTCATCTTAATGCCTTCCTTGGAAATTGAAATCATTAATGATATTACTAAACATGTTCCAGGAAGCTGAGTTTTCTCTGATTTATTTTTGTACTCTCCTTTTATTTTACTTATTATTCAGAGTTATTTCGTTTGACTAGATTGTCAGGTCAAGGGCAAAATCTTGCTGCTTCCCCACAATATAATAACTCTGGTGCAAGTAATCAAAACCTTGGAATTTTGCCCTTCCTCAATGCTGCTAGAAGATTTCGGCCTTCACTATTACTTGACCCAAATTATAGAAGAGAACTTAGAGATCTATATAATGGGAATGTTGCTACTGCATTTACAAGTCGCCCACCACCTCTTACTTCCCATCCGGCGCAGGTGAGGGAAGTTCCTGTAGGGATCAATAGTGCATTCAGGCCTCATTATCAATCAGGATTGAGCACTACAGGTGCAGATGCAACTGGAGATTTATCATCTCATGGTTTAGGAATTCGTGGGACAGATGGTTATTGGAACGAAAACACTTTAGCTCGGTCAAATGCCTCACATGTTTCTGATGCTGAAATAGAAGAGGCAATGCTTCAAGCAGCGATAGAGGCCTCAAAAATGGAGAGGAGAGGAGGTTCTTCACGGGAGCAATTTGATGTTCTTAACGTATACTCATAGCATGCAGATTACCATATTGTTTTTACTTTTATATCTATATGCTTTCTAATGTCCCTCCTGCTTTCAATAAAACATGATTTCAGGATTCGTCTGACGGTGGACTTCCTCAAAGTCATTTTCAACAAGAAGATGTTGATTTGGCTCATGCAATTTCGTTGTCCTTAGAGGTTTTTGAATATTCATTTTATTTGAATTCAATATCTGTCCACTTCTATGTCACAATTATTAACTGACACTCTTGTTAGATTCTTGCCTGTGATGGCTGCGTGATCAAGGTTTATGACATGATACATCATTTTCATAATTTTGTGCAGGATGCTGAAAATCCAGTGTCACCACGAGCTGATAAACAAAAGGAATTGAAATCTCTCAATAAAGTTGATAGTCATTCCTCAAAGGAAGAAGAGTCATGCAAAAAAATGCTTGAAAAAGAGGTAATACATTTGCGGAGTTTGTGATTTGTTGACTTTGTGACTTGTTGACTTTGTTCTCGCAGTTAGTTGTGATATGAATATGACTTTGCTCCTGCTGTTAGTTGTGATATGAACATGAAGCGTAAAGGTTGCATGACTTTAACTCCTGATATATTCCATCCATGTAAGATTGAATGGTCAAGAACTCAAAATTAACTCCTTTCTCCGCTCACAAAAAAATTGTGCTTGTGCTTGTCATGCCCCTACGTATGTGTTTGTGCATGGGTAGTTATTCTATGTTCGCATGGTTTTTCTGTATTCATAAGTGGTAGTTATTCTTAAATCTTAAATATATGTTGATTATAAACTATATAAATCCATTATTAGATTGTGACTAGAGGCAAGTACCCTGTGTCTGATGTTTAATGTTTTAACTTTTGAGATAACTAATAAGTGAGGTTTATGTTTGGTTGTATTGACTTATGAAACATGTTGAAGTAACTTGTTCTTCAGGCCTACTTTTGTACAACTGTTTGTGTATTAGACCTCCCAGGATCAAATTCTTTATATTGTGAATCATCCCATAAATAGCCATTTCGGCCTTCCTAAGGTGGTTGGTTAGGTGGAGGGGTATGGATAGAGTTCTTTTTTTTTTTTTTATCTCCAATGTACTGAAGAAAAAAAAAAAAAACTTGTAATCTAGGACAAATATGCTGTTTTCTTGTAAATATAGATGATTAAGTTGACAGTAATGATTTCCAACTTTCATCTTGAACAACTAAAATCCTTTGTAAAATTCAATCATAGTTTTCAATAGTGGCAATTCATGGCAATGTTGCCTCCCTGTGATGCACATTGCATAGTGTCACATTTTGACAGAACAGCCATCACAACCAAAATTTGCAGAAAATTGTGGCTGCTACTTCTATCTAGCGATAAAAAGCACCATTTTGTCCTTCTTGTCCTGTTGTATCTTGTTTATTTGGGCAACAATTTTCTATTACCTCATAGCAGCCAGTCTTTTAAGGCAAAAGCACCCTTTTCTTGGATGCCCAAGCACTTTCCAGTCATTCACATCCTTTTTTTTTGGCAAGATGAGTCTCTGTTGTCAGGTCATTGCTTCTGTTTTGCACAACTTCTTCGCATAGCCCTTGTCCACCCGTTTCACTCGTTTTTCTTTTAATATTTGGATCCCTTGATGGGCCAGCACACTATTTTTAGGCAATTGTTATTTGTTAGATGATACAGAATTTTATTAGCTGTTTGCTCAATTTCAGCAAGTTCCCAGTCAATGTTGTTCCATTTCCAGTCCTGTTGGCACTTCCGTGCTTCAATTTTCCTTTGGTTATTGACGTGTCGGTTGTGCCTTAAAACAGATTTGATTTTGTCTTGGTTATGACTTTTGATTACCAATGGTGCATATGTCTAATTTTGGGTGTTTTTTTTTTGTTTTTGAACATTTTTTTTAGTTTAAATTATTTGTCTTGTATTCATAACATTTGGTAGAGCTCCTGCTACGGCATTCATTATGGGGACAGCCTATGACATCAATGTTTTTTGCAATTAACATCTGGTTCAAGCTGTAGCTAAGTTCACATTTAATTTTGATTGGACATAATTATGCAAAACTACGATATGATTCTTTCTTTGCTGCTCTTTTTGGATTGAACATGTATGACTTCTTTGTGGAGATAAGCAAATAGTCATATTAAGGGAGTGGAGCTCCTTGATCTCGGTTCTTAAAAGCTTTTTTATATTGATTATTGATTCCATTTTTGCATTTGTGGTGTTTGCTATGAAGCATGTAACACTTAAATAAAGGATGTCTTTCAGACACATATTGGACATGCATTAGACATGTGATGTGTAACTGACACTTGTGTTAAAGAGGGTGCGACAATTCAAATTCTAAAGAGGCATTTTAATTTGGGCCATGACACAGTGTTTGCCTTTTGTTTCCTGTGTGTGGGTACATCACTGTTATGGTTTTTTTATTGCTTTGGTGGGAGGATTTCTTGTACTTCATTTTTAAAACACTACTGAATTGTGTGTGCCCCCTGATTGCAGGAATCAGGGGAAATGCTTGACAAGAAAGAAGTTAGGCTTTGCAAGGAACCACTGTTATATGTTCAAATAATTTCTATTGTTGTTCGAATGCCAGACGGTCGTCGCCTTGAACAACGCTTTGACATAGCTGATAAAGTTCAGGTAAAATTAGCATTAGAATATCATGAAAACTAAATACTGAATAATATTTCGCTTAAAGGATTGGATCTCAGCTCCTTACAGCATACGGAATCCTTTAATAAAGAGAGAATACCGCTCCAAAACAGAGAAACAAGAAGAAAGAAAAACCTGAATAACTAAAGAAGAAAATAGGAAATAACACTACTGGATAGTATAGATTCCCCAAGCCAACACCACCTCCACTACCAAAAATACTCAGATACCCTCCTAATGTTCTAGCCACCCTCCCCTTTGTGATTACCTTCGTCACTACACGTATGATTCTTCAATTGTCTTCCCCTAATCTCCTCTTGCCATCTGTCCATTATATTCAGCATTTCCCTTTCACTTCCAAGTTCCAACGGATTTCTCCACTTCTTCACTCCCATCTTTCATTAAATTTCCATCCTTGCCCCTTTTTCTCTGTTCCCATACACCAACAGGCATTTACTGCCTTTAGGCCCATTTTTCTGATTTTTCCTCTCCTGTTTGGAGAATTGAGACAATGTTTCCTACAATCAAATTCATTTTTAATACCAGATGAGATAAAATTCCTGGTAGGATTCTGCATTTAAATTAACATATATTATTGAATTATTAACATATCTATAACAATGCTACCAAATTTTTTTAATATATTTTAAGTATTAAATTAGTTTGATGTGAGTTTTATTAAAATATTTGAACTCTTTTTTAATGGAATGCACATAAAATCCATTCAAAAATCTATGTCTATGATAGAAACTTGGTATTTTATTAGAAAGAATAGGAAAGAAATTCCCAATTTACAGAAAAAAATACTATAGAACTTCAAGGATCTGCACCTCTTAATGCCCAAAGGCTCTAATCCTCTCAAATGACAAGCTATCCTCTCTTTTCACCTTTCTTTTTATTTATAGACATTATATCTTATTTCTCTAATTATCTCAGTCCAATAAACTAACAAATTTTAACAAATAACTAATTAACAAACTAACTCTAATTACTAATAGATTGACACCTAATAGCTATCTAACAGTCTAATTCCAATTTAAAATACTTTTTCAAAGTTTATTTCAGAATTATCAATGTTCTTTCACAAGAACCTGGAGGAAAATAATCACACTTCAGTTGAAGTCATTTCCTTTAAAAGATCATACATGTCTTTTCTATCTTTCCCTTATTTACTTCATGATTGCATACTTATTAAATAGGTGTGCGAAGCACCAGATAAACATTTTGAGGAGTAATATGTCTATTTTACATTACTTTAAAAGTTGGCATACTTGGCTAACGAATTGTCATTTTGTTACCTTGGTAGGTTCTTTTTGATTTCGTAGACATTGTTGGCTTTGTTGGACAACAGAGGCCTGGAACCTATAGACTTGTGAGTGTCTCTTTCGCTATCCACTTGATTTCTGGATTGAACCTTTATGTTATTTTACTATGGCATGATTTCTGTTAATGGCGTGTAACTGAAGGTATTGTTTTGTTTCTGCCAATGCTTTTATTACCATAATTTTTTCATTAAGGTTATCGAACTTCGGGCGTGATAGAATATGTTATAAACTTATAATCAACTGAAGATGAACCTCTCAGTGACTATTGTTTCCTGACGCATGTCATGAGTTATGGTGGTTCCAAGTTTATGTATAATTAATACTTGGGATTTGGGAATGCATTTAACTAGTATCAGTTGATAATATTTAAAACATGTTAATGTGCCATGATCATATCAGAATATATTGTTTTCATATTTTTCATACTAATGTCTATTTTATGTGATTCATTAAATACATTGATTATACAATCTACTTCTACAGCATATCCTAAAATTAATTCAGTGACTGTTATGGCTTTTTATGAAGACTGACAAAGGCATAGATGATGGCATGTATTTTTTTTTAACCTTGTGTTTGCGTACGTAATACATATCTATCGGTTGCATGATTTTTCGCAGTATAGGGACAATTATCTTGATAATTAGTTATACTTAACCAGCATATGATCCACTAACATTGCTCCAAATATTTTAACAGGTAAAGTCATACCCGCGTCGTGCTTACAGTATTAACGATTGCTCGTCAACCTTATCTGAAGTAGGCCTTAGCAACGATAGTGAAACTTTGTTTCTAGAGTTCATTTAGTTTCACACATTTTCCTTTTAAGTATTATCTTGGTCTGAACAATATATATTTGGATCCCAAAATAACTTTGAGATGGTTGATAAAAAAAAAAAAGAAAAAAGCCATCTTTGGGACCGATGATATTCATTGAAGACAATGCTCTTTGGGACGGTTGATGAGCTCATTTTCTAATTTCTACTTTCATCATTCATTTAGAGCAATTAATTTGAGCTTATATGAGAAAAAATTACAAAGGAAGAATAAAATAAGTTTTTTTTTTTTATAATTTTATAAGTTAATTTATTTAAGTTCTTTTATATTAATTTTTTTAAAAATTAATTTTAATTTATGCATAAGTTGATTTTAGTTTATAGAAAATATTATTTTATTTCTTTATTAGTGTTTAGAGAAGTTTATATGGTAAAGTAGTGAAAATGTTTATTTTTAAGATTTTAGTTTGAGATTCATAGAATAAATTTAGCGGATTTTTTTATTTCTTAACATGATTTATGTAGTGTAGTCTATTTTTGTGAATTAACATGACCCTTACAACCCCGTGAATGGCTCAGGGAAGAGATTATCGGAATAAGAGTTCAGTTGCAGGTGCAGCCAGTGAAATAGGAACAAACAAAAGTTACAGCAGGGAGAGGTTCAATAATTCCCCCATTTTCTTGTCCTCTATTATAATTGTGCTGTTCACCCATTCTGCTAAAAACCAATGTAAAGTCGTGAACTACAAAGTGAATGGAAACAAGTTGGGTAGTTTAAGTTAAAAATCTAACTCAATTCAGTAATACTATTTGTTATTTTAACTGAAAAAGTCAAGAGAGCAAATTTTCTCAAAGAATTTTATAAGATATTTTGTAAAATAATTTTTTATTATTCTTCTTTCCCTATGAATCATATCAACATGAAGCAAACTAATTCATTCAAATAAAGAGAAATTACATTCTCCTCACATCTATCATTGGTTATTATACTGTATTCCTCTTTTAGATTAAAATATATTATTTAATTTATTTTATTTAATATTGTTAAAACAAATTATATTATCTTTTTTCAAGATACGTAAATGTAGAATAAATTACACTTTCTTCCATAGAAATATGCAAGTATTACATTGTCACTCATTAATTATTTTAAAATATATAATTTAATCTATTTAATTTAACATTAATAAAAATATTCATTATAAGATTTTAAAATATTTTTTTAACTAAAATATATACTAAAAATATTTTTAATTTATTAAATTTTCATTCAATCACTCAATAATTTTTTAAATATACAATTTAATTTAAAATAATTATTTATTTTATTAAAATAATAATTAAAAACAAAATTTATGAGATAAGTTATATATATATATATATATATATATATATATATATATATATATATATATATATATATATATATATCATATTAATATACATTTTAATTTTTGTATTTAAAAATATATTTTATAAACTAATTTTTATAAAAGTAATAAAAATTTAATTATATTTTACACATGTAAATATTCAATTTTTAATAATTACATTTTATTTAATAATAGATTTTTAGTATAAATATATTCATTTAAAAATTTGTATGTTTAATATACATATATAGCATTACATTTAAAAATTTTAATAAACATAATATTTAATAATACTATTGAAATTAATTACATATTAAATTTAATAAATAATACTATATATAAAATACTAACATTTAAATATTTATAAAAAATTTATATTAATAAAATCAGCAAATACTACCTTAATATTTGTATTTAATTCATTTTACTTATATATATATATATATATATATATATATATATATATATATATATATATATATATATATATATATATATTTTAATTTAATTATTTTAAAATATTTTTGTGAAAATAATAATAATTAAAAAAACTAAACTAAACCGAATTGTGTGAAGACTGAGCTAAATAGAAAAAACAATTCGCACACGAAACTGAATTACAAATTAGCTCACTCGTATTGTCCTAAGTTGTTTTCTTAAATCCGAATTGAATTTTTCTTGAACCAACTGAAATTAAACATTTTTTCCACTAATTCCTAGAAGAAAAATTAAAAGTACTTTTTTTTATAAAAATAGTTCAATTTTTATAGTTTAATTCAGTTTTCAAACAATTTAATTTAATTCTTTGTAAAAATAATTCACTTAAACTCTTTATAAAAACAGTTTAACTTTTATAGTTTAATTCGATTTTTCAATATTTTAATTTGATTTAGTTTTTTTTCCTCTCCTAATTTTAATCAATCAAAAGAAGAAAATGTAATTTTTAACATAAAAAGAAAAGATACTGTAATATTCGTATCTCAATATAATTTACTCTCAAATAAATTATTAATTTAGTTCCTTAAGAATTATCCTCTTTTCTATAAAATAACAAAATTATATAAGTAATTATTAATAATTGAATATTCATCCGATTGATTCTTAAGTTGGTATATTTTACTAACACTTAGGATCAATTTGATAATTTTTTAATATTTTGAAGACTACTATAATTTCTGATACTTAGGTGAGATAATGAGTTAGAAAAAAAAAATAATGGTATGAAAATGGTAGAATAGAAACAGATTGATAAAAATATGAGTTGTGTAGCCCCTCTCGGGAACATAGGGTCCATTTTGGGAGAGCCAATTTTTAGTCCTTATGGATAAAAGCATTATCAAGTTGGACCCCATTGACAGAAAAGTCATAGTCATGGGAACATGGTCACGTGATGAGGTGAAAACCATTTTACATAACATTGTGCCCGTTTGGATCACTAACTAACATAGCACTAGCAGAATATTCATTTTCAGCTTGAATTGTATTTCACTTTCGATGGTGTTTTACTTTTTTATTACCCACTTTCTTGCCTTCACATATGTCCTCTGTCCTCTCCATTTTCTTGTGTCTGCTAAATATCTCAATTTTAAGGAATTGTCATTTATTAGGATGCATTAAAAGCTGGTATTGGATCGAAAGTCTAATGCCCTTCTGTTCTTGCAGCATGTACCAACATGTGAATGTGATGTGCGTTGGAAAAAAAAAAACTGATCATAATTTATTGATTTAGAGTGAATATTAGCTGAACTTCACTGCACCCACAGGGACCCTGTTATAGCAATTATGTATAAAAGGTTATGTAAATTATGATTTAATTGGCAGCACTATATGGTGTAATTAATGGATTTGAGGTAGGAAATAGGAAGATAGGTGTAATTGGTGCTTGAATTTGGAATGGAATTACTTCTCACAGGCTGGCATTTGATATTTTTAGTCACATTGTTCCATGTGGATTCACAGATAAAAATGTCACGTCTTTGAAAAGGTAGGTGGATTTTGTCCTTACTGCTCAGGAAATAATTCAGGAGCAATTAATTTTTTTATTTGCAAGAATTTCTTGCTATAGTAATCTGATTTGTAAGCAGGATGCTTCATTATTTTCTAATAAAAACAAAACTGAATGAGAGTGTCTGATTTTGCAAGCCAACTATGGTAAGCACAGGAATGCAGAGAGAGCGAGAGGAACAAGTTTATATAATATTTTGATATAAAAACAGGTTATTATACTTTCACATTCAGTTTCTCTTCTACTTTGTTTTTCTCTATTTTTTTTTTATCTCATAGTTTATTATATCAATTAATTTCTCACCTTTTCTCTATCTTATTTTTTCCCTCCGTTTCTCTATTAGTTCCACTCGTTGCACACCTCAAAATTGGGGTGTGAGTTGAACTTTTTCCTATAAACACTTACATACACAAGACTCGATTGGTAATATTAAATAGGTAGTTATTTCATAGTGTGACTGATTGATTTGAGTGTTTGTCAGAAGCAAAGTTACACTGAAAGGCCCTATAATTGCCACATTTTTCTGTTCTCGATTCTTGATGTGGCCAATAACACCCCCACCGACACTGCACATTTTTTGCATATTCAAGGTTACAATTTAGTTGAACATGTCAAAGACAGATAATTTCAAACTGGAGGGAGGGCGTGAACTTGCACACATAATTTTTCTGGTGATAAACGGGGCACTTAAATATATTATGGCATGGACATAAATAGAACCAATATGCTAGAACATTGTGATATTTAATAGCTTTTGAATAAGGGAACATAAGTACTTAAACATTAAAGATGTCAGATACTCAGATATCCATTATATTTAAGGATATAAAGTATAGACACATGTTATGGCAATATGGCCCATAATTTCTTTGAACAAATTTATTTATTGAGACAACCTGGAGAAACATTGAAGTTGGTATGTACCATTACCAGTTGCTGTTCCTATCAATTTACATCCTTTCCCTTTATATTAAAATTTGAACAAAGACTGCCTCATAAGTCATAATTTTACAAACAAATTTCCACTTTGCACCACTCACAAAAATGGGGCTTTGAAAGAATTGATTCCTGAGAAAATAAAATAGAATCCTGAAGCAAATCAAACTAGTGCTAACTTTGTTGGTTTCTCTCTGGTGGTGGGGCTGTCCAATACTCCTTGACTGCAACCAGTATCTTTTGTCTCTCATAAGGTCCCTCTTCATGGTCTGTGATTTTTGTATCCCACTGCATTTCATCTGCTATCATTTTCACCTTCATCAACACATCCACATCATCTCTCAAAATCACACCACCTTGTGGCCGCAAAATTCGGTCCATCTCTAGAAGAATGTCCTCAATATTACATCTGTGGCACATTTATTGATAAATTAGTTAGCTTTCACAATCTTCACTTATATTCACTATTGAGATAAGGTGTTTTTTCTTAGTTTTCAAACTTGACTAGAAAAGCAGCTGATGCTGTCCTTGAACTTAGTTTTGAGCTAACCAAAATACATCACTATCACATAATTATAATTGTTTTTTTTTTATAAATACTCGTGGAAGAAGATAATTAAAAGAAAAAAAAATAAAATTATAAATTAATCAATAAAAAAATTTATATCAATATTTTTGAAATTTTAACTTATGCATAAACTCATTACTATTATTATGACACCGTGAGTTTGATATTGACTAGAAAAGTGTGATTAATTTGAGAAATAAGATTTAGGTTCTCTAATGGGAAATTGCATGTAATTGATTCTTATTATTATATTACCTGTTCTGGTAGAGGCTAAAAACTGAATCACCATGTATGAAGTCATAAGTTCGCGGGTAAGTGGACATGGCTTCGCACCTGAGAGAACACAAAAGTAGTAAGTATTTAATTTTAACTACCATGTGCTGCAAGAAATTTAAATTTTATTTTTAAAATACTGGATTGGAGGATTGCATCTGTAGAACAGTGTTCTATCTACATACAGTAAAGGACAAAAATTGATAGAAATTGAGTTGTGATTAGCACATAAGCAGCCGTTATTTAAACTCCTTTTGTCATAACTCTGCTGTCGGTGGTAACCTATGAAAGACGGATTTTGTCAGGACGCACACAGTTAATGTCCAAAAATATATGATATCAGATCCCCACACAATATGTTTTTGTATTTTTTTTTTTTTTTAATGAAGGATGAATCTTAAAATAAAAAACAATTAAACAAGACTGCAAATCAACTCAACCCATTGAATTATATAAGTTGAAGGGTTGAATCATACAACTTAATTCAATCGATTTTGGTGAGTTGACGCCAAATTCAACATATTCTTAAAAAAAAAAAGTACATTCTACTTCTCAAATTAACTCACTAGCTTTTACAATTATTTGATAATAATAAGCCTCCTAGAAAAAGTGGGAGACATTGTTTTTAAATATTTCATATTATATTTTAATCTAACTTTTCAAGAGTTAAAAAAAAATATTTTTTTAATAATATTAGTGTGTGTAGGTCTATACAAAGGCGTCTACTCAAGTGTATGAACCAAAAATGATAGTTCTCATAATTATACATCCAAGGAGAAGTGTCAATATTCGTCATTGTGACACTCTACATAGAAGATGTGTAGCACTTTACAGGTGTTGAACATATAAAAGTTTTAGGTAATCAACTAGGAACATGCTTAATTTTTTTCTTTAGGAAACTAGGAAGATGCTGATTATCCAATTATGCATTAAAAAAATGCTGCTTTTGACTCATCTATCTATATTGCTATCTTTTAATTAACAAACAAGTAAGCAAAGGAAGAAAGGCATACCAGTTTTGATAGGTTCCAATCAATCCACGTTCATATACAACACCAAGGGTGTTGATTTCAGCCTCAACAGGTACAATGTTCATGACCCACACAGGATCATCAACCAGTGCAGCTGCAAAGCCTCCCAAGTAAGAATTCATATCAAGCAGATTTCTATATCTCCCACGCTCTGCTAGCTGCTGCTCCAGGCTCTTGTAGTATGCCACTCTCTTTTTCCATAACTTGGTATTTTCTGTGAACATCTCACCCGTTATTCCTTCCAAACTTTCACTTCTAATCCTTGGGGGAATTGAAGTTAGTCTCTCAGGCCAATTAGACAATCCCCCACCACTAACTTCTTTGATGTCCTTTACCTCGGGAAGTGGGGTCAAGCATGTATCCAGCTTAGTGTACCTGCATTGTAAAATGTGCATTACAAAAGGATTTAATTTTAATGTATTGTTGGTGTAAAAAATTTTATACCGTATGATATTTAAAGTAATTATACATGACAGCTTGTAATTGAATGTCAGTGTTACTATGTATGAACTTTTTTTTCTTTAAGAAAACATTGGAGGGCAAAAAAAGAATATTATCATCTTCTGAACTGCTCGATCAACAAGATGCAGGAGTGTTGCATTAATGCAGTAAGAAACAAGGAAGAATATGCAACACATGATTAAGTGGCTAGGCAGTACCATAGTATGTACTAAACATATGTTTACTACCTAAAGCTGCCATCTGACCGAGCACATTGTGCTGACTGGTCTCTTTACCATCCAACTAGTTTTGGTATCATTTCTAAACTTTCTTTGACAGCAAGAATAATTTTCCTTTTCTTTTGACAAGAAACACTACAAAAGCTATGCACAAAAGCCAAAACCTATAGCACAAGGAAAGGAGCCAACAGTAAGAGTGAGTGAGTGTTCAATCTTTTCCAAAAATCTCCAATAGAAAGGAGCCAGAACAAGAAGTCGTTTGATTTAAGAAAACGTTATCTTATTTCATTTTCTCTTTAAGAAAACTTCACTTTTAAGTATAAGTAGAAAACAATGAAAACAACTTTGTATTATTACCAACGAATTCATGAGATGTATATCAAAGCTGAAAAATGTTATATTACCATGCTGTGTCAGGATTCTGTGCCTCAGCACAGAAGGGTCTACTGCTACTCTTGAAGATCTTTCGCTTCATTTTACAATGTACATGATTTGTGGGCTTCTGCCATATTGCAAGGTCATCCTTTTGTACCAACTTTTTCCAGCATAGACTCTTTGCCACATCCTCAATTCCATCCTGTTCATCTTTGAGACTGTCACGAGTCCTTTCCCACCCTCTCCAGTGTTTCTGATAGTTTATTGGTGGCCCTGATAGAATCCAATACCCCCCTGGACGTAGCACTCGATCAACTTCAGTCAAGTAAATTCCATCTGCCAAGGCCACAAACAATGCAATGCCAACATGATTTACACAGCCAGAACTACAACTAAACACATTTTTTATTATTAATTAAAATTTATTAAAAATTATAAAATTATAAGTAAAATTAGTTAAGTATATATGATCCTACCAAATTTTATACTTTTAATAAATTTTAAACAATAACAAAGAATGTTGCTAGTAATTTTTTTTTTTACACTATTTAGAGACTAATAATTAATGGATGTACCATATTGGCCCCAAGGAATGAGGCAACGTGAGCAATGAGCCATGTCAAAGGCCCTTGAAGGGTATGGAAGCCTGATTGAGGCGAGAATTCCAATCAAAGCAGGAACACCTCGTTCAAGAGCAAATTGAACCTGGGATATATGAGTATCTCTTGGGGCAAATGACACTGTTAAAATGTCTCGTGATAGAAGATAAGCTCCAAAGCTTGCAACCTGAGTTGTAAATTAATTGCAACTTGTCAAAGGCCAAATAAAAAACGTCATACAAAACAGTGAACTTCTTCTAATTCAAAACATCTAATGTGGTTGTTTTGAGTATCTTTCAATAGATGAATACATGCCATGTTATGCTACTAATACCAGTGCCTGTTGTCGAAAGTTTCTACACCGTTAATTTACTAAAAGTTGTTTTAGATATAATTTTTAAAAAGATGTTATTATGACCATTTATTATTTAATTATAATGTAATTATTCTTATTATTATTATTTTTAGGAAGGTGTATGGGGAGGGAGGGGTGAACTGGTGAAGTGTTGATTAAGTAACTTAGAGATTAGGAAAGGGGAGGTATGATTGAGACGGTTAGGTTGTGATCGGTCAATTTCTTCTTGTGCTTTTCACCTATTTTTCAACAAACAAAACAACGTAAAGACATAAACAGCGAAGCAGATTATGATTGCCACAAAGTGAATTAAAAACAAGTTTGGTAATTTAATATTGCAAGGTCTAGTTGAATCATTGACCCAAAAAAGCTTCATGCTTTCCAAAGAATACGACAAGAGAAAACTAACTTTATATCTCAATAATTATTCTTTACTTCAATTTCAAGGTAAAATAGAAGATTTTTGCAAATACGCTCTTGACTATACTTTTATTCTCCTTTACTCTTTACAGAAAAGGAGAAAAAAATAAATAAAAAAACAAAAGAAAGAGAAAAAGGTAAAAGTTTACGTGACTGACACACGCATAGATTTGGTTGAGTCATTAAAACAGGGTTTGACGCTCAGAGGCCATGCCTAAATTTAATTCAAGGAGCCTCACTGACCTTCACAAAACCTTGATATATTATTCATGACAACCATTTCACCCTTGCTTCATTTCAAACTCATTTTCTCAATACAAAATAAATATCACTATGCAACCAATAAGATCTCTTCAAAACTCTATTTTTTTACTACTAACTACTGCCATCGATGTCACATAATTACTTCATAGCAAATTCCGTCAAATTTCTAGGAAATGACACCTAACTCAACCATAACAATATAAATACGTATTCCCCGAAATGGCGATTATCTCAACGCATACTATTCAAGGAAACAAATACGATTAAAAGAAGTTCGATGTAACCTACGTAGAGTGCATTATTATATTTTCAAATAAAAAATTTTAATTTTAATTTCTTAACTAGTTTCTTGGAAAAAAAATAGGCTATATGTACTCGGCTTTATTTAATTATATACTATTATGTATATATATTTACTATTTTTTTAAATATGTGATCAATAATTTATTATTTACTGGTAATATAAAATTAAAAATACAAGACTATTAAATTCATGTTTTTAAGATATCGGCTAATATTTTTATGAAAAAAATGCAAACAATATTCTTTTTAATAAAATTTTATTTAACAAATTTATCAATAATTAAAAAAATAGTACTCCTCGTGATTTAAGATCTCGTTCAACCCACAATCTTATTTGAATTTAAAAGAAAAAAAAAGTCAAATTACTACTACGAAAATTCACCTTCAAAACAGGAATAGAAAACATCAAAATGGAAAATTCTGGGTTAGTCAGAACTGAGGACCAACCTCGAAGTTTGCCCCAACCAATAGTAATACCATCCATGCATGCACAAAGCTTCAGTAATCTATCAAGTTTCAAAACTACCTATAAAAGGCTAATGCTATAAAGAAAAAAACCAAAATTTTGTACCCGCCAAATTTGTATAGATAATTAGTGAGCACTTATTTTGAAGTGTAGATGGTGAGTAATTTGAGAAGTACTAACATGACAGTATTTAACGCATTATTATTATTATTAATTAAAATGTGTAAAGTAAAGAGGCGAAAACGGAAATAACATGAACTTACCCCACAACCAGTGTCGATGGCGGTTCTGACGGAGCCATCTCTAAGGTTAATAAGCTTCCCAATGTCATCAATGTACTGATCGGCGCCACGTGGAAACATGGTCCCACCACCGGGGAATCTCAACCGTTCTCCCTCGTACCGGACCCAGTTCTGCCCTTTCTTCTCCACGGTCAACTCTTTGTGCGGCGCGTTCGCGAACCACGCCGCATCGCGGCTCGCCGGCCACCGCAGCGGCTGTCGGTACCCGTGCGGTGCCGGAATCCGGCACCGGAACACCTCCTCCGGCGCCGGACAGTGCCTCTCCCGGTACGCGAGCCTGCTCCGGGGGAATCTCAGCGAACGGTTCTGGTCCTCGCAGGGCGTGTACTCGGAGAAGGCGGGGGCGCAGGGAGGGAGGTGGGGGCCACGCGCCTCCGTGGGCGGCGGGTCCGGGAGGAGGTGGTGGGCGGCGAAGTCGAGCTTGGAGAATGATTGGGTGGTGGTGTTGGTGGTGGTGCGTTGGAAACAGAGGGAGGAGGATTCGGTGGCGGCGGCGGCGGCGGCGGAGGGGTAGTGATGCCAGAGGCCGAGGAAGTAGAAGAGGGTGCAGAGGAAGGTGGCGAAGGTGAGGAGGTAGAGGTTGGTGAACATGGTGTTTGGTTTTTTGAACGTGCAATTGTGAAGTTGGGTTAAGAAGTTAGTATTTGCCATGGTTTCTGAGAGAGAGAGAGAGAGAGTGATGGAAGTGTCAGAAGAAGAGTTTGAGTTTGAGTTTGAGTTGAGAGATGAAGTATCACTGGTTGCTAATTATTGGTTAGTCAGTGGGGATAGGTAGAATTTTCGACATCTTGTGTTTGTATTATTTGTATGGTGATTGGTGATTCTAATGCCAAAGCCAAGCCATATATATCTTCTCCTTTTTTTTCGCTCTCTTCTATCATCACTTTTGTCTTTTTCATTTTTAATCAATTAACAAATACTTACTTCAAAATACATAAACAAATATCACCATATTTGTAATTAATTACCTCACTCAATACATAACTCAAATATTATTATTATTTCTTTAAATATCTTTCTATTGTTAATAAAGTCTAAACCATATAATAAATAGTTGAATTTTTTTAGTTATGATATTAAAGATTAAATTTATTATCAGTGTATGAAAAAATTATATTAAAAGAGACAAAAAAAAAACACATTTAATGATTTTTACATCTCCACAAAAATTAGTCTCTTAGCTCCGAGACATCCTCGACAGTAAATAAAAAAAAAAGAGTCTTTCAATTGTTGGAAAATGACGTATAGATATTAATATTATCACGTTGGTTGATTCTGAGGGAGAGAACGAGAAAAAAAAAAGAATGTAAATATGCTACATAATATAATAAAAAAAAAGAGATAAAATAAATATTAAATGTGGTTAATTTTTAGTATATAATTACCCTTAATTGTTTTACACGTATTTTAAGATGCTTATTCACGTTTTTTCTTTTAAGATTTTTGTTGATGAATATTTTGATGATGTACTTCTTAAGTAAAGCATCTAAAAAAATATTAAAGGGGAGTACTTTTAAGATGTATATGTGTATAAAAGAAGATTAAAAAAAAAAAAAACTAGTGAAAGATACTTACGAGGGTTCACTTATTGATTTTGTATATAGAAAATATTTTATTAGAAGAGATAAAATGTATTTTGGTGATTTTTTCTTTAGACTTTAACTACGAGCTATAGATATCCTTTAGGACAAAAAGAATATATAATTATATATAGCGACAATTATTTGGTATTTAAAGAATGGATATGTTAATACCTATTAGAAGTTCTCAATTGCTTGTAAAATAAATAAATATTAAATAACTTTTATGTAATTTTACAAAGTTAGTGAAAGCTTTAATTTTATTTTCAATTACATCGGTATACAAAAAATGGAAGCATTGTGGTAGTTAAAAATAAACGCATTAAAATTCATTTATTCATGCTAAAATAAGATATTCATAGTGCATAAATGTATGTCTGCCATGCCTTTAACTCTTGTCCAATACAAATATGCAAACACACAAACAATACTATAGTTGCTAATCCCACAATGCATATACAGTTATAGAATGATCCTAGATAAATGAAAATATAATACACTAATTGAAAGTTTCAACCCCATTGAAGGACTTCAATCTTTGCTTTTACACTACTAATTTCACAAAGCTCATAATCCAAAATTACTACATCACTGTTTTATTCCTTCACACTTTTATAATAATTCTATTTTAATTTCCATTAATTTTAATAATTATAACCATTTTTAAAATTTAAAGCGCAAAACATTCTCGTGTAACTAAGATTTAACAATACAATTTTGCTACATTAATATTTTAGCTTAATTGTCATCATTCCATCTTTTAAAATAACTTTTGATATAATTTTCTCTCTTCACCTTTATATTTAATAACTCTATTAAATTTCATAACTTTTAATATTAATATTTGTAATTTTCCCAATCTCAAACATTTATATCTTACTCATTTAAATTGAGAATGGAAATCATACCAGCAATGTACTTTTAAATTTTCATAAATTATAATTAAAACAAATATAAAATAAATAAGACACAGAACTATAAGATTAATGATAAATACATATTAACATACACAAGAACATTAGCAATTGAAGAAAAAACATTTAGTTGTCATTAACATTTTTTAAAAACAAGACATTCAAACAACGATTTTTTTTAGCTTAGTTGTCATCAATTTACCTTTTAAGAACAACTTTTGTTATATTTTTGTCCTTAATATTCATTTAATATTTTAATTTTCATTAATTTTATTAATTTTCATAAATTTTAATTCATATTAATTTTCATAACTTTCTCGATATTAATAAATTTATACTATACTAGTTTAAATTGAGAATAAAAACTGTATGCGTAAGATATGTTTAGATTTTCATAAATTGTAGTTAAAATAAATATAAGATACACGACATTTATATATATGAAACTAAAAAAAATATTTACTATTTGCATACTAGTAATGACATTCACAACACAAGATACAAAACTATCAATTAAATATTAGTGACAAATGCATACTAAAAAATACACAAGAAATATCAATGAAAGAAAAACAATTTGTTGTCATAAACAATTTAAAAATAAGGCATTCAAATAAATAATAGAAACAACATAATATATAGTCTAAGAAGAAATTAAAACTATCCAATAACACAAATGTCACAACATCAATATATTGGATGGAGGATTACGTTGAGACAGATTATTTCGTTTTGTCTAATGTACAAAACTTTTACTCTTCTGAATAAATTATATCCAATTCATTCCTTAAATAAAAAACAACTGGGAGGCACTGAATGACTTATTGTCTTAGTTACTGTTATTCAGTGTTATAATTGGTCAACAATTAAGACTACATTAATGTGTATAAAGTTTGACGTTTAATTAGTTCAGGGTATATTTATTTTAAATTTGTTTTTACTACAACAAATTTACCACATTTCATTGATAATCAAATTAACAATACAAATTGGAATTTGATAGGAAATATAGAGACTAGGCATAGATGGAGCCACTTTCTTTGAGGAATGAGCAACTGCATTGACTTAATTACCTCTTAACAAAATCAAGACTAAAACTTTGGTGATTAAGAAACATGACTGTCTGCTATAAGAACACCAACCTCGAACATATCTTCAGTTGGATTGTTTATTTTGTCCACTACTGCCTTACAATCCATCTCAATTGTTAAAAAATAATTTTAATAAAATTAATTTTAAATTATTAAACACAAATAGAACGTGTGCTTAAGTTAATTTTAATCATAAATTTTATATTAAATTTTTTTAGATTCAAAATTAGCTCAAGGATATTTCTATTGTCTGAAACCATGAGAATAATTTTTTAAGAAATAAAATACTAATTAAAGGATAATTATTCATAACTATTACTCTATTGGCATAGCTAAAAAAATACAAATATCAATCATGTACTGAAAGAATCCAAACCGTATTTCACCCTTAAGTGTCCCTACAAGAAAATTTGATTATATAATAGTAAAATAGAGCACAACACAAAGTTCTAATTTTTTTTATCGAGGTAAAACTACCCAAGAATCGATCATAACTACGTTTTGGAAGAAACAAGTTTTAAACATTGTATTCTACATTGACAACCAATAATAATAATAATAAGATTAAGAAGGTTATGTTTGATAAAATAGTTGATAAATTATTGAAAGTTAACAATCTATTTTTAGCTGAAATACTATTAGTTGAAAGTCAAAAACTATTAAATTGTCTTATTAAATTACAAATATCTAATAAAATTAGTTGTTGAATTAGTTAATAGATATAAAATAAAATAAAAAGGTAGGTTTGTATAGTTTTTATTTTATAGATAAAACATATTTCTAGGTAACTATAATTTTTTAAAGTTTTTAATTAATTTTGAATTCTTATTATTTTTTGTTTAGAGATCAAATATTTTATTAAAATAAATAAATGTTGCAATAATAAATGCGAGACTACAAATATCTTTAACCAGAAATAATCATAAAAAATTTCATCTGAACATTTATCTAAAACTTGAATTTGAGACAATTGATTAACCAGAAACAATTCTATGAGTTGTTTTATATATTTAATGATAATATTAAAATATGATAAAAGGAAAATTTAATTAAAGTATTAAGGAAAAAAATGAAAAATAAAACATATAATAACCTATAAGCTAGAGTACTATTTCAAATAGCATATTAAAGAAAATATAGGTTAGTGAAAAAATCATTTATCAAATATTTATATTTTATTCAAATAAACTTGTAAACTAGTTAAATAAAATATATATTAATTGAAATAGTATACCCTAAATCTTATTATGGCATATAACAATTAGAAGAAAAAAAAGAACTTCTAAATTCTTTTCCATTGGCAAGAACATACTTTCTGTTGTGATTTTTTTTTTTAAGCTTGTTTTGACAGGCAATCTCGTAGTAACTTATTACAAATTCACATGAAGTATACAATAAGAAAAATCTATCAGTAATATATACTTGAATTTTTCACTTCCACTATGTACATACGTGTCAAAACTTGATACAGGCTCAAGTCTCAAAATAAAAAGAAACTAAACTAATAATTTATTAGAAAATTTTGACGTGTATATTTCATAAAATAAATATTTATTTCTTTATAAAAGTAAATATTTATTTTGTATAATTAAAATCTATAGTAAATAAATATTTTACATATAAATAAATATTACATAGAATAAATATTCTGTCTTTAAGAATTTAAGATATTTATTTATTATATTTTAATATATATCTAAATATATAAGTTAAAAATATTTTTAAATGTATAAATTATATTTCTATTTATAGTAAATAATTTAAAATTGTGATATAATATTATTTTTAATTATTGACATTTAAAAACTATTCAAATTTATTTTAAATATAATAAATAAAAAATGATAATTTGAGATAATTAATTAAGAGAAAAATTGAACAAAACAATGTATAAAAAAACAATATTAAAATATCTAATTGAGATAGTAAAAAAAAGTAAGAGTTTCATTCTTCAAGTTGGCTAACAATACATTTTTAGTATTAGTTAAAAATTATAAAATTATGAATGAAATTTATTAAATAAAAATGAGATTCATACAAAATTTTATTTTAATAAATTCTAGTTAATAATATATATATATTAAAAAATATGGTAATTGGTATATTAGTAACATTTTTCTTCTAATTTATATTACTAGTACGAAAATAAATTATTATGATATTACATGACTATTTACTCAACTCAGTCCTCTAAATATATGAGACGTGTCATCAATTAATCATGAAAATTGAATTTTAAAAATTTTATACATTAACTTGGTCCCACAATATTAAAAAGTAGAAATCGGTTAATTAAGTTTGACAAAAATTGTCAATTTGGTCAACAACTATATCTTAGTCATTGACCAATACCTTGATTAATTACCTATTAATAACATCATAACATCACCTACACTACTAACAAAATGTTTTTGTAAATAAACGTTTTGGAAATGATAGGGTTAAATATGATAATTTGAATAAACTCATTTTTTTACATAATTATGGGATTAACAATGTTTTAGGTTGTACAGCCAAAAGAAATGCATAAAGAGCATGATTTGACCATAATCAGTGTGGCTATGATCTTCTGGTGGTTTTTAGATGCTCGAGGGGTTGCGTTTGTTCAATTCTTGGCTTCTTTTCTGATAAAAAACAATTTCATAAATAAATAAATAAAATGTCAGTTTAAAAGGGAAAATCACCGACTTGATGTATCCCTTTGCCTCCAAAAAAAAAATGACAGGAGGATGGTTACCCCTTGACTTACCAAAAGAAAAGGAAAAGGCACAAAAAATATTTCTCATGTTTAAATGAGTGATTACAAAATTGATTAGTTAAAAATAATTTTAAAAAGATATGATTTATATTTAAATATTTTTATTCTAAAAATACTTTAACCAAAATTTAATTTGAATCTAAAACTAATTTCTCAACATAATAAAAAAGAAAACTAAATATATAAATATTTATCTACATCATATTAGATAGAAGTTCAACATTATTCTAGATATGCATTATGAAAACCTATCCCAATCAATATCTTGTAATACTTGGTGATCGATAAATAATGTTTATTTTTTAGTGAAATAAAAAATAAAATAACAACAAAGTTAGTTACTGATGAATCCTAAATGGATTACTTTTAATTATATTTACTAACAAAATAAATGTTAGCTTAAAAAGGAAAAGGACGAAGAATATTTCTAGTGTTTAGAAGAATATTTCTCGTATTTAGAAGAACGTTTACAAAATTGATTTTAGTTAAAATTAATTTTAAAATTATATAATTTATATTTAAATATTTTCATTCTAAAAATAAATTAAAAATTTTAATACAAAATCTTTTATGCAATGTAAAAATTACTTCAATTAAAAATTAATTTTAAGTCTAAAATTAATTTCTCATCCTAATCAAACATAAAACTAATATATAAATATTTATCTAAAATGAGATTAATTAGAAATTCAACATTATTATTCAACGTGTGCATCAGCTGTGAAAATCTCTCATAATACTCTGATCGATTAATAATGTTTCTTCTTTTAGCAAAATAAAAAAATATAATATAAATAATAAAATAAGATTCGAACCTAAAATCTTGTTGATACAGCTCAATCTGTTGCGCAAGACCGATTCTAATAGTTACATTTGATCCATTAATAATTTTTCACAACATACCATTTATCTATAGTTTACCCAATAAAAACAAAGCATATTGATATATTTTGCATAATGCTTACTACAAATGAGTTAGGAAGCATTATATTATATTTTCTCTCTGATCTTGAATAAAAAATAATAATTAAAAATCACAGTAGTTATGATATTTAGTTAGAATCATTAATTTTATTTAAAAATAATTTTTAAATCATTTTTATTTGAGTTTGATATAAAAATAAATAAGGGTTGTTAAAAATAAAATTTAATTAAATAGTATATTTTGAAAATAATATTATTAAATAAGATAAAATTTAGTTAAAATTTATTTATATTTAATATTAGCCTACATAATTTTTTTTACACCAGTAGTAATACTCAATTTATCCAAAAATCATGAACTAGTAACTTAGACCGACGAATCTAGTTGGTGATAAATTCATAAGGAAAACTCTTGAGAGCATGAAAGGTTGGGGCCTTCATCCTCTTGACTTTTTATAATTAAAGCTTTTTTAATATTATATATATATATATATATATATATATATATATATATATATATATATATATATATATATATATATATATATATATTACATAATTATTTTTATTAGGAAGTTTGTTTACATAAATAATAACATTTAATTGTTATTTATCTTTTTTATGTATTAACACAATATTCTATTTTTTTTAGTTTTTTATGGTGAAGATTATTGTATTTTTTTATTCTTTTAGATAAAATATTTGATTATTGTTTATTTTATTTTCTAATATTTTTAATAATATGTTATTATTACTATTTTTAAAGTTATAAAATTTGCATTAACAATCAAATAATTTTATTAGCATTTTCAATATATTGATTTGAGAACTAAAAATTACTTATTAAGCTTCTTCTATGGATTAAATTTACTAGCAATTTATAAGGAATTGATCACTTGAATTTTGAGATTTATTAATAAATATTCTATCTTTTTATTACTATTATTCTTAAATTATTTTTATTTTTCTTGTCTTATTTTTAATTTTCTTATTATTATTTATAAAATTTTAGCGTGTTTCTGATCTCGAGTGGATAGTTTATATATGTACGTTGTATAATTTTAAGAAAATAAATATAGTTGTTGACTATTATTATTATAAAAGATAATTTTATGAATATAATAGTTTATTTGAATTCAATAGATTTTTGAAACATAAATAATAAAAAAGCAAGGTTAACATAGATACTAATTTTATTATAAATTAATTTATGAAGATTTTTGGTGAGGTATAAAATTAGTTATCGTCATTTTATAATCAGGAGTCATTAAAAACTGTTTAAAATTGTCTTGTAAGTAAATATATTATTTATGATATGTTTTTAAATTATTTTAGAAAAACTCACAATTAGAAATATTTTCATTTTATAATTGACCTAAAGTACATAAATGATTTGCTTCAAAAGGGATGTTACTGGTGGTAGAGAGACTAGGGATATGAGTATACGAGTGAGGTGGTAAGTGGTTATGAAAGTAATGGAAGTGACCCTACCTACCAAATTATAACTTTTCCATTTGTCTTAGTTTGGGAAGAAAATAATATTCTTGGGGGCAATGAATGGTGTCTAAACTTGGAGACATAATAGATGAACCCTCGGAACGGGTCAACAATCCCCATAAGTTCACATGGGACACCCACGTGAATTTCATTCACACTCATCAAATACAATATCCTAACTTGGCAAGTGGGTCAAATATAGAAAACAAATGAATGGAGAATTTCAATACGAACAATAGAGATGGTCTCCATAATTTTTTGGCTAAATTGTTTTTTATTTCTTCTATTTTTTTTTTTAGTTTGCTCAACTTAATTTCTCTACTATTAAAATGTTCAATTTAATTTTTTAATTATAAAAATATATACAATATGATCCTTTCAAGTTAATTTATACAAGAAATGTGCTATCTTGATCATAACACTTATGTTACACTATGAAGCGTGATTTTTTCTATTATTATATACAATAATTGGATTTCACTTGTGGTTGCATTATATATATTTTAACGGAACTTAATGTGAAAGAGTACATTATATGTATTTTGATAATTAAAATATTATATTGAATATTTTTATAATAGAGAGATATATTGATAAAATTAAAAAAAAAATCCTCGTGCTCAATCCTCTCTCCATCGTACATCAATTTCACATCTTAATCCTGTAATAATATCTTTCAGTATGGAACATAAAAGAAATGAAAATGAAAAATAATAAAAAGAAAAGGAGGCCTCTCCTGATACGTACCAAGTCTTCTTCCAAGCCCCAACACCATCACCTTAGGGCCATTAGCTTTTTAAGGCCTTATAGTCGGGTAATTTTCAAGTTCTCTTCTCCTTACCATTGGATACTGGGCTCAGCCCAGTTTCTAAAACAAATCTGATTTTTTATTGGACTTAACCTAACCACTCCTCGGCACTATAGCCCAAATCATTTATCTCTAAATAATAATTGAAAATTTTAACCAAGCTTAATTTATAGTAATGTTAAAATAATAAAAATAGAAATAGGATTAATCCACTCCCAAAAAATACCTATACAGAAATTTGGTAGTATTGGACAACCTTGTATAGAAGTAGTTGTTAAATACTAATTTATTCACTTAATTGGATGTTAGTAATGATGATTAGATATTAAATGATTTATTTGATTTATTTATTGCGATGTGGTGGTTGTTAATCTATTGCCTATTTTATTTATTTTATGCCGTATAGAATCAATTGTTATGATATAACCTTATTGTTTCACAATGAACTGTCCATTGATTTCAAAGTGTGAAGGAAAAATCAATGTGTTGATTCCCTTATAAAGATGAAAGTTCACTCTCTAGAGTAATTCAAAACTTATGATATTTCTTCTTTTGAATTGAGCAACATATTGCTAGCTGATTTTCTAAGAGTTTTGTTCTCTAAAATATTTTTTTTTTCTCTTCTTTTGTTTTTTCTAATTACCAAAAAAAAATTGTCTTTTTGTTGCTATAAAATACTTATTTTGAAATTATTTTCAATACACTTGAATTATTTTGTTTTAAACAAAAAATAAATTGATTGATGCTCAATCAATTCTATGTTTATAGGGATATGATTGGATATGGCAGCTCAGTATTTCTATAATTTTAAAATACGTAAAATTATTTGATTTTAAACAAAGAAGAGATTATATCAAGTATTACACTTTATTGATATTATATTTTGGAAATATGTTTAAATATTTATCTCAAGTATTCTTACATTTTTTTAATATGTAAATTGTTTTAATAAAAAAGGAATTATTTAAACATGTGCCTTTGTTTATATATCTTTGTGTTTTGGAGACGTGGTTGAAGACAATATACTGGTATTCCCATATATTTTTAAATATGTAAAATTATTTCAAACAAAAAAAAAAAGACATATTTGAGCATGATGACACTCCTAGGTTTTGGAAATGAGGTTGGATACGACATTTTGAGCATTTTATATTTTTAAAATATGAAACTATTTTTATTGTAAACAAAGGAATGATTCAAGTACGATGTTTCGTTGATCTTATATTTTGAGGATATATAGTTGGATACGACAACCTCATTGTTCACGAATTAATGTTTTAGGTTTTGTTTAAAAATAAGACTAATAATCAATCAATATCAAAATTTTCATTTTATCGAAAGATAATTCAGAGAGAAATGTTGTCAACATATTTTTTTAAGAGATTAATAATTATGTAATTATAATACTAATAAATTTTACATCTTCGTTTAATCATATATTATCATTAATATGATTTTTGAAGTATTTATTATAAAAAATATTTAAATATATTTTTAATTTTGATAAAATAAGTGAATTTTTATTTTAGTTTTATAAAATTATTTTTATTAATTTTCATTCCTCTAAAATTTGATTTTTTGCTTTTAGTCTATACTATTATGTGACATTTGTTAGTCACATATATCTTCAAATGATAGTTAAGTAACCATCCTAAATTATATATATTAGTGCATCTGATATTATCTTAAAAAAATTTAGATTCCTAAAATAAATGTTAGTTATCTATTTTAAAATAAAAATTGGGAACTAAAAATAGAATTTTCAAATTTTAGAAGAATGAAAATCAAATAAAAATATTTTATAGAGATCAAAACTAAAATTTTTTCATTTTATATGGACCAAAATCACTTATTACAATTTTTTGAATGATGAAAATCGACCAAAAAATTTTATAAGGACTAAAATAAAAATTTGCTTATTTTATAGTGACTAAAAATATATTTAAGTCTTATAAAAATTAACAAACTTATCATACATGAAGAGTTATAATTGGATAATTGCGTAAAACTTTACACTATGTATGACCTATTTTTTTTAATACACACTTTATTATTAACTAAAATTTATTAAAAATAATTTTTTTTTCAAGTCTACAACTTATTTAATAAGTCTTAATTATGATTTTATAAATTTCAAATATTTTAATCAATAAAAAAACATGTTAGAAATAGTGTGATATTAGCATTCTTCTATATAAGATTAATGGCACTCTTTATCTAGTTAAAATAATTTTCATAAATCTATAATTCTTCTTTTTAATAAAACTTCTCTTTATAAAACAAGTAGAATACATATTTTTAAAAATAAAACACATTTTAACAAAAAGAAAATAGATGTAATTTTTAATAAGAATTTAATATATATATATATATATATATATATATATATATATATATATATATATATATAACTTTATATCATCAACTAATTAAAAATTACGATAAATATCATTTTTAAAATAAATATTATAATTATCAACAAGTTTATTGTAATTGAATGTCCATATAAAAATCAGATATTACACAACTATCTATTTTTCTTTTTAATAATTTTATGAGTAAGATATAACATAATTGTTATTTTTAATTAGCCGTTTAATAATAAACATCACAAAATATTAACATATTCCCTGTACTAATCAACTTTTAAAATTTAAATTCAAGACTATATTTTAGAAAACTTTCAAATAATTTTCCTAAATTAAATAAATTATAGTAATAATTTTTCATCTCTCATCAAATAAAATTTTCTTTTTTGTTTGTAATCTAATCTTCTGGTTGCCACACTAAGTTAGTGTTTTAATCAATTTATTTTTAGCTTTTGTTCTCTTTAAAAAGATAAGCTGAGTCAAACATTTTTTACATTTTTTTGTTAGCTTATTTTTTTTAGAAAAGATCACGAGAATACAGAGCTTTTAGAAAAATTAATACAGAGCTTTTCTAGGTAGGAAAAAATAGAAAAAAAAATAATGATGTAAAGTTGTTTAGTTTAGATACGCAAGAAAGAAAAAAATAATATTAAATAAAATTATTAATTTATCTTTTTATTATCATGAATAAATATATTATATAAAATAAGTATTTATATAAAAACGAAAAAATTATTATTATTTTATATATATTACAAAATATATAATTAAAAATATTTATATATACAAATATGTTAAAAAATAATATATATATATATATATATATATATATATATATATATATATATATATATATTTGATTAAATGTGATTGATTATTTGTAACAATATATAATCGATTAAAACAACTCTGATCTATTAAAATGCTATGCAACTTATAATTTTGTTACTTATAATTTTATAAAGAAAAAATAATATAAATTAAAAAATATATTATATTTCTCTCGTTGATGTATAAAAAATAAATATAATTATACCTAATGAATAAAAATAAGATAAAATAAATATATTATTAAAAAAGTTAATATATATATACTATATTGTTGGGTTATTTTTGGGCTCCCAACTATGTGAATAAAAGTCCAATACTCTGAAGTCCGCTGGGTCTCTCTTTGTAAGAAGAGAAGGGGTTAGATTTGGAAAGGTTGAGAGAGAGTAGATTTCTCAGTGAGAGAGAGTGAATTTCTCGTAGAGAGAAAAAGTGAATTTTTTCATAGAGTGAGTGAGATACAAAAAATAACTCTTGTACTCTTAATTAATCATAGTTGATTAATTTCTTTGGTTTTGACGACTCGTGATTTTTACTCTTCACGTTGAGGGAGTTTTTCCACGTTAAAATATTGGTCTTTCATTTGTGTGATTATTCTCATTATCACTGTCATTTGCATTTGTGGTTACTCCATAGGAATTCTTGCAAGTTAGGAAAATTTTTATCTGCTACGTTCTGTCACCACATTGGTGGTGCCTTATTGGTGGTACGGTACCACCTTTCCATCATCAAATGTGTGACCTTTTTCATCATTCATATATATATATATATAATATGATTCACAAATGGTGTTTTTATGCATAAGGAAAGAAGAATACAAGATAATAATATAATTTTTGCTATCAAATATATTTCTTGATTATTGCATTACATAAGTGTCACACTTGCATTTATTTATACGTTATTTTACCGCAACCAAATGATTTTTTTTTTGCTTTCGTCTCCCATCTTCTCTATTTTTGTGTCAACTTTGAAAGAATTAGGCAAACAAGTATCTCGTAGAAGGAAATTTTTTTTTATACTCAAAAGATAAATGAATAAAATTCGTTAAAAGATTTATATAAAATTTTATTATTTAAAGTCTTTTAATATTTTTATTTATTATACAAGATTTTTTATTGTTTAAAATATGTTTATTATTTTTAAAATAAAAAATATGAAAATAAATTTTTAACTTGACAAAAGTATTTTTTACTCATACATATTTTTTATTACAATGATAAACTAAAGTTACATAATTTTTTAAAAGACTTTTTAGATTAGTTAATTTAAATAAAATATTATTTTTATGAAAATAAAAAATAAAGTCATATATTTTATTTTTAAAAATAATAATTATTATGTTATCATCCTTCTAACATTTTAACATAAGATTCTCACAATAAAAGAGAAACTAAAATAATTATCGCTACAACTTTTTTGATAATTTAAAAAAGGTTAAAAATTATCAAATTGTCAATACTTAGAAATTTAAACAAATATAAAATTTTTATCATAACTAAAAAAGAAGGAAGTCAAAGATGATAATGACTAACAACTTATATTTAAAAATATTTAATTTTAATAAAATAATAATTAAATTGTTTGTAAGAAATAAATTTAAGAATAACTAAATTTATGTAAAATTTATTTTTATTTTATATAAATTATTTTTCATTACTTATATAAAATTATTTAATATTTTTGGGTTCAATCAAAATAATTTACAAGGATAATATGTAAAATACTATACTGATAATAAATAATTTATTATATATAAATTAAGATTATTTATTTAAAAAAATTAATCAAATATAGATTTGTATAAGATTTTTTTTTAAATATTCTTTTATAAATTTAAAAATTACACTGATTTTTAATATTTTTTATTTAATTTTAACATAATTTTTTTTCTTTCTCTCTACTTTAAATATTTTTCTACAGTTTCTTAGTGTTGCAGCAATCTTATTCTTAAACAATTTATTAATTAGTACCTAACAAATTTAAATAATTAAAATTAAAATTTTAAAATATTTAATATTTAATATATTAAAATATGAAAATAATATTTTAAAATTATAATAAATATACTAAGAATATTTGGTTGTTCTCTCGACAAAATTCAGATAAAGTTGAGTCAAAAGATCCATACCTATGATAAATTCACGAGGAAGTGAGATCTCTTTGGATCTATTGTAGCATTTATAAATTGATTAATCAGTAAAGATACATATATTTGATATTCTGTCTAAGAAATAGACCTGGATCTTATAAGCCCTCTCCAATGGTGATTCAACATAGATTCTACATCTTAATTATTTATTATTTTAATAAAAAATATTTTAAAATTTATAATTATTTTAAATAAGCTAATAGGTCATGGTAATTTTTGTATATCATTAAAATTTTTATCCTAATTTGAAAAAGATAAATTTCTATTCTTTTCTGTGAGAAAAATAATTTTTTTTAAAATAATATATGAAACATAAAAAATTAATATTTTCAATTTCATATTTAAAAAAAAAACAAAAAACGTGTACTCTAACAAATGGTCGTAAGTGTAAGAATCCAAAATGAAATTGCTATCAATAGTTGTATATGACTCACCTATTATGCATTAAGATAATGTTCAATCATGCTTAATTTTATGATTAGACATCTCACGTGTGACACCTCAGCACATTGCATTACAAGTGAAGAACAATTGATAATATTTTTGGCATTTTATGCTTCTTTCTTCTTGTGGTATTAAATACTAATATATCAAAGATGCTAATCAAGCAATTTCTGTCTCATATGACTAAAAGAAGCCCTCCTTCATTGGGTTTAGTTCATTGATTCTGGTTTGTGTTGCAAGGAAAATGATTTTAAGGACAACACATGTTCGCTAACTAGATACAAAGTAAAAGTGTCATTTTTAATAATAATTGAGCTTTTAGCATTTTTTCATAACATATTAAGTTACTCTCAAACTTGCATAAGTTAGTTGGCTCAATGATTAATGCTATCTAGGAAATCTAGAAAAGATCAACAAAACCTAGTATTTGGATAAGAACTAGATTTATTTATTCCAACGGATAAGAATGAAGTCAGCCACCATAACACAAAGTATGAATTATGTTTGAACAAGTATTTGACAATTGAAAAAAGATTTGAAATTAGACTATCAAAAGTATTCATTCCATCTTGCCTGCTTATATTTTTGTCATTACCAGTATTGGGATTAGCCCACGGTTTTTAATTTGGAATAAGCAATCCACCACAGTGATAGTACAATTTATTATATGATTCTAAGTGATTCTACAATTTTTTTTCTATAAAAGAAAGTGAAGAGGTTGATGAAATGTATATATCATTATTCTTATATATCTACGTATATGGACACATTCTTATCTTTTTTAACCAGTGAGTACGTTATATAATCAATTAATATGAGACTTTTTTTCTTAACCTAATGACTGATGTTGAGATATTCGAACACTAGAATCTTAAAAAAAAAAAAAAAACTAGCATAAGTGTAATACACACATCACGCATTGATGTGGATTATGTTTTGGCATTTGTAGCATTTAATGCCTTCAATATTTTCCTAATATCATCATGAAGTTGCGTTATTTACATCTTACGCTGGCAACATGCATGAAGAGATTGATGCATTCGGTTTTTAAATCACTTACAATCCAGTAACATTATAAATTTGATTTGCCAAGGAGCAAATTCAAATGAAGATATATATATATATATAGTTAGTAGATTGGTTGGGTTCGAATTTAAGGTAAAATTAAATTTCAACATATCATATTTAATTTGTTTAGATTAGTTTGGGATTTTAAAAAATTTATGGTTAATCCAAACCGAATCCAAACCGAACTCAACAAATTGAGTTGGTTTTGTTCGGGTTACCGAATTAGGATAAAAATTAAATTATTATATTTTAAGGTTTTTATACGTACTAATTGTTTATTTTAAGATAACAATATTTTTATTTTTAATAATTAATTAATTATTTTATTTAATATTTTTTATATTTATTATTTTATATATCTTATTAATTTTTTACTCAAAATAAAAATAAAAATTATATAATAAATATGATTAAATGACACTTGAAAATATTATATAAGATTATAAAAAATAAATAAAGAAAATAAATTAAATTAAATATAAAAACAAAAAATCATCAGTTATCAAATTGATTCGAATTAAAAATAATAAATCTAAAATTAAATTAATTATAATTAATTTTGTTCGAATTTAAGTAAAAAAATAACAAATTAAACCAAATTAATTGACTTAATTTGAATTGTCGAGTTGATCAAAACTCGACCTGATGAAGAGCCTAACCTTGATGGTATGTTTACTCTTTCTAAATATGAACAAATCAATAAAATAATCCAAGTTTTTAAATGCACCTTTAAAAATAAAAATAAAAAATGAATTACTTATCATTTTTTTATATTATATTCCAAGATCTAAATTGATTACATTGTGGACTAGACCCCGCCGTGTTCCAATTCCCAGTTTATCTCCTTCACGTATCCAATTGTATAAAATATAATTTCTACATTATGTTCGAGATATTATGATAACAATATACTTATATTTTAGTAATATTTATTATAAAATTATTATCAATATTTTTTTAATAATATTTTATATTTTTAGTAATATATAATATTTACTAAAATATTATCAAAACTAATATATATTTGTTAGATTGTATATACATTCATCCGATTTCAAATCCTCTCTTTCACATCTATATCAGAGTAATTATAATTTTTTTTATTCCTTTTTTAATTGTCTCATAATCCCATTAGATATGTGCTTTAACACAACTAAAAATAGAAATTGAAAGTATATAACTTTCATGATTTTTTTTTGACATTATTAACTAGAAATATGCATAACTTCGCACATTAAATACTTTTTCTTAATTGAAAAAAAAAACATATAAAGGATTTAATTTTTGAAAAGATTATGATTATTAAAAATATATTTACTATCATTGTACATAATTTATATCTCATATGAAGACTTTAATAATGTATTGTTATGTTATTTTTGTTATAGATAACATATTGTTATATAATGTATATAAAAAACAGACTCAAAAAACTTTTTATGTTTATAAGTTAACCTATACATGATTTTTTTTTTTTGAAAAACCTTATGTATGTTGTTTCATAAGCATGCTTTTTTTAAAAAAGCACCCAAAATGTTTTATGGACATGTCCTATGCTTATAAATCTTGCTATAAGAATTTCTTGTCATTTTTTTAAAAAAACAAAGAGGTATATTCAATATATTTCTCAAAGAAAAATTAGCAAAACACTCTTAAATGTTCATATATATATTTAGTGCTTTCATTAAGTATATAACATTGATCTTAATTTGAGTAATAAAAGCATGTCAACATATTAATAGAAGTTCTTATATTGCATGATAAAAAAGAAAAAATAACAAAGAACTTTCACTTCTTTAAAAAAGTAATTTTTGGAAAACTACCTATATTTCTATTTGTCACCTTTTTCTTTTTTCTTTGGAAATTATAAAGCTTATATCAAGAAATATGAAGAATATTTTTCTCAACAATTATTTGATACAATAATCTATTGGAAATAAAAATGAATTCAAATAATTTTTATGTTAGACATGTTGATTAATTCTTTTCATCTCTACCTACACTAAGTCTTTAAATATCACATCTCAGGTAAGACTGATAAAATAATTTAAAATATACATTTAAATTATAAATTAAAAATACACGATAGAAGATAAATTTATAGTTTATATAAATTTTTTGAATACATGAATATATAAATTAAATCAAATTAATTTAGATTAAATCGATTGTGAACATAGAGTTCAAAATCTAATATAATCTAATTGAAAAATTAATTTTTTCAATTTTCTATTTGTTTAATTTTTTATTTTTCAATTCGATTATTATAATTTTTATTAGAGTGAATCGATGGATAAGCATTCCTACTTAATTTTGGTCAAACTCTGTTTTTTCTTATTTATTAATCATTATGATTAATTTCTTCACGTAATTGTCCCAAAAAAGAATACACAAAACGTTTGGAATTCTATTTTCCAAAATAGTGACAAATTGAGAATATATAATTCACCAAAAACAAATTGAGAATATAAAAGAACTCACGAAAAAAAATTGAGAATATTATAAATAAAGAACATCACGCGCTGCCCTGAAACGGAAGCGCGTAAGAGGGGAGTGAGTACGGAGCTGCAACTCCGCACAATCCAGAATAATCGTTTTTAACTTTTTACCTAGTAGTACAGGATAAGAACCTGAACCTCGTATTCTGATCTTCACAACTCATGTATCAGATTCTCAGCGAGCTGAGTTCAGGTGCAAAACGGTGTGTCGCTTAGAACATCCTCACATGTCGTTTCCACGTTCGATCTCCGTTTCACGACACCTAGGACTCGTGAGACACGCGTTGTGAAAGTTTCCACCCTGAAAAATTCCCAAGAAAGAGACATCCCAAGATCTGGTCTTGGCTTCTCAGTTTTCTTCAAAATCTCATGTATTTAAGTCCAATCGCTGTTCTCTTCACTTTTCCCTCTCTAGCTCTTTCTCAGAAGATCGACAAATTCAGATTCAAGCTCAAGTTCTGAACCTGATTCAGATTCCGCGTGTGGGTTCAGACTTGGTGGATAAAACTGGTTTGAGTTCAATTCGTATTCTGGGTGTGTGAAGTAGGGGAGAAAAGTATCCAAATTTGAGGTACAAAGTGGTTTTTGGTGGTGTGTGTTAATATGGGTGCTAGTTTTTCCTCTTGTTGTGATGGGGATGGTGCCCCTTTGAGGCCAAGGCTTGGGGATATACCCGAGAGCTGTGTGGCATTGGTGTTAATGTATTTGGACCCACCGGATATTTGCAAGCTTGCACGATTGAACAGGGCATTTCGTGATGCTTCCTTAGCAGATTTCATTTGGGAATCCAAGTTGCCTTTGAATTATAAGTTTATTATGGAGAAAGCTTTGAAGGATACTTGTGTGGCAGAATTGGGGAAGAGGGATATTTATGCAAGACTTTGCAGGCCTAATTTGTTTGACAATGGGACCAAGGTGAGTACTTAGTTACCTTTGCCCCATGACTTTTAAGTGTTTTTTATGCTGTTTTCTATGAGTTTGACTTTGATAATCTAGGATGATATCTAATGCAAACTTTTATTATGTCAATTAATAAGATAAAACTTTGGAGAACAAGATAAAAAACACTTCAGAGTTACATCCAAGTGTATGTTCGGATTTCAGATAGGAGAGTTCAAAATTACTTTTTCTAAATTCTAAGTAACAAATTCCTAAATATGTACTGAAATTTGCAAAAATACTTTTCCAACTTTAATCCTAGCTAAGTTTTTTCCTTATTTATACTCTTGCCTTATCCTCCTCATATATACTCTTCAAGTGGTCGATGTTTACTTATCGAAACTGTTGCGTTGGTGTAGGAAATTTGGCTCGATAAGAGGACAGGTGGGGTGTGTTTGGCGATTTCTTCCCAAGCATTGAGGATTACAGGGATAGATGATCGGAGATATTGGAGTCGCATTTCGACTGAAGAGTCTAGGTGAGATTATTGTAAGTGAAACTATGCTACTGGGGCTAATAATATATAAAACTGGCCTAGGCTTGACTTTGTTTTATTGTGTTTTCTTCTTTATGTATGAAGTACGAAACATTTTTTTTGTTGTTGGACTTTTATATGCCGTTCTGTGGATTAATGTCACACATTTCTCGCCTTCTGGCTTTGTTATTTATAAATCTTGAAGATTGAGTTTTTCATTCGGGCTAATAATCCATCTTGGATGTAAGGGAATAAATTTGAGTTTAGTTATCAGTGAATCATTTGAACTTGGTACATTAATGCCCATTTAATTTATTTGTTTAACTATATCAATGACTATAAAATTTGTAGTTAAAGTTCAATTATTTAAATAAATCAAGGTTTTATATTAGAAAAATGCTAAATTGTACCAAAGATTGTTGTACAAACCACACAAACAAGATAATTGAAATCTGATTGGTTACTTAATTTTCACTCCAACCACCCATGTATGGTTATGACATGTTTTCTATGCGCCAAATGATGCAATTGATGTATTGTACTAATTTTTGTCTACAACAGATTCCGCATAGTTGCTTATCTTCAACAAACTTGGTGGCTTGAAGTGAAAGGGGATGTTGAATTCCAATTTCCACCTGGGACATACAATGTGTTCTTTAGACTCCAGCTTGGAAAGTCGTCCAAGAGATTGGGTCGTCGAGTTTGTAAGACTGAGGACATTCATGGCTGGGATATAAAACCTGTAAAATTTCAGCTAACAACTTCTGATGGTCAGCATGCTGTATCCCAGAGTCACTTGGATAATCCAGGGCATTGGGTTCTCTACCATGCAGGAAACTTTGTTTCTAAGAATCCTAATGATCTGATGAAGATCAAATTCTCGTTGACCCAAATTGATTGCACACATACTAAAGGTGGTTTGTGTGTAGATTCTGTTTTTATATGCAATAGTGATGTAAAGGAAGAGGTGTAGGTTGTTTTTGTAGGAAGGAGTTCTGTATATATAGTGGAAATGAGCTGAGACACCTGAGTTAATTTTGTCATTTGGGTTACAGGGGTTAAGTGGAGGTCATTCTTCCTAATATGTCCCAACAACACTTCCCTTTAGAATTTTTATTTCTTTCTTATTCATAGTCCCTTTAGATGTTTTGTTTCTTCCACAGGACAATGTTTTAGTAGGTTGCACACATTTTTACCCCTTTTTTGGGCATAATATGTGTGATTTGTGTATATTTCCTCTTTTGTTGGTACTGGGAATTGATTGATGCTGTTTTCTCAACGAATGAAGCGGTTCATGTGTTCTAATTTTAACTGGTATGCATGGGTAGTTTATCTTTGTTGTGGATTTTCTTTTATGATGGATTTTTGTTCATAATACAAAGACTTTGCTTGATAATTTTGATGATGTTACCTTTGAAATGCTGTATTGTTGATGTTTCTTTACTTCTGTCAGGTAGATAGTTTTAATTTGACTTAGATGTGGTTAATGGTAGCTCTCATCTAACCCGTCAACTTTTTTGTTAACTGGCAATTTCATTCTCAGAAGTATTGTGTTAATTTAAATACTTTCATTAGCATACTTAACATGAACTTATAGAGCATATTGTGTCAATTTAAATACTTTCCCAAACATGCTTAACATGAACTTATACATGTGTATCAGTAATCAGTCGGAGCATTGGATAAATTTGTGTTCAAATACATTTTTAAAAATGTTCTAGATTGTGCAAAAATATTTTTAGTGTACATCTCGTGACCCAAGAATGCATATGGAGTTTCTAATTGAAATTCCACGTAGCTTCTATGTCTCTCTTGCATGTGAATGAATTCTTGTTCCCTTCTCCTTCCTCTCTCTTGGTGAGTTAATCCTATGAAACGCGGTAGGAGCCTCTCCACGATGAAGAAAAAATGGGTAAAGTGCATTTTAGGTAGGGGTGGAATCATGCCAAGAAAGACTTCAGCAAGAGACCAGTTTATCTGATAGAAGCTATTTTTTAAAGGTATGATCTTACTTGTTTAAAAACCTATTTAGGTGACCTAATCTAAATAAGGACTTATAAAGAGGTTAATAAGCATGTAGGTCTAAAAAAGCTAAATTAAGTCACCAACACCAAACCAACACCAAACTAAGTGTTCCCCCAAACCAACACCAAACTAAGTGTTCCCCCATACTTATTGTGGATCCTATTCCTAAAACAATTCCAAAACTCCTTTAACCCCTCCCCCAAGGTTAGGATGGATCATGGTTTTTTTGGCTATTAGGCTTGTAATGAGCTACCTTATCAAAAAGGAAGGTTTTATAGGCTCAAAGGGGTTAACAAGGGATTTATTGTAAGGTGGACTTTATTTGGTTAGTAGTTCTTATGAAAGAAGGCCTAGATCATTTCATTATTGCACGTAAGTCAAAAAGTATAACACAGAGTAAAGACAAAACCTAGAGTAATCTATTAGCGTAGATGCAAATTCACACAAGAAAAGAAGAGAATGACAAGATGAAAGCCATTTTTGTATAAGGCTCAAGATCTCACTTGGGTTAATGTCTCTATCACTTACGGTTTCAACTTAGAATTTTTCAGACACTTTATTGCCTAAGGATGCAAAGATTCTCTTTTCATGCCAGGTTGAAAAAAATTCCCTTACTAGGGCTATGTACTACCTCTTCATACTTTATTCTTCCTAAAGAAATTCATTTAAGTTTTCAAAAATTTTTCCTCGGCACTTTGACAACGAAAAACAAATTTAAAACTAACAGCAGAAAACAGAAAACAAACAATGCACAACCAGTGTCGACACAGACCCGGTAAACGACAAGATGAAAAGCAAAATGACACACGAGATGGAGTCAGCATGGACCCAGTCTTGGCATGGAACCAAAGTCAAATTGGACTCGGTCGGACTCTACGTGCCTGGAGTTGGGAGTCGGCAAAACAAAACAAGAAAACATTACATATGAAACTTAGAAAAACAAAACTTAGCAAAACTGAACTTATTTCTTGACTACACTGCCCCCCTTAATTGATGCATTGTCCTCAATGCAGCTGTGCATGCAACGATTCAAGGATTTCTTTAAGTGCGTCTTCGGGAATAACCGGTTCTATCAACTCAACGATTTCCACCTCGCCCACGTTCAAACTCAGATTCGGACCTTCATAGTAAGGCTTCAGTTGGTGCCCATTGATCTTGAAATTTCGATTGTTAGCATCGTCTCTTATCTCTACTGCACCATAAGAAAATGCGTTAGTAACAACAAACGACCCATCCCACCTGGAACGAGCTTACCGGCTATGAGCTTTAATCGAGAATTAAATAGAAGTACCTTCTGGTTGACTCTGAACTCTTTCCTTATGTTCCTACTATCATGAAACTGTTTTATCTTTTCTTTGTAGATCCGAGAGTTCTCATATGCCTCCAAGCGCAACTCTTCCAACTCTTGCAACTAAAGTTTCCTTTCTTGGCCAGCTTGGTCGTAGGCCATGTTGCACTTCTTAATTGCCCAGTAGGCTTGATGTTCAATCTCAATCGATAAATAAAAAGCCTTACTGAAGACAATTCGATAGGGAGACATTCCCAATAGAGTTCGGTATGCTGTTCTATGCGCCCACAGAGCGTCCGGTATGAGTAATTTTAAAATAAAATTTAAATTTATGACACTATTAATTAAAACCAACTAATAGGGTTTATTTTGACCTGTACTTGTTTTTTTCTTTTGGAAATTATATAAAAATAGGAAAACAAAAGCAGTAAGCCAATTTAGTCTGCTGATGATCAACAAAAAATGAAACCTATTTAATTTTTGGGTTGAGTTAGTGAGAGTGGTAGTGATGATATCGATGTAAGTGGCAACTATGGTACTAATGAGTGATGGTAGTAATGATGATTTCGTCAATGCTAGTTCTTATGATGGTGGTGGTGTCAGTGAGAGTAGTGGTAATGAGGATTGTTGGTGCTAGTGATGTTAGTGGCTGTGGTATGAGTAGTGGTGATGACAATGTTGGTATTAGTGGAGGTGGTGATGATGGTAGTGGTGTTGGTGGCAGTACCATAATGGTGCTAGTAGAGAGGCAACGATGTTGATATGATGATAATAATGGTGCGGATGAAAGTGATGAGGGTGATGACAGACCGTCAATGGTGGTTATAGTGATCGTGATGATGATATTGACAACAATAAAAATAATTATTGTCAAATGTAATAAAAGTATATTTTTTAAAACTAAAAATCAAATTCATAAAAAAATATTTTAAAAATGAATGTAAATTTCTAAATTGAATTAAAAATCATTTCACCTCTATTTTAGTTAAATACTTTTTGTTTTGAAAATTATATTTAAAAATTAAATAAAAAATTATATTTTTATACTAGTCCACCTGAACTTATACCTTCTCATGTAAAAGTCGATCTTATTTTGACTTTTTTTTAGAATAAATAATCAATTTAGTCTTTCAATACAAATAATTTTTAAAAAGACTCAAATTTTATGGGTAGTTGCTAAAGTATTAAATATATATTAATTTAATTTTTATGTTATATATATTTTATAATGTTCAAAGATTAATTTAAAATATTTTTCAATACTAATTATTTAATATGATTTCTAATAATTAGATATTATTTATATAATTTTTTAGTTTATAGTTTGTTTAATTGGAAGGGAACAGAGGAGATATCTTTTAGAAATTTTCTTAATTTGTTTAATTTTTAGGAGAGGGGAGGAGAGCAACCCCTCTCATTTTCGTTCTCCTTTAATATTAGAAAAATTTGAAGGGGGAAGGAGGGAGGATTTAAAACATTTTAGAAATAAAAACTAAAATATTGTTATTTATATTTAAAAATTTAAAATTATAATAGTATAAAAATAAATTAGTTTTTAAAATTTCACTCGTTTTCTTGTAACAAAGTTTTAAATTACTCTTGCCAAACTTCACTCCTCCTCTTAACTTTTTTAATCCAAACACATTTCAGATTAAGGATTTGAAATTGGTACGTTTAAATAAAAAATCTATGCATCTAAAATCTGAAAACAAAGAATATGACTTTTCAGAAGAAAACAAGAGCAGATTCAAGGGAGAATGGTCTGAATCTCATTTGGGTGATTTTAAACGTATATTGATACGAGTGTGTTCAACATAGACCTACAAGCCATAGGCTCCAACCACACACAAGATATGAAATTAACGGAAGTATGTAATACCGCTATTTTAATTATGAGTTTGATAATCATGCGCCGGAAATATTAAAAATATATTCAAATATTATAATTTTTTTTATTTTTATTTAATTACAAATTATCATTAATATTATTTATTTTATAAATAAATAAATTTATCATACAATTACATAGAACTTAGAAAATAACTATACTTACATAATCTTTGTTCTTCTTAATTATAACTATCATGTAATTGCGGGAGAAGGACAAGCTTAAATAAAAATTTATTGATTGATGTAGTTTTTGTTATTCTATAATTACAATTGGAGTTTCTCCTTGCCGGAAATATTAAAAATATATTAAAATATTATAATTATTTTAATTTTTTTATTTTTATCTAATTACAAATTATCATTAATATTATTTTAAAATATTTATTTTATGGATCGGTGTAGTTTTTGTTATTCTATAATTACAATTGGAGTTTCTCCTTGAAAATATGGTAATAAAAGTTTACACAAGATAATTATATATATTAGCAAGTAAACCTCTGGTTCTTACAAGAGAATGGTACATACATTATTTACAAATATTTGTTAACTTATGTAGACTTGATTTTTCAAAAGGAGTAAGTTAACAAATTACATTTTTTAATGTATTTTAAGATAATCATAGTTGTAATTTGTTAATTTACTAGGTACAAGTTAGTAAATCTCCAACTTCAAAAATTATATATAAGGTAATGTTAAATTATTATTATTTATTTATATTTGATTTATTTGTCTTTTCCAACGTTTTTTTTCCACCTACCCCCTCTCTTCCCGTGTTTCCTCGTGTCTTTCCATTCACTCTTTAGTGCGAAAAGTTACTAATTGTTTGGTATTAGAGAATGATATAATTTCAATTTTTAATCTAAATGATTTTAAGGAACAAGCAATACAATAAAAACAATATGTATTTTTTTAAGAACAATTCGTTATTAAATAGATTTTATTGGATTATTAAAGATAAGATAAATATTTGAATTCATTATCAATTTCTAATATAAACATTATTCAATTGTTGTAGACATTTCGACAATCAACAAAGAGCATGAATAAAGGAAATTCGTGTGTTTATGATTCTTCCTTAATTGAATTTCTTAAATTTCTGATGGAATCTTAACCTCTCCTCAAATGGGAAGAAAAGAATACGAGTTTTCAATTGTTCGAGGACTATAGTTTTCCTACCATGTGTTAACTTAAAAAGATTCTCATTATTTTTTAATAGGCCAAGATTGATATATGCTCATTTAAGTCCATATCGTCTTATTTAATAGTCTAATATACAAACTTAATTTGAGTACATAAAGTAAAATCTATTAATAATAAATAACTAATATAATTGTTCTATAAGACTCTAATATTAGCCCACATTAATTATTAGAATATATATAAAATTCTAAGAATTTTTTAATTTGATAGTATTTTAAACAATTATATCAAAATTTAAATGCATATTTATATACTATTTATCTTTATATTTTTTCTTTTACAATCTACTTCATCTTATATATGAATTATGCAACCATAAGGACTTTTGTTATTGCCATAAAATGTAACTAAATCTAATGACCATCAATACACTCTATTAAAAAAAAAACTCTTTTAGGAAAATAATTTGGTCTATGAAAACAAGATAGGTTTAGGAGTTGATTTAGGTATAAAGAACGTTACACTCCTAATATGTTTTTTTGTATTATTGATTGTACACGATTTTTAATAGTTATTTTATTTTATTTTATGCCTTTCAATTAAAATAAAAGGAAATATGTTTTTTTCTCTTTAGAAAGAAAACAAAAAAATAAATATTTTAGAATAAAAATAATTTAGAAAGAAAAAGTTGTAGGTGGTATTTTTTTGGAAGAGATTTTATTTAGATAAGGCATTTAGTATGATTTTTTTTTAAATAAAGAGATAATTTATTTTGACAATATTTTTATTTTATTTTTTATAAGATTAAAAGAAAGGAAATCATTTGTTATATATATAAAAAAGAATTCCTTAAGACAATACAAGTCTTTACAATTTGAGGATGAAAAATTATATAATTAATGTGTAGCTTATTGCTTGAGATTAAAAAATTTATCTTCTAATTTATTTATTTATTAAAAAAAGAAAAAGAAAAATTAAAAAATTAATTTACTCTATTTCTAACCAATATAAAATCTAACATTATTAAACTTGGTGAGTAAATAATATAATGAAGTTCTCTTTAATGAATCTAAAGATAAGATATGATATCATATTAGAAAGAGTGTTTTACCTCAACTAAATTACAAAAGCTAATTTAAGGAATGATGATTGTTACTTACTTATAAACCTTTTTCATGTTGTAATTCTAGCCAACGTGATCCTGTATTTTTTTTTTCAATACATTGAAAATCAATACTTAAACTCTTATTCTTTCCTTTTTTACTTTTAATTTATTGAAACATAAATAAATTAAAAAAAATAGACTTGCACCGGACGAGAAACACAAGCACAAAAGTTTCACATTACAAAGTGTTGAGTAAAATTGGGCAGAATGCAGAGAAGATAAAAATGTATGAAATCTGTTTAATTTGACTCAATGGATTATGTACCCATTGAATACTTGGTAGCTAATTTATGTTGGATCTCATGTAACAAGCATTGTAGAATAAATAAATAAAATTAATTAAACGTATATCATTAATTATTTAATTCATGTGGCAGGTTAGGTGGACGCGGGCCTCATCATGTAACAATTTTCTAAAACGACTTCAGAAGTCGTTGGAACTAGTCTTGTAAACATTAATTAAAATAACCAATACAGGATCGAGATAGATCAAACTAATGTTTAAGTAGGGCAACATGTTTCATTATACTCCAAAACTCATTTTCTCAGCTCCATCACGTTTAATTTTTTAACATGCCAATGGCATAACCAAATGTATAATAACGACAACAATCATTAATAGTATATTTCAATTCAACGCATTTGGTGGCTGTTACCAGGCTGTAGCATGTGAAATCAACAGAAGCAACTAATTAATGTAAACCTATATTTTGGTGTATTTTCATAGTAAATGATCATTAAATATTGATTCCTCTCATCACAGGATTTGTGATACAAATCTCAGTGTGCATATTGGTTTTCAAAGTGATCTCAATGCTTGGGAGTGATCGGAGGAAGGATCCTGTAGCCTTTATACTTTCCACTGCTTTCTTTAAAGCTTTCTTCAGAGCTTCTGGTTGCTTCATAGTGGTCAGGTAAGTACTCAGATAACTTGATCCTTCCTATTTGAAGTTGAGGTTTGTTACTGTGCTAGTCATCTTGTTCATTTGCTCCTCTGAAATTAAAGAAATATATATTAGACACAAAGCTAGTCATTCTAGGTAGTGTTTGCTCACTTTATTATCATTTTTTTTTTCTTTGAAAGAAGAAGTGCCAATTACTTTTATATAGAATTTTAAAAAAAATATATGCAGCTTATTTTTTAAGAAAACAATGAAAAAAATGAGTTTTTGAAAAAGTTAATTGAAGAAGCTTATTGATTAGCTTGAGCAGAGCTTTTGAAAACCCCACCCGTTGAGTCCCGAGAGCAAAATTGTTACGATATCAGTTTTATTTTTTCTTTATGTCATTTTTTTTATGTAAATGAGCTTGCCTTGTGAGGTATATATATATAATTTGTAAATTATTATTAAAATAAGTTTTATTAATTAGTATAATTTTTAACATTAAAATATAATCGAAATATAACTATTTTAAATAAAATTAAAGCTTTAAAATTTTTTTATTGAACAACTTTGAATATATATATATATATATATATATATATATATATATATATATATATATATATATATATATATATATATATATATATTCTTCTAAATAATCACTTTCTTTTTAATCATGAGTCCTCATAGGATTGAATTTTTAACAAAGAGGGTATTTATAATTGCATAGGGGACATTTTAAGGTTGATAAAATAAAGATTTAATTATTTATTTGGTCCATATAATTAAATTATTTTTACGTTTTGGTTCCGGTATAGGATCCATTTTAGTTTCTTTCATTAAATATATTTTAACTTCGTTTAGTATAACTACCACAAAATAAAAAATTACAATGTAGAATCACTACATATTTTCTATCTACTGTTAAAAATCACCACAATTGGTCTAAAAAAATAAAAAAATAATAAAATTTGTGACAGTTTTAAATAGCTAGAATATTTGTGATGGTTTTACCTCCTCATCCATTTTTATTGTGGAGGTTTTATTTAATGAGATTAAGTTACATTTAACACCATGCAAACATAAAGTCTAAATGAATAATTAAACTAAAATAAATAAAAAAGAAATTAAAACAAGATATGTGGCCCATAATCACATGGGCTGAGAGGCAAATCCAAGGAGTTGCACTATGCCAAGCCCACGGGACCCAAGCTCAAGCCCGCAGGCCTTCCCATCCTTGCTAGCCACTTTAAAAGCTCGAAGGACACTTTCATATGTAAACATAAGAGAGTCTCTTAGACCACTCAATGTGCCACTTTTAACCTTTGAAATACTATAAAACTACAATAGGTATAGAGATAAAAAAACGTTAAAAAATAGAGCAAGAAATGTAAAGTGTAATGTACATTAATGTCACGTCATCTACGGTTAATGATGTTAACTTTTATTTAACACAGTAAAATATAGTTGAAAATGCTCAAATAGGACCAGTTTGGACTCAAACATAAAGTTTGTGTAAGTACAAAGTCCAATTGAGTAACTAAGTGATATATATATATATATATTACATTATTAATTATATTATATACTTTTCTTTCTTTTTTTTTTCTTTTTCTCAATTTTTTTACAATTTATTATAGAAATAATGTTTTTTTTTGTTTGTTATATAAATTGTTATTTATCTTTGTTATTTACGTAATGTAGAAGATGTAGTTGAGATGTAGCATGGGTTCTCTGATTGGGTGTGCTCAATTCCTGACGTCACCTCGTGTAAAGGAGTGGCTAAAGGAGCAGTGGATTCACCTCAAGTTGTACGAGACAAGAGTTGATGAACTGAAAGATGTTATCGAGAATCTTAAGAAAGTGAGAGACAAAATTCAGCATAAGGTTGACGAGGAAGAACATCGATATGGAAGAGGAATTCTTGTGGAAGTTAAAGAATGGATAGAGAGGGCAGATAAACTAATTTGTGATGAATATGAGGATTTCAACAAGGACACATGCCGTGAACTTGCGGTGTTTGACTTGTTTGACAGTGGTTACCTTCCCAAGCCAGGGATACGGTATCGTCGAAGCAGAGAAGCATATGATATTACAACGAAGGCCAATGAGTTATTGGAAACGGCAACGTTTGACTCTTTTTCTTATTGGTCTGGCCCACCCTCCATGGCTGCCTTTTTTTCTAACGTTGGTTATGAAAGCTTTCAATCGAGAGAAGAAACTACGAGAAAGATTATTGAAGAATTGGAAAAGCCAAGTGTTAGAAGCATTGGCCTTCATGGGTTGAGTGGCGTGGGCAAGACCACTTTAGTCAAAGAAGTTGTTAAGGAGTCTTTAGAAGCTAATATGTTTGATCTAGCGACAATGGTAAGCGTGACAAGAAATCCTGACATAAGAAAAATCCAAGGACAAATTGTTGACATGTTGGGGGTTATATTGGATGAGGAAAGTGACATTGCAAGAGCTGCTAGAATACAAAAGCTATTAAAGAATGAGAAGAAGAGCACGCTTATAGTCCTAGATGACCTTTGGGAAAAATTGGACTTGAATATGTTAGGGATTCCATTTGAAATAGATAATGATGATGGCCTAAACCTAAAGAGTGTTAAAGGAAAATCCCTCTCCGTTGATGGCTTGAAGAATATCGGAGAAGGAAAATCCCTCGGCGCTGATGACTTGGACTCGGAGAATGTCAAAGAAGAAAAATACCCTATTGATCATGGTGCCATGAAAAGAAACAAACTCCTTGATGTTGTCGATAAGGTAAAAATAGAAGAAACTGTTAGCGGGTACAAAGGGTGCAAAGTTTTGATGATTTCTGAAAGCAAACAAGTATTGTCAAGTCAAATGGAAGGGAGAGCAAACTCTATTTTCTCTTTGGAAGTCTTAAAGAAGAAGGAAGCAGAGGTGTTGTTCAAGAAAATGGCTGGAATAGATGACAATAATTCTGAATTTGAAAAGTTAGCAGCTGAAATTGCCAACAAGTGTAAAGGGTTGCCAATGTCAATAGTTACAACGGCAAAGGCATTGAAATATCAGAGCCGCTCCATATGGGAGGATATTCATCGAAAACTTGAATGGCAGAAGTTAACTGGAGCACCTGAGTTTTCTACAAAGTTGAGTTATGATCTTTTAGAAGATGAAGAACTCAAGTATACTTTCTTAATTTGTGCTCGCGTGGGTCATGATGCATTGATTATGGACTTGGTGAAATATTGCATTGGTTTGGGTTTTCTTCAAGGGATCTACACAGTAAAGCAAACTAGAGACAGAGTATATGCATTGGTTGCCAAGCTAAAAGAGTCAGGTTTGTTGTCTGATGGTTGTTCAAGTGATCATTTTACCATGCAAGATACTGTTCGCAGTGCAGCTTTGTCAATAGCATATAAGAAAAATCATTTATTTACAATGACAAAGGCAAAAATAGATGAATGGCCTCATCAACTTGAAAGGTATGCTGCTATTTCCTTACGTCATTGTGAATTTGTTGAGGACTTTCCTGGGAAAATAAACAACCCAAGACTTCAATTCTTCCAAGTTATCAATAATGATCCACGTCTCAAAATACCCAAAAACTTCTTTAAAGGAATGAAAGAACTCAAAGTGTTGATATTGACTGGTATTCACCTGTCCCTCTTAGATTCATCAATTTCATCCTTGAGAGAACTTAGAATGCTTTGTTTGGAGAAATGCTGCATCATAGATAAGGATTTATCCATCATAGACAAGCTGGAGAAGTTAAGAATTCTTAGTTTTTCTGGATCTGATATTGAAAAATTGCCTGTTGAGTTGAAACAGTTAAAAAAGTTACAAATTTTTGACATAAGTAATTGCTCTAAACTTAAAGAAATTCCATCTGGTGTCATATCAAGCTTGGTAAGTTTGGAGGTGCTGTATATGAGAAACACATTGATTCAATGGGAGGTTGAAGAACTTACACGTCAAAGTAAAATAGCTCTTCTTTCTGAGTTGAAACACTTGAATCAATTGACAACTCTAGACATACAAATCCCAAATGTTTCCTATTTGCCGAAGAACTTGTTCTTTGACAAGTTATATAGTTACAAGATTGTTATTGGAGATTTGAGTGCATATTTAGAGACTGATTTCAAGATGCCTGAGAAATATGAAACATTGAGATTTTTGGCAATACGATTGGAAGACTTTGACATTCATTCTCTAAAAGAAATCAAAATGATGTTTGAAAGTGTTGAAAATTTGTTTCTAGAAGAGCTTAATATTGTCCGTAAAGAAGATGATATTGTCCATGATATTTTTTATAGATTGAATTTAAAAGGATTTCCATATCTTAAAAATTTGTTGATTGTGAATAATTCTACCATTCAATCTCTCATCCATCCAGGGGATAGAGAGAGACAACACCCCGAGAAGGCTTTTCCTAAATTGGAGTCATTGTATCTTTATAATCTCAAGGAGATGGTTAAAATATGCTCATGTGAGCTTTCAGAACCTTCCTTTCATAAACTGAAAGTCATCAAGATCAATCTCTGTGGTCGATTGAAGAATGTCTTCTCAATTTCTGTGGTTAGACTTTTAACTGTTCTTGAAACAATTGAAGTTTCTGAATGTAACTCTTTGGAAGTGATCGTCCCTGTGGAAACACAAAGCAACACCCCGAAATCCAAGCTTATGCTTCCTGAATTACGCTCTTTGAAGCTACAATCTTTACCTGATTTTATTGGATTTGATCCTGTTTCATCAGTAGAAGGAGTGCCCATTCCATCAGGAGAGGGAAACAAACTCTTCCACGAAAAGGTGTGTTTAAAATTATCCTCTACATGTCTTTATCTTTTCCAGCTCAAACTTCTTTTTCACATTTTATTTTGTTAAAGCTAAAAGGAAGGAGTTTGTAAGGTGTTAAACTTTTAAAAAAAGAACATTTTATCTATTATGAAAATCAAGATGAGTAAGTCAAAATCAATTATTTAATTTTTTGAGACACTAATCATTTTTGTCTCTTTGCAGGTTGAAGTTTCAAAATTAGAGAAAATGGAGTTGTCCTCAATCCAGATTGACTTAATATGGAGTGACGAACCTTCGCAAAGATCCACTTTTGAAAATTTGACACATTTGGATGTTAATGGTTGTTGGAATTTAAAATATTTAATGTCATTTTCAATGGCGGAGAGTCTGGTAAGTCTTCAAAGCCTTATTGTAAGTGATTGTGAGAAGATGAGAAGCATCTTTCCCCAAGGACGAGATATCCTGAAAATGAAGGTAATTAAGGATGGTGGATTAGATTTGACTTTTAGATCTCTTTATATATCTATTGTTAGTATGATAACTAACACCCCCAATATCTTTCATGTTATAGAATTTGAAATCTATCATTATTATAGGTCCTTTGAAATTGAAAACTTATTCTGACAGTATATGCAAAAGCACATAGCACCCTAAATTTCATGTTGAAATACTATGTCAGCATACTAAATGTGAAATCTAGGTACTCTGAGTCATATAATATCGGAAACTCGTTAACATATATGTGTCACTAGTTACTCTTATATTTATGATTAACATATATGTGTCACTAGTCACTCTTATAGTTATGATTTCAAATGGCAACCCACAATCGCAGTTTCAAAAAGTACAGCATGTTAAGATAGGCCTAAGGGTCCAAAATATGTCCCCTAACCTAAATGGTTAAATAATTTATTGGACGGAATTAAGATATTTACAATATCTATTATTATTTTGTTTTATTTTTATTTTCTAAAGCTAGATAATGATACTTGTAGAGTTGTCATCCATTAGGATAGTTATTTAATGTAAGAATTGCATTGTGTATTAGACATATATAAAAAAAATCTCTTCGCACGGGACAACATGTTTGACTAAGTTTATTGTCACATCGACACATAACGTGTCCTGTGGGCAATTCTATTAAATTTAACAAGAAGCACTTAACTGGAGGATTACTGTGACAGATAATTTACAGTTTACACATCCAAAGATAATTTTTTAATGTAGTTACATTCAGAACTAAATTCATCGCTTTTACATTTTTGAGAGCATAGTTGGGAGTTTGCTTGTAATTTATAATCTTTATTATAATCGAAATACCTTTTGCTTTCTCTTTATTGATTTGGTTTCCTCTATGTTTAACATCTATTTCCATTAACATACGGCTACTGGCTATCAAAACAGGGTAGTATCTTTCCAAAATTGAAGAATATCAAACTTTGCAGCATGAAGAGTTTGAGTAAGATATGGAATTCGAAACTTTCATACTCCTTTAACAAACTAGACACTCTAATCATTGAGGAGTGTGACAAACTTGTCACTGTTTTTCCTTGTTACATGGAGGGAGTATTTCGGAGTCTATGCAACTTGAGAGTTACAAATTGCAGGTCAATGCAAGCAATATTTGACATAGATAGAGATGTTGGGGATGCAGCTAACTTGCAAGATGTTCATTTAGAAACACTCCCAAAATTGGAGCATGTATGGAAATTGAACAAAAGCCAAAGAGGGATTCTTACCTTGAAGAATCTGCAAAAGATATGGGTTCGAAAATGTGACAGCTTGGAAAATATATTTCCATTTTCTATAGCCAAGTGGCTTGATAATCTTGAATACCTTGTGGTGTGTGGTTGCTTGGAATTGAGGGAAATTGTGGCCAAAAGGGAAGGTGCCAACACTGTTAATCTACTATTTAACTTCCCAAAACTAAGCACCATCAAATTTTCAGAACTACCACGATTTACGAGTTTCTATCCAGGAGCTTATGATTTATCATGTCCAAAGTTGAATAACTTGTCTATTGAACTTTGTGACAACCTGGAACCATTCAACAAAAAATATCCTGTCCTCTTTCCTGAAAAGGTACTACTAAGCCTTTCAACTCTTCAACAACGCTTTCTATTTCAAGCAAAAATAAATAAAAAATTATAAAAATGGAAAAATGTTCTCATTGACATGGAAGGTGCACTCTTTTTATATTTACATTTACATAAATTTACTCATCTTTTTCATTATTTCTTAATTATAGGTAATCAATAAATTGAAGTCCATGCAAATTGAGAGTTGGCATGCAAAGTCACCAAACAGTTATATGAGAGAAGGGAACCATCGAAGGGATAACTTAGAAGAACTTTGCTTATCTAGATTAATGGATACTAAGATTTTATATTCTTTCCTTCATAGAAATCCTTATCTGAAAAGCCTATCATTGAATAATTGTTTCTTTGAAGAGATAGTGCCTCTTGATATAATTGAAAAATTGGGAGTAGTTCCAAAGCTGAAAAGATTGAAGTTGATTGACTTGCCTAAGCTCAAAGAGATAGGGTTTGAACCAGACATAATTCTTAAAAGGATAGAGTTCTTGATTCTAAAGAATTGTCCTAGTATGATCACTGTACTGCCTTCATCAGCATCTCTCACTCACTTGACAAATCTGGAAGTGGTTAATTGTGATGGATTGGAAAACCTAATGTCACCATCTACTGCAAAAAGTTTGGGCCAACTCAACACCATGAGGGTAATCAAATGTGAATCTCTGAAGGAAATAGTAGGAAAAGGGGAAAATGATGGCAAAGTTGTTTTTAAACAATTGAAAGCCCTGGAACTTGTTTCACTGAAGAACCTCAAGAGTTTCTGTTGCTCTAAAAGTTGTGTCTTTGAGTTCCCATCTTTAGAAAAATTAGTAGTGAGTGCATGTTATAATATGGAAAAATTTTCTGAGAAAGTCACGAGCAGTAGCACACCAATTTTACAAAATATATATGTCGTACATGACAAGAAGAAGAAAAGATGCTGCTGGGAAGGTGATTTAAATGCTACAATAGAAAAAATATTCAAGGAAAAGGTACGTAATATGTATTATTTGTTTGACTGAATTTTTATTTTCCCCTCTTTTAAAGGTTAATGTAAAATAATTAAACGATTTTCCTTAAATAAAAATTTGTTTGAATTGGTAGTGAATAATAAAACTATTGCCAACAGGTCGTGCTTGCCTTTGTAGAATATAATCCAAAAATTAGTTTTTTTAAAAAAAAAAATTGATGGAGTGTGCAAAAATTGTTTTAAAAAAAAATTAAACCAAATCGAATTGTTTTTGTAAAACTAGTTCAGTCAACCGAACAACTTTTTTAAAAACAGTATTGTTTCAAAAAGTAGTTTGGATTAATTTTTTAAAAGAACAATTTGGATTTTTTTTATCGGTTTGGTTTGGTTATTATTTTTTACTCATGTATAATTTGGTTTCAAAAACCAAACGGAGCCGAACTTGACCACTATTCTAAAAATAGTTTGATTAATCGAACTATATTTTTAAAATTCGATTTTTTTTAAATAGTTTTATTTTTTGAATGGGTTTGGTTTGATTCTAAAACGGTTTGGTTCAGTTTATTTTTTTTTTCACTCCTAAAAATCACAGGGTAAGTAAAAGTTATATCTGTATCATTATGTGTGATGACTTTTGTTGAAAATAAAATGTATTTTTTTAAAAAAGAAAGACTAATCATTCTGAAGGTTACTTAACCTCTATATTTATTTTTACATAATATGAAGCTCTATCTTCACAAAATAAGAAATTTCAGTGAGTCCCACGTAATATATACAAAATAATAAAAGAAAAGTGAACGAGAATTGATTGACTGGGTGGAATATGGATGTATCTGACGATGAATTTACTTACATTCCCAGAAATATTTTGAAGGCATGGAGGAGATGAATCTTTTGGAACATCGTAAGCTAGAAGAAGCATGGCAACATGGAGCTCTGCAAAATAATTGGTTTTACAGTTTGAAAATTTTGAAGCTGAAGAACTGTACATTTCGTCCACGTGCAATTCCATCTAATGTTCTTCCTTATTTAAAGAGCTTAAGAGAACTCGAAGTACGAGATTGCTTCTACGTAGAGGTGATTTTTGAGATGAATGTCACGGAGGGTGCAGGAACAACATTCCAATTGCAGAAATTGACTTTACATGGTCTATGTGATCTTATGCACGTGTGGGAAATGAAAGGTAAAGGAATTCATAGCTTTCAAAATCTGCAACAAGTGTTTGTTGAAAACTGTCAGAACCTGGAAACTGTGTTTCCTGCGGGCATGACAAAAAATCTTAAGAAGCTCAACAAACTTGAAATTGGATCTTGTCCATGTTTGCATGAAATTGTTGGAAAGGAAGAAAACTCTGCAGTGGACGAATCACAAAAGTTTGTGTTCCCTTGTTTAACTACGCTGCAACTTTATGACCTGCCAGAGCTCCTTTGCTTTTACCCTGAATCATTCGCTCTGGAATGCCCGGTATTAAGTCAATTATCTGTGGTGGATTGCCAACTGTTGAAGCTATTTGAAATAAAAGTAAGTAACATGTAATCTCAGTTATAAATTTTACGAGAAGATAGGTGTATCGATAATATAAAGTAGTTTTACATTATCATCAAATTATAAATTATTGGGAATGAGTTTATTGATTTTTATAATAACTATCTTAAAAGTCATACCGAAAGTGGAAAATTATTTTACAATGTCTATTCAAATTTGATTTTTTTTGTTTAGTTGTCACATTTTAAGACATCAATGTTTTTAGTTTCTTAACGGAGATAACATTAGATGCATTTTTTACCTGATAAACAGAATACAACTCATGTTTTGAGTTAGGAATTTTTTATGTAGACTCATATGACTAGTACTCTACTTGCCATGTAGGGAACAACAACCATTTTTAAAATGTAGAGATTAAAAGAAAATTTAAATTTGAGAGATTAAAATAAAATTTGATCTGAATTCAAAGAACAAAAACATATTCAAATTATTTATTTTTTTAGAATTTCATCTTCTAAATTCTTATATGCAGTCTTTTTTTTTTATTATTATTTGATTTGGTTTCCCTATATAGGACATTTCCAACCTGGAGGAAGTATCACTTGACTGGAAACATGCATCGGTGTTAAGTTCGAAGTTGGAAGAACATAACGGCAACTTGGAATATTTAAATAATATTCGCCTGTTCTTTGAAGTTGATGAGAATAAGAAGCCTACTTTGCCCATTGTAATACTCGAGAAGGCACCCAATTTAAAGAAAATGAGTATAGAATTTTGTGGTGACCTTGAAATTGATATACACGGGATGCCTACACAATTGAAAACATTGACACTGAATCGTGTAGGGAAACTCCAGTCCATCGTGTCTGAGAATTCACCATGGTTAAACATGATTTGTGATCAGCTCCAGGAATTCAATGTTTTTTATTGTTGTGATTTGATAACCTTGGTGAATTCTGCTTCTACAGTATCTTTCACCCACCTGAGAGAATTGTACATATCCGGCTGTGATAAGTTGAAGTATTTGTTCACATCCTCAGTAGCAAATGAGTTAAAGCACCTAGAGCATATCCAAGTCTGGCATTGTAAATCAATAGAAAAAATAGTGGATAAGCAAGTTGATTCCACTTCAGAAAATGTCGAATTAGAGAAGCTATACCGCATAGATCTAAATTATTTATCAAGCTTGAAATGTTTTTATTCTGGCTGTACAAATGACTCTTTGAAGTTACCCTCTTTGATACAAGTGGACATATGGAAGTGCCCCATGATGAAAATTTTCTCTGAAGGATCTATTGTTGTGAATTCTTCTTTTAGAGGAATTCAAGCTTCCAACTACTCAAACGATGAATTGGTCTTCTACGATGGTTTTAACTCCTCAGTAAAAAATGTTGTTCTACTGCAGGTAATCACTCAATTACGACTTCAAATTTTGTGTTGGCAACCTCTTTCTAACACTTTTTATTATTGATTAAAATATATTAAAAATTATAAATTTTGATGAATTATAATCAAATTGAGTGAGAGATTCATTAAATGACAAGTGAACTAAAAATAGACAAAATGTTAGAAAAGAGTGCTAAGAAAGTATTTTTAGTATTTTTCACCATCTCTTTTGATCCATTGTGGCAGGACTGCAACATATTTATATCCTATAGATCTCCTTACAATATGCCGTGATTTCAATATTTTGATAATTTGTTAGTAACTTGTAATATATTATTTACTTTTCTTTCATTGTTGTAGTTAATACAGTTTATAGTTATCTCAATAGATCCACATGAATTTACATATAATATTAATATATTTTTCTCAAACAAGAAGTACCGCTCATAACTATGTAATGGGCCCTGGTTTCTATGAAATGAGAGATAAATGAATGAAAATCATGATTTGCAACTTAGATTAAACTCCAATCCTTCTTATTAGTAACTTGCTTTAGTTTTTCCTTTCAATTTAAAGATAAAAACATAGAGTAATGTAAATTTTAACGTTGTGTATAGGCAGATCGATGTAGTGACGCAGAGAAAACATTAAAAGATATGATATATCTGATGATAAACTTTTTAACATTTACAGGAGTTTTTTGAAGCCTTGCACGAGAACTGTGATGTTAATAATCTTGATGTCCAAGGAGATTGGCTTGGTAATTTGGCAACTTTGAATCTGGACACGTGTAAGCTACCATCTGTAATTCCATATGACATTCTTCCTCTTTTAAAGAACTTAAAAGAATTGCAAGTTCAGAATAGCGACAAAGTAAAGGTCCTTTTTTATATGAAAGAAGGCACTGAGATTGTGCACACAGCATCCAAGTTGAAGAAATTGAGTTTACAAGGGCTATCAAAACTAAAGCGTGTGTGGGAAAAGAATAGTGAAGGAGTTCTGATCTTTGAAAATCTGCAAGAAGTCATTGTTAGTGACTGCAAAAACCTGCAAACTTTATTTCCTGCTTCCCTAGCAAAAAATCACAAGAAGCTTGAGAAACTTGAAATAAAATCTTGTGTTAAATTGCAAGAAATTGTTGAGAAGGAAGAAGGCACAGCAACAAAAGAAACAGAAAAGTTTGTGTTCCCTCGTTTAGAGAATTTGGATCTTGGTCACTTGCAACAGCTCACTAGCTTTTACCCTCAAACGTTCACTATGGAATGCCCTGCCTTAAATAAATTGTCTGTGGTAGATTGTGACAAGTTGGAGTTATTTCAAATTGCACATCCCACGGGTGAGGGTACTTCAATTAATAGACAGCCTCTTATCTCAAATCTAAAGGTAAGTATCACAGAATCTATACTCTCAACTTTTTACTCGTTTCATCTTTTTACTCACACTCCTTTCTATTCTATTGGAAATTGTCAGGTAATTTCCAACCTGAAGGAATTGAGCCTTGATTGGAAGCACATTTTGGCATTAAGCTTATGGTTTAGGTCAGAGCAATTTGTGGAAGGCCTCAAATATTTAAATGAAATTTCACTGTTCTTTGAGGCTGATGAGAATGAGAAGGCTATGTTGCCCATTGAAATACTCCAAATGGCACCCAATTTAATAGAAATGAGTATAAACAAATGCAATGATCCCGAGATATTCCTTGCTGAAAACCCCAAAGTCGGTGAGCACAGGATGCTTGGACGGTTAAAAATATTGACACTAGACAATGTAACCAAGCTCCAGTCCATTGAGTCGGAGGAGGACTCATCGTGGTTAAACACAATCTGTGAGAAGCTTCACGAATTAAATGTTTTCAAATGTCCTCATTTGACAACATTATTACATTCTACTTCTACACTGTCTTTCTCTTATCTAAAAGAAGTGTTTATATCCGAATGTGACAAGTTGCAGTTTTTATTTACATCTTCATCAGCCAAAAAGTTAAGGAACCTTGAGAAGATCACAGTGAAGGAATGTCAATCAGTGGAGAAAATAGTGGCTAAAGAGGGAGATGAAACTTCACAAGTTATTAAATTTGAGCGACTCAACACCATTGTTCTACATTCTTTACCAAGTCTGATATGTTTTTACTCAGGTAGTGACACTCTGCAATTATCATCTTTGATAGAAGTGCATATAAGGGAATGCCGCAATATGAAGATTTTCTCCCAAGGAGTCATATATGCAGATTCATTCCAGGGAATTCAGATGTCGTTGGATCAAAAACAAGATTTGTTCTTCCATCAAGATCTAAACGCCACAATAAAAGGGATGTTTCCACGACTGGTAAGAACTTTATAATTTAAAACAAAATTTGTTTTATAATTTTTTGAACTTTAAAGTTATTTTTAAGTTAAAATTTCTTAAATAATGTTTTCTTCAAACCGTGTAATAAATGCCAGTTTTTGATGAAATGATTGACAATTACGTTTTGCAACTTGGATTCAACTACAATCCAATTTATTACTTGCTCTAGTTTTTCCTTTCAATTTAAAGATGCTAAAACGTAATGCATTGTAAATTTGTAATGTTGTTGATAGGCAGATGCAGTAACGCAGAGCAAGTAATGGATATAATATATGATATATCTGATGATAAACTTATTATAATATTTGCAGGAGTTTTTTGAAGCGTTGGATTTGTATGAGATGCATTCTTCTGATAATACTGAGCTAAGAGCAGACTTGTACAATGTTGGGGTGCAAAACAAATGGTTGTTGAGAACTTTGATTTTGAAGCTGGACAAGTGCATTCTACCATATGCAATTCCATCTGGTATTCTTCTTCATTTAAAGAACTTAAAAGAATTGCAAGTGAAGGATAGTGACAAAGTAGAGGTAGTTTTTGATATGAATGACACTGAGATTATGGAAACAGAATTCCAGTTGAATAAATTGACTTTAGAGAGGCTATCTAAATTAGTGCGAGTGTGGACAAAGAACAGGAAAGGAGTTCTCATCTTTGGAAATCTGCAAGAGGTCGTTGTTAGTGACTGTGGAAACCTGCAAAATTTATTTCCTGCTTCACTGGCAAAATATCTTAAGGAGCTGAAGAAACTTGAAATAAAAAATTGTGGTAAATTGCAAGAAATTGTTGAAAAGGAAGAAGAAGGCACAGCAGGAAAAGTAGCAGAGAAGTTTTTGTTACCTCATTTAGAGAGCTTGGATCTTTATAGCTTGCAACAGCTCACTTGCTTTTACCCTCAAACATTCACTCTGGAATGCTCAGCCTTGAATAAATTATCTGTGCTGGATTGCCATGAGTTGGAGTTATTTCGAAGTGTACACCCCAAGGGTGAGGATGAAGGTAGGGGTATTTCAATTAACAGACAGCCTCTTGTCTCAAATCTAAAGGTAAGCATAGTAGAATAGAATCTGCACTCTCAACTTTTTTCTCCTTTCATTTTCTAATTCGTTTTCTCATTATTAGGTAATCTCCAACCTGAAGGAATTAAGACTTGATTGGAAGCACATTTTGGCATTAAGCTCAAGGTTTAGGCCAGGGCAATTTATGAAAGGCCTCAAATATTTAAATGAAATTTCACTGTTCTTTGACGCTGATGAGAATGAGAAGGTTATGTTTCCCATTGAAATTCTACAAAAGGCACCGAATTTAGTAAAAATGAGTATAAACAAATGCATTGATCCTGAGATATTCCTTGATCAAAACCCTAAAGTTGGTGAGGACAGGATGTTTAGACAGTTAAAGATTTTGACATTAGATCAAGTCCCCGTGCTTCAGTCCATTGGCTCAGAGGATTCATCATGGTTAAACACAATCTGTGAGAAGCTCCACGAATTAAGTGTTGACCAATGTCCTCATTTGACAACATTAGTACATTCTACTTCTACACTGTCTTTCTCTTGTCTGAAAAAGGTGTCTATATTCAACTGTTCCGAATTGCAGTATTTATTTACATGTTCAGCAGCAAAAAAGTTAATGAGCCTTGAGGAGATCACAGTCAGGAGATGTAGATTAGTGAAAGAAATAGTGGCTAAAGAGGGAGATGAAGATGAACGCAAAGGAGAAGGTGAAGATAAATATGAAAATGAGATTATATTCGTGAAGCTTCAGGTTTTGACTCTTGACTCGTTACCAGAATTTAAAAGCTTTTTACAGGGGAGTTCCACTTTGAATTTCCCATCCTTGAGAAAACTGCAGTTCACCCAATGCCCCAGCAAGAAAATTTTCCGCCATGATGACAAAGTGCCTGAGGAGTTTATAGTGTCAATAGATAACGCTTGGGTTTGGAAAGGTGCTATAAAATCTGTGATCATGCAACGATCTGAGTAGGAGGCAGCCTGAGTTAGTTTGCTTGTTTGTAAGTACATATTATATGATTAGCTATTGTTCATGAGTCATGGACATGCAATTAATATATGCTCATCAACTGCTACTAACTTACTCAGAACTCATTCATCATGTAATAACGTTTCTTTCTTTTTGTCTTCTACACAAGTGAAGATTTTCCAATGTTAAATTAATATATATTTTATCCCCAATATGTTTTTGTCATCTCTAATCACCTCCCTTTCGTTATTAATTTGTTTCAGGAAATTGTTGTCGGGTAAGAGAAGCTAATTGTCATTGCATTCGGAGTAGTTTTCTTCTTTTTATTAAGCACAGGAACAGAGCAGAAGACAGGATGGAATGTTGGTGAGTTTGATTTATTTATTTCTTCTATTTATAATTTTCATCTTATGAAAACATGGTGCTGAACATAATAAACGATAACATGACAAGTTAACTGTGAGAAATTGAAAAAAGAAAAAAGAAAAAAAGGGTTTAGATATGATAATGAATTCAAGTTGATAAAGCGTGGATAGAAAGTCACAATTGTCAGAACTAGAATTATAAAATGAGTCTAGCTAAAAAATCATAAAAATGCGAAAACTTAATGGTATCACGTTTTCTCCTGCCTTACACAATATGGTTTAAACGTTTTGAATCTTTTATTTATCAAAATTGGGGTTTCACTCGCTGTACTCATGGTTTAAACTTTCCCTAAGTTTGAAATGTAACTTTTTTTTTTTTTTTTTTAATTTCAAGGTTCAGAAAATCAGGGGACTCGAAGAAGGCAATGATAGCATCATGACAACTATCAACAAATCGAGGACTTTTGTTTTCTGTTGAAGTGTGATGTTCATGAATAAAGTTTACCTATATACCTACAGGAAGTATGTATGGTTCTGAAGTTATACAACACAAGGGTGTTTTATGAATAAAGTGTTCCTGTATTCATACAGGAGCAGAGATGTGTGTGGTTTTTTAAATTATAAGAAGGGTGTTTCATATATTTAACCTGTATTGCTACAGGAGGTTTGCATTGTTTTTAATTAAGTTATTGAAGGGTTTTCTATGAATAAAATATTTCTAGGGAAGGATGCTTCATGGAGAAAGTTGACAACATGCATTTCTACAGATGTTGTGTATGGTTTTTATGAAGTTATGAAGTGTTTCATGAATAATGTTGACATGTATGTATTATGTTTCCAAAGTTGTAAAAGGGATATTGTGAAAATAGTGGTCCTGCAAATCTACAGGAGGTATGTATTGTTTTAAAATTACCAAAAAAGTGCTTCATATATAAATATTTCCTCAATATATGTTACTATGTTAGTGTCATTGGTTTAGATTTCTTGATGACAAGCATGTGTTTGAAACTTTTAATTTTAAAAATGTTTTTAATTAATTTTTTGTTAATTAGATTAAGTTTAGTTTTTTATTATACCTACCAAAAAAAGTCTAATTTTTTTAATAAAATTTTAAAATTATATAGTACTTCATTAAATAAATTTAATTTAACATATAATATTTTTTAAAATATAAATAAAGGTAAAATATAATTAAGATTATCTAACTACATATATCCTATTTATTTAAAATTTGCTATACATAATAATTGTTGAGATAATATATAAATATTCAACCATTGAATCATTGTATTTAATATATACAATAAATTATTAAATGAAGTAAGTCTACTAAGAATTATTCTTAGAATCACATATGCAAGTCTTGTTTAACTTACACATGCAAACACTTATTCTAGAAGTAAGTTTTGTTTAACTTACTTCATTTAATAGTATTTTATAGAAATTGAATTTCTTTAATTCCACACACACTCACGAAACAAATCCACTTATTTTTTAAGCAAGTCTTATTTAGACACACGTCCACTTATTCTAGAAGTAAATCTTTTTTTAACTTACTTCATTTAAAATATTTTATAAAAATTGAAGTTCATTAATTCATCTGTTGGTTTGAGAGGCCTAGTTAAATAGATCAATTATATATAATTTTTCATATAATTTAAAAATTGTAAATCAAGTATATAAATTTATATATAATTTAAAAATTATCATAAAGTAGATCAAATACATAATATAATTTAAAATTATTTCATTGATGTATTTTATTTTTATGTGTAATATAATTTTCAAAATAAAAATAAATTAATGTTGACTATAAGATTACAAATATCTATGAATATTCAACTTATCTAAAATTTTAGATGTATTATCAAAATTATATCCCATGTTTTAAAAATTGGATTTGTGAATTTTGTATCTTATAAAAATTATTAAGGGGAGTAATTACTAATAGTATGTAAATCTTGTCCCATATATATGACCGGGAGGTACTCTACAAGTAACTCTTGATAAAGTAATTTTGTTCAATAATTCTATATGTTAAATTAAAAAATTCAATTATTAAATTAAAAATTTGTATTTAATAGACAAGTCTAATTTTTTTATAAAATTTTAAAACTATTTAATACTTTATTAAATAAATTCAATTTATATATGATATATTTTTTTTTAAAATATAAGTAAATTTCAATTAGAATATCTAATACAAATATTTTTTTTATTTAAAATTTAATATGCATGTGCGTTGAAATAATATCAAAATATTCAATAGTTACATTATTAAATTTAATATATTTATATTTATTTAATTTATATGCATTATCAACATAAAATTTTTTTTTTACAAATATCCAATAATATTAAATTATTTTATTAAATCATCTTATTCATTAATATAACGTAGAGATAGAATAAATTTTTATTGAATGTTTGTGTAACAAAATTTGTAAATGTAAATTAAAGGATTAATCATGTTTTTATTTGTTAAAAAATGTTTCTCATATAGTTTGTTTTATAGTCCCTAACTTTAAAAACCATAAATGTTCCTACCTATATTTATGAAATACTTAAACTGTAATACCTAAAGCTAACATTGTAGGAGACAAAAATGGGAGTATTTGAAAAATACAAAAACGGAAATTTATAATTCTGAAATTCAGAAATTAAAAAAAGTTATTTGTTAGGAATGAAAATATGATTAATCATAAATTAAAGTGTATTAATGAAAATAGATGTATTTGATTAAAAAAAATCAACATGATACTATACAACCTGGTAATAGCCGCCAAATCCGTTGAAGACAACTTTTATAGATTTGTTTATCCCATTGGGATATTAAAAAAAAAGAAGTGACGCATCTTATAAAAGAAATGTTGGATTATAATAAAACATGTTGCATTTACTTAAATTGGTTTTTGAATTATTGTTTAGATGACAAGTTGATGCGACTTTCGATGTCGTTTTAGAAAAGAGGAGAGTAGGACATTTGACGATCCCAAGTATAGGGTCCACCTATCCAACCCACCACCCACCAATCATTTCTTGTTTTCTTTTCAAATAAAATCTCACCAAAGTTCTTGCCCAAATAATATCTCTTCCACAAAGAAACTTTCTACCAAATTTCTTTTTATTCTAAAATATTTTTTTTGTTTTCTTTCTAAAATATGAACAAAAGATTTTTTTTTTGTTTAATTAAAAGGCATAAAATAAAGAAGTTATTACAAATTTTGCACAATCAACTTTAAAGTGAACATTTTAGGAGTGTTGTCAAGATTTAATTTCTATCCTATTTTTGTAGAATAATTTTATTTTATTTTTTGAACGAGTTCTTTAATGTTTTCCAATTTAAATAAAGACGGGTGATAAATTTTTGTAAAACATTTTTTGTGATTCCATTGTAATCTTGTTATCTCAATTCTAATAAAGACTATGTTTGGCAGATCATTCTAATAAACATGGGTGATAACATATATGTTTATAAAATGATCTTGATTGACTTGTCTTTTCTAGACAGTTCTCATTCAGATTCACATTCACATGGAGCCATTTCTCTCTCATTTTCTTCTCTTAGCATGCCAGCCACTTTTCCTGAGGAATCACACACACACTTTTTTTTTTTTCATTTTTCTGAATAAACAATTCATCATACTCAATTTGTATTTAGATTGCTAATTATATCTTTCTCTCATTTATCAATCTTTCAATCGTTGCTCCTATAAATCACTCACTACTTTCTCTCAAACCGCTCCTTAAGTTTCCCTTTTACTCTCACCTTGCCTTCAGAATATTGTTTCCAGCTTTCTGTTCTTCTTTCTCGATCCATCACTGTCTTCTCCTTTCGCTCTATCGAGCACCGACCAAACAATATCATTTCAGTGTTGCTGCAGTGCGTGACCGTTTTTTGTTTTGTTTTTTTATTGCTGTTATTTTTTTTTTTAGATTGATTTCTATGATGGAATCACTGCAAAATTTTGAGCTCTGTTAGGTGGGTTTCAGGTTTCGGAGATTTCCATACCACGTTTCTTGACAGCGTCCATCGTCCACAATTCTAAATATTTCAGGTCTTAGGAGATTATTTTGTATCATGTTTATATGATAGTATTTGATCATTTCTTAACTTATTCATTTATTGTTTTGTCTTATTTCTTTCTATCTTACTTTGTTGCGTGTAAAACTAACTAGAGGAAAATGGTCTTAGGTGCACCATTTTTGTGGCCTTCCCAATTTGATTTCTCCACTTTGGTGAAGGTCTTGAGGTAAGTAGTGCAGTGATCTTATTTTCTATTTTTATAAATTTATATAAATAAAAATATAAAAGCATGAATATAATGTTATCTTATAAAATAATTTTTAAATTTATATTCATTAATTATGTATTATTTTTAATATATAAAGACATAAGTAATTTTATATTAAGAATAATTTTATTTTAATTTTACTTTTTTTCTTGAACTAAAAAAAATAACCACTGGCCATTATACTAGAGAAATTCTTCTTTATTAAATTATTATTGTGGTTAGAGAAATTCTTCTTTATTAAATTATTATTGTGGTTGATGTTCCATGTTAGACTGTATTCTCTCGTAGGCTAAGTCACCTATACAATAACACTCATCCTCAATTGTTGATTTATCAATTTATATCTTATAATATAATATTTCAAACACAACTTAATAACATTCATATTATGATTTTGATAATAAACATGACATAACATGAACACATAACAAGCTTATAGTAAAATACAAATATTCATTATAATCCACATGAATTTGTACATAACAATCACATGATATGCAAGTACTACTGGGTTGGCACGAGTATGCTCATTATGAGCATAGGCGTGCTCATCAAATAGGAGTGTACTCAATTTGAAAATGTATCTACTCATCTTTCTGCAATTCATGGATTTCTAAACTTTTGCTTAGAAATGAGAACCTATGAGTCTTCTCCATCTTTCAAAAATTAACACATATTTAAAATAATTAACACAAAATACATCCTTATTTAGGGAGTTTAATCTTTCCTTCAGAAGCGCCAAAAACACATACAACGTTAAGGGTTCTAGGAAAAATCCTTTAACCCAAAATCACAAGGTTAAAAGTCAAACATTCTACCAATTAGGAGAAATAAACTTGTCAGACTGGAGTTTAGGGCCAACCCTTCAACTTACAATCACAAAACAAAAATCCTTTCCTCTATTGTTATATGTAACAATTGTGTTACACTTTGTGGTCATATGACATATTTTGGTAGAATTTAATATGAAAAAAACATAATGCATAAATTTTGATAATTAGAAAATGACATTGAATATTTAAATACTAAAGGAGCAAACAAGTACTTTAGCCTATTTTAAGTTATGAATTTAATGTTTTTGGTTCTTAAAATTTTTAAGATTTTCACTTTTAGTCCATAATCAAAATTTATACTGGTCATACTTCTTAAACTTTTATTTTGTTATCACTTTTGGTCCTCATCATTTGATTTATTTATTTATTTTTCAATTTGTGCACACAAATAATATACAACTTGTTGCCACGTGGAAAAAAAATGCTGAAATGATATCCAACTAGTAAATAATTTTGTGACAGTTCTTTCTTTGGGGCTAAAAACTGCTAAGGAATTTTTTGGTCTTAATCAAATAATTTTAGCAATTTTTGATTGTTAGAAAAAGAACTGCCACAAAATTATTTACTACTTGAACATCACATTATTTTTTCTACATGCCAACTTTGCACAAAAGTCAAGGAAAGGTGGAGAAATCAAGGTACATTAATCAAAATTAATAATAGAACAAAAGTTTAAGTACTATAATTGGTATAAATTTTGACCAAGAAATAAAAGTGAAAATCTGAAAAAGTTTAAGGAGTAAAAACATTTTAAATCCTTGAATTGATCAAGTTATACGTATTTTTTAGTTCTTAATGAAAGATTTCTCTATTTTAAGATAAATTATGTTTTTAATCTTATTAATATAATTTTATTAATTTGATATAAGTTTTTATAATGTTTTGTTAGTTCTATTTTCCATAAATTTTAAATTTTAAAAATGTTATTAATTAGTATCATGTAATGTTACCTAAGAAAGGTAAGTGACGTGACATATTTAAATATATGTCATATTATCAACGTATAAGATCTATTTTTTAAAAATAAATTCATAAGTTAAAAAAATCAACATTTTTTCAAATTGACTCAAAATAAATAAAATTATATTTATAAAAATTAAAAAAAAATATTGAATTTTTATGTCATTATTCTTTGTGTACATTATTTGTGAGATTATGTAATAAAACAAAGTATTTGTGAGATTTGCAATAATTAATTAATTTGTATTGTATTTAACATATTAACACTATTGTTGATAGAACTAGATTTAGAACTTTATGCAATATATTATTATCTTATTTTTCATTTAGTCCAAATATTTATAAAGTATTTTATCCTCCATTTATTAATATTGTAATAATTATTTTATAGTTTGAATAAATTACACATGTATAGATCTGTATAATTAATTTAATTCACACTTAGTTATAAGTGGCTATGACAGTAATTTTACTGGTTTACCATTTATTTCGTGGAAATTGGTATCTTTATCATTTGTACAAAATAACACTTGTCTTGAAACATTCTGATATTTGATTACTTGGTAGTAACTTCAGGCAAAGATGTAGTTGATGGCAGAGAAAAATCAATAATGAAGCATGGAGATTGTTAAATTGCTTGGTTCCTCGCTTGGTTCCTTGTTAGGTCCAGTATTGCCATATCTAAAGCCGCATCTGTATCAACTTCTGCCATACGAAATCAGAGTTAGAGAACTAGCCAAAGATATTAAAGAGCTGCGAAAAGAGAGAAACAGGGTGCAACATAAAGTTAACGAGGAAGAAAATGGAAACGAGAGAGCCATTGACGATGATGTCATTAGATGGTTACAACAGGTAGATGGGATCCTTTTTAAGTATGATGATTTCTACGAAGATAAAGACCTTCCATATGCCCAGTTTTCCAACGGTTACCTTCCTAAACCAGGGATAAGGTTTCGTCTAAGAAGAATAGTAAATGATATTGCAAAGAGGGTTAATGCACAACTGCAAGAAACAAAGAATGATAAATTTTCTTATTGGTTGGGCCTACCTTCCTTCGGTGCTGATTTTGATAACATTAGCTACGAAAGCTTTGCATCCAGAAAACAAACTATGCATGACATTATGGAAGCACTGAAAGACGAGAATGTTGGAAGGATTGGAGTTTATGGGAAGAGTGGGGTGGGCAAGACTAGTTTAATCAAACAAGTTGCTAAGGAAGTGAAAGGTGGCGACAAGTTCGATGTGGTGATTAACGTGAACGTAACAAGTCATCCCAACATTAGAAGAATTCAAGAACAAATTGCTGACAAGTTGGGGATGATATTGAAAGGGGAATCTGAGAGTGGAAGAGCAGGTCAGTTACGAGAGAGATTAAAGAATCCCAAGGAGAAAATCCTCATAATCCTTGATAATATGGGGGTCAAACTGGACTTCAATAACTTGGGAATTCCATCTGAAGAATTTGATGCTTCCAGTTCGATCAAGATAGAAGAACCTCTTGCTAGATACAACGGATGCAAAGTTTTGATGATTTCTGACACTGAACAGCTTTTGTTAAGCCAGATGGAGGGGAAAGGAATTAAAACTTTTTGTGTAAAAGCATTGACGGAAAAGGAAGCAGAGACGTTGTTTAAGACCGTGGCTCAAATAGATAATGAAAATTCATTGTTTAAAACATTAGCAGCCCAAATTGCCACCAAGTATAAAGGCTTGCCCATGACAATTGTAACAACTGCCAAGGCATTAAAAAATAAAAGCCTTCCCGTATGGGAGGATGCATATCAGAAGATTCAAAGGCAAAACCTCACAGCAATGCGAGAATTTTCTACCAAGTTGAGTTTCGATCATCTAGAAAATGAGGAGCTCAAGCATACTTTCTTAATTTGTGCTCGCATGGGTCAAGATGCATTAATTACTGACTTGGTGAGATACTGCATTGGTTTAGGTTTACTTGAAGGAATTTACACTGTAAGGGAAGCAAGAGATAGAGTAAACGCTTTGGTTGGAAAGTTGAAAGCGTTAAGTTTGTTGTCTGATAGCTTTTCAAAAGATCGTTTCACCATGCAAGATATTACCCGTGATGCGGCTTTGTCAATAGCATCCCAGAAGATGCATGCATTTGCAGTGACAGGGGGAAAACTAGATGAATGGCCTGACAAGAACAAGCTTAGAAGGTACACTGCTATTTCCTTACAACATTGTGATATGACTGACATCATGGAGGAGTTTCCTACGAGAATAAACTGTTTTAGACTTAGAGTCTTCCATCTTGACAATAAGGATCCACTTCTGAGAATACAAAACAAGATTTTTAAGGAAATGGAAGAACTACAGGTGTTGATATTGATTGGCATTCATCTATCACCCTTGCCTTCATCAATTAAATGCTTAACAAAACTCAGGATGCTTTGTTTGGAGCGATGCAAGCTAGGTGAGAATTTATATATCATAGGAGGGTTGAAGAAATTAAGAGTTCTTAGTTTATCTGGATCTGATGTTAAACAGTTGCCTGTTGAATTGGAGCAATTAGCTAAGCTACAAATTCTTGACATAAGTAATTGCTTTAAACTTAAAGTGATTCCTGGTCATGTATTGTCAAGTTTGACTAGTTTGGAAGAGTTGTATGTGGGAAGAAGCCCCAATATTCAAAGGAAAAATGGAAGACTAGGAAACCAAAGTGAACATGCTATTCTTTCTGAGCTGATGCAATTGAATCAGTTAACAACACTAGAAATACAGATCCCCAACGATACCTATTTTCCTAAGAACTTGTTCTTTGACAAGTTGGATAGTTACAAGATCATCATTAGAGATTCCAATGCATATCCAGTGTGGGATTTCAAGATGCCAGAGAAGTCGGAAGCATCAAGATATTTGGCACTTCAGCCAGAAAATGGTATCGACATTCATAAGCGAAAGGAGATCAAATTACTATTCAAAAGAGTTGAAAATTTGTTGTTGGGACAGCTAAATGATGTCAAGGATATTTTCAATGAATTGAATAATGAAGGATTTCCATATTTGAAATATTTGTCCATTTTAAGTAACTCAAAAGTTCAATCCCTCATCAATTCAGAGAACCCACAACATCAAGAGAAAGCATTTCCCAAATTAGAGTCATTATTTCTCTATGAAGTCAACAACATGGAACATATATGCCACAGTCAACTTACAGATGATTCGTTCAGAAAATTGAAAATCATCAAGCTCAAAATCTGCGGTCAACTAAAGAATGTCTTCTTCGCGTCTATGATCAAATGTCTTTCTGTGCTTGAAACAATTGATGTTTCTGAATGTAACTCTTTGAAGGAGATTGTTACCTTGGAAGGGGATGGGTATGAAATTACTTTTCCTGAATTGCGCTCTTTGTCGCTACAATCTTTGTCTGAATTTATTGGATTCTACACCAATGATGGAATAACAGGAGAGCAAGTGCCAAATAGGAAGCCCAATGAACTCTTTGATGAAAAGGTATGCTCAAAACTGTCATGTTGATTTGATTTATCTTTAAGATTTTGGGCTTTCATATATTTGATACTATGTTTGTTAAAACCAAGAAGGAAGACACTAACTATATATGTTTATATTAACTTGAGAAAATCAAAATAAATTCTTTAATTTCTGAGACACTAACTATATATGTTTGTCGTTTCAGGTTGTAATTTCCAAATTAGAGAGAATAGAGCTGTCCTCGATCAAAATCCAAAAAATATGGAATCACCATCCTTTAACAACATCTTACTTTCAAAATTTGATACACTTGGATGTGAATGATTGTTGGAATTTGCAATACCTACTGTCTCTTTCGATGTGCAAAAGTCTGATGAATCTTCAAAGCCTTTTCGTAAGTGAATGTGGGATGATGGAGAGCATATTTATCGAGGTATGTTGGTCAGACTAAGCATATTTCAGATCTTTAGTATACCTTCATTTTGATATGTAGCTGATACCCACATTATCTTAGATATTAGATAATTTAAAATCTTGTGTTTGTTATGATGATAGTGAAAATCTTATACAGAAACCTACATGTGATATGCAAGTATTTCATGTCCTAAAAATGTTCAAATTCTATGACAGTACGTGGCCTTTCAAATACGTACCGGTCTTAGGGGTCAAAATCTTGTCATACTAAAAGTCCTTTGACTTCGTGTACCTCTAAATTCCTACAATCAATATTTTAAATTGTATTTCTTATGTCATCCTTAACCAGTAGGTCATTTGTATATACCATTATGTAATTTACCCTTAAGGTTTGTTTTTTAGTATGGGTAAGCTTCTTGAACATTTTCCTTAACATTTGCTAACCAAAATAATAAAATTAATCATCATCATTATCATTGTCTTGCTTGCAGCATGAAACGTTATGATTTGGATCATTACTGTGACTGGCTTTGTTTGTGTCATAGTTCATGAAAAAATAATTCACTGTACTTATGGTGATGGCAATTATACAAATAGCTAGGTTAAACCATTTATTTGGTTTCTAACTTGTTCTCTTTTTAAGTTTTAGTTCCTGTACCTAAAACTACATGTTTTAGTATCTAGACACATAATTATAAATGCATTTTGGTCCCTGCTGTTAAAAGTCTTCTAACTCTGTTAGTGACATCCAAATCCAGCAATACTTGCCTTTTGCACTGCAGTAGCTCATAAAGCTGATACTTTTTATCCATCTCTCTTACCTTTTCATTAATAGCTGTTCCAACAGTTAGTTTATGTTAGAAATTGAGATTTTATAGTTATCACTCTCTCTGATGTTTCTGTTTGCTTGTAAAGTTGGTTAAAGGTTGTTGTTGTTTAGAAAAAACTAGTTGTAAGCCAATTATGCTTATATTTGGCAGCTTAGTCATGACTGTCTTTTGTTTTGCCCAATCATGGACTTTTATAGCTTATGTACTTATTAAGCACTTGTTGTAACACTTCTCATTTGTAAAAAAAAATTAGATATACATCAAATTAGTTTTTGCTCATTTCATATGTGTGTGGTTGCTTGTTTCTTTCAACATCATTTTTGCATATTTATTTCTAGTCTTATAGTTATTTATGTTAAGTCTAATAGTTATTTGTTTAGTTTGATAACATAATATTAGAGCTTCATTGATCTTATAGGGCTTGTGAGGGAAAAACCAAAAAAAAAAAAATTAGAGTGAGAAAAAACTAGCAAGAATATCTACACAAAAAAACCTTCAAATAAACTTCAACCAATAACAATTTTTTTGACAATATTCTATTGTGGTGTGTGAGTGCATGACCCTTGATGAAAAATACCTTGCTATGTTAGACATGATGCATGACACTCTATTTGCGGGCATTTTCAGTTCTCAAAATTTTAATTGAGATACCAACCTGGTTGTGAATTTCACTTAAGAAACCTTGAAAAATAGAGAAAACATTAAAAACAATTTTTCATTAACACGTACCCAAGTATACCTAGAAAAATCATCAATAAATGTAACAAAATAGAAATAACCTAAAGTGAAACAGACTCAACTACTACTCTAAATATTGAAGTGCATTAAAGCAAATGGTGATGCATCACGTTTATTTACATGTGAACTGTAGGCATGATGAGTATGTTTGCCTAACTGACAAGACTCACTGAAAATATGTAAGGGTAGAGAGACTGGCAAACAAAAAGATGTAATTTCTCCATACTAGGGTGTTTGAGGCGTTGATGAGCAAGATGAGGGGAGGCAATTGAGATACATGCAACTGGCAGTGAATGCTGATACAATCCTCAAGACTCATGTCTTGCTCTAATCGTTTGTCCGATACAAAGAATCCTAAATAAGAACAAAGTTACTTACAAAAGGAACCGAGTAATCAAAGGGTGTGAGTGAGTTTGCTAATCAAATTTAAATTAAAAAGACAAACAAGACAAAGTTTAGAGAAAGGATGGGAAGTGGGTTAGTTTGTCTGATGCCACAAACTTGTGTCTAAGATCAACCTGCGAGAGTGACAAGAGGAAAAAGGTCCAAAAAAGAAAAACTAGAAAAAAAAAAAGATTGGTTACCAATCCTATGATCGGAGGCACCAGAGTCAAGGATTCATGGTCCAAGAGAAGAGGATGGAAAGAGAAAGGCTAGAAGATTACTAGATTGAGCAATAGTAGTAGTAGTAGTAGGTGAGGCGGGTGGGTGAGTTATTCTTTTGTTTAGAGAAAGTATCTAGGTTTTCTTTTTATGGCAATTTATGTTCTCTAGTTTATTACAATCTTGGATACTTTAGGTTAATCCTTCAAAGCAATTCTTATCTCTTTCCCACTGTGCTTTGTTGTTATTTTATTAGTCACAAATTCCCATGATGGAGAAATTTCTAAGTTCATTCCGTTTTGATTTCTTATAGATAAGAACAGTTAAGGTTAGCAACATATCACTGGTAACTTCCAAGGAGGACATTGAAAAATTTTTTTCAGTCTCAGGTGATATTCGATATATTGAGATGCAAAGGTGAGAGCACTTGTAATGTTTTGTTCATTTCTTATGATTGTTATTGTTTAAACTTTTATATTGAATGCCTCCCCTAATCTTTGGTTTTTAATTCTACAGTGAAAGTGATTGCGCTCAGGTTGCTTATGTTACATTTAAGGATACACAGGGAGCAGACATAGCAGTTCTCTTAACGGTATATGTTTGTATGTTACATTTCATAATGATGGGTTGCACCAATGTATCCTATTAATCCTTTCCATTCAATCCCTGAAAATTATAAAAATAGCAAAAAAGAAATAGATACTTATAGCTTTCTTTTATAGGCAAAAAAATTATATTAATGACATGCCACCAAACTCAACACAAGGAGTACCAAAGTTTAGGAGCAGTAGAGTGAAGGATTACAAAAGAAAGTGGTACAACCACCAGTATGACTACTAGCATCAAATTAGTAAAAAAACGTTACATTATGTCAACAACATTAAGACCCTATCAAGCAATATGTTGCACGTGACAACCACTAAGATAAAATGATGGCCCAAACAATCAAATCATAGCAGCTTGAAGGTGGATTTTTAGAGGTTTGAAGATGGCATCACCAAGAAATGAATATCATCCTGGAATAGTATATGTTGGGGTGATTCTCCCAACTGAATCAACTAATTGTCAGAAAACAATTTGAGTTTATTTGATTAAGCATTAGCCAAATTGACCAGGTTACTTCCAAAAAATATGTCAGACTTTTCTCAGCCTCTTTCCTCTGAGTAGGCCTATGTGTTGCATATAATGTGCTTGGCCATGACATAGTAGAGCCACAGAAAGACCAAGCAGGAGTAAACAAGGCACCAAATCTGGTGGGACAATATGCATAAAAAGAATAGGTGATCCCAAGTTTCATCATCTGTAAAGCAGAATACACAGGAGATCCCTTGCTGATCTTTAATGGAACCTCTATGGATGATATTCAATCTGGTTGGTAGTCTGTCTAACAATATGCGCCATGAGAGAGACAACACCTTTGTAGGAACGGAACATTTCTAGAAATGTGACAAGATTGCTGTATTTTGACTATTTGTAATTTTAGCAGCCGCTTGTTTTTGCAGAGGCTGAATTGCTATCCCATCTTCCACTTTAGGTTGTAAGATCTAGGGAACCATATTTGTATTGCATCAAATTAAACCACACAGCTTTTGTATCCACCAAGAATCGCCATTTCCACTTAGCCAAGAGACTTAAGTTAAAGAGTTCCAGGTTTTTTATTCCCAATCCTCCACTTGACTTTGGCTTTTTCCCATTTTCATTGTTGGATCATAAAAAAAGATCTTTGAATCCCTATCAATATTTTTAGAACTTTCTTTGGTGCTTTGAGAAAGGACAGATAAAATAATGGTACACTTGATAGGACTGAATTTATTAGAACAATCCTTCCACTCATAGACAAGTTTCTTCCTTTCCAAGATGATAGTCTTTTCTTCATGGATTCAATGACAGGGGACCAAGTTTCTATTCTCCTTGGGTCAGCACCAATTGGCAGGCCCAAAAATTTAAATGGGAGTTTTCCAGTCTTACAATGCAGAAAACTAGAGGCTGCACAAATGAAATTATCCTCCACATTTATTGCAAACAGATTGCTCTTATGAAAATTAACTTTCAAACCAAAAACAAGTTCGTAGCTTCTTGGGAGAATTTGTGGATGTTAAAAAATAGATACCTTTTTTTTATTGTTTTTTAAATCATGTGCCTAATCTTCAACATTTTATATAGGAATCCAAGGTTGGTGATCTAAATGTCACCATCACACCTGTGGAGAAGTATCAGCTGCCCCCTGAAGCTCTTCCCTCAAGTCCAGCTGTAAGTACTTAAATGCTGTGTTATTTATTGCGTGCAATTGAGGTCATCATGCACAGCTGTGCTGCTACTAGTACATATATATACGTAGTAAAATGTGCGAAATTGTGGAACATGTTTGTGCCATTTCTCCCAAATATTCGTGTCTGGAAGACTAATATGTTTTATAATAGGACTTACTTAAGTTATTATGCTTGATAGACTCCTCCTAGTTTTGGGGTTTAAAATTTATGGCTTCAATATTGCAGCCAACTTTATATCATTATATGGTGCTTAATATCTTTGTTTGGGTAGGATACCTATAGATTTTTAGATTTATGTTGCTCTGCTGATGATGTAAGCAATTTATCTGTAGCAATAAAAACAACTGTAGTATGAAGATGAAGATGCAAAATCAAATTACCACTTGTATCTTAGCAGTTCCAACTATGCCCTACTAAAACATTTTCTTAGGAGGTTAGATTAATAACTGAATTTAAATTGCTACATTGTGGGTGTAATATTTGATGCTAAAGTCAAATATACTGTAAACTTCATTACATCATAGATCTAGAGGAGACTTTTATATCTTCAGTTAGATCTAGATGCAAAATCTCTGCAAGTGTATATAAATTCTTCCCTCCTTACTGGGAGTGAAATTCTAATTTCTTTACTGTCAATTTGTAATTTTTCTAATATACATTGTACAATGCTCTTCTCAATAGACAAACCAAAGTGCTGATTCAGTAAAGAAGGAAGTTAAGAAGGCTGAAGATGTAATGAGAACCATGCTTTCTAAGGGTTTCATTTTAGGAAAGGATGCAATCAACAAGGCAAAAGCCTTTGATAAAAAGGTGAGAGAGATGGATAAAAAGTATTAGCTTTCTAAAATGACAAAGTTTGCTATTGTTGCAGCGGAGCATAATGCAACCAGTGCTGGATCTGCATGTCACTGTCGGAATTAGAACGTGGAAGACATTTGACGGGAGGGACCAAAATGCATTTATAATTGTGTGTTTAATTAAGGATTAAAACTTGTAGTTTTTAAATATAGGAACTAAAACTTAAAAAGAGAACAAATATATGCACCAAATGAATAGATTAACCAACCAAATATTACCATTAGCTAGCCAAACCACAAACTAAATGTATGTAGTTGTATAATGCAAGTTATATGATAAGAACCTTGGGATAACCACACCACAAAAGCTCCAACGTCTTATAAACTCCACGCTATGAATCACATTCTTCCAATGTAAGACTCAAGTCTCATACCTTACAATTGGATTCTAACAACCTCGGCACCATGCACTAGAGTCCCAGACAAACACTACAATGTCAGTGTCACCAATTGATGAGGGACATGGTGGAAAGCTATACCAATTGATAATAACCTTAGGAGAACCATACCACAAAAGCTAGCTATTATAGGGGGAGAGTCCAAAGCCTTTTAAATCTCATACTAGAATCTCATTCTTCCAATGTGGAACTCAAGTTCCATACCTTGCAATTGGATCCTAACATTTTTTTCTCTGTATTGATTTGTTTGGATATTCTCTAATATAGTAATTAATTTAATTAAACTTATGGCAATTGTGAACCAAGCAGGAAAGCATCTTTCCAAAGTTGAAGAATATAAACTTGAAAAGTATGAAGAGATTGAGAAAGATATGGGCCAAATTTCCTCTGCATTCCTTTGGTGCACTGGATGCATTGATCATTGAGGGCTGTAATAAACTTGAAAATGTTTTTCCTTCATACATGGTTGGCAGATTTCGGAGTCTATGCAACTTGAAGGTTACTAATTGCAAGTCGATGAAAGAGATATTTGATCTCAAAGGTGAAAAACCTGATGATGAGGATACGACCAACTTGCAAAATGTTCATGTAGAGGCACTGCCCAAATTGGAGCATGTATGGAACAAAGACCCAGAAGGGATTCTTAACTTGAAAAATTTGGAAAAGATATGGGTTCGAGAATGTCTGAACTTAAAACATATATTTCCAGTTTCTATAGCCATGGGTCTTAAAAAACTTGAATACCTTGAAGTCTGGAATTGTGATCAGTTGAAAGAAATTATTTTCAACGAGGAAACAAACAACGAGAGTAGCAATCCGATTGAGTTTCCTAAACTAACCACTGCCAGATTTTCAAAACTACCTAACCTTGAGAGTTTCTATGGGGGAACACGTGAATTTTGTTGTTCAACACTGAATAACTTCACTGTGGAACATTGTCCCAAGCTCAAGCTTTTCAGAACAGAAATTGCAAATTCAGAAATAAAGCCAGTCTTGCCGGAAAAGGTACTAAGTGGCCTTTTAGCTCCTATGCATTCTTTCTAATTCATAGAGATATAATAGGAATTATAAAAGCAGATAACAAAATAAATTACTCAATGACATGGAATATGCATTATCATCTATTGTCTTTTACATTAACTCGCCTTTCTTTATTTCTTAGGTAATCTACAACATGAAGTCCTTGCATATAGAGCCACACGATGCGGATTCTTTAAACAGATATATGGGAAACTACAGAATACACAAATTAAAAGAGTTTCAATTATCTAGATTAGTGGATATTGAGATTCTATATTTTTTCCTCCATAAAAATCCTAATCTGAAAAGCCTATTGTTGAGTAATTGTTTCTTTGAGCAGTTAGTGCCTCCGAGAAGCCCGCTTGTTAGTGAAAATTTGGGGGTTGTTCCAAAGCTCAAAAGCTTGAAGTTAATGAACTTACCGTCACTTACGATGATAGGCTTTGTAGAAGAAACAGCACTCTTCCGCAGGTTAGAGTGTTTGATTATAAAGGAATGTTCATGTCTGAACACCATAGCGACTTCGTCAGTATCTTTCACTTACTTGACAACTCTGGAAGTGAGTAATTGTGATAAATTAAGCTGTTTATTGACGCCATCAACTGCAAAAAGCTTGGTTCAACTCACCACCATGAAGGTAATTCAATGTGAATCGATGAAGAACATTGTGTCAGAGCAGGATAATTATAAAGAATGGATTATTTTCAAACAATTGAAGGCAATAGAACTCGATGCTCTACATAATCTTGAAAGTTTCTGTAGCTCCAGTAGGTGTGCATTTGAGTTTCCGTTATTGGAAACATTTGTAGTGAGTGCATGTGGCAAAATGAAACGCTTCGGATTCTTTGAAGATGTCAACAAGACACCAATTTTGCAAGAAATATGTGTTAGACATGGAAAGGAGGATAAAAGATTTTATTGGAGAGGTGATTTAGATGCTACTATCCGACACCTGTACAAGATTCGGGTACGTGTCCATTATCAATTACTCTTTATTTTCCTTCAAGTTATATATTTATTTTACAAGGTCCTAAGAATACTGCATGAATAAGGAATAAGTAAATAAGTTTCATTAAAAGAAGAATTGAACTTGAAATTAAGTGAGGTGTGTTTTATAATGCTTTTCATAAAAGAAAATCACTTGATAACCTTTTTCTTTATATGCATTTATTTGAGCTTCATAATTTTATTTACAGGCACTTGATCCAGACGACATGGCAGCTTCCAATCCTTTGGAAGCACTTGAGAGCTTTCGATTGAAGAGTTTGAAGCTGGTGAATTGTAAACTTGAAGGGAATGATATTCCACCTGCTGTTTTTCGTAGTTTGAAATACTTAGAAGAATTGGATATACGTAGCACCAATGGAGTAGAGGTAATATTTGGTATAAAGGAGGCTGGGATGAAGGGATATCCCTTTCCATTGAAGAAATTGACTTTGGATAACCTGCCAAAGTTGATAAAAGTATGGGATAAGGACGGCGAAGGAATTCTCAGCTTTCAAAATCTGCAGGAAGTTATTGTAACTAATTGTCACAATCTGAAAACTCTGTTTCCTACAGAGCTGGCTAAAAGAGTTGAGAAGCTCCAGAAACTTGAAATAGGGGACTGTAGGAATTTTGAAAAAATTGTTCAAGAGGAGAATGCAGAATTTTCATTTCCTCGTTTAACCTCGCTGGATCTGCGTATGCTACCTAACCTCAAAATATTTTATCCTGGAAAGGTTTGTAACAGAATCTTCCTTTTATTTTAATCCTTTCCCTTTGTCTTCTAATTGTCACCCCTTTTGTTCTGCTCTTGCTAGGCTACTTTCACTCTGGAGTCATTGAAGCTCGATTGGACAAGCACTGTCATGCTATTTAAAGGAAATTTGGGACAAGACATGCTTCATGAATTAGTCGAACTTGAGCTGGATTTTGATTATTGTGACAATGGGTTATCAAATTTTGCTGTTAACTTAGTTGAGAAGGCATCCAATTTAGAATATCTTCAAATAAACCGGTGCAGAGCTCGTGTGGAATTATTCCCCTCTCAATGTGAAATCAGAATGATTGGACACTCGACAACCTTGCCCCTTTTCTGTAAAGAGCTGCAGAAATTATGTGTTTACTCTTGTCCTCGTTTGACTACGTTAGTACATTCAACAGTGTCATTCTCCAATCTAAAACATTTGTCAGTAAAAGATTGCCATAAATTGAAGCATTTATTTACATCCTCAACAGCAAGAAAGATGGTGCACCTGGAAGAGATGTACGTAGTGCAATGTGAATCAGTGGTTCAAATAATATTGGCACAAGAGCGGGACCAAACTACATCAGAAGCCATAAAATTTGAGCGACTCAACACCATAGTTCTAGATTCTTTATCAAGCCTCTCATGTTTTTATTCAGGAACTGACACTCTACTATTATCATCTCTGGGAAGACTTCTTGTATCAAAATGTCCCAAAATGAGGATTTTCTCTCGAGGAGATATACATGCGGAATCCTTTGTAGGAATTCAGGTCTCATTAGATCCAAAGCATGATTTGCTCTTCCACCAAGATCTTAACACCTCTGTCAACATGATCCAGCAAAGGGTAACAACTTCATTCGAATCAATTCATTATTACTTTGCTTAGTCACTCTGTGAATTTCATGTTTTTAACCATTAATTTTAACGAGGAAGTTTTGTGTGTATTGTACAATATTTTTAAAATTAAGTCAACTTAAAAATATTAATACAAATTAAATTACATAAAATTATTATTGTTGTTAAATAACAATCAAATCATGTAATTTAAGGAAGAATAAAGTACAGTAGTGTTATCCCAATTCAGCAATATATTTTCTTAGCATCACCAAATTAAGCAACATTGGGGATTTTCTTCGTGAATGTTCTTCCCAAAGATGGAAGAAGAAAGAGAAAAAGAAACACTAGGGTTATCCTAATTAGTCAAGAGTAATGATCGGTGTCTATCTTTTTATTATTTTAAATAATCTATTAACAATCATCATTTGTTTGTATCTTTATCTTCTTATCACCTATCATATATTTCAATTTAAAGATGCTAAAACGAAAAGCATTGTAAATTTGTAATGTGCCAGATGCAGTGAGGCAGAGCAAGCAATTGTGATATATCTGATAATAAACTTATTGTAATATTTGCAGGAATTTTTTGAAGCCTTGGATGATAAGTGTTTTTCTGATAATCTTGAACTACAAACTGACTTGCATGATAATGTTGGTCTGCAAAACAAATGGTTGTGCGATTTGGTAACTTTGAAGCTGAACAAGTGCATTCTACCATATGCAATTCCATCTGCTATTCTACCTCAGTTAAAGAACTTAGAAGAATTGGAAGTGCGGGATAGTGACAAAGTAGAGGTCATTTTTTATATGAATGACACTGAGATTATGGAAACAACATCCCACTTGAAGAAATTGACTTTACATAAGCTATCAAAACTAGAGTGTGTGTGGGATAAGAACAGTCGAGGAGTTGTTATCTTCGAAAATCTGCAAGTGGTCGATGTTTGTGATTGTGAAAACCTGCAAACTTTATTTCCTGCTTCCCTGGCAAGAAATCTTAAGGAGCTTGAGATACTTGAAATTGAATCTTGTCATAAATTGCAAGGAATTGTTGAAAAGGAACAAGACAAAAACAAAACAGAAAAGTTTGTGTTCCCTTGTTTACAAGAGTTGAGTCTTGATGACTTGCCAGAGGTCACTTGCTTTTACCCTCAAAAATTCACTCTGGAATGTCCCAACTTACATTGCTTATGGGTTTTGGGCTGTGACAAGTTGGTGTTATTTTCTAGTACTTCAAACAGACAGCCAATTATCTCAAATCTAGAGGTAACCAATCTGCACTCTCACCTTTTTCTCTTTGCATCTTCTAATTCACAGTCTTTTTTCTATTCTATTGTTAGGTCATTTCCAACCTGGAGAACTTGAGTATTGATTGGAAACACATTTTGGCATTAACCTCAAGGTTTAAATCAGAGCAGTTTACAACAGGCCTCAAAAATTTAAGTGAAATTTTTCTGTTATTTGACGCTGATGAGAATGAGAAGCGTATGCTGCCCATTGAAATACTCCAAAAGGCACCCAATTTATTAGAAATGAGTATATTCAATTGCAATGATCCCGAGATATTCCTGGCTGCAAACACCAAAATTGGTGAGGGCAAGATGCTTGGACAGTTAAAAACATTGACACTCTCGAATGTATCCGCTGTCCAGTCCATCACGTCGGAGGACTCATTGTTAAACACAATCTGTGAGAAGCTTCACGAATTAAATGTTTTCAACTGTCCTCATTTGACAACATTAGTACATTCTACTTCTACACTGTCTTTCTCTTGTCTGAAAAAGGTGTCTATATTCAACTGTTCCGAATTGCAGTATTTATTTACATGTTCAGCAGCAAAAAAGTTAATGAACCTTGAGGAGATTACAGTCACGGGATGTAGATTAGTGAAAGAAATAGTGGCTAAAGAGGGAGATGAAGATGAACAAAAAGGAGAAGGTGAAGTTACATATGAAAATGAGATTATATTCGGGAAGCTTAAGTTTTTGAATCTTGACTCATTACCAAAATTTGAAAGCTTTTGCACGGGTAGTTCCACCTTGAAGTTTCCATCTTTGGAAGGAGTGCGGTGCACCAATTGCTTGAACAAAAAACCTTTCCGTTCTTGTGACGAAGTGCCAACACAAGTGAAAATGGAAACGGATTATTTTCAATGGATTTCCATGATGTTACTTTCAGGTAAATTATAGCTAATTAATTATTAATATTATTTTTTTAATTAAATTTAAGTTATATTTATTTATATTTTTTATTATTATAAATTAGGTAAAATATAATTATAAAGTTTAAAAATTTACTATAAATTAATTAAGATTATTTTCTTAGTTAATTTGTTACTTATTTTATGTGACCATCAATATTATAGTAATTTTATAGTTATTTATTTTTATTAGAAATTAGCTATAAAATAACCATTGATTTTAAAATTAGTTACAAAATTATTTTGTAGCAAATTTTAAATTTTCTAATAGTGATTATTAGAATTAAGACATGATAGAATGTTCTTTCTTGCATTTATATTTTTCATCTTATGAAAACATGGATCTGAATATAATATAAAAGATAACATGACAAGTGTATTTTGAGGAATTGAGAAAAAAAAAATTTCAGATATGATAATGGATTAAAGTCGATAAAGCATGGGTAGAAAGTCACAATTGTCAGAAGTAGAATTATAAAATGAGGCTAGCTGAAAAATCATAAAAAGCCAAAAATTTGATGGTGTCAAGTTTTCTCATGCCTTAGAAAGTCACAACATGGTTTAAGTGTTGTGAATTTTTTACTTATCGAAGTTGGGTTTCACTCTCTGTACTCATGAACTTATACTTTCTCTAAGTTTGAAATTGTTTTACTTTCAGCTACTATCTAACGTAGTTGTTTTTTAAAAATAAAAATTAAAGATTCAAGGAATCAAGGGACTTGAAGAAGGCAATGACAGCATGATCACAACAACTATGGACAAATCGAGGGCTTTTCTTTTCTGTTCAAGTGTGATTTCATGAATAAGTTTACCTGTACACCTACAGGAAATGCGTGTGGTTCTCAAGTTATACATGAATAAAGTGGTCCGGTATTTATACAGGAGAAAGGCGTAGTGAATGGTTTTTAAATAATAAGGGTATATATAAATTGGACCTATGTATTGCTACAGGAGCTTTGCATTGTTTTAAATTAAGTTGTTGAAGGGTTTTTTATGAATAAAGTGGACATGAGTGTATTTCTAATTCTAGAGAAGGATACTCCATGGAGAAAGTTGGCATCTTCGCATGCATTTCTACATATGTTGTGTATGGTTTTTAAGTTATAAGGTGTTTCGTGAATAATGTTTACATGTATTTCTACGTGTATATGTACTATGGTTTTGAAGTTGTAAAAGGAGTGTTTTGTGAATAAAGTTATCCTGTAAGTCCACAGGAGGTATGTATGGTTTTCAAATTATAGAAAGTACTAGTTCCTATACTCAGATGCTGATGCTCGTTTATTTTAATGGGTCCCATAGATTTAAATATGCATTTATTTTTCTTTAGTCAAGACATGCAACTTACTAATGCTTTCTTCCAACTGTGTGAGGAGAAACATGGCTTATTATTAGAGGATGAAGAAAAAATTGATTAAGTTACTTATTAAAGTTAATAAAAAATGTGACATTATAAAAAAGTGTAAAATTTATATAAAATAGATTTCCACTTTATTTGAAATTTAATTAGGGGGAAAATCACCTTATGTAAACTTTAAAAAATTCACCTTTTGTAAACTCTAAAACCTAGCTTAAATTCTATCAATATGCTTTGAGATCTTTTGAAGAATAATATGCTTTGAGATTGGAATCATTATTTTGATTTTTTATTCTTTTTTACTTTTAACTTTGGTATAATGATTGATCAATAAAAAATACCATCTATTCGAAGATGGTTTAAGCCCATGACTCATTCCATTTAATCCTCTTTTTAACCCAGAATTTTTACAGCCCTAAAGAGTGGGTTGTTTTTGCCCCAAACCCTAATCTAAATTTTATGTGGGTCAGCCCCCGATCCTTTCTCAATGTATGGCTACCCCTTGTAAGAATGTTGATTCCATTTTTACAAGTCTTCACTCTGCTCAATATTGCATATTGTATTTTAAAGGAATCAAATAAAAAGGGAAATGCTAAGTATGGCTGTTGAGCCACTGAAAACACGTAAGAATTAAAAACTATAAATTTAAATAGGGAGTTTCAAATGAAAAATATTATAAACAAAATTATATTTAAACTGCATATTTTTCATTATGTATATTAGTATTTGTATTTGTGTAATACAGTATTTGTATTTGTGTAATATAGTATTTGTATTTTGCATAGTTAAATTTATTTAATTCAGACACAATTTTCATTCTTATAAAATTAAAAAATGTCAAATATTTTAACACAAGGTCGTTAAAGATAATTTAATTAGGTATTGATTTGTTGTGATCTAAAATATTTAAATAATAACAATTTTGTATCTTACAAAAGTAATAGACATAAAATATTTCATTAAAGTCATCAATTATAATATTGATTGCATTAATAACCATATATGTAGAATTAAATAATAAAATGATATTTTTTGTTGGTCATTATGTAATTTTATGTCGTGTACTATTTATTAAAACTATATTGGTGTAAAATAAAATATATATATATATATATATATATATATATATATATATATATATATATATATAAAATAAGTAATATAGTTTTTTAATATTGTTCATATACCATAAAGCAAGATATATTTAGAATTCTTTTTTAAAATATATCTTACAGCTTTGATAGAAAATATAATAACTTAAATTTTGATGTTAAAAAAACTTAAATAATTAAGAGAAATTTTATGTTAAATAACTTTTTTTATGACATGTCTTCGTGTATAAGAAAAAAAAAAGTCTTTAAAGTTATTTGTAATTTTTTTTATAAAACTACATGTATCTTTCATGATTCATGTAGTTTTAGTCAACTATAGAATTATTCTAATAAATATTTTTTTCTAAGTAATTAATACGATTATATGCGTAGAGTTTGATCATGAGATTAGTGATTAAATAAAAACAATTATGTATTAATTAATTTGCACACTAAATAGTTATTTGTCAATAATAATTTAAACATAATTAATATTATATAGTTTGGTATCTTAACTAATTTTAGAAAAAATATTACAAAAGTGACACATGAGTTATTGTGTAGTTCTACCCTATAATATTTAAGCTTAATTGTACTTTTGGTCTTCCTAATTTAGTGAAAAGATAATTTTGGTTCATGTATTAAAATTTTGAAAACTAAAATCGAACAATTAAAATTACGGGAACCAAAATTACTCATACATCAAATTAAAAGGACAAAAAATGTAATTAAATCTAATATTTAATATGTTTATATGTGTATAAAAAAAAAGTGGGTTAATCACAAAACTATCGAGACAAATTCAAGTCCTACGTTGACTAATTATAAAGTCTGAAAAAAGTTTATATGTGAATAATAATTATTATCTCTTAAAATAATTTTGGGATTGCATTCTAAGATGGTATTAAAGTATAGTCTAGATTCATTAACGGACCACGTATCATATTATCCATGTATCAAGTTCAATAATATTGGACTTGATGGTGTGTATTGAAAAAAAAAACTTATTTTTATACTTTATTTCTAATTAATATAGAACTTGAGTTTTTTTTTCGATAAAAACTTAGTTAAATTTTAAAAATTCATGGGTTGCTCGTAGCACATAAGGTCCTGTATGTTTTTTTTTAACCTTGACTACATGAGTTCAAACTAAATGAAGTAAGTTAGGTTATTTTAAGAGTTCTATTCTTAGATAAAATATTGAGTTTTAGTCTTGTATATGAAAAAAGAGCTACTAGATAATACAAAAATTTTATTTACAAATCAAACACAAGAGTACAAGTAACATTTTTTAACATTTTTTCCATTATTGACTGAAATTATTTAAAAGCACAAATTTTGGTAGATTATTTTTGTTTCTCCTGATTTAGAAATAAAATTTACTAAAATTTGTGATTTTTTTATCAATTTCAGTCCATTACTGACAAAATATTAAAATGATAGTATGAGAAAGAATGTTGTTACCTATTCCAATCAATTCCTCTCAAAAACAAATTCACGTTGTTCTACAGTAGGGTAAAAATACGTTAAAAAATGAAACAAGAAAATGAACAAATGACGGAACCAGACTAGATAGTAGTATATCACTTTTGTAAAAGTTGCGTTTCGTACTAATTAGAGTTTTCCATATGAATAACTTAAAACAAGAAAATTTAAAACTATTGATTTTTATCTTTAATGTTTTTAGTATCATGTTAATATATTGTAACTTAAAAAATATATCCCTAAAATAAATATTATTTATCTACATATCATGTTAATTGAGAAGTATCTATCAATAAAAATAGTGATTAATCTATGTCAAAAATTGTGAGTTGATGAATATTCTCCTCTTAATACTATTTTTTTCCAAAACTAAAACTAAGTTTCAAACTCTTAAAATCTTGGTTAAATAAGTATAATATGTGACAACTAATGTTAATAGTGATTTTAAACTTTAAAAAGATAAAAATCAAACCAAAATTTTACGATGACTATAATTAAAAGAAGATTAAAAATATATAAGAAAAAAATTAATAAAAGATATGGCGATTAATTACCCATCGTGCTTAGAATTATATTGACATAGTGAGGTGCGTTACAAACGGCTAAATTACAGAGCATACAAGTTTCCAAAGGGAAGCCATCGTGGGTTGGACGCATCCGTTCAATGCATTAGTAAAACATATGTTTTTGCTTTGGCAAATATCCTTGTTGTGCGAATTCGGCAACCAGGAAAATAAATGACAAAACATAAAAGATAACTCGCAAAACGACAAACTTCTAAGACCACTTCCACGGCTATTGCCTATTGGTTTGTTAAAATGTGAAGACTTTTATATCTGCTTGTTTTCTGGAAAATACAAGACCATGAGGTTTCAAAAAATAAATTCATTCCTCTGAATAGTATCACCACAATAAAACTCGAATCAAATTAATACTCCATTCTTTATCTTATGGGTCATAAGTAATCATTATCCTAATACCATTAATCAATCCAAAAGTTGGTTCAGGACATCAAGATAACACGAAATTATTTAACTAAAAAGTATAGCAAAATTGCACACTTTAAGTTGATTTAAGAATAGTTTGCCCTAAGCAAAAAAACAAAAAGGAGAATAGAGAATATAGAAGGTTTTGTTCAAACTGCCAAGAAACATGCACCAATGCTCAATTCCTCAAGAAAACTCTTATGCTCGCTTAATAATTTACATCAGCACAGCTTTTACACAAAAAGTTTCCTGTAAAAATTTGCTGGGCTGATTTTTCAGATATAAAAAATGATAGACTAGCAGTTAACATAGAAAATTTTTTCAAGAAATTATAACCTTCAAAAATACTTGCAATTATGTATTTCCTTTATCTAAAAAAGTCTGAACAACTAAACAAAATTATAAAATAGGTTTTGGTTGGTAGAAGTCCCCCCCCCCCACCACCCCACTATTTGGTAAACTGATGACTTCAGCAATAGTATATTCTTATTCAATTACAAATTTACAATACCATTGGAATCCAAGCATGACAAAATGGCAGCATGACAACGTGTTAATAAAAAAAACCATGCAGGAGAGCAATAGAGATAAATCATCTTAAGTTTGACACTTTTCACTTGTTGACCAAAGTGACCAAAGTGAAATGCTAGCAAAATATGTTGTTCCTAAAAGAAAACAAATGAGAGACAGAGTGGATACAAAAAGATAAAATATTATATAATCTAAACATTGATTTCACAGATTACCAAACTTTCTCATTCCACGGTTTACACTCTAAGCTACTTGTTTCATATAGACAATGAAACAACATTGATGAGAACAAAAGTAACAAAGAAAAAGCGTCATGATACAAATAGCCATTTTGCAACTTTCAATGGTTCCCTCTACTTTCTGCTGAACAAGCTTCTCAATTTCCCTCTTTCCAACCGCTCAAGAAGCTTTTTAGCTCCTGGAATGTCCATCTCTGTAAGCTTCTTCAGATACCCGATTGCTCCATACGAAATCATCAGTTTCTTACATTTCTTACTTGGAGAAAGTGATGCAAGGCAAGAAACTGCATACTTTTTTGCACTGTTCTGAGGGCTTGGATCAAGCAACTGAACAAGATTTGGCACACTTTTATCATCCTTCTTAACTTCCCTCCTATTCTGAGACAGAACCATTAGGCTTGAAATTGCTTGAGCAGCAACCTCTCTAGCAGTGTTTGCTTTAGCCTCAAGCATCTTTATAAGAAGAGGGATGCAGCTAGCTTCACCAACAATTTTCTTCATCTCCATTGAGCTGCAAACACGGCAGATGACAGACGCGGCAGCTTGTTGAGCACCGAGCGATCCGGACTTCAGCACATGAACCAAACGGGGAAGCAAACCGAGAGAAACCAAAGTTTCCTCAGAAACTGATCCAACAAGATTCCTCAATGCTCCAACTGCAGATTCTTGGGGAAGTGGACCATCAAGATAGGCCAAAAGGCTCTTAACACCGCCTTCTGATATAACAGACCTTCTCAGATTCTCATTGCTTGAAGTGAGATTCTGCAAGCACTCAGCTGCATACTCTTTAGTACCTAATAAAATTCCACAATTAAGAAGATTGATCATAACCTTCACGATACCTTCTTCAGCCAAAGCTAGTCTCACCTCAGGGACAGTTGATACATTTGTCAAAGTACAGGCAGCAGCAGCCTGCGACACAGAATCACCACTTTGACAAACCTCAATCAATGGCCGAACACCACCGTGTCCAACAATTGCACGCGTTGTTTCTGCCAACATGGACAATCTCTGAAGAGAAACCGTAGCCTTCTCTTTACCCACAGCACTACCGGATTCAATAAGCCTAATAAGCGGTGGCAGAACTCCTTCAGAAACTAGCCACTTTTCACAGCTCCCTGATTCCACAAGAGAGCATATAACGGTAACCGTTTTCTCCCTTATCCGTGGAGATGTTGCTGTTAACAATTGGACTAAAGCAGCAACATTGCTCCTACCAAGAACAGCCAAAACATTCTTCTCATCCTCTTTCATAGCATCGTAGAGTTTGTCTAAGGCTTTGTGCTTTGCTTCCAAGTGACCAATCTGAAGGCGCGCAAGTAGTTCTCTTATGTTGTTGTGTGATGCAATATCTGATTCTGCCATAGAACCTAACACGGTCAATGGCAAAGTAGCTTCACCAAGCACGCCCGTCTTGATCAAGAGACCACAATCCTTCAAATTCAAATCCAGTTTCCCAGTTAATGCGTCGAGATCACTCTGCATCCGAAGCTTACCCTCGTACTTGTCCTTCAGACACAACTCAGCCAATTCAATGGCCTCTTTAAGTGTCTTTGACACAGCCTGCAATTGCTCCTTGCAAAGAGCATTTTTGGAGAAACAAGGGTGGCTAGACAAGTCTGATAAACGCGACGGAATCTGCTCCAATTTTGAAACGATCATCTTCCACCTACCGGGGAACCCCTTAACCTCTTTTGCCTTTGCAACAGCAACAGGAACAAGTTCCTGTGCATGCAACAAACAGTCTTCAGTGGAACAGTCATCAACTGCTACCTTTTCTTTACTAGCTTCCACCATGATTTCAAATTTGGGTGGAATTGTCTTGTAGAAATGAATTGATGATCACCAAAGCTGTAGAATAGAAGAAGAAAACCAAGCTCAGAGAAATGACTAAGATGCCAATTTGTAGAAAAGCAATGATATTATTATCAGCATAGAAAACTAAAAGGTTGTGGAGCAGTTGCAATCATAAAATCCGTAAATTATAAATTAAGACTCCAATAGAAAATTCTCAGACATTAAAAAAGAAGAAATAAAGGCTAGGCCAACAACATCAATAAGTTCGAGAATCTTATGAAGTTATGATCACACACAAAGCTTGTTAGAAAGCATGACTCGACCATCATCAAAACTGAAGTACCTAAAGATGCCCCACGAGTTTTTCTTTCCCTTACTTTAGCAATTGATCATTTAATGCCCTTTGGAAATTCCAAACCATATATTAAATTTCGATGTAAATAAGAAAAAGACAAGCTAAACCATGGTTGATGAGAATGGCTAATTGGCTGTTAATGAAAATGAGTGAATTGGCGTGTAACGGCTAACTATGGAGTCCAATTAAGAAGCCGTCGGTGGATAATATTATACAAATAAAAAATGTTAGGCCAAAAAGACCCACCTCACACATGGTATAAATATAATAAGACACCCTCTCAAGGGGTATTTCGGTCATAGACACAAAATCTCCTCCAACTTAACTTTTCAACCATGGAAATAAGGGTTGGTGGAGAGAGTATCAAAGTTAAATGTAGGGAGTTTTGTTTGTCATGTTGATTCCAACCCACATCAAGGATTCCAGTTTCTACCAGAGAGGCTCCACAAAAGAGGAATTCTTAGCTGTGGTTTTCCTTCTTTCTCCTCATAAAGGCTACCGTTATGAGAAAGGGAAAGTCTTTACTTTGAAGTTAAGACACACAAGTGCCTTTCTACAAGTTGTATACAACCAAATTATATCCAATAAATAACCCCTTATTACTATCGTTATAATTATTATTATCAACATTGATGAAAATACAAAATAATAAATCAAAATAGTAATATACCTCAAACCAACTTGACTTGCTAAATCTTCAAAGAATTGATCCTGTCAAGAGCTATCATATCATTGATCTCCACTGTTTCTGCAAGCCCAAAAGAGAAACAAATAAAAAAAGGTGAAGGGAAGAAAAAGAAGAGATTTTTTCTTTCAAATAGAAAGAGATCAATCAAAGCAAAGAAGCAACCAAAAAGATAACACTTGAAGAACCAACCTTTAAGAATGAGTAACTAAGACAACAAGCCAAGACTTTGTAGCTTAATCTTCAAACTTAACACTCTCTATCACACACACACTATAGTGTACTTCAGAAATGGCTATAGAGGGCACCAACACTGCAAAATGTAAATAAATGCAATGCTTCCAAACTCATCAATCAAGACACAGCTGGATTTACTTAAAAACCATGCCCTTCATGTTAGTTTCGGAGAATCAGAAGCGTCTTCTGTGTCATAATTGAGAAACGGACACGACACACTCAAAGCGAAAGCGATGATCAACTTTGAAGCAAAACCTGCTATAAAGTAGTATTAAAAAGCTTAACTGCACAAAACGACACAAGAAGTACAATACTACAACGTTCACCCCCACTATTCAAAAATCAAACTTTGCCACTCTTCCAATGTCAGTGTTGAGAGAGAAGCGGAGCTTATGTTTCGGATGATAACGCTTAAAGGTCGAGCAGGTTCAATAATCGGACGGTTGAGATTGCTTTTGGGAAGACAACGTTACCGTTGGGATTTGTTAAAATTTGAAAATGCTAAGGATTTCATTTGTACGTTACCGATGTGATGACATGGAAACATGCCACGTGTGATGTGGGGACAGATGTTACTTTTCAAAGTGACTAAAGTCCCACGTGTGAAGTGGAGGATTATGACTTATGAGGAACTGTTTTCAGTTTAGTTCAGAGTGTTCAGGTTTATGGTTTTGAATTTGCAAACATTTGACACTGTTTTTATTGAGAAATTGCGAAGATGCCACTGATTAAAAGTTTGGTGAAACAAAGCATGTGATGTTGCTGGCTGGTACGCTCATAGAAATTGCCAAATTGGATTGTTAGTTGTGTAATCACAGAATCAAATATAAAAGCACTTAAGTATCACTGTTAATTACATAATCAACTCGCATATCAAACGGATTAAAAAGATGTATAAAGTTCTTTTGTTTTACTGGACCAGGTTAAATGAATTTCTTTGTTTTAAAAGAAAAACTAATAATTGAAATGTTGCAGGAAGGAGTTATAGTTAATAATTATCTTAAAAATCATATTAAAGATAATTTGTATTTAAGTGAGAATAAAATATTATTTTACACTAGGACTTCATTATTAAATTCAAAAACTAGTATAATACAAGAAATTTTAATACAAACAAAATAGAAATAATGAATAATTTGTTTTTTTAATTAATGTAAAAGTGAACATTAAATAACATAACATATCATATGTTACGAAAAGAAAGAAAAATAATAAAAAAAATCCTCACATTTAAAAATAAAAACGCAAACTTATAATATAAATGTTAATTAATCAAATCTGAACACCCATATCTCAAATCTGTACAGCGTCGAGCAGTGATAGACCGATAGTTCAGCAGAAGAATCTACCTTCTTTGATAATGGTATAAAAAAAACTTTATTATTACGTAAGTTTAAATAACTGAAATTTTTAACTAAAAATAACTGAAATTTTTAAATAAATAATTAAATGTTTTAAGAAATATAAAACTCAGACAAATAATTTAACATTTTTTTCATAATTTAAAGGGAAAATTCTACAAATAATATAAAAATTCATTCTAAAAATGATTTTGTTTAAACTCATCCAAATACACCATATATTACCTTAAATATGTGTTCGCGATTTGCGGAGAAATGGTAACAAATAAAGACAAAATGATTGAACAAATCATTTACACGCGCTTTTTTAGTATGTATTGACTTATAACCTTCTGGTCTTAATGAGAATTTTCCAACGCAAATTAAATTGACAACGATTTGAAAGGCACAAATTGATGCTTTGAATGGTTTTGTTATCTTGATCATATGCTTGGTCAGATTTTGTAATTAAGCGTGGAAAATACTCAATTTTAAGTTCAAAATAAATATTATTCTACTATTGAAGTCTAGTTGAGATATAAATATTTGGTATAGTATTTGATTTCGACAAATAAAATAATAAATACTATTATACACTTAATTTCATAATTATTTTAGTATCAAAAGGTTTAGCAGAAAGTCTAATCCTTAAGTTGATCATGCTTAACAAATCCTCTAAAAAATATTAATTTTAACAAAATTTGAATATTGATTTTATTTAAATTGAATACCATAGTACTTTTAGATTAAATATATTATTTTTATGTATTGATAGGAATTTTTTCTAAGACATGTATTGTACATGAGAAGAAATCATATTTAATTTGAGAACGTCTATAAAATGGTGGCACCAAATTAGATTCTCTCCTACCTCTGCAGCCCAAAAAATAAAAGCATAAGCACACAAAGAATCGAGGGGAGAAATAAATTATAATCATTATGTTCATATTACAATCTTAAAATTTATACCGTATAATTAATCATTTATAATAAAAAAAATATTTTCAAATATTGATTATCATTTAAAATTAAAATTTTTCTAATTAATAATTTAAAATATTGTTTAAAAATATTTATATATTTTGATATATTTTTTAATTACATAAAAAAGAATTTTTTATTTTTTATTTTTTATTTTTTATTAATAAATATTGTATTTTTATTTAACACTTCACAATCCTATTTTCTTAACTAATATCCTAATTAAGAATTGCTACGTGCTATTGAGCCCATGCTTATGTGGACAAATGAAATAAAACACATGAATTAAATAAAGTTATAAGGTATACATTTTTCTAATTGTTTTGAAAATAAAGAAATTTTAATATAATCTCTTCTGATTTTGAGTTTTGTATTTGTATTGGGATCATATCTTTTTAGGCAAAAAAAAAAATAGGTATAATCATATTTGTGAAATCTTGACCATTAATTTTCATCAAAAGCTCGAAAAAAAAATTTATTCATTTATTTTCTTATTTGATTCATTATGAGATATTGACACATATCTCTTATTAAACACACCATTTCACTAATTTTATTTTTTAATGTCTTCATTCCCTTTAACATTTCTTTCTCCTTCACAGATAAGATGGGATAGTTCAAGTGAGCTTGTGCATTTGCGATTATTGGGCAAAGTTTAGGATAGCGAGAGATGAAGTTAAGGTATGAGTTATACGAAGGGATTGAACTGTGACTATTACAAATTACTTAACCACTTATTTTACCCAATAACTTATTATATATTAAGAATTTAATAAATTTAATTGTTCAATTATATAATATTATTATATTAATAATTATGCATATAAAATTTTAGATAAACTAAACATTTGTAGGTATGTCGTTTTATAGTTATTATTTTTTTAATTTTAAAAATATAATATCTATTAAAACGAAGTTGATTGATAAAGTATTAATTGATTCTTTTTGTAAATTTCAATAAGAATTTTCAATTTAACAGTTAAATTAATAAAATTTAAAGTCTATAAAAAATTATTAAAAAAGCAAGTTTGACACAAAATTACTCTTATGATTGGATCAATAAATCATAAATTAGTATTTTATTAATTTAAAAAACGGTCTTTCTTTCAGAACATCATTTATCATTATTGTTGTTCTATAAAATATTTCTACTAATCCGTATAAATTTAATTAAAACAGTTTACAATGATTAATTTAAAAGCAAGTCTAAATTCTCTAAAAAAAAACCATTAAAAATATTGTTAAAATAAAATAATTCAAATACATGCACTTAACGTGTGGCATATGTTTTGAAATTTAAAATGAGAACATCAATTCGCTTTTCGAGAACGTGTCTTCTTCAATACATAGAGAAATGGATAATTTCTTGTTCAATTGTAACAAGACTATATATCTTTAAATTCGTGTTTATCTCTTTATATAGATATTAAATAGGTGAAGCTTATTTATTATTGGAAAATGTTTAATATATTTTTTATTTTTAAGTTGTAGGAGGTGTAATAGGAAAAGAGACTAAAGAAGAGAACGGAAAGGAAAAGAAACAAAGTGAAGGATATAATAAATGGTATAATATAATATAATAAAAAGAAATAAATAAAGAGAAAAATAAAGTATAAAATAAGATAAAAATATTATATAACTGTATGAATATTATTATCTTATTGTCTACTGTGAGAAATATAAACACAAATTAAAGATAACATCTTAAGAGAACCTTAAAATTAATTATTTAAAAGTAATATGTGGAAACAAAATAGAATAATGAGATAATTATTATACTGTAAAGAGCAATCAATAGAAAGGAAACGCACAAAAAAGGGTTAAAAACGAGCTTATGAGTAGGCCAACGCAACTAAAGAGGCGCGGAGCTACTTTTCCAATTCCCAAATTCCAAGTGGGTCTTGCCTTCTTAATTTTTATCCCTTTAAATTATGCCCTTCTCTACAACAACCACCAGCTCCTTCCAAAATCACCACATAATTAATTAATAGATTATGGTTAGCCCTGCTCCTTATATCACATCATTTGCATGTAAAGCTTTTCTTTAATTGAAATAATAGTTTTTTCATTTTTTTTAAATAATAAAAATAAATAATAGTTAAAAAAAAACTACATCAAAACCAAAATGGAAGTGTAATGACTAGGTTCAAAACCAAAACGGTAAAACAATTTTTGTAGGACCTAACTTTGGGAATTAAGGAAAATGTAGAGTAAAGTGAATCAGAAACTGCACTAAAATTGGACTTTATTGTAAATTGACAAAGAATGGAAGTAATCTTAAAGAATATAAATAAAGTACAACGTTATTATCATGTAATTTAGGCTAAGTAGTTAATTAGAATCCATTTACATGTATTTTCACGTGATAATTTTAATTTTGGTAGCTGGTAGGTGGTAGAAAAAATAGGAAAGTCGGTTAATAGTTGAGATGTCTAATTAAGCTTATAAATAAGCTCATATATACAATCAGAATTTAGAATTTGAATAATATTTGTGTTTTTTTTATTATGAGAAAATTTTCCTCTATTCTTATGTTAAAGAACGTTTATAGTATTGTTTATAGTGTTGGTTCTATAGGTAGGTCACGATTAGGGTCACACATTTTGATAACTTTGATTCTATTGACAAACTATGATTAGGGTCAAGTTCCCTCGTCACCTATTTTGAAGATGATCCATTTTAAGATCGTGTCAATTCTATTAATACTAAATATCTACGGATTTTACTTATAACTAAAATTTATTAAAAAAACTTGACAGACTATTTAATGCAGCATTTGTAACTTAGCAAAAAAAAAAGAATATAACTTTTTAAAATATTTGATGATAAGAAAATAAAATAAAATCATAATCTATATTTAAAACTTTGAAACTAAAATAGACTTAAATAAAAATAAAATATATTTTATTTCATTTTATGATTAAATATCTAACTATAACCAATGAAATGAAACAAATTCCGCCTTTAATTCTATTGCATACACTTTTAAACAATTCAAATAATACAAGTTAATATGAGATTTTATTTTACTAAGATACATTTTCACCATCAAATTATATTTATGAAATTAATTAAATTAAAATATGAATGACAAGTTATAAAATAAAACTAAGCCTACTTATCTTGTAAGAACAAATATTGAAGAATGTCAATGTGATAGGACATAACGGCTACCGGTCTTACCTCACCATATAAGTATTTGTCTCACCCCGTCTCCATGCCCTCATAAATACACATTAAGCGAATATTCACCATGTTTTTAATATCCATGTTATTTATTAAAAAATAACTTAAAAAGTATTTTTAAAAAATACTTCAACTATAATTTTTATTTATTATAACAGTTTTTTTAAATTAATTTAAAGAAAAATTATTTAAATATTCCCCACAAAAATTCTAATCAAGATACTTTAATTTAGAAACTAAATTTAAATACATGAATTCTATAAATTCAAACAAAAATTAATAAATTAAAATATGTTAATTTTATGAATTTAAATAAAAATTAATAAAATATAACAATTTAATCTATTATTTTAACTAAATTATAAGACTTTAAATACTAAAAAATTAACTACTATTTACATTGAATTGAACTCTTCAACAACTCTCAAATTAATTACTTGATGCACCGCCCCAAATATACATTCTTAAATAATATATTTTTTTACCTAATATTTTTAATACTTTTGTTATTAGTGGATACAACTAATATAACTTCCACTATAAATTATTAATTTTAGAGGCTTTTGCTCCTATTTTTCAAAAAAATAAATAATATACAATCAATCTCAAGTTAAATAAAATTACTTAAATAACTTGAATACAATTAATTAATCTTTTACCTATCCTAACCCGTTTATTAACAGATACATATATCCGTTTTTTTAATACTCATCTTTTATTGGGTTTAGGGTTTTAGCCATCCCTACTCATCCTTTTCCAGCTTAAAGATCTCGTACCACTCCGCAAAATAAGCCCTCATTGTGTCTGGCTTGATTATGAACCCAGATCCAATTTCGGGTAATTTCTAGGCCAACATATGTATTGTTATTCTTTCTACCAATAATCTCTTCAATCCCTTAATTTATGTGCAGAGATTCGAGATTTTCTTTTCAAAAAAATTTCTCCAGAAAGTACATAGTCACTGTCTTCCTTACATAACAATTCAGTGCAAATCTTATGCTTGAAAAACTTATATTTTCAACGAATAAATTAGGAAAGAACCCGGGGCCAAAATCTATCCAAAGCTCGAACTTAATATCCAAAATCATCCAACCAGAACAGCCATTTATAGGACGTACAGTCCCCCCCAAAAACAAATAAGACAACTCGCTGATCCACAGATGGCTACGTAATTAGCATAATCGGACGCACCAAACAACATCAAATCAAAGAGCCAAATGGCCACTATAACAGCCAAATGGCTACGTAAATACACCATTGAACAAAATCCAAAATCGAAGATCCACAGTGAAAAACATAAGCACTGAGTATCTGGCTTACCTTCGGTTTAAAGTATGGTAAACCATAAAACTTGATCAGTAATAACACAATAACATCTAACAGAATGTCTTTTGCACATTAAGGTTCTAACCAAACATAACATAAATACAATAGACAATTTTTAAGTTTTTGCTGCCAAACTATGGACTAATATGAACTTTAAATAGTCTAAAAACAATTTCACAGACAGTTCTATTCAACTTTCTCAGGATCGCGATCGCGACTTATCTCTAGGTGGGGGAGACCGGCTGCATGAACAGTAAAATAGTCAAATATAATGAGATATAACACCAAAAATTATTTTAAGAAAACAAAACAAGTAAATTAGATCAAAACCTATCATATCTCCCATTTATCGGGCTTTCAGCTCGTTCATACTTGGGGCTTCCTCTTGCTTCTGGTCTGGAAGATGGATTTGATCCATGACCATAATCTGGGCTACCCCTACCTCTACGATATGGACTGGGGGATCTGCCACGACCATATCTCCCATCAGGAGAGTCATGACCTCTTCTATCAGGACTGTATCCATTCCTTCTGTCTCTGTCATCATCATCTCTTATGGCATACTCCACTGTGATAACACGGTCCATAAACTTGCTGCACATCAAACATTAAACAATCAAAGAGGTTTAAACTAATGAGAAATTACCATATATGCCCTTTTCCCCATACCTTCTTTACTCAAGGGGTACTGAAATCTAGAGTATTTCAAAGGGGTAAAAGTTTGGGAAATGGGTGGACAGAAATAACTAATCAACAATTGAGAAGGTAATTACAACCTCAGGTTGGTCGCTTCCAAAGCTCTAGTAGCATCCTCCTGGGATTCATACTGAATAAAAGCAAAATTCCTTCTGATCCTTATATTTAATATTTTCCCATAGGAATCAAAATGTCTCTCAAGATCCCTTGTCCTGGCGTGAACTGGATCAAAATTTATAACAAACAAAGTCTTGGATGGTCTTGAATTAGATGAAGATTTTCTGGAATCACTGCCTGACTTTCTACTGTCGCGTTCTTGCTACAAATCATAATATAATTACACTGAAAATTAAAAACTTAAAATCTGAACAATTAACCAGAATTATCTGAATAATGCAAACTTCCTATATAAAAGTAACCAAAATAAGCAGCAGCTAAAAGTACAAGATCATTAATATACATGCAAGTACGTTAAGAAACCATGCACTGAAAGTATGGATTCTCTAGAGAAATGACACACTATCATCAAAATCAACCAAATAAAAAGAAATGAAGTTTCCCAAAATAATTTTGAACAAAAATCTCATGCCATTCTTTGATCCCTGAAGCATCATGATTTGGTACTAATAATCATCACTTTTAGTAATCACTAATGCTACTACCACAACCTACCTTAGTCCACTCAACACGAATCCGGCGTCCCTTTCTACCAAATTCTGTTCTATCAAGCCTTCTGATTGCATACTCAGCATCACGTTCATCTTCCATGTAGACGAAAGCAAACCCTATGAAACAAGAATGTTAAACATAAAACAGCACATAGATACTTCAGTTAAACATTTGAAGACTCCTTTCATGAACATGATTTAGAGAGGAAGGCCACGTCAACTTTCCAGACGAGATGAAAAATCAACATAAAACACAAAAATAAAAACTGTCAAGAAGTACCACAACACCTGCCACAGTTGCGAAATCATCATGGTTTCTATGTTGAAACATGTTGGAAATTGAACACTGAGCAAAAGTCATGAGGAATGAAAAAGCAATGAATGCTGAGGGAATGCAGAATGGCAGGGCTAGGGCGGATCAGATTATTTCTTCTGGAAAAATACAAGAAGGAGAGGCTGGGGCACATTCTAGAAAAGAAATGCAGAGAAGCACATCCATCCAAGAAGAGCATGGACATTCCAACTTTCCAAGTAATCCTGCCACAAAGAAATTGTTGAGTATGGGGGTTCATATCTTAATGACAGTTTTCTTTCTTAAAAAGGAAAAGCAAATGTACATCCATTCAAAAGAAACTAGTCAAAGAACATCATCTCGACCCTTTTAAGAATCATTTGAGGATGGAAGTCACAGTTGACAGTTTTTGGATGGTAAATTATGGAAGAATCAATGGTGGACTCCAGGTTGTCAAGCATGCTCCAATTCACATTCAAGATGAAAACAGAAAGTTTAGAAAAAGACCCAAAAAATGTCCCAGCCCTTATATTATGCATCCCGTGCATTAACTCAAATGTTCAATTGGTTGGAGATTTGCCTGACATGACAAGTGGATGCAGGACGCATGATGCAACCATGACACCCATGGACAGAGTTGCTATCGCGGATCCAAGGAATTCCGCAATGGAATAGCGCTATAGCAGCTATTTAACAACACCGGCTAACAGAGATTCGGGGATTTTACTATTAGCACTCCCATTGGACAAATGTGTAGAGCACATAAGTGACTATTTGAAATGATTAACAGTTTCATAACCATGTAAGACTATTGGCTTTCTTCTCTTTGTTTCTTTGTGTGGATGTGTCCAAACTGACGTCGAAAAAGGGTCAATGAGTTCTTTGAAAGATGAATGCTTTCAATGGCTGTACATAACATTTTCCTTTCCCAAACTATTAAATCCCCACACTTTCATCTCAACTTCCTCAAAGACCGCCATTCTCCGCGTAAACGCCGTCACCATTCTGCTCTCTTGCAACAGAACTCATCTCTGAAACATCCAATCTTCCATTTTCATACAATTCAGCACAACAAAACAATCCACAGTGCAAGAATACCAAACTCATAATTCAAAATCACAATCCAGAGTGCAAGAGTACCCAGTACTATAAGTAATCGTTCAGCTACAAAAGCCAAACCTCGAGAAAGAGCAGCTCAAAAATCATAACAAAATTAAACTAAATTAAAAACAAACAATGATGAAGAATGATATACCGGATTTCATGTCAACTCTATCAACCTTGCCGTATCTTCTGAAGAGTCTCTCGACATCGGATTGACGCGCGTCGAAATCCAGGTTTCCGCAGAAGACAGGCCTCATTTTTTTCTTCCGAAGCTTTGAAATCCCTTTGCACGCGACCTGCAATGCATGGGAAAAAATGAACGTCGCGAAACGGAAACGGTAAAATCGAAGAAGAAAACGGGATTCGACGGATCGTGGGTGAAGGAAGAAGGAGGGAAGACGGATCTGAGGTTCCTTCGAAGGATTGTACCTCGTCGGAGAGAGGGAGGGTTTGCGATAGAAACCCTAGGCGTAAGATTGGGGAAAATTGCGAATCGCGAGACAAAAAGAGAACGTTGGAAAGTGGTGAGAGAGAGAAAAAGATAGAAAAAAGAAAATAGAGAGAGCAGAGAGAGAGAGAGAGAGTTAATGTCGTAATGATCACATCAAAATATCAAATAATAAAGCCACGTGGCTACGATGAAGTAACAAAGAAAGCATCACTATTTGGAGCGTTTGGGTATGTGTCTATTCCTGTACCTAGTTGCTGCTACATGTAATTTTGAGGTATAAAAGTTCTACTACAGTACTATTATTATTACGGTTTTATTAACCATTATTTTAAAAATAAAAAATTATTAGAAATTATAACATTTAATAGATGAATAACCTTAAATGTTAATCTTTGGATTAATTATATTTTCATTTCTTATAATTTTAACTTACACGTGATTTTAATATTTTTAATTCTTCGTATTTAATGCTCACAATTTTTCATTTATTAAATATTAAAAGTTTCTTATCTTATTTCGTTTCATAGTAAATGATAATAGAGTCGTGTCATTCATTACTTTGTATATATTGATAAAAATAAATGTACAAAATAGTTAAATAAAATAAAAGTGTATAAAATATAATCAATTTTTATTTGAATATTTATATTTATTTACAATCTGTACAAAATAATATCACATCACTATTATATTCTCGTTATAATATTGAGCAAAAAAATCTGAGGTAAGAGACCAAATTTTAACAATTGAGAAACTCGGAGGGCTGACCATTAGAATTAAAATGACTAAAATCACCCTCGGATGAAAGTATTGAAATTAAAATTAGGATGACACTCTTTGATAAAAAAAAATCTTTTGATTATTAATTATTGTCTTTAGCAAAATTGTTTACATTATTGGATTTTACTCTTTTAAAATAAAGTTATTTATAGAAAAAAGTGATATTATAAGTTATAACTTTTAACTGAAAAATCAGTAATTAAAATTGTATTTTTCCATCGTGAGTTTCAAACTCGTCGAAACTTAATTTATCTAATGAATTCAAGTTCAACTCCTCCAACAAATGTTAGTAACTAAAATTATAATTAAATACATATACATGTATAATTGTATAAATTTTCACATATTCAATCAAGCTATAACTCCTCACTTTACTTTTCAAAATTTTACTTTAGACCAATCGAATCCTTTAAAAGATATTTAGATTTGTATAAAATGAGCTAATATGTTGCATTTTTAATGAATATTTGTGTTTTATTAAATTTTTATATTTAATTTCAATTTTAATAATATTATTGTCTTACTAGGTAGTTTATAGAAAAAAGAACAAAGTGGATAATATAGATCATATTTATTTAGTATATAAGTGCTTGTTGAATGTGAATGTACCTAAATCGTTATATGCTTAAATATAAATCCAAGTAATCTTTTATCAAATTCAAACAGAGAACGATCATAAGAACAATTTTAGTAAAGGTAACTTAATTTTTTATCAATAAGGAAATATTGCTTCATGAGTTATAATATTAATTAGAAGAACTCACGCAAACAGAAAATTATAAACAAACAATTACTTGTATAATATTTTTCTAACAATATAGTCTATACTTCAATTATAAAATATGTTTAGAAGAGGTTTTTTTTACAATTATTTAGACTTATTTTATGAGTAAATATTTAGGAGACTTATAAAAGTAATTCATGATATGATCATAAACTATATTTTTAACTTATTTCAATAACATCTTTAGGATAACATATGAAAATAATTTATAATTTACACAAAAACAGTTAGTCCATATTTGTTTCTTTAATTATAAAAGTATTTTATCCATAAATATCTATATAAAGTTTTATTCTACAAGTACTTAATTAAATTATTTACCAAAAGGCACACTAAATCCTGACTTAGTGGGGGAAGGGGAAAGGTGGTTTCAATCAACAAACCAATAGGAATTTATTTCTCAAGCTAAACTTGTAAGTATAAAAAAATAATTATTCACTACTTCTTTAGTTCCAATTAATTTCTACATTATATCTATTTAAATTTTTAAATTTTCAGAAAAAATTGATAACATTAAATTACATGTAATATAAAGATTAGTTAAAATTATAAATTAGGTGATGTTCCCAACCACCTAATAATATTATTTTTTATATGTACATCAATACCATTAAAATACATTTTTCACACTCGGTAAAAAGAAAAATGTCAAATGTCTAAACGAGCATAATTTAAAAAAAAAAAATCATTCGAATTCTTGGAACTAAAAACATCCTAGTTAAAACAAAATTAAAAGTTTCATGAAGGTAATTTTTAATATATACAGTATCCACCATCCCACAAATTTGAAAATTTCTTGCCAGTCTCGCAGATCCAAACCTAAAATTTGATAATAATTACGTTCCACTTGCTTGCTATTTAATTGTTATCCTGTTACCCATATAAAAACATAACCTCTTAATATTTATGACATTGTGCCACCCACATATAGGTACATGCCTATGCATCACCAAAGTACTTTAACTCACCTACCTAATTAAAAACTAACTCGAGGGCTTGGTCTCTATCGAATCTCCAAATTGGAGCTTCCTTAAACAGGCACATTATTCACTCAAACTACCAATAGATCCAAAAATTTACCTCCACGTGCAGAGAGCCAAAAATGAAAAGAAAAATACAGTATTTGCCAAAGAATTAATGGATGTGGTCTTTTGACAGAAAAGTAATTGCCAGTATATTTTCATTCAAGGATGTTTACATTACATACACATATAGGAACATCCATGTACATCCCAAACAGTACTAGAGATATAATTTTGCAGCCAAACTTGCATCATAATTAATTTCATGTCCATGACAATAAAGACTTCTCCCCCAGGTTCTTTTTTGTATATACATGCTGTGAAAACTTTTTCCTTCACCAAAACATGTAGCTAATTATTTTCTTAACCTCCATGAATAATAATATATGAGTACATGTGCATGCCTTCAATTTCATTCATTTCTTATATGGAGAAGCATATGCATTACAAGGGGAGGCACAACCGTTGTAAGGAGAGGCATAACCGTTATAAGGAGAGGCATAACCGCTATAAGGAGATCCACAATCACTGAAAGTAGGTGGCACAAGCACAGAAGAAGAGACCTTGAACCTCTTACTCCTGGAACCCTCACCTTGATCACTAACATCAGGGCTTTCAACCCACCCCAACAACTGGTCCAAGAACCCTTGATCGCCAACACAAGCCTCTCCTATATCAGACCCGTCTGACTCCAAACCGACTTTTCCAAACCCGACCCACTCAGAACTACAATCAGAAACACTAGAAGCGCTTTCCCAGTTATTAGCAACAGATTCCATGGGAGGCACAATAATACTAGGCTGCACCACTTTCTCAATGTTCCTCATGTCCCCTTCAGAGATCTGGTAGTTCCTACGGTGGAAGATGCTAGCAAAAGTGAAGTGGTCACTCACCCTACTCTTGGAGGACTTGTTGTTGTTGTCACTAGCCCTTGCCATGATGTTCTGAAGATTCTTGCTCAACTTGGCTTTCAACGAAGCAAAGCTCAAACCATGCTTATCAGAGCCAGTTGGTAGGTTAGAGCCTGATTGGCCTTGGCCTTGGCCTGTGGCTTGGTTCATTGGTGCTGCAAAGTTGGTTCGAGCATTTTCACCTCTCAGAGCTCGTGCTGCTTCATCATAAGCCCTTGCAGCCTCTTCTGGCGTGTCGTAGGTTCCAAGCCACAACCTCACGTGCTGGGAAGAGTCTTTGATCTCAGCCACCCACCTTCCCGAAGGCCTTTGCCTCACCCCAATGAACCTTCTGATGGTTGATTTTGACCTGGCCATGTTGTTTGTAGTTGCAGTGGTTGTAGCACTAGCTGAAGCGTAGTTCGTGCCTTCGGGTCCTGCCATGACTAGCTGAGTGATAAAAGGCCAAAAAGAAGAGAATGAGGGTTTAGTTTTGATTAGCTGAACTAGCTTGTTGGTGAGTTTTTTTTTTTTTTTTTAGCTAATGGTGTGTATGATTGGATAGAGAAAACACGTTGGTGGCTTAAATGGTACTCATCTGTATATGGTGTGTATATATATATGTGTGAAGTTTTGGAAGTGAGTGCGTATGATGTATGAATTTGGGTATATTCCCATCTCCATTTGTAGTTTGTACGCTTCTTCAAGTTTCTAAATTTTAATACATTTATATTGTGTGCCTCTTGTACTTGCAAGTTGCTCTCCCTGCAGCTTGGATGGTTTTAATTAACAAGTGAAAATGCCACAAGTTGATACTGTGCAAATTGTTACTCTTACGTAGGTTCAGCTGAACATTTTGTGAAACTAACAGGTTGGATCTAGCGGGATTACATTGCAGAGAATTATGGTTTAAATTTCTATTAAAAGAATTCCGGTGTCTCTTACAGAATTGTTTAAAAAAAATACACATGAAAATATTGTACAATATATGATTTTAGAAAAATAATTCAATTGAAAATATACTATTTCACATGAAAATTGTAAAATTTTGTAATAATACTATTTTAGAAGATATATTTAAGAAAAAGTTCAACATCCCACTGGTTTATGTTGACCCAGCTTTCATCTAGACATATGGTTAACTATATATATAAATTTACTGAATTTTGTTTCATAAATTATTAATTATAAATAAAGGTGATTGTTTAAAAGTATCTACATGCTTAATATTAATTATTAGATATTTTAATATTATTATTAGACATTTTAATAATTTTATGAAACTATTTGTCACGTATAATCATAATATATAATCATGTTTACTTATTTTTAATTAATTATTTGTAAGACAAAATTAACTATATTTAAATATATTAAGTGAAAAAAATAATGCACAGTTTAGTATAAAAAATTTACACAATCATCAAATTAACTTATCACAATTCATTATATATAAAAAAAAGTTTCTTAATTTGTATTATAAATACCTAAAAAGTTACTTGTATGATAACGTATGATTGAACTATAGTATAAACCTACTTTAATCATGTGTCATTCAATAATTTTTTTCACATTATAATGAGATAAAATTAATTACTATTATACATTTTAATAATTTTGTGACTATTAACTACGTCAATAATTATATATAATTACATTAATTTATTTTTAATTATTTATGAAATAAAAATTACCATATTTATCCACGTAATTAATTATGTGTGCTGAATGAATACTTAGCATCAGAATTTGGATAATTTACTTAAAGATTTTATATTCAAACCTTTGTCATCATATCGTAAAAAAAAAAAAAAAGGGTGTGTCGCAAAGCATTTGAGATAATTTTAGGGGATGTTAATGATTGTACTTAAAGGTGAAGGATAAGAAATGAGTCAGCATTTCCTCTTCGGGATAGCATGGTCAATATCTGCTAAATTCCAAGTTGAAGCGTGTTAATCACTACTAGCCACAAAATCATCCAAACTCAAAATTATTTACAATGCATGCCTGCAATCTACGCGCAGAAACAGATATATCGGCCAACTTCCAGTAATGCGGCCTTTGTAGATTTTGTATTTGTAATTTTGCATGACTATATACTCACCTGCATTTCAATTTAGTTGACCATTTGTACTTTAACATTTTACTTTTCTGTTTAGCTTATATAATGCTGCCCTAACATATACGGTTGAATTTCACGTACATATATGTTAGTACAATTAGTTTGTGTATGTTAGGATTAGAATTTGTAAACTTAAATTTGAAGGAGTTTATTTGATAATGTTGTGTCAATTTATTCATATACTTAATATTAAGCAACATACATTTAATCATATTATATAAAATATTTTTTTAGTTTAATTATAAATTTGATCCTTATACTTTATCTCACTTTAATTATTTGACCCTACATGTAAAAATCATATGGTTTTGTTTCTTAAACTAACATATTTAAGATTTGATAGGATAATTTTTTGTATAAATACTTATAAGAGAAGAAAATAAGAAAAAAAATAAAATTAACTTTTTCATAAGATAAAATTAATTTATATATAAATTATAAATAAATTTTTGAAAAAATTAATATGAAAGAATTTCTATAAATTAGTTTATCAAAGAAACTAATTTTACTTTATATTTTATAAATACTTATAAAAAAAATTATTCAAACATCTCGTTAATGTATTTTAGTCTTTGTGAATAGTTTGCTAATTCTGTTAATTTTGACTATTATAATATCACTACAAATTTTGTCGAATAACAAAAAATTCTACTATGAAAGAATTTTTTAACAATTTAATAATTGTCAAAAAAAAAATAGCAGTTTTGTGCCAAAAAAATATTGTAATTTTTAACCGTAATGGTGGTAACAATGTTAACTATAAATATCAAAACACATTATAAGTATTACAAATTTACTAATTTATAATTTTATTATAACTTACAGCGGAGCTCTTAAGAGCGTATATGGAGAAAAGTGAGTTAATTGAGTTTATTTACTAATCATCAAAACCAATAGAGTCTGGGATACTTGGTTTGTTGCAAAATGTCATTGCCATTTTATGTTGTCGAAACACCATATTACATTATCACTGCCATCACCCTCGTATCTTACCATTGCTACTATGTAAAAGTATTTTATTGTTTTTGTTTTGAAGTTACTTTTACTTTTACTTTTTCCATCTGCCCTTAGTATCAATGTTTGGAATGAAGGGAATACAAATGCCGTCATTCACGGTCATATACCAAATATATCCAAATCAAACATGGTATATTATTGAGAGTAAATAGTATAAAAAAATTATATAGTTCAAATAAAAGACAAATTGTATATAATAAATTTATTAATTTTAACAATAATGAATTTAACAATTATGTAATATCGATTTTGGTGTGATTATTATAGTAATTATGATGGGATGATATTATAAAAAAAATTACATTGTCAATACATGTCTTTTTTCAATAATAATTATTTTAAATAATATATAAAAATTAAACTCTTTTGTTCGTCTGTATTATATTTTCAAACTTTTTTACCGCATGAATTTTATTAAAATAAGTTTTATATATCTTATGTTAATAACTTGTTTATATACACAATTACGAAATCAAATTATAACGTTTAATGTAAATTATTTTCATGAAAATAATCACTTATTTTATAAAAATAAAATTCTCTTAAGTTTTAAAATATAAATTATTATTTTAAAAATAAATTATACACCAAAGATATATCCACTATGTTAAGGAACTAATCTACCCAACTAGATCGAATTTTGTTGACATAGGAAGTTTATCCATAGCTAGCACTAGCAGGAAGCTAATTGAGGACCTCTAACTTTGTAGTGGCTAAGCTTTAGCCCAGTTAAAAGAAGCAAATAATAATTAATTTTACAGTATTAAATATGCAAAATATCAATCAGCTTCATCAATTATGAATTTCTACAAATGAATCTGATTCAGTATTTTTAATAAAATCCTTTCTTTGATTTATATTGGAATTCTAAATTATATTTAAAGAAATTGAGTAAAGTTAGATGAACGTGGTAAGCAAATAGGCAAAGAAAAGTATAATAGGGTTAGAATGAAACAAAAGAAGGGCCGTCAAAGTTTGTCGTCTTACAAAAGAAGAACGGGTTGGCAACGTTAAATGAAGAACAAAAGAGAAATTTAAAAAAACCATTGATAAAAAGTTTGTTTATAGCTTCTAGTGACGTATTGGAATTTAGCCGTTGTTGATAGAATGATTCATGGGTCCACCCCTTTGTTCCCCTGTCCCTTCTGCTGTTTCCATATACCCCTAATGCTTTCACCCTATTTTTTTATATGATATAATTAGGGAATATAATTTTGTTGCAATTTGAGTTTAGTGGGTGAAATTAAGATGGCTATTTTGTCCTCTTCTTGAAGACGTGGTCCATTTGAATTAGGACTAATCACCTAAATATATGGGCCATGAGATGCCCCTAGTTACGTTCTTTGTTAACTTGGAGGAAAGAGATTTGTCCACTAATATGGTGGAATTTGGGATAATTGTGTATATAGAATGATACGTGGCACGTTTGAGTTTGTGTAATGTTGCAATTAATTATGAGATTCATTGTGTATGAAGGAGCATTAATGGAGGGAATCCTATGAGTTCAAAAGTTTGTGTGGGAGCTAGTACTTATTTTATGGCTATTGCAACATGTTCCCCAAAAGGTTAACTCGTTCAAAAGTTCCAAAGTTTTGTCCAATTTTTAGTGTAAGGTAGCAAAACTAATGTTCTTCGTCGTCGATGAAATCTACAAATAATGTACTGTACTTGATCACAATTCTTCAAAAAGTTAAAAGTTTTGATTGGTTAAAAACTTGAATTCATGATTAAGACATTGAAGTACGTTATTGATTGATGAAAAGATTTTTAAAGACGGTTAATTCATCAAATAAAATGAGAAAACCCGAGTACAACTACCACCAGGTGTACAACTTTTAGAAATATGCTAATAGCAAATTAATTAAATATAGTTAAATATAACGCGCATATCTTCGTAATATAATTAATATTTTTATGTAAAGTATCTATTTTCCATTCAAGCAAAACTTACACATATGGTTGTTTGTTTGTGTATATTGATTAAGATTATTTATTTAATTAAATCTTAACAATCTATTTTTATTTGTATGGTTATTTTTTTTATTTTTTTTTTTTACATTCTTATTTATAGGGAAAAGAGTAGTCAAGTTCCCTAAACTTTATATTTTGTATAAATAGAAACTCTAAACTTTATTCTAATTAATCTTTAAAATTTATCTCGTTTGCAAATATATACCATGAAATTTAATTTTATTCCTGTTTATACTTAAATTTTATTATTTTTGTAGATAGATACCTTGAATTTTTATTTTATATTAATTGATCCTTAAAATTTATTATTTTACAAGTAGTTCTTTCTATCAAGTTGGAGTTAAATTATTTGTTTTAAATATTAATCGTTCATTAATTTTTTTCTTTTTTTTTTTTGCTACAATTCGTTTTTATATGATAAAAATATAAATTTAGAAAAAATAAATAAAAAAATATTTGATTTTTTAATTCTAAATTTTATTATGTTTTAATGTTTTGAAAAGTGATTTATAAAAATAAAATTAATAAAATATTTGATTAAAAATAAATATATAAACAATTAGTCGAGATTTCTTCTTTATTAATAGTTTGATCCTGGTTTAATATAAGAGCTATTTATAACAAAAAAAAAAGAGAATAAATTTTAAGAATCGATTGAGATGAATGTGAAATTAAGGTGTTTATATGTAAAAGGAGATAAAGTTTAAGGATTAATTGAGACAAAATTAAAGTTTAAGATATTTATGTATAAAAAAAACAAAATCTAAAGGCTAATTAGGACAAATTAAAATTTAAGGTTTCAATGAAAAAGGGAATTGAGTCTTATTTCCCCTATTTTATATAACAATACTGATTCTCTTTCTTTCTGTGTAAATTTTTTATTTTTATTTTATATTGTTCCATTTATTCTTAGCTTAACTTATTAATAATTAGTATATTCAAAACTTAATCAATAACCTAACAAGAATATATATATATATATATATATACTTATTGAAATAGGTTTTTGAGTGAATTATTTAATATGATCAAGATTTCACATGAGATAGATAGTTACTTGTAAAAGACATTTTGATGTTCAAGTTCATAAAGATTCCACTAGAGTGACAATGTGTATTTAATGTTTACCTATCATGACATTGATTGTATTTATACATGTCTAAAGTGAGGTGGATTTCTTGGCACAAAACTCAAAACCTCTCGTATGTAATAATGCTTTGTTTTTGGTCTAATGAAAAGATAATTTGGTGAAGGTTGAGGTGAAATTTACTATTCACGGGTATATATTGAGAATCTTATTTTTAGTATTGACCTTGGTCAACCCTTGTGACTTGGTCTAATTTGGTATTTAGGCCATGGTAGGTCACTATATAGATTGGGCTTAAGCCCAATTCAGAATATTTGTCCCTAAGTATGCTTTTGTTTGTGAGTTAAGCATGAGTTATATGTTTATAATTTATGAGATTTGAATATATTTCCCCACATGTTTTACACTTCTAATTGTTTTTTGTATTTAATTAATGTTATCACTTGACTATTTCTATTAATTATTATATTTCTTGAATTAGGATTTTTGGTTTACGGTTTTTGGTTTTTGGTTCAAATGTAATTATTAAAACAAAATGTATTTAGCTAAAATAAAGCTGAAATAATTTTTAATTCAATTTTAAAACAATTTTACATTCATTTTTCAAAACTAAAAAATATTTTATAAATTTAATTTTTAATTTTAAAAAATATTTTTTAACTACATTTAACAATTATCATTTTTGTTGTTATCGCCACCATTAACACTACTACCACCAACACCATCATTATTGTCTTTGCTACCACCATCGTATTACTGTTGTCACTATCATCACTATCGTTGCCACCATTATCACTACATCGTCATTACTACCACCACCACTATCACCATTCTTATCAACACATAAATATTCTCTTAAACTAATTTTAATAAAATAGAGAATTTTTAAAATAAATTTATTATAAAACTAAAATTAATTTTTAAAACTTGAAACTAAAACCACCTCAAATTGACATTTCATTTTTCGCCATTTAGTTGATCCATCGTAGTTAGCTGTTTAGATTATTCTCCAAAATAATTGAATAGCTAGTGCATCGCTGATGTTTATACATGCATATACCTCGGTTAATAGGAATAACCATGACATTTTATCCTTCGGTGGTAAATTTTCATCTTAATCAAGAGTATTGCTGTGCCAAGGAGTATCACCTCGCTAAAGTAAATCTTTTCCAAAATAAAAGAAATAAATAAACGATATCTTCCTCTCAATGTTTTACTTTTCTGGCTAGCATTTGTTGAGTTTAAGCTAATTTCATTCCTCGAGAGACTTTTAATCAAATTCGAACCCACCAATAGAGTTGGGTCTGGTCTCCCCTCAACTTATGCTAGCTGCTTTTGTGGTGTTATTAACAAAGGAAGAAATGGTGAGAATGTGCTAATGATAGACCTCTAGTAGTGTCTCCTAAAGGAATGTTTTCAACTTAGAAAAAAGACCTTCAAGTCTACCCCACAAAGGATATGTTATTACAATATTCTACACCTTGAAGGTAGATCGTAGTTAGATTTTAGCACCTAGGGGTGTTTAGTAAGGACGTTTATATATCGTGAATGTTATGTTTTTTATTTCTTTGAATGTAAATGATTCAATCAAGATAAGTTTAGTCGATCCTATAGCTATAGAACAAGATGATTAGTCGAAACTTTATAAAGAACTCAATCATTAAGAATGTTACCTTTTCTGGTTTTCTCATCAATTGAAGAAATTCAATTGAAATAAGTTCATTCGAATTGAGAATATATATATATATATATAAAACAATAAATTAAAAATAATCATAATTATATATATTAGTTATAATTTAATTTTCAAAGAACTAGTTTATCCCAACATTGATGTGGAAGATCACATTATATTAAGTTTGTTTGGTAGAGTAGAAATAATGAAAAAAACAATAAAAAAGAATAGGTAAGAAATAAAAAGGTGAGTGTGATTAATGGAGAAAAAAATGAGATATAAGAGAAATAAAAATGTGTGATTCTTGCAATTTTTATTTTTGTACTAATGTGTGCATAAATACAACGAGAAAGACACATATTTAACATTTTGCTATTCATTGTTTGGAAGTTCAAAATCGTTGAAAATGTATATTCAACAATGATTTCTTTCTGTATTTAGTGGCAATTTTTGCATCTAGCATCAATGTAAAACCGTTGCAAAATATAAAATTGATTTTTTAATCAATAATCAACGTATTTTTATTGATTGAAAAATAAATTTAATTGACTAAAATGGATATTTAACTTATTAAAATATAATTTTTTAAACCAAACTTTTAAGAAAGTAAATTTACGGCTACTTTAATCCTCTCAAACCGACTTGTAAGGTGAGAATTACTATTCACTTATATATATTATTAAAATCATCTTACTAATCAATTTGAGATCTCTAACACATTCTTTCACACCCAGAACTAGATATCTCAAATATAAAGCTTAAAGAATTTGACATATACAAATGGGGAACAATTCAATATACTTTTTTACTTTATTTCTTACTTATTTCTCTCTTTATTTTTATCTACTCTATTTCTCACTTTTTTTTCCTCTTTTACAAAATAGAAACCAATAGATACTTGAAATCAAAATGAAAAATTATATGTATATCATATTTTTTAAGACATTTTTATCATAATAAACATTATCAATTTTTTATATCATTATCCCAATTACAAGATAAAAATAATTCTAATAATCTAACAATATAATTATAGTTAAATGCATTGTTAGTAAACATTTTTTTAAAAAGAATAAAAAAGAAAAAATATTAAATTATAAATTTGATTCTTTATCGTATGGTAAATATTTTTTTTATTCTTTATTTTTAAAAATTTATTTTCATCATTTGATCTCAAATTTGAGTCAATATTTTTTTTTCAAAAAAAAATGATTGTTTTTAATTTTTTGACATGATTTTAAACTATATTTTTTTACTAAGAGACTTGAAACTTGTTAGTAAAATGCATTGTTAAACTATATTATCATATTTTAAACTATATTATCCCAATTACAAGATAAAAATAATTCTAATAATCTAACAATATAATTATAGTTAAATGCATTGTTAGTAAACATTTTTTTAAAAAGAATAAAAAAGAAAAATATTAAATTATAAATTTGATTCTTTATCGTATGGTAAATATTTTTTTTATTCTTTATTTTTTAAAAATTTATTTTCATCATTTGATCTCAAATTTGAGTCAATATTTTTTTTTCGAAAAAAAATGATTGTTTTTAATTTTTTGACATGATTTTAAACTATATTTTTTTACTAAGAGACTTGAAACTTGTCTCATTAGATTTATCTACGTGAAAATTATGAAATTCAATTAAGGTTTAAATCGAAAATGGTCATAAACAAAGTAAAAATTGTGTGAAAAATGAATTTTATGAATGATGAAAAAATTAAAAAATCTCAACATTTACATAATTTTTATCTTGTTCGCGACCCTTTTTAATTCAAATATTAGTCTTTTTTTTATGATTTTCATGTATATAAATATAATAGGAGAAATATATGTCTTGAATCAATAAAAAAATTGTTCAAAATAAAAAAAAATTTGAAAAGGACAACATTAACTCAAATTTGATAGATAAATAATCAAAACAAATTTTCTAAAACATCAATAACTAAAACAAATTTTTATTACAAGAAAATATTGTAGTGGTATAATTTAGTAAACAAAAAATTAGACCGTTGAGGTAAACACTAAACATCTCAAGGATAAGTAAACAATCAACTTTGAGTAACTTATTGATGATAAGGCATCACAATTAAATTTGAACTCTTCAATGCTACTTCAACTTTGTCCTAACTTTGATAAGAGATAGGTGGAGAATGAAAAAGAGATATAGCTACCCATCCTACTCTCTCTCTCTATATATATATACTTTATTTTAGTTATTTAACTATTATTTTCATACTTTATTTTTTTTATAACTATTAAATATAAATAAATTATTTTAGTAGTTAATAATTTAAGTAATAATAATAATTAAATAACAGAGATAAAATTATACATTCAAAAATAAAATTTAATTCTTAAATAATTTTTAAGTTCTTTATTATTTATTAATTTTTATATATTATTTAAATTAAAATATAATATTAAATTAACATATTATTTATTTAAAAAATATATAAATAACTTTAATTAAAAAATATAAAATGAATTCTCGATAAATTTCTTGGAACTCAATAAAATTCAAGAAAAGTTTTTCATTTTTTGGTCATCTTGTTTTACAATCCCCTCCCTCTGAGTCCTGCGCCCATATTGATGATTGAACAACGCAGACTGACGTGGCCACTGAATCCGAATCTCTGATCACTTCTCACTCTCTGCATTTTCCTTCTACTTCCTAACGTCGCCATCGACCACGCTTGATGCTTAAAGTGAGAGGCTTCTTATTCTTATGTCATACTACGCAGGTATTACTTTCTGTATTGTAGGTCAATTAGTTACTGAAATTGGACAAGATTTAGGAAAGTGGTTTAACTTCTTCTCCCCTCATTTTCATTATCGTAATTGAAGTTTGAACCGATCCATTTAGCAGAGTGGTTAAGGCAAACCTTTATTTCTATAAATAAAATGCCTCCAAAAGGGCTAGCAGGTTATGGTGATTGGCTGCCTAACAATCCAGAATGCTGCCATAAGGAGGGTAACTTGGGAAAACCATTTTTTGGCTTTGCCTGGCCCCAACATTTTCACATTCTGATTAACCATTTGTTATATTCATTTCAACAATATTTTATTTACAGTAAGTATACCACAAATATGAAAAAGTATTTGCGGTTAATCATATGTGCCTAACTTTAGGTAATTAGCTAAATCAGTTCAACCAATGGCCAATCAGATGTGCAAACCAAAATCTTCAATTTTTGGAGAAATTCCCAAAAAAATGGGGTCATTCCCCAAACTTTATGTTCAGTACCATTTTAATTTTTAGAGTATATAATGTGTTTGAAACTAAAAAATATTTAAATAAATTTCTGAAAATTTAATCTGTCAATCAAATAGTTAAAAAATGTGACTTAAATAATAATATTATCATATGTTTAGAAATCAAAATAATAGTAATATATTAATTTTAGAAACTTAAATGAAATAATTAGAAATTTCAGAGATTTATTTAGAATTTCTTTAATTTTAAAGATTAATATGACAATATTACACCGTATAGAGAATAAAATGGTGGTTTACTCGTATGATTGATTACTTGGAAATGAATTATGAGTTTTCCGGACTTTACTTTTAGTGAATAATCTCCCCGTAAACAAAAGTGTCTTGACATGAGAAGGGACCCAATTGTAGTTTGGTACACAGCTCCTGTTGTGTATGCAACTTTTCCTGGCTGTTATCTTTTTTTTCTGTGTGAAATACATTATTTTATCTTAATGAGCATGCTACTTTCAAATTCAGATACTTTCATAAAACTGCAACAGTTATATCCATATGGTGCGTGCATGGGATAAAGGCATAAAGCTAAGTAGAATCCCTTTTTGTTTACAGGATGTCAAGCTGTTAGCGTTGTTATTAAGTCCCTCTATTTTACTATGATTTTCGTCATGTTGCTAACTACCTGCTTTAGATGTGAAAATTGCAGGGCATGTAATATATGTATGTAATCTTAGACTTTGGGCTGAAACACCCTTTTAGATCTTTTTTTGGGGAAAAAATTATATAAAATTTCTTGAAAAAAGAAAAAAATATAGGAAGTGTTTTAAATTAGATTTTTCATACAAATTAATTGGGTATTCATTAAAGTAGATTGAGTATTCTTAAATTGGTTTTTGGGATTAAGTTAAACTTAATCTAATTTTCTAAAATGTATTAAAATCTATTTTACATTCGTTAAATGATAAATAGTTATTCTCATATTATTTATATACCAAGTTTAATAAATTAATTTTTAGAATTAAGTCGAATTTATTAAATTTTATTTTTCATGAACTTAAACAAAAATCTAGGTTAATTCAACAGAAAATAACTTGAAACTGAATCTTAAGATTTTGACTTAGCGATTACCTGTGTAAAAAATCTTTTTCTCTGCACTAATGCCATCAGTTATGGCCTGTTGCAGGACCCATAATTTAGTATAAATATCAACAATGATGATTAAATATTGATTATGCGCGGTACCCATAATTTAGTGTTTATGTACTTATGTAGAACATATGCAGTACCCATATATATTTTTTTCTTAGTGGATAGGAGAAATAAAATAAGACATTGTTCAATCAGCCATACAATGAATGAAGGGAACAGAGAAAATGGACTTTATATAATAATATCTAACAAGTTCACAATAGTCAAAATATATGTATCCTTTTTCAAAATAATTATAATAATATATGTATATCCAATTCTTGCCAGTTGAATCCCTAAAAACCTAAAATCAATCAAAGTACACTTGGAATTTTTTAAGCATGTTTCCCAATTATAGGCAATGATATGCCTCGGGGACAATTCGGATCTACGTTGAGAGAATTTTGGGAATTGTTTCACATCACTCAAAATGAGTTTTATTCTCGTAGTTTGGGTCCAAAAAATGGACGTCTAAAGTAAGAGAGACCAAAAAAAAAAAAAAACCATTCATCAAACTCATCATGCATAGGTATACTCTGAAAATTCCAACTAAAAGAAAAATGTATACACGGAAAACTTATATATATATATATATCATCATGCATAGGTATACTCTGAAAATTTCCACTAAAAGAAAAATGTATACACGGAAAACTTTTATATATATATATAAATAAATAATAAAAAATATTATAAATTAAGATAATTAAATTATTTTAGATATGTAATTTAATTAAACATTATATTCATTATTTTATATAAATAAGATAATTATATATAATTTACTTGTATAACTTATTTTTTAATATGTTATGAACAATGATTTATTAGTATATTTGGAATAGTATTTTCATGCTTAAATATGTTTTAAATTTTGTAAATTTTGTAAATATGATTTTGTTTAAATTTAATTATTGTATATTTTTATTTTTAGATTCTTGACAATTTTTTAATTGATCATAATCAAACACTACATGAAAATTTATAATACTCATGCATTTAACATAATCAACTAAGTTAAATCACACTAATATCATAATAATTTTTTAATTGTTATCATCCACTCTAGTTGGTAACAAGACAATAGAAAATATTTTAAATTAAACTAATTAAATTATTTTTAGATACATAATTTTAATTAAATTAAGTAATATATTTATTTTTTCTACAAATAAGGTAATTATACTTAATTTATTTTTATAACTTATTTTTAATATAATATAAGGAGTAGTTATTATTATTATTCCTTTACAATTAACTAATTTACTTTCAATTTTTTATTTTTTAAAATATAATTTATTTATGTTCTTATAATTTAATTTTAATATACTAATTTTGATGTTATTTTACATTTTAATTTATTAATTTCGACTTATTGTAATATAATATAATTTTTTTAAATATCTCAAGTAGTAATTTTATCTATAAAGATAAAAGTAAATTAAAATATAATATATTAAAGGTAAATTATATTACAGTCAGTCAAAATTAATAAATTGAAATGTAAAAATAATATGTTAGAATTAAATTATAAATATATACATAAATTATGATTATTTTAAAAAAATACAATGTTAAAAGTAAATTAGTAAAATAAAAATTAAGAGTAATATTAAAAAAATAAAATCATCATTCATAATATATTAAAAAATAAGTTATACTACGTAGTTATCTTATTTATATAAAATAATAAATATATTAAATTATACACGTAAAAATAATCTAATTATCTTAAAATATTCTTCTACCTTAATTGTATTAATTAATATAATTTATTTTCTTATTTATGTCATCACTAAACTAACTGAAATCAGTAGTAATTATTATAAAAGAATAGCAAAGAATGTTTGGATTAGGATTTTAAAAGACTTTAGGATTAAAAAAAACCCGTTAAAATTCAATAAAGATTTTAAGATAATATAAACATGTCTGGTAGTATTTAATTGAGATTATTTAAATAAGGCAACAAAATCTAGAGGTATTTAATTAGGATTATTAGGATTTTGTTTAAGAGGGTAATGAAATTTGGTCATATTCAATTGAAATTCTTTACAATTTAGAAAAAATCTTATAGTATTAAAAAACATTCAAATTTTGATGAATTGAAATAGATACTAGAATGGAGGAAATTCTAGGAATAAATATGACAATGGAGGGAATTATAACTCTGTTGGAACCAACTATAAAATCTAATTTAATAAAAAAAATAGAGAGAAGAATAATAATATTTGAAATGCTATAGAAGAGATTTTAAATTTGGATGACAAAACTCTTTATATGACATTGATATTCCTAATAATAAAGCAAAGAAGGACTTACTCTTTAAGATGTGATTAGAAGAAGTTTAATTTTTTATAAACTTCAAGTTAAAGATGATTAATTTTATAAATCTATAAAATCTTTTAAAATTTTATAAATCTATGAAGTATTTAAAAGTCTTAGAAATTCTTATTATATAAATCTATTAAAATCCTCAAAAAAATTATAGGTAATTACATTTCTATATAGTCTTTTAAAATTTACGAGATTTTTTGTTGCTAAAATTTGAAATCTCAATCCAATGCAATTTTAAGAAAATGTTAGAGATATAAAAATAACAAAAAAAAACTTTATAATAACTAAAATTAGACTTCAAACATATTTAAGCCTAAAAATTACTATTCCATATTTACTAATGAATCATTGTTCAGAATTTTTTTTTTGTTATAATTGTTCATACTATATTAAAAATAAGTCATATAAGAAAATTATATATAATTGCCTTATTTATATAAAATAATAAATATGTTATTTAATTGAATTATGCACTTAATAATTTAATTATCTTAATTTAAAATATTTTTTATTATTTTAATTATCTTAATTAATTTTATTTATTTTATTATTCATGTCTACACTAAATTAATTAGAGTTAAAAATAAGACTAAAAATAATACTAAAAAATAAAAAAAATAAAAAATTAATAAAATAATTTACAAATATTGAAACTAAAAGCATAGTTGTAAAAGACTTAAAAACATGTTTAAGCATAACAAATACTTGAAACAGTTGTGGCTAACATTTATATAAAAATATATTTGAAAATAACAAGTTACCTGCTCATTAGACTTGAAACTTGAAAACAATACAAGACTTTCTAAAATAATTTTATTATTATTTGTACAGTTGGGTGATGAAAATGGCAAAATCACGACTTTTGAAGTTCTCCTAAAGTGACCAGACAAGGGAAGTGAGAAAGAGACTAGCATGGCAAACAAATTTTGAGACTTGTCAGAATCTCAACCTTAAAACTTCTTCTACTTTCTTCTCACCCTTCAGATCTATTGCTTCCAAAAATCATAAGATTCGACACCCACCCTCAACCCTTCGATTTGTCGTTAGTTGGTCAAATCACGCCGTGGACCCCACCGCGAATACGATTCAAAGGAACTAGGTAATGAAAAAAAACGAACGTCCTTCTTCCACAACTCTTCTCTCTCTTCCCCACCATCCATCTCCCCTTTGAGTCAGACCAAAGCCACTCGGATTCCATACAAATTTTTAAAAAATAATTTTTTTTTTTTTTTGTTTTTTTCTCAAGAGTTCTGATTTGGGTGTCTATTATTTTCTCCGTTTTCCCTATTTATCGTGTTATTTATTTATCCCTTGGAAACTTGTGGGTTATGTATTTATGTGATACCTGGGTGCACTCTGCTCTCATGTTCTATATCGTGTTATTTATAGCTTGTGGGGTTTGTGTTGTGGCTTGGTCTTGGAGATTGGTTTTGTGAAGTGGGGTTGGACACGATGGGTTATGGTACCAATTTGGTGACCACTGTCATTGGGTTTGGGTTGAGTGCAACTTTCATTGTATTTGTTTGCACAAGAATAATTTGTGGAAGATTACGAGAGCGCCTGGGATCACGGACTATTCATGAAATTGAATCAAGAACAGATATAGAACGGGTAATTTCACCTCTCACTTGCCCTTATTCATGTGTGTTGATTTTGTTAGTTAACATGATTAGATGTAGGTAATGAATCAAAATATTAAACTCTTATTTGGTTATGAAGTTATGGTTCTAAATTGTTGTACTTTACTGTGACATCCAATTCTGTAGAAGAAATTATGTGATATTTGTTTTTAAATACCTGGTGAAAATTTTCAATCAGGTGCAGAAATAGGTGCTTTGTATTAATTAGCATGCATAATTGTGTACTGCCCCTTGATGTAATTTTTCTTGCATATAGAACTTTTACTTTATGTATGTGTTCTGTTCATGTTGGGTGCTTCAGAATTTTAATTTTTGCATTGCTTACTTGATAGCCAGAACATCGTCCTATTGACCCTGAACCTGCTTTTCTTGCTGCAATCCCCACTTTGAATTTCAACCAAGAAGCCTTCAGTTCCTTTGAAAGTACACAGTTAAGTCTAGTTTGTAGTCTCTGTTCTGTAATTTGAGATCATAGAAATGTTATCTATTTATTTGTTTTAGAATAAAATATATTTTTTATCATTCAAAATATTTCGAAATGTCGAAGGTTGATTTTAGATCGAATAAAATTTTAATGTTTTTAATATCTCTATCTAAATAAAAATACGTATTTTTAGGATCTGTGGAAAGACTAAAATTACATATTTTTAATAAATGTAAGAATTGAAAATGAATTAAATTTATATAGAGATTAAAATTAACAATTTAAATATTATGAAGGAGAACAAAAACTTATTTTATAAAAGATGATTTAAAACAGGCATTTAGTAAGTAGGAGTGAATATGTTGATAAATTATTCAGTTTGGTTTTGCAGGTGTGTGATATGTTTGGCAGAGTACAAAGAAAAAGAAGTATTGCGTATGATACCTAAATGTGGGCACACTTTTCACCTTTCTTGCATTGATATGTGGCTGAGAAAACAGTCAACATGTCCAGTGTGCCGTTTGTCACTGCAGAATGCTTCTGAAACAAAACATGTGAGACATGTAACATTTACCATCAGGCAATCTCTTGATGAGTCCAATACTTCAGAAAGGAACACAGATAATGAGAGAAGTTGAACCTAATACTAGTAACTCCCTTCAATCAACTTTGGGAGACCCAGAAGTTAGACAGTGATTTTAGAAAGTTAAAATAGTTGTTGTAGTTTGTGCCTAATCTGTCCATGTAAAGGAACATTGCTAATAACTCCCTTTTTATTATGTCAATTTTATTTGAGTCTCACTAAGTAATCCTGGATTGTTTTCATCTAGTAAGACCCATATAAAATTTACCCAATAATTAGAAGGGCTACAAAGTGTGTTTTATTGGTATTTTGATGCTTTGAATAGATTGAATTCAAATTCTTTGATCGTTTTATGGCATTTCCATTAGTTTTAAAACAGGGCATGCCTACAATGATTTCTGTGGTTTACTTGTGCATTCTGCGTCTCTTTTGGTGTGTGAGCAAAATGTATGAGTGTATTAAACTCATCATCTTTTATTTTAATGAATAATAAAAAAAATAAAGACTTTCAGCAAATTAATAAGACATTCTTGAAAGGGATAGAAGGTTTTGGTAATAAGCTCTACAAGAACACTCCACCAACAAATTTCTACGAGGTTTTAGCTTCTAATTTTTTTAATTGTTTATTTTTAGTTTTTATTATTGACTATAGTAAAGTTGACATTAACAAAATAAATAATATTAATTAAAATAATTATGATATTAATAAATAATTTTAATTAAGATAATTATATATAATTTACTTTTATATCTTACTTTTTAATATATTATGAACAATATTTTTATTGTTTTCAATATTTTTCTTATTTTTCAATTCACTAAATTACTTTTAAATATTTATAATTTAACTTTAATATCATTTTTATGTTATTTTACATTTTAATTAATTAATTTTGATTAGTTATAATATAATTTACTTTTAATATATTATATTTTAATTAAAATTTTTAAGAGACCAGATTATTACTTGAGATATATTAAAATTAATTAATTGAATGTAAAAATAACATCAAAGTAGTATATTAAAATATTAAATTATATTTTTTTAAAGTACAATATTAAAAATAATAATAATCATTGTTCTAAAATATTAAAAATAAATTATGAAAGTAAATTATATATAATTATATTATTTATATAAAATAATAAATATATTACTTAATTGAATTATGTAAATAAAAATAGTTTAATTATCTTAATTAAAAATATTCTTCATTATCTCAATTATCTTAATATCATTCTTCTTGTTAGACATGTCAACACTAAATTAACTATAATTAGTGGTAAAAATTAAAAGATGATAGTAAAAAAATTTCAAAAATCTAAAACTAATAATTTCTTTTTGCAAGTACTAAAATCAATTAGAACTATATATTTGCATAGACTTAAAATAAATTTAAACCTAATTTATTTTTAAATTTATATTTATTAATAGAGAAAATAAGTTATTCATATACATATTAAATTTTTATGTAATCACAATCCATTAATTACGGTACATTTAGTAACATTTAATGCTTTTCATACAAGTGGCATATTCATTTAATGGGTCAAAATTTTTAATTACTTATTTTCTCCCTATTCAATACTTAAATTAGTAACATATCTTATTTTAAAACAATCAAGTTAATTGTCAATGCAAATGCATGTAAGCTTAAATTTATTTTAATATTTATAATTTTAAACAATAAAAATTATTTTTTAAATAGGATTTATAGATAGAAAATACAACTAAACTTTTTGGCTTGTCAAAATATAACAAAGTATTTAAAAATGTTAATTTTACAATATTCTAATTAGGTTAATATTTTTATATAATTTATTTATTTATTAAATTATTTAAATATATATTTAATTTATATAAATACGATTCCATTTGTTTTAGTCCTTAAAAAGTTGTTTATTAGTTTTAATTTCTATAAATTTTAATTTAATCTGTCATATCAAATTAGTAATTATTTTGAGATTACATATGACGTGAGTTAATTAATTATATATATTACGTTATAACTAAATAAACAACTATGTCTTTTTTTTTTTAAATTTAACTATTGTGGTCGGTGATAGAGTTGGGACAGAATGTACAAATTCTTAGGTACGAGCTTTGGTATATATCATTATAATTCTTAGTTTACCAAATTTATTTTGAGAATTAAAAATAAACTAAAAAATAATATTATATTATTTTAGTTAACTGAAAAAATGTATATCAATTTAAGTTGAAATTAAATAATCTTTTAAATGAAATTATAAATAGTTAAAAATAATCTTATATTAATATTTAAATTATTCACTTTAAATATAAAATATAATTTATATATTTAAAAATATTTGAATCATAAATTTTAATTATAATATAATTTATATATTGGAAATTTTATTTATTATTATAAATTTTATTTATTATTATAAATTTTATTTATATATAAAGATAAGCATATATTGTATAATGTACGAGATACAATACTAGTTATTAGAAAAGTCATATCTAAGATGATTTTTAACTTTTTTAATATTGTTATATTTAAAGCAAGTCCCGATGTAGGAATTTAGGGGAACAACCGTTCAGGGCCAAGTCCGTTGGGGTAAAAGAAATCTTATTATGTGATAATTTTTTATATTTTTTATGTTAATTTTATAAATAGTTAAAACTATTATTTTTATCGAATCACAATAAGAAAAATAAATATTTTTTAGCGTCGAATTTAGCGATTGATATCGGACATTGCTAAATAACGAATAAAATTAACGATTGAAACGAAATTTTTTATAAAAATTAACGACTGATTTAGTGATCAAAAATAAAAAGCTCAAAAAAAATTTAAATAAATATATATTAGTAACTAAAATAATGGTGGAACAAAAAAGTCAAAAGGTTATATTTTGCAATCAATTTAACAATCGAAATTTAGAAAATAAAATATTAAACAAAACAATTTAGTGACCAAAAATAAAAATAATAAAAATAAAGAAAAACATATATTAATAATCGAAATGACGACAAAATAGAAAAGGACAAAAATGCTGTATTTTATGATCGAATTAGCAACTGAAATTCAGAAAATAAAAAAATAAAGAAACAACTTAGTAACCAAAAGTAAAAACGTCAAAAAAATAAATAAAAATATATTTAGCGACTAAAATAGTAACGAAGCAAAAAGAATAAAAAGATTGTTTTTGTAATTGATTTAGTGACTGAAATTCAGTAAATAAAAAAATAAGAAATAATTTAGCGATTGAAAGTAAAAATGTAAAAAAATAAATATGAAATATATATTAGCGACTAAAATAGCGATGAAACAGAAAAGGAATAAAATGTTGCATTTTGTGATCGAATTAGAAACCGAAATTTAGAAAATAAAAAATAATTTAGTGGTCAAAAATTAAAAAATCAAAATAATAAATAAAAAGTATATATTAGCGATTGATTTAGCAACCGAAAATAAAAACATAAAAATATATATATATATATAAATTAGCGGCCGATTTTCAAATTTTCCCTCTAATTTTTCCTCTTTTTTTTTCCCACTCCCTGTTATTTAAACACTCCCTCCGCCGGTGGCCACCACCATCACCACCTCTTATCCATTTCATACCTCCTTTCACTCCTTTCTCTCCATTCCTTCTCCTCCCTCCCCTCTTCCTTCCTCTCTTTTTCCTTCTCCCTCACTCCCTCACTCCCTCCTCCCTCCCCCAACCACCAACCAATCACCACTGTCACCCATTTACTTAAAAAAAAAATTAGCGACCCATTCAGCAACCAAATTATTTAAAATAAAAATAAAAAACAACAATTGATTTTTATATAAAAATAATTAAAAATAAAAAATTAGCAACCGACTTTTTTTAAAAAAAAAATAGCAATTGATTTAGCAACTGAATTTCAGCCTCCAGTTAGCCATCAAAAACAATTCAATCATTAAATTGATTAATGACTAGAATTTTGGCACGAAAAAAAGTCGATTGTTAATTTCGTCGCTAAGTCATTTATATATATATTATACCAAATTTAGATAGTGAATATAAATTAATCATATGATTTATAATATCTTATATAGTAAATTTAACCTATTTTATAATAATCAATCAATTAAATTGTTTTATTTGATTGATTTAAGTTTTTGTTTTAATTGTGTACAATGATGACCATAGTGGGTATTTTTTAAGTATTAATAAATTAATTTTCTAACAAATCATTTTTTTGTAATAAATAGTAATATATATGTATTAGTTTTGACATACTTTATCCTAATAAATTTATTAATTTTAACTTAAATTAATTAAGTAAAATCATTTGAGTTGATTATTTGTTTGATTGAGAATTATTTACATAAATTATTAGTTGAATAATTTTTTTTCAAGATTTTCAGTGATTAATAATAAAAGTACCTATAATTACTGTAACAAAATACATACAATTATGATTTTGACATATTTTATATTAATTAATTAGTTAATTTTTAGTTTTAATAAATTAAAATGCAAATCTCTATTAAATTAAACAAATATTTTTTTTAATGTAAAAATAATTTTGTCAGTAAACAATATATAAAATATGTTAAAAAATAGTTAATTTTTGAATTATATACAAATAAAAATTTATTACAATAAAACATGTCAATTATATATACTTTTACTATTTATTATGGAACATTTGTAAACAATTAATCGGTTAATAATTTTAATAATAATTACAGTAAAAACTTAAATAAATCAAATCAAATAGAGTAATTTAATTAGTTAATTAAAGTTATCTAATTATAAAAAATATATTAGAATTATTTTATATATATATATATATAAAGATATTATAAATGATAAAATTAATATATATAAATAACTATCAACTAACTAATATTTGATCTCATATTTCCTTATTTCTCTTTTCTATTATAAAATTCTTCTTATTTAATATATATATATATATATATATATATATATATATATATATATATATATATATATATATATATATATAAATATAATGATGACAATCATTATATGGATGATACTAAATATAGTTGGAATAATAACATTAACAGTTGTATTGATAGTTATCTTGATTCTCAAGACTGTATTGATAGTTTTATTTTAGTTGATAGTGACAATTACAATAACAGTTATTTTTATAGTTACTTTTTTTTGTAAGGATAGAAATTCAAATAAAAATGAAAATTATAGTTCTAGTATAATAACTAACTCGAATTATACAAATGATAGTGATACTATTATTGGAGAATATATATATATATATATCAAATGAAAATCAGTTATATGCTTTAAATTTAAAAATAATTAATATTAAAAAATTTAAATAAAATAAATTTATTTTTGTTAAATTTGATGAGTTGAGTAAATATTACTATATTCACACTATTAAGACTATTTATATAATAAACATATTTGTGTTCGATTTCTGAATAATATTTTTTCGAGCCAGCAATAGTTGCAAGTATTAGTCATTGACACATTGGAATGAGAACGAAAAATTAAGTGGAAACGAAAAGAAAATCAATTTTAAAATATAAATATGAGTATATATTTTAATAATTTAATAATTTTTATACAAAGAATACTGAAGTAACTGAAAAAAAAGAAAAGTTATGCGTGACGAATGAAGGTGTGATAGGAAAGAAGCAAAAGGGTGGAAAAGTGGATGAGGAATGCACACGTGGGAGTCATGTCCTCTTCAACATGCTTCCCTTCGCTTCCTCGACTTCTTCGACCTTCTTTCACCAAACCCAAATCATCACCAAGTAAGTTAACTAACTCATAATAACAACTACCTATCCTCTTCCTGGAACACAGTACAATGGATATCACTGTAATTTTATAGGTTACAATAAATTTTAATCGTTAAGGGAGTTTGTTGTTAGCATTCTCCTTTTTCGATTACAACGGAATTGCTTTTTTTAAATTGTTTCTCGAGTTTGACATGTTTCCCATCAATTATTAATGTTGCCTTTTGAGTTTTGGTTTGAATTGTGCTTCTGCTTGCAATTTCGTGCTTTTAAAATCTGTGTTTGTGTGTTTTTTCCTGTAATGGAGAAAATTCAATGAGTTGCAGTTACTTGTTTTTCGTTCTTATTCTTGTTGTAATGGTTCTCGTGGTAGGGTATGGAGACTAATGAAAACTCAGTCTAACAAATTATAATGACTCTGGCATCTTTGTTCCATGACTTTGCAATTTGTATCTTGGTTTGAGTTATTTAATGTCATTGAGATGAAAGATAACAGTGGTTGCTAAGCTTATAGTTGTTTATTAGAGTTCAGCATGAGCATAAGTGAGGATCCAGTTCGGGAGTGGATTCTTTCTGAAGGGAAAGCAACAAAGATAACCAAAATTAGCCCTGTTGGTGGGGGTTGTATCAATCTTGCTAGTCGCTATGACACTGATGCCGGTTCGTTCTTTGTTAAAACAAACAGGTATAGCACATGGGACCTATTGTTTTTGATTCGGTGGTTGAGCTGTGCCTTTCCGTGGGATTGAAATTTTCACTTTGAATGTGTTGCATTGTTTCAATTATTATCTTGGAGCAAAAGCTTCATTCACTTTGTTTCTTATATATGACAAGTTCTTAGCCGTTGAAAGTTGAAACTCTTTATCAGGAGTATTGGACCATCCATGTTTGAAGCAGAGGCTCTTGGTTTAGGAGCTATGTATGAAACAGGGACCATCCGTGTACCTAAGCCATATAAGGTGAAAACATTTAACATTAGTGTTGTGACTTGTGAGAGCTACTATATCATGCTGGGGAGAACTTGAGTTAACTTGTTGCTAGGAGTTGTAGGTTGGACCTCTACCTACCGGTGGTTCTTTCATCATTATGGAATTCATACAATTTGGTGCATCTAGAAGCAATCAGGTGAGATACCTAGAAATTGCTTCTAATTAGGAAAATGTATGCACCTTAATGGTAATTTATTGCTTCCCAGTCTGATCTTGGGAGGAAGCTTGCAGAAATGCATAAAGCTGGAAAATCCAGTAAAGGCTATGGTTTCAATGTTGATAACACCATTGGCAGGTTTAATGCACCTTTGTTGTGAAAGTTATCATTGTTATTGTTATCATTTATCATGATTCTTTCCATTTTACCTAGGCATGTGCCACATGTCAGGATATATCAGTTTTCATCTTTTGTTTGTTCTAATTGATTGCTAATCATGCTGTGTATACTATGCTGTAGCACTCCACAAATAAACACCTGGTCATCAGATTGGGTTCAATTTTATGGAGAGCATAGGTTGGGTTACCAGTTGAAGTTGGCATTAGACCAGTATGGTGACAAAACCATTTATGATAAAGGTGATTTTGTTCTGATACTACTTATCTTCTCATCAATTAATTTTAGCTGTACATCACATTTTTGTCTATGGCATATATAGATTAAATAAAATGAGCAGGTCAATAGAACTTGAACACATACAGATTGGATACTTTAAGTTCATTGACATAGGGAGAACAGGAGGCTATTCTTCTTTTGTGGATAGCTGTATATATTTTGACCTTTCATGTATTGACATTATCCTATTTTCACCATGTCTTTGAGAGTCTAACTGGAAGTAAGAATGCAGTACCTATAGGGAGAATTATTAAGGTATTCTAAATATTTCATTTAATTTAGAATCTAAATCTTGAGTAAGAATTATATATATCGCAGAAATATTACATAAGACACTAAGTACAACTAAGCAATATAGCTTTGTCACTCAAACTTGCATTTGTTCGTGATCTTTGCTCATTACAATTTTGATTATTTGTAAGTATTGACATATAATGTTCTGTTTGTATTAAAACTTCCAAAATGACTCCATATATATCTGCTTCATTTGTTCTACAGGACAGAGACTGGTGAAAAGCATGGGACCCTTGTTTGCCAATGTGGTGATAGAACCATGCTTACTACATGGAGACCTCTGGAGTGGAAACATCAGCTCTGACAAAAATGGAGAGCCTGTCATATTGGACCCTGCTTGTTATTGTAAGTCAAGCATTTGCAAGAGTGTTGTATGGCAGCTATGTTTGAAACCAGATGAACAGTTGAAATTTGTGTCACAGGATAATTTAACACAAATACAAAGGAAAAGTAAAAGGATCTTGTTTGAATTCAGAGAATTGTGACTTTTGATATATATGGCTCACTATTTAATTGCCTGATAAAATAGTCAACAGAAAATGATCAAAACTTGAAGAGTAGACTTCTAAGTGAGTCGTAAAGTTTCTTGTGAGCTTTCACAGCCACTATTTTTACTCTGCGTGTGGCTCAAAATTTTAGTATAATTTGATATTTTATCAAACAAATTTTGAAAGACCTTTATTGAACTAAGATTTGGAAGTGGGAAGCACAGCTCAATTAAGTTGCAGCCCTAGAATTTTTAGGTGCAACCTAGGTCCTCTAAATTTTGTCATAGTGGGTTTAATGCAAATATGTGGGTGTGAGACTGCAATAATCATACATTCTTATAAGAAAAAATTGGGCTGACAGTTGTGGTGGCTGTTTTGTCTTATTCTGTAGATGGACACAGTGAAGCAGAATTTGGTATGTCTTGGTGTGCTGGTTTTGGTGGATCATTCTATAATTCTTATTTTGAGGTAATACTATTTGTTGACATATATAAAGGATTCATAATTATCTTACACCACACTCTCTCCCTTCGTTGATTTCTTTCTCTTTTTGCTGTTTGTTTCTATTGAAAGTATGTAAATAGTGTTTAGGTTCTATATATATAGGCCAACCATAGTCATATAATTATGGTAATTAGGATATTTGTGATTCTTGTAATTATTACATGGACTCTATATAATAGAGCTTCCACTGTGTATTTCAAAAACACAGAATTAATCAGATGACTCTTGTTTTCTCTCTTAAACATGGTGTTTAGAATCTAACAAGAGGCAACCTAATTCGTGTTTTCCAGTAGTGTTTCCACTCCCACATCTGTGTCTGCAAGTTGATACTCTTACAACCTTAATTGAGTATGCACTTGTAAGTTCAAATCCAAATTTGATCTTGTGGTATAAAGTTCTTAAACTCGCTTCAATATGTGGTTATTTTTTATCTGTATTTGTTGGGGTAAGATCAAATTATATTAAAGAAAGTAGATAATGCTTCCAGCAATCTTCTCTTCTGGGTCCAACCAATTTGCATCGTCTCAATTGAGATCTATCAAAATTAGTGATATATGGTTTTTGTGGAACTTTTTGGAAAACATTCAACCTCAATAAAGTGAATATTTGTTTGGCTTCTCAATATCCTTGTTAAACTAGTTGATAGCTGCATATAATTGCCTTGTTGCAAAGAAACCAATGATAATATTGGGATGGCATGTGGAATGTCAGTTTCATAAAATAATTTTCTGATAGTAATTTCAAATGATCTCTGCAGGTGATGCCTAAACAGCCAGGCTTTGAGGAAAGGAGAGACCTTTATATGCTGTATCACTATTTAAATCATTATAATCTCTTTGGTTCAGGATACCGATCATCTGCCATGTCTATAATTGATGATTATCTTGCATTTTTAAGAGCTTAGGATTGCGTGCATTATTGACAAGCTTGTATAAGAATGAGGTTTTTTTCCTGTACTTGACTACTTACATTTCCCTAATCAGCTCATTCAATGAAATGGAGTTGTTGTTTATACCAAATGCAAAAATTATTTTGTTAACTCAAGCGAGATTAGGTTTACCTCGTTGTTTCGTTCACTTTTCCCTTTATTTTGATGGTGAAGAAAACTTGACAGGAGGAAGGGGTTGAATCAAGTTACCACTAACAACTTTTTTAGCAAAATTTTGGGTAATGAGTTAGCCTGGGTAAACTTAAGCTAGTTTATAACATATGAATTTAAACCAGAAATTAAATGACTGTGTAAGAGGTTCAACATAGTTGGTAGATAGTTAGGTTTTTTAAGCATGTTGTTAAGGGTTTGATTTTTTATTATGTGTATGAGAAAAACTTTGTTAAGATGAGTAAAATTTGCATAAATGATCTTTACATTTCAAAAGGAATTAGCCTCCAACTATTAGTTGGAGGATAGCTGGTGCAAATAAAAAAAAAAAAAACATTCACAGAGCTATTAAAACCCAAATTTCAGCAATAGAAGGTAGAGTTCAACTAAAGGGACCACTAGTTAAATGTACCCTATAAACCTCCTCCCATTCATGTATTGTATAGTCCTCCAATATCTTTTCTTTCTTTTTTGTCCCTTAGTACTTCACTTGCAATAGCAAATTATATATATATATTGTTTATTTCAGAATATCTCCATTTTGTATTATGTGGTATTCTAGATTTATTGTGCATGTGCTATACAATGATCTGTGAGTAAGACTTGTAATGTAAATACTAAATCTTATCTCTAGGAAAATAAAGTTTTTCCACTGTTAGCAGTTCACTTGAAATCGGATTGCAACAAGTTTTAAACATTGTTATATATCTATCAGTCTCAAAAGATTGTTTTTAACGTAGATAAGAATGAAATGTACGAATAGAAATGCATTCACCGGTTAATTTTTTTTTTTTTTTATGAATAAAGAAGAGGTACAAAAGTCACGGGATAAGAAATTTTTAAAAAGTAAACCATAAATAAAAATACAACACGGGAATTTTTCTGTGGATCTATCAAAAAACACCCCTTAAAAGATACATTAATAAAAAACCACAAAATAATGATCATGTAAATTACTCGGGGGCTTGACTTCAAGGATTATTCTTAGTCCTTCAATACCATTCTGAATATTGTTGACTATACTAAGAAAGTAAAATAGTCAACAAGCTCACAAGTTGCCTTGAGAGTTGAGATTAGCCTGTGAAATTGGATTTGAATTATTTTATGTTAGTAAATAACATCACAATGTCATGTTATGATGAAAAAAATATACAAAAGCAAAATTAATAAAACCTATATAAATAATGGTGAGTCTATGTCTGATTGTAATTATCGTGGGTCTTAGAGAATGACAAAAAAGTGACATGAGAAAATATTGATCCAATATAGCCAACCAAAAAATACTATATAGCCGGAACAGCACCATAATCGGAACTGGAATTTTCTTTTAAATAGTGTAATATAAAAAAATAATAATAATCAATGACAAAGAATAATAAAACTTTATCTCATGTAACTTTTTTTTTTTTTGCAACCAATAAATATTTTAAAGATAAAAAAGAATATAATATAAGAAACTAGAAACTAAAATACTACTTGAAACAGTATATCACATGTTATAATATTATAAGCTACTCAAATAAGTTCGTTTGTCAAATATAATTAATTAATATTATAAAAAAAAGGTAGAAAATACTCATCTACCATACTCTAAATGAAAATCCTCAATGACTTCTAATAAGACAAATTTCTCAATGCAAAAGTACAAAAATCCGACAAATCATTAGACACTGATTAACTCTATTCTCTTTCCAGCCTCCCACAGTTTCAAGCAGCAGCAGCATTGAGCAATTCTCTACAAGACAAAAAAAAAAAAAAGATAACAAAGGAAAATAGCCTTTTAAATAATAATAAGAACAAAAGAAAATGTAATATATTATATTATATATATAGGAGCGTATAAATGAAAATACTACTTATTATAAGAAATGAGAATTATAAATATAGACTATTTGAGTGGTCAAGATTAAAAAAAAAATCTACGTAACTTTTTGAGTAATTATATGATCATTAAATAACTTTTAATTTTGAGAATCCATGTATAGGTGTATGACTCATTTAAAGTTTTCACGCTGTTAAATGAAAATGGTTCTCATTTGATACATCATATATATTCATGAACATACGTGCATATTCGTACCTGGGAAATAACCTTGATAACCAGATCATTAAATCCTCATCACTAAACTGCTGAAGTCCATTTGGAGGATAAAAAATTTCATCAACCTGTCCTGCTAGAGCCCCAAAATTGCCATGTTCTTTTTCTTTTTCATTTTCATCTGATGGTAGAAGAGGAACGGGAAGTAGTTGGGGAAATTCTTGGCACATGTCATTGGCTAGCAGTGTTGAAAAATCCATTTCACTTTGATCAGCAAGATCATCCCCACAGTAGACACATGAGTCCTCACTGAAAACTTTTCCATCAACCTGGCTGATTTCTGCATTGCTCACAAATTCACCAGAGCCAGGTGTGTAGTATGCAACATCAAGCAGCTCCCATGGTAGAAACATCTGACTTTGCCCGAGAGTCGGTATCTGGCCACTTGAACTTGGTATCGAGTGTGCAGATACCGTGTTACATAAAGAACGCAGATACATGCAATAACAGATATAAATCTGATTGTTGCGCGATCGAATCCTCTCACCGATATCATTGACAGTCTGAGACAGATGCTGTGATCCCAAATTCATATCAGATGAATGTACATTGCTGTGCTGTTGAATTGGATTAGCTTGTTCCAAAGGTTGATGAAGTCTCTGAAATAGATAAATATATAAATAGGTCATGATTCAAATTGTATGTTGTAACAAATACTAAGGCTGCAATGAATTTAACAAAATGCATTGCCAACATAGAATGAGAATTTAGAGAGAGAAAGAAAATGTGAAAACAGAGAAGAAAGAGAGTATGCTTCTGTTGTTGAATATTGAATGGCAACAAAGAAAAGGAGAAAATTCTCTTCCAACAGAGCAAATGCTCAGTTCACAAATGCTAACCAATCTGAATGCCTTTCCCTTCTATCCCTCCTATTTGTAACTAACTATAACTTCCTGAATACAGTCAATATTGAAACAAAATTCCAAACTAGAGCATTTAACAGCTTCATAAAACTAGGTAATGCACTAAAACCAAAACCAATTTTGAACTTTCAAGTATATTCTGCCTATTTCAAAACGCCTTGGTGGTTACAGAAATAAACTCTTCACTCACAGGCCATGGCATAAGGCTACATAATATAATTTCTAGAAAAAAGAGTTAAAAGAGAACACATGCACCACTGAAAAGAACAAACCTGTAAATAGTCAGCATCGTTGTCTCTTGTAATTTCTGGCACATTCCAAAGCGGGCGTACTTGATTTGGAGGAGCTTCTAATAAGAAAGACAGAAAGCATTATTACTTTTTCGTTATAGCTCATAGCTATGGCAGAAATAAATAAACAATAAACTTAAGTCCAAACTTACCATTGGTTCCTGCTAATTCAACAGCTCCCAAGAACTCGGTACGTGAATCATCAGTCCAGCTAAGCCTTTTCCTTTTCAGCACTAATGATTCACTTTGTTCTTCCTCTATTTTATGTTCTTGCACTTTTCTTTTTGCACTTTGGAGAATCTGCTCTCCTGTGTTTATCAATGGTTGGCCTTCTCCACTGTTGTTTACAATGTTTTCCCCTGACTGAAGCTGCCCAAAGCCCCTTACATCTTCACTTGCTGCTATTCTTCCCTCTTCTCTTCTCCTTGTTGCAAATTTCCACAGGCCGCTTAGATCAGAAATCATAATTGGCTTTTTAAAAAACCATTTAGATCCATTGCACTGTTCTATTGATGTGTTAAACAGATTTTCATCAGCAGTCATAACTACAGAAGCAATGAACAGATAGTGTCAGTTAATGATTTAACTCATTAATAGCATTTGAGGTTTCAAGTAAACACAAGCCAAAGCAAATCTGAGTACTTACGAAAATATGGCAGGTCAGAGATTTCTCTTATTTTCTCTATGAGTGCATTTATTTCCATGTCAGGCAAGTGAACATCCACAAACACAAGGTTAAGCTCATTCTTCTTCTCCTCGACAATGGATAATGCATCAGAAGCTAGTGAAGCAGTCACAACTAGTAGTACAAGAAAGTAAGGAAAATTTAAGAGTAAATCAATCCAAAACAATATACATTATATACTGTGAGTGTCATAAAATTCATTAACAAGTAGTGAGAAGAGGAAATAATATCGCAATAGTTTAGCCTCAAGTAATAAAAACAACTTTATGGCTACAGTAGAATATGTTATCAAATCATATGATAGTCTCAGAAGAGAGAAATCCATGCACGCATAATTTATATGCACGATCAGGGGCAAAGCTATTAGTTCCCTAAATTTTTTGTTTACTCCATTTTACATGTATTTTTTTTTAAAAAAAAGAGTATTATTTTTAGATAAACTTTTTTAATTGAAGATGCTCTCTTTGGCCACTCCCAAGGTTTTAAATTGTGATTACAGTTGTAGTTGTGGAAAATTCCAAAACCTTAATATTGCATATACAATTGCAATTGCACACCACAATTTAAAACCTTGGCCAGCCCAATTAAAACAATACTAATCTAGCTCCAACCCTGTACTAAACAATAAACATTGTTGGCTGACAGAACATAGACCATGAATATGATCAATTTTATCATCACTTAATTCACAATGGATATCATATTGACTTTAAACGTTAATAGATATGATAGATATGACAGCTATCATTAAGGGCCATCTGAAATTGAGGTTGCAAAGATACCTGAAACAGCATATAAGCGACAGATATATAAAAGTACAATTACTTTTTAGCTTCCAGAAATATATGTTCACTGCCACTTACCTTCATATCCAAGGTTCCGAAGCATTTTTGATACACTTTCTAGGAATGTCAAGTTGCTATCTACAACCAAAACTTTGATACCCGGTACTGGACAAATGGACTTGCTCAAATCAACTGGCTGGAACTTGACAGAGTCCATTTCAGGGAGAGTATAATACAGAGTATATCTGGGTGAAAAAATTGTTGAGTGAGAGTAGGAAAGAAAGTTTTACATTTAAAAACAACACATCCATATACTATATTGTTGTTTATAAAATGCTTTTAGCAATCAATTCTTAATTGTATAACAACATTAATCAACCAAACCCAACACCATCCCCAAAAAGAAAAAAAAAAAAGGTTATAACAAGATTCTCATTTGCATTTGTTTGACTTTGTAGTTCAATTAAAAAAGACAGAAGAGAAATATCAAATTACTATAACTTTTGTTTGTAAAGTTAGCAATGTAATTCCAAAGCAAATGCGCATTAAGAATGACTATAACTTTTTTCATTTCCTTTCCTGTATGGAAATTTTCCAGCAATGAAGAAATAGGAATAGAATCATAGACTCAGATACACATATGGTAAGTAATAATATATTATTAGATTCACTAGCTGTAATGTAACAATAAAATATTTTTAAATTAAAAAACAACAAGAACCATAAGAGATACGAAGTTAAATCATGCAAGTCGACAACTCATAAAACATGTTATTTATCTCCATAGAGAGTGTCATGTATGTACCTTCCTTTCAGGAATTCGTTTGCTTTTCAATTCTTGGCAACACTATTCCACAAATTGCTCCTCCTACTACTGATCAAAAGTTAGCTCTGGGTTGTTCAAATTTTATCTCACAGTTTCATTTCTAAACATAGTATGTTACTTGCAATTAACAGGATTCTAATTTTTTACATTTAATGCTTTTGTATGGTATTTTTTTCTTAGAGGTTAAATATAAATAAAGTTTCAATTAAAATTAACTTATCAAACCTAGTACTTGTCAATACAAGTTTCATTTTTGGCGTCAAATTTTTAATTTCACATTCTGCACATGAAACATCAAGTTGCCATTAATATACTGAAATTTAACAATTTCAATTTCTGTTACTTGTATTACAGGCAATTTGGTCAGAAATGTAGATAACAATAGAGATCAAACTGCAATTCTGTGACATAGGAATTAAATAAAAAATTGAGCTATTCAGTGATGAACAGTATATTCTAACATAAAGATTTCAAAGTGTTACATGTCTTTTGTGAAATTTCTTGAGAACAAAGAAATCTTAGTTTATTAGGATGACAGTTAGACACAATTGTTGGTGTCTGAAAACTCTTCAACAAATCTGACACAAAAATGGACTTAACAAGGTGATACTTGACTACTTGTAAACTGTAACACTGCAAATTTGGTTACAACAGGTGGAAAATAGTTCTAACAGTAACATTCCCACAAGTTTTGCATATTTTAAATCCTGGATAGCAGCACATTGCGTTCAGCCCCAAAAACACTATGGCAGATAGAGGGATAGCCGCCATTTTGAAATTTTTATATAGATTATATAATGTATACTATATACATATAAATTCTCAAAAATAATGAAAATTATTCAAAATTATTGACATTCATAATTAACAATAGAAAGTCAGGTTCTTAGATAGGAATCATCAATCATCATCTTCTAAATCCAAGTCGTCTTATTTATCATTTTCACTTCTATTACAGTTGTCAGATTGCATTTTTGGAAATTAAAATCCAAAAAATAGCCCCAAAAATAGCCCCACAAAAAAGCCCTAATATCTCTGTTCAAGGGATTTTTCAGAATCAACACATAGTGTCGCTATTCTGTCCACTATGGCAGGCCCTGTAGCAGGCAGGGTCCACCATGCCACTATAGCACACTATTTAAAACCCTGTTTTGGATTAATTTAAAATTTATTTTTATTAAATATTTTGTGCTTAACATTGAAAAAATTAATAAAAAATGTGTAAATAAATAACATAGGATTTATTTACTTCCCTTTAACAAAACAAAAACCAAAAAATTGATTCAATTTAGACTAGATTGAATCGAATCGAAATTGATTTGGTTGAATGGTAAAATAAAATGATGGAAGTGGACCAAGTTGTTTTCTTCTCCAAACTAACCCAATCCAATCCAACTTATGAACAACGCGACACTGATGTGACCACAACCATAATCGTAAAATCTTGTTAACAACTATTATCAAAGGGAATACCCAAAGAATCAGCAGAAATGTTTCGTTTATATTTGATGCCAGATAAATCAACTCATGTTTGTTTTTATTATTCAGAAGGGCCTAAGCCCCCTTACTTGGGTTAATTATTTGATATAGGAAACTATTTAACATTGATATTTAAAAGCTAATAGAAAAAATAAAGAAACTAGATAACTAACCAGCAACAAGCGCTACTAAAATCCACCGAACTTGATGATCCTTGTCAGGTACTCAAATCTTGTAGGCGAGAAAAAGAGAAAATGCGGCGGACCTGATGAAGACCTAGGGTTTGTGGATTTGCACTTCTGTTTTCAACCTAAAATTTGTAATTTGCTAAGAAGAGATGTAAATAAATACACATTGACTTTTACGGCTAATACAATGAATAAAATGAATATAGCCAATATGGTATAATCTTAAATTTTAACCAAAATTATCAAATTGCAATTCAAATCACGAATTTTGAATCCTAAATATAAATCATATCAAATTGTAAAAATTCAAAGACAATAAAAATAGCTAAAATATATGTATAGTGCTGATAAGAACCTTGGAAAACCAACCACAAAAGCTAGTTGTTGTAGTCGGAGAGTCCAAAGCCTTATAAACCCCACACTAGAATCTCATATTTCCAATGTGGGACTCCAAGTTTCATATCTTACAATTGGATCTTAAAATCTCACCAAGCTCTGCAATCCTAGCGCTCCAAAGCCTTATAAACCCCACACTAGAATCTCACACTTCCAATGTGGGACTCCAAGTTTCATATCTTACAATTGGATCTTAACATCTCACCAAGCTCTGCAATCCTAGCGCTCCAAAGCCTTATAAACCCCACACTAGAATCTCATACTTCCAATGTGGGACTCCAAGTCTCATACCTTACAATTGGATCCTAACATCCCCATGCTCCGCAACCCCAGCACCCATGTAGGCTAGTTGTGCACTAGCTCCTTGATTAGTCTTGGGCGAACATTGAAATGCCGACGTCACCACCCATGCCGCTCATTTGCAATTGGGATAGGGTGGAAAGCATCGACACCAATTGATAAGAACCATTGGGGAACCACACAACACCACAAAAGCTAGTTGTTGTACTTGGAGAGAACAAGACCTTACCCCACACTAGAATCCTATACTTTCAATGTAAGAGTCATACCTTGCAATTGGATCCTAACAATTGCTCAATTTAATAATTTTAAACTAGAAAATTATCATTAAGTATCATGAAACAAAATCATAAGTCATAACTAAGTGTGTGAAACTCTATTTCACAAGACTAAAAATAGAGAAACAAAATATAATGCATAGAAAGTGTGATGGTGTGAAATCCTTGCATTAAAAGAATGAAAATAAAGCATAATTAAATAAGATGCATACAATAATGCTCCTTCAATTCCTTTTCATTGAACAATTTAAAGTAAACTTGTCTAACTTTTTTATTTCTTTAATAAGAAATGGTGAAAAAAAGTAAAATATATAAAACAACGAATAGCTTAATTATGTGATTCGTATCAACGATATGGAATTGCACTAATTCATCTATGTCTAGTAAGATTCAAAGTTATCTACAATCACCACATTGAATCATGTGATCCAAATCATAAATTGTAAGATTCTAATAATAATAAGTATAAATACCACCTGGCCCTTGCCAACACCCTTTTTTCAGTGTTTAAGAACTTGAGCTACAAGAAGATTAGGTACCTACTTCCAATAAAATCCCAGCCTATTCCAATTATTTTTAACCTGAGAGCTCTTAGGGAACCCAATGATCAACCATTGGACAAGCCAACATCTTTTAGCATTGGGTTAAATTGATTGAGGTCACTTTGTATGGTGTGCTTCCATATTTCAAGTACCAAATCACAATCAATATACATGGTGTAACATTAACATTGAATAGTATCACACAAATGGGAAATCAAATATCGACCATCTATTTATGGACTCATCACTTCCAATCTTCACCCAAATTGTTGGCAGAGATCTCACCACCACAGGTGAAACCTCAACTCTTATCACTTCATATATAGGCAGGATACTTACTTAGAAATATGTTGTGCTGAAGTGTAAACCAACCTCTTCAACTGAAATTCCCAATTCTGTGAGGTAAGACCATGTAATTACAGAGTAGTATTCTCTGAAGAATCTGAAGCACCCATACTAAGTTTCAGTTATTTTAAAGCCATTTTCAACCCTGACCAAATAGGTAGAAGTAATAGGTTGAATGATTTGTTGACAGGGTGCAAATTCTCTTTGACCTACTGGATTAGTTATCTACAGTTTGACCCTAACTGCTTAATTCAATTATTATCATACATAGATACCAATACAAGTTAGTGGTGGGCTTAACTTTGTTTTCACTTCAATCCCACTATTTATTTATTTTAACAAACAATCCTCTGATGATTATAAGTATGCAGTCAGGAACAACATGAAATTTAAAGCTCAAGCTCTGAGGTTTTATAGAGCTACTGTTACTTGTAGAAAATACTAAAATCTACAATTTTGTAAAGGCAATGACAATGTCAGTCACTCAGTTTTCGTTTCATGATTGGTTGGGAAATTAAAAAACAACCTTCCAACCTCACAGACTTTCAGTGTCAAAACTCATTTTTTTTATACAGAATGTCGTAGAACTAACATCAAAAGCAAGAATTTGACAATAGAATTTTATCAACACTGCATGCTGTTGTTTACATTATACAGTTTCTTCTGATACATCCAATGCAATACCCTGGTTCTGGCTATACAGAGGACAATATAATCTGGATAGTAGTTTTCGTTGGACAATATAAATGGCTAAAAGAAATAGAGAAACTGATAAAATAATAGAATCTTGCCTCTAAAACTCATCTAGAGCAGGCTAATGGAACCTAATATCTGATTACATATATTCACCAGCCTAAGCTCAACTATACATAATTATAAGATCCACATTTCCATACAATTTTACTCTCACTTGTTCAATATTCTCCTAAACTCCTAATGGTACCAGGAGATCCGAAGCACAACATGTGTGAATTAAATAAAAGGCAACACTTCACACATTTTGAAAGGTTAGAACTCGATACTTCCCTTGTTTTAGAGGCATCATTTCAAGGCTCACTGCCTTCACTGTCAAAGTTCTTGGACAGTTCTTCTCTCTGTTTTCACTGATTCAGGTAGAATCATGTCATGTTGATCCGGCTACTTCTTGAGTTTGGTGATGCTGATTTTCCATTTTCTCATAAGTTGACAAGGTTGAATTCTTTCATGTTTCCAAAATCCTTCAGCTCCTGCAAATTTAAAGCACCAAGGTGCACTCTTAGACTCAAATATGCAACAGAACAAAGAATAACATAAAGCAGGATGCAAGTAACTTTAATACAGATAAACCTTTGACTCAGCAGAAGAAAAAATCTTAGCAATCTCAACTTTCCTTTGTCTTTTCTTTTTTTTCCTTCAGTTATTTTCCCTTCAGCATCATTTCACAACTGTTTCTCTAGAAAAGAAAGACATGGGTATCAGAGTAAACCAGATTTGGATCACAGTCCAAGAGATACACATAAATCATGCAAAGCCAATTATGCTGCTCACAAATATATAATGCATCAGCTGTCCCTCTGTACTCAACCACTAAACCCTAAACATAATTCCGGAAGCAAGAAAATTCACCAATTTCTACAACGATCCACCCTTTCTTTTAAAAAATCTTCCGTATAATCCCCTGAACATTTTTTTTGCAGCCAACATAACTGAAACCCTTTTACCAATAGTTCAAGTTGATCAATTAAGTTACTGAATACCAACGGGGTTAAGGAAGGAGCTAGCCTCCCACAATATGGTAAACCATAGTTCGAATTCTCACCGGAAGATATCCGCATTTAATCTTCCCCAACGTGATGAACCAAAATCAAATTACAAATCTCCACGTTCAGCATTCGCCAGCATCTGGGACAGGATTAGGGGATACACGTGTAAGTTAGTGAAATTATAATTTTTCACAGTTAAAGAAATAAATGCAGACAAAACAAAACAAAAAAAAAAACTGAACACCTTTTCGTGGCAAAGACAGAGACTTTGTTGTAGGGCAAGGTCCATTCAATGACCCACAACTTGTTGCTTGAATTTTTCCTCGCCACTTGTGGCTTGATCGCACAAAATTGATAACTACGTCGGTTCTAACCCTTTCATTGTATCTGAATCCAATGTTAAGGATTATCGTTCCTCTATGGCATCATATGAAACCAAATTGTAACAAAATAAAGGGTTTTTCATGGTTGGCGACCCGGCAAATATTTAAGTGAATCGGGGATTTATACAAATTTTTAAATGAATCGGGGATTTATACAAATTTTTAAGGTATAATATAAATTTATTAAAATATAAAATTTGTAGGTTATGAATATTTTAGAAGTTTTTAATGGTTTATCCAGCTTAACCGTTAAATAATTGGTTCGACTAATGATTTAATATCTTAACCAAATCAATAATTGGTGCGAATATAATAATATATTTAAGAACTAAAAGATAAAAGTTTATTAAAAATTATTATTTTAAAATATAAAAATCATTATATACTTTTTTAAAGAAAAATTAATCACATGAGTCAATTTGAATTAAAGCTAATATAGTAAGTTAAATTTATTAGATTAACTCATTTTACCTATTAATTTTAATTAATTAGAAAGAATGTGAGTGTTATTTTAAAAAAATCATAAGAAGATAAATGTAGTTTTTTTTATAAAATATCTAAAATAATAAACCACTATTTAGTATATCTCTAAAATAATTTTTAAAAGTTTAAATAAATGGGTTCTAAATTTTTAGGCCTTAAAAACTTGCAAATACAAAAAGTAACGGTAACAAATATCTAATAAAAAAGTTAGATACTCCCAAATTAATTTACAACAACTATGAAGTATAGGCTGTTTGATTAACTTGGTGTAAAATTAGAATTAAATTATTAAAATTACATTATTTTAAAATTATTAAAATGAAGCTGTTTTTATCACGTCAAACCAGAATTGATTGGCTACATAGCAATTTCTAATGTTATGTAACTTTTTATTTTTTATTTTTTAATATTGGAAGCATGTTTTTTAATATTGAGATACGAATGTAAATTCAATTACAAGTTTTTTTACCCATCATTAGCTAGGGGAAGAAAATTGATTGAAATTCATGTTTTCATATTTGTGACTCTCATTTCCTCTAAAATTATTAGACTTGTGAAGAAGAAAAAAAAACGAAGGAAAAAAAATAAACAAACAATGCTACATGTGAAAGAAAGAAAGCACTAAAGCATCACGGAAAATATAGGGATTTTCAAGAAAAAAATATTAATAACTTTTTTTTAAAAATTTTGTAGTTCGTTAAAACCCAAAGTTCTATAATTGACCTCACATTTTAATTAATCCTTTTTTTTACAAGGTTGTTTAGCCTTAACCCATACAACCCCATGATTAAGTGCTTATGAATCTTAAGGACCGAGACTAATCCATGAGTCAACCATTTTTTTTTTAATCACAAACACAAAGTAACTATGACTATACTATCAAAATCATTATCATCTTTGAGATGAAAAAAAAAAAAAAACACTGAACTTTAACCCTAAATTCCCCAATTCATCACATATTTAATTCAGTCTTTCATCAACCATGGATCACACAAGTCCTTGAGGTACAATTGGTTCGATCTCAAATTCTAGTCCAATTCCAATTTGATATATCTCGTTCTTTTTTATTTAGTATGGATCAAATCCAAATGTTTGAAAGAAGGTCTTGAGCTATGATCTTATTGCATGCATATACAATTACATAAATGTGCTGTAATTTAGTAATTAGCTTAATTTATTAAATATTTTTAAATTATTTAACAAATAAATATTCATGACATTTTATTTTGTCAAATGATATTGTAAAATTATTGCAAAAATAAGTTTTCTTTAGTGTGCTATTTCATAGAGTGAGGTAGGACTAACTTATTTAGGATCAAATTAAAGTTCTTTTCTTTAATGATGGGTTGATCCTAACTCACTTAATTTTTGGCCCACCCTATTAACACATCCCACCCACCCCCAACCTCCTTTTTTTTTTTTCTAACCATACTCTTCTATTTTTTTTGCAAATTAATATTCCCAAAATACCCTCATTTTTGTATTTTGCTTACAGTGTTTGTACTTTTTAGACTATACATACAGTACTGGACTATTCTTTTAATTATCTATTATTTTTATATCTCTATTTTATTTATCTAGTAATTTAATTGTCTATTTTTTATTCCGACACACTTATTATTACAACAAAGCTCAACAATAATAATCTAATAAAAAACTACTTCCAAATATTATATTTCTGAACGATAAATTCAAAGTAATGTACAAGAGCATTATATATTAGAATTAAGTTGACAAAAAAAATCTCAAGAGGGTGTGAATAACAAAAATAAGAGTTGAAAAAGCAAATTTCTTAGTTTTATTACGTTTTTTATTGTGGACTTTTGGGCCTGTAGAGTCGGCTGGATTAAATGGGCTACGGTTAATCCTTCTACAATTCTACAAGCAGGTAAAGATAATAACGAAAAGAAAAATGTTATATGGTACAAAAATTTTAACCACAAATTTGTACTAAATCAAAAGATGATTTTATATCAGTTCAGCATAAAATATTGAACAAAAAGTTCAAGAAAAAAAAGGAAAATAGTCAGTTTTCGTTAAGTTAATTAGATTTTGTAAAAAAAAATCACACTATGAAGCATTAAAATCATAACTACATGCTATTATTGATAAGTGAGGAGTATGAATAAATAAATAAGAATATCAATAACCTTATCTCTCAATATCATTTTTGCTTCATATAGTATACAATGAGTATCATATGATAAATGTGAAATGGTGCTACCTATATTTTTATTACAAAATAAAAAAAAGATCCGTGCATGGTGGTGTAAGAAACCAAATCGTAGATAGTACAAATTAAGAGTGTCCCTATTATACTATCGGGTAGACAAGGGCATGGGAGTGGTAGTGATGAGTAGGTATTGTTCCAATTGGTGCATGTGATGAAGGATAGTATCAGACAAATCTGGGCCCTGCACGGTTGCACATTCATTATAGTCAACTCAATTTTTTGTCTACAAAACGACATGCTTCCAACTTCAAATACCCCTCCAACCTCATCTTTGCTGTGACTATCTCACTCCTAACATATATAATATTTGCCCACGAATTCATCATGCAATCCTTTTTGTCTCTTTCCCCCTTCGTAACCCCACCCTTCTTTTAATTAATCCTCTTTTTTACGCCCTAAATTTTGTTTTATTTCTCCTCTTTCCTTACATATTTATTACTTTTTTCTTCTTTCTAAGGTATTTAGCACCAGTTCAAGAAATTAATATTTGAGGCGGGTTTTGAAATCTCCAATGGAGTGCGTGTACCTTATGTTTTGTCAGACTTACGTGACTCTCTTTGAAGCAAGGTAAATATTTCTTACGTGATGGTGTGTGAGAAATATCTCATAATTAATCCTTGATTGCTCTTACCTGACAATTTAGGTCATTGCCTCAATTATGTTTATGTACGACCTCTCGTGCTTAAAGTTTGGAAGTGAAATCTTTCCGTCCTTACCATCATGTTTACTTTGTTAAGTCATATAAGCTAAGGTGGATTTAGTAATGACTCAGAACTTATTATAACTATATTGGTGGTATAAAAATTGGAGGCGTCAAAATGAGGCATAAAAATTAGAAGTGTAAATTAGCCATCCATGAAAATAGATTAGGTTCTTTTTTTTCTTTTTGAGTTATATATTTAATTGTCTAGTTTGTCTGGCCAGATGGGACTAAATTAGTTTATTTTTCTTTTAAATTTATAAAAAAAATTAGAAAAATATTAGGTCAAAATATATTTGATAGTAAGTAAACCTATAAATTTATAACTTGATATGACCCAATTAAATCATCATATCAAACTAAATAAATCCTCTTCTTTTTAGACTTTTATTTTCACAACTAAATCTAGTTTGACCTACCAAGTCATCAGGCCAATCAAACCAAAATTTACACTTCTACTAAAATCCAACTTAACCTGATTGATTAAATTAATTTGATATAAGTAATTAAAAATGTTATGGAACTTATTGCAAACTCATCTAAACATGTAATAACACACAGTAGATTATTAATAGAAAATGATCTTTAGACACTCATAAATTTGGTGTTTAGGCCTTGAGAAAAATAAGAAAACAGTATAAAAAAACAACTAATTGATTAATAATATGATATGACAGAAACAAATTGAGAGATGTTGATGTAGTGTATATATAATAGAGTGAGGTTGAAACCCAAAATAACTAGTCTAGAATGGGTACGGATGTGAATGTAAATTAAATTAAATTTATTATTGCAACAACAACCGACCAAGCAAGCACAGAACCTAGTTGCTGACTAGTTGAAAGGCACTTAAGAATTCACCTGCATAAAGTACCTATATCTAAATCCATATTATTACCTGGATGAGATTATTGAGATCTCCACCTAGAACCTACCTCTCTCCTTCTTCTCCTCAATTCTCTCACTCACCCTTTCATATATATTCTACTCTCACACTCTTCAATTCTTCACCAACCCCATAGTTCCATTCGTTCACTTATCTTCCCTCAACCAAAATGAGCACGCAGGTGCAGCAGCAAAGAAGGTTTAACTCAATGGAACGCAGGCCAAAAATGCTCAAGGACTTCCTCAGCGACAACCTAAATTCTTGCTCCTCTAGCGGCTTCAAATCACTTCCAAGAAAACCAAACAACAACAATAGCATGCACAGCCTCATACAAATGGAACTCAAACCATCATCAAACTCACCCTTTCAAACACTCATGAACACCATTAGAAGCATCTCACTCTTCACTTCAATGAGAAAATCACCCTCCGTTCTTTCTTTACCGAGGAGCCTCTCGCGCAAACTATCATCGTCAAGAAGAAGAAGAAGAAGAAGCAGCCAAGTGTGCAACGAAATCAACATCACAACCGTCAAGATCAAGGACATCATACGGTGGAAATCGTTCAGGGACGTCGTCGAACCTTCTTCTCATCCACCACCACCGTTGGATTTCATAATGGCCCCCACCGCCACCACCACCACCACCACTTCCAGTAGCAGTGGTTCTGGTTGGAGTGATTTTTCCCCCTCTTCGTGGGAAGAACCACAAAACGACAACGTTGAAGCGGGTAAAAGGTTTTTTTCACCCCTTGTTGTCGGCAAAGACTCCGGGGCCACGGTGAGCAATTATTTACTGCAACGCATCTTCACAAATATTCGTGTGTCTGCGGTTGAGGGTCTTGTTATGTTTGCTTGTCTTTTATTTTTGTTTGTTACTTTTCATTGTAGAAATTCCCTCTTTTATTATTTCTTTCACCAATTATCATATAAGGACAAACTGAAAAGGAAGTTTGGTAGCAAATAAAGTTCAAGAAGAACATTGTTTCTAGACTATTTTATTTTATCATATGTCGGTGGGAATTGTGCAACACTTTTTGATTCGGGCTTTAATAATTTTAGGTTAAGACAATATTATTTTAAGATTTTAGTGGACCTGGCTATATTGTCTTTTTTCCTTCTTTTTTTTTTTAACTTTGATGATAATTTTCATGGAAATTGTTTATTGGGATTATTTTTTTACTGATATAAACTAGTATGTAATCTTGACAGGAAGCTTTAACTTGCCAAGAAGAACAACAACACAGTCCAGTTTCAGTTCTTCAGGTTGGAGAAGATGAATTCTCACCTTTTGATCAAAGCCTTGCCAATATTCAAAGTAAGTTCATTCTTTCTCTTCAATTCTCTCTTTTCAGTCCTAATTCAATAACCAACACATTCTATAGTCCAATCAAGTGCTACTGTTTTAGGAAAATAATCATTTAAAAGAAAAAAAAACACTCAAATAATTGGAAAAAAGAACTTCTTAAAATAAACTGAACCAACACTCACTCAACAAACTTATTTGCTATGGATATCCATCAGTTGTGTTGTCCTAATTGTATAGACAAATTGGAGTTTCATATGAGAATGGTACTAATAATTTTTTTTGACTTCTGAGCAGGGAGAAAACAGAAGTTCATACAAACAGTTCAGAAATTGGAGAGTCTTGCAAAATTTGACCTTGCAAGCTTAGACCAATGTCTCTCATTGGATGACAACTCTGGCTATGATGAAGAATATGAAGATGATGATGGTGATGATAATGACATTGAAGAACAGGATTGGATTGAGGAAAAGGCAAAGCAGCTGCTACATTGTGTTAAAGCAAGAGCTTCAGCACATGGCTGTAGAAACTATTTGGATACACTTCTGTTGGACTTTTTCAGGGAAGAACTAAGTGGAAGTAGAAACCAAGATAAGAATGATGAGGAGTTTGAGTTGGAGACATTGAGAATAGCTGAGGATTGGATAAATGGGTCATTACAATTTGCTTATGACACAGGGCATGATAATAAAGATGCTTATATTAAGGACATGGATAGGAGAGATCAGTGGAATAGGTTTGAGGAGGAGCAAGAAGAATTGGCTTTTGAAATTGAGACAGCTATATTGCATAGTTTGGTTGCTGATCTTTTGAACCTGGATGGTTAATACTTAATAGTTTCCCTTTTCAAAGTTCAAACCATGTTCTTTTAAGATCTCTGAGCCTTTAGCCACACTTATCAGCAGAAATGATCTGGGCCTACTTGCCTTGCAGCACTTGAGGCCCAAATCAGAAAAGTAGGTCTCCTCTTACAGCACTCATTTAGACCTACCAATATGGACACCTACTTACCAAGTGCGTGCTGAGAAATGTCTTCTTTTGTGGTAACAAGGGACAAAAGTCACAGTTTAGTGAGTTTTGGATACTTTATATGAAGGGGTAATGAGATGCTAGTTGACATGAGTACATGATTGGGTTGTACTGTTCTTAATTATGACTTAGATTTTGGACCCTGGAGTGTAGCATATTAAATGGTGGATTTAAAGGCATTACTCATGCCTACTTTTGTTAAGATATAGCTACTTAGGAAGTCTTTTTATTGTTCCACTTCCACTTCCACATATATGTAAAGAAGTTAATTATTATTTATTTAGCACTTCTTTTCCTGCCTATGTTGAAAATTTGCCAGTTCAAATATAAGGCCTTTCTACAACTGCAGCTAAAAATGAGAACATATATTAAATTTTATTAATTCAACAATTGAATTAAAAGTTTTATTAAATAGACCAAGTTTATGAATTTTTATAAAATTTTGAAATTATACTTATACTCCATTAAATAAATTTTATTGAAAAACTACAAGTTTTATTGAATAGACCAAATTTACAAATTTTTATAAGTTTTTAAAATTATATTTGATACTTCATTAAATAAATTTAATTTAACATATAATATTTTTAAAAAATATAATTAAAATTTAACTATTATGTTACATAAATATGAATAATCGTTTTATCTAAAATTTAATTAGTATGATCAATATCAAAATATTTAACAATTAAATTAATAAAATTTAATGTGTAAAGAGTTATTGACTGAAACGAATTTACCCAAATTACTTCTAAAATAACTTAATCTATCGTGTCTCTATATATAGCTTAGAAGAATTAAACTAAATATTAATTATTACTTAAGAAAATTTAGTTGATGTATTCAATGACGGTTTACAGAGTTAGATGTTAAATACGAAATTTTAACGTATAATTAAACTATTAAGTATTACAATTACTTGACAGAAATGGTAATTATTAATTATTATATAAGAAAAATTACTTTAAAAATAATTGAATGTTAATAAAAAAATATCTACTTATAGTTAAAACTGCGTTAAATTATTAATAAAATCATAAATTAAAAATAACGTAAAATCATATAAGTTTTTATATTATAAAAATGTTATCAAAATATGATAAAAAAAATTAAATCAAATTTTTCGTTTACTTAAAAATTTACATACAAGTATTAAGGTAAAACTTTTGTAAATATAATTATTAAAAATTAAAGTTATACTTATAAATATTATTTCGTAAATATAATAAGCATATTTGTGTTCATTTAATTTGCATCTGAAAAACTTCTCATTTTAAAATATTTTTACTATAATTTTTTAAGGTAAAAATTAATTCAAACTTACACATTCACTATATTAAACTTTTAAAATAATATATAACATCAAATACAAATAAGTCGTATATGTCCTGAAGACAGATATGAAAAAAAAAAATGTATGACAACTATTGCAAATAAATAATACAGACCTTTGGGCCTGGCATGAGGTTGAAGAATTAACATTGGGGCACTTCCTTTTTGCTGTTTGCACCATCCAGTAATTTTTTAAAATTTTTTATGAAAATATTTCTTATAAAAATTAATTTCTGTTGTATATTAGTATATCATGAAAATTAATTTTCATTATGTATATGATACTTCTCCCTCCCACCCTATGACAATAAAAAGGAAAAAAAACAAAAATTAATGTAAATTTTTTATATTACAAAAATCAATTTCTGCAATATGATTATATATATATATATATACACATTACGAAAATTAATTTTCTTAATGTAAATATTTTTCTATTAAAAAATTAATTTCTGTAAAAATATATTTTTAAAAAAATTTAAAAATAAACAATGCAAAGAGTAAAATGAGAGGTGTAAATAGCTCTCTTAAAATTAGGTCTCGTGATCCTAACAAAAGCTATATACAAAGCAATAAACTGAAAGAAAAAATAGATAAAATTAAAAGTATTAATATATGTAAAAGAAAAAATTAGATAAATTTAAAACTATAAATTGAAATAAAAATATATAAAATAAAAAAAAAATCACCATTGCCAAGCTGACACTATGAGTCTAAATAGATGTTACTGTCACAAATAAAAATGACGTGAGAGCTTATGAGTGGCTTATACTTTATAACAGTTAAAAAGATAAATATGTAAAAAAATGTGAGATACTAAATAAGAAAAATGAGAAAATAACAATAAAAGAAAAGAATGGGTCATCTGTAATAATTAAAGGATAAATAAATATAAAAATTTAAAATCAGATAGGACTATTGCCTTTATTATATGTATAGATTAAAGAATTAAGACTTTAAAATTAAGGAGTAAAATATTTGAATAAACTATTAATTTAATATGGCGTGCCGGCAGGGATAGAGCTAGTTTATTTTAATTGGGGTATCATTTAAAAGAGAATTATTCTATCTTTTATTATTTTAAAATTTTATGTATCGGACAATAATCATTTTAAAAATTCAAAATCTGCATAAACATTTAATGCGTAAGGTTACATGCAAGACAATTTTTATATGTAAGGTGGATTAAATACATCAAACTTCAACATTTGGTAGACACTTGCACACAAGTTTCATTTCTAAACCAGATTTACTTAATGTAGACTAATATAATCATTCTAATTAAACTAATATCAACACAACTTAAAAAGTCTATAAATCATATTACAATGTGAGTATTTATATAAAAAGTTACTAATCCGTGAGTATTTATGAATATCCATATGAATACTTACTCAATAATTAAAAAAAAATAGCTTAAATATTATTTAGAAAACACTTTCACCATAAATTTTAATTATTTTTGGAGTTTTTTAAAATATTTTTAAAGGTCAAAAAGCTAAAAAGACATTTAAAACTTTTTGTTAATTAACAATAAATAAAAATAACTTAACAATAAAGGATACTAACGATAACTAAGAAATTTTCTATTGACTTATATATTTAAATAAGAGCATTTAAGTAATTTTTTAATAATGGGTAAAATCTTATACCAGCGGATACACAAGTATTTTGATACTCAATCTCTTCCCATTAATAAAAGGATAGTGAAAATATTTATTTAAATTATCTACAAATACTATTTAATTATTCAGCTTTTATTCATTTCGAATTTTATTCGTGAATATTTGTGTGAATTTTTTTTCAGTCCCGCTCACCTATAAATAAATAAAATTTTGATAATTTTTTCTCTTACATATAAAATTTAAGAATATAGAAGGTTATAAATTATCAAATAAAAAAATGGATTAACTAAATTTAAGTTATAAGTTTTGAAAATATAATAAAAATTATGTTTTTATCACATAAAAGCTTATGTCGTAAATTTGATGATTTAAAAAGAAAAGCTAAAAAGTTATTTTAATAAATTGCTTATAAAGACTTATTAAAAGAAGTTGAAAAGAATTTATGAGAATCATAAATTATTTTATAAATTTAAATAATCTCATTATGAACTCTTCTAAATATTCCTTTAATATATACAGGTTAATAATAAAGGAATTAAAAGTCAGAGCTTTATCACTGTACAACGATAGAAATTTTTTTATTAATTTCATTATTTTTTTTATTTTATCATCCAATCAATTTAGTTTTAAATTTAAATTTGATCTAATTCAATTTAATTTTACATATTTACCTAGATTTTTTTTCTCAATTTTTATTATTTCGGCGAGGAAGCAAATAAATTACGAAATATACATTAAATATAATAAAAAATAATAAAATTATTGAATATTCCATCCAATAAATTATAACAATTGATATTCATAACTGATCTGTTAGAGGAAAATGTTTTTTTTACGAAAAGTATCTCTCCTCTTTAAGATGTCCCTTCGAATCCCTGGTTCTCTTATTTATAGGGTGAATTTCCCATTTCTGTATACCTAGATGACTCGCATTTCAATGTAATCTTTTGGTGTCAGGAGAGAAGCTTCTTTGGTAGACTGCTTTTCAGTCTGCCAACGAGTAAAGTCCCATCCCCTACTATGCTTTCATGTGAAATGTTGTTATATCACATCAACTATTGCTTCTCCCACACGTTTTTTCTCGGTACAGTCGGTGATGTATAATTATCCAAATACGGTTGTCTGGCCGACCAATTTTACGTTCCTTCCTCCTAGTTGGTCATGACCGCACGGTTCAAAATGTATAGTTAAACTTTTCGGTGCAGCTAAAGTGTAAACTTCCCCTCTTATAAAAATATATATATGTGCTAGAAATGAAGCAGGTGCCATCAACATCGATCACAAACAATCCAAACAGGTACACACCATCTAGCCCATTGTAATAAAGGAATAGTGGTCCGAGAGGGTCCACACTATTATAATAGCTCTAGCTAACTCTTAAACTTGAAACAACTTCATCACTGTCATTTTTGGTTAAATGCATTGCATGCACCCCCTCAAGGTTTATATGCTTCTCGACATATATTCTAGATTCCGTTGCTGCAACCCATAACCACAACACTCCTTATTGGTGCTATTGATTAGTACGGTAGCGAAAAGATAAGGTGCAGCAACCTACACTGTAAATTATGTGAACATATGTAAATATAAGGAAAAGGGCGTGGCATCTCGTTAGATAACAAGAAAGGTGGAACGTGTATGTATACAATTTTTACCTTTTATATTTTAGTCTGAACAACTCATGTCTTATCACTTGTATAAAGTCATAATCAATCAATAAGACAGTTTACACAAGGAATAATTAATGCTGAATGATCCTAACTGTCTTATCAGACAGATATGATTCGTCCACCCGTCTGTCTAACTGACTGAGTCACGACCGACCGTAACAATAACCATATTTGTTAGAATACACAAATCACAAATTTAAATAGTAAATTCTAAATTATAATAAATATAATAATAAAATTTCTAAGTGTGAAAGATTAATAAACGAGATTATATGTGTGATCACATTATAAGAATACATGAATCAAGAGTTTAAAATATATATGATCAATGAATATAATATGAATTTTGTAGGTATGATAATACAATATAATATAAATTCAGTTTGTTTGGATTAAATTGCTATTTAAAATTAAAAAAACTGAAAATAAATATAATTTAATTAAAATTTTGATTTTGATTTTATTTTTTAACTTTTGATTTATGTATTTTTATTTTATTTTATTACTATTTACATTGAATTTAATTAACTTATCTATATTTTTTAGATAATTATCTTATAGGTGTGAAATATCTATTAAATTTATAGGTAATAATTTTTTATTAGAAAACTTAATTGATTATCTTTAATAAGTCTTCTCATTTAACTACATTTTTTTTATCTGAATTTGAACTTTATTTAAGAAATCTAAATATAGTACAACATTCAAGTTATTTTAATATTCGGACTATATACTTGGGAATATCTTTATACAGTCTTACTTAAAAAAAATGATTTATTATCATTTATTTTCAAGAATTAATTCCTAAAAGTCATAAGCTATGGTGTTGACGAAGTAGTGCGATTACTAGCTTATAGGGTTGCCAAAAAAAACCGTTTTCTTTCCTAGCAAATACTCGAACTTTTATTGATTTCCTCTGCCCCAAACTAAACGCATAATTAGTTTTATTTAATAGACTTTTGTTGAGATATTCCTCGCGCTCTAATTAAAACAGTGTCATACAAACCAAAAATTCAACCATGGTTGTGATTTCTTTAATAATGCGATTACGACGTTTACCAAATATAAAAGATTCCTAATTTTCTATTTGTTGCATAGGGCAAGTGGATGATCCTGTCATTATTATGATAAAAAAAAAGACTGAATACTCATTTGTTTTTTTTTTTAAATGATCGGATCTAATTGAATTGTTAAAGAAAAAAAATCAAATAATTAAGATTACAAAAGTAAAGTAGTTTGACCCTTCAATCATTTTAATTTTTTAAATACATAGTTATCCTTAAAATATTGTTTTAAAGAAAAAGAATGGAGAGGAATTTTAATAAGAGAAAGAGATGGAAAAGTCTCAGCGAAAGGCAGAAATATCTTCCTTTTTTTGTGATGGGGAGGTCTAAGAGAAAGAAAAAGAAAAAGAAAATTATTACACACTTAAAATGGTCAAATGAAATTATCAAGTTAAGAATAATTTAATGCATTTAGTATAAATATTTCCTTTTCTTCCAAATCCCTTAATTTGAATAGAGTCAAAGTTGAGCAGGAGATATTTTAACTCCTCCTCTCTTTCGTCTATTGTAAATTTGTCATCCAATTCATTACATGAAATTATGTTTAAAAAATTAATAATATCCTTTGTTATTTATCTTGTTATATACTTAAAATAATAGTATTAAATAAAAAATTCAATATCTTTGGCGAATTGGAAAAATGCTTAAAATTGAAAATACGATTGAAGAAAAATAAATTAAATCATGGTTAACTTAATTATATTATATATTATTAATTAATTAAGTTTTACCGTTGAAATTAATAAAATTTTATTTAAGATGGACAGTATCTCTAAAAGTACTACATAGGTTGACTTTACTGTCAATTGAAAAAATATTAAACAAAATTATTTATAATACTTTAATTAATGACTTAATATCCTATCAAATTGGGAAATAAATTTCAAATAATATATTTAATTATAACTTTAAATAATTTTCACATCAAATTTCACTTTCAAGCTCACATAAATAGCATGAGTTGGCCAATATTGGTATAGTACATAGCAAAAGAGATGCCCGAAGAATATATGTAAATCGTATGATAGAATATTAGCACATAATAAATAAAATATTTTTAATTTATAAATTATATTATAATTAAATTTTATAATAAACAAATATTTTTAAAATATAGATTATATTTTAAATTTATAATAAATAATTTATATTATGATACAATATTATTTTTAATTATTAATAATTTATTTTAAAAAATTGAAATTTAATTTATAACAAAAAAAAATATTAAAAATGATAAATTGAAAGAGACAAGAGATAAAAAAAATTCCTAAAAAGTGCTCTCCTAGGAAAAAAAACTAAAAAAAATATTTTAGTTGAAAATGACTGTTAAAAATTTCTTATTTAATATAACCATTTTAATTTATATATAAGAAAATAATTTTTTACGGGAAAAGTGAAAACTATTCAACATAATTTCAAAAGATAGATTTATAACATAACAGTATAAAAATATAATTAGAATATATTATCAGAATTTTATTTTAGTTTTTACATTTCACCTAATTATAAACTACACATAGTTAAAAATTATTGAATTCAATAAAAATACTATAAAATTATATCTAAAATAAAGTTTAATTAATTAATTAATAATATAAAAAATTTATACTAACAAATAACAATATATAAAAATTAAACTTAAATTTATAAAATATAATGCAATTTTTAAGTCAGATAAAAATATTAGAATAAGTGTGGCACGTACAGATGATGAATTGACACAGTGACTTATTTTGGAGTTTGGACTTTGGACAAAGAAGGTGGGTCTCCTCTATTCGTAAAGTCGTTTTCATTGAATTTTCTTCGTCCAATTAAACTATTTTTTTAACACACTTTAATCGCTACCATTATTTTTCTGTTTACAATTGTAACGAAAATTTAAAAATATACGACTAAATATCTGTGATTAAAAAGTTAAGTTATATTATTTACAATATATTTTTATAACATTAATTTTCTATTTATCTCTATTTCATTATTCTTTTATCTCACAATTCCTTTTTCTTTGATAATTGTATAATTTTTTTTGTAAAATTTTACTTTAAAAAATTATTATAAAATTAAACGTAAATATATTATTCTTTGACAATATATATTAATCTCTAAAAATCACAAATGTAAATTATTTGTCTTTTTTAGCATACTATATATTCATTAATCTCCCAAAAAAAATGTTGAATATAATATAATATAACTTATATTCATCATTTTAAAAGATTAAAGTGTTCAAGGTCTATCATCCACTGCTTAATTTTTCAGCGTGTATACTGAAAATATATACAACGATTAATTTTTACACATGTTATGTGAGGAATGCATTGTTTGTACAGCTATGACCCTACGTATGGATCACTTACAATAATCACATATGTTTTGTCTGCAATATATTCGAGTCTGTCTCTTATGGTTGGAAAACAAAGCACATGCAAACTTTCTTAGTTTCTTTGGTTGAACCGTGGTTTTGGGGTTAGCACACACACCAAGTTGGGACAGTGTAGTGAGCTCTTGAGCATAGCAGAAGCAGTAATGTCAAAGGCAGAGAAAACACTTACTTTGTTTGGAATTTCTCTATCACACAGACCCAAATGGCAACAATTTCTCATTTGTTCTTCTGGCTTCTTCTTTGGATATCTGGTTAATGGCATCTGTGAGGTACTAATATACTACATATATAGACACACGTACATTTATACTCATCTTCAATATCCTTTGGCTTGAAACTGTAAAAGTTGTTTTGTTGTTGTTGTTAACATCTATCACCTCTGGTTTTTCATAATAAGATGAGTGGCTTGAAGATTAATTATGCTGGAAATAATTCTTCTGAAGCCTATGTTTTTCTTCAATAATTTTTTTCCTTTTGTTTTTATTGCGTTTGGATTTCTTATTGAAAATTTGGGCTTCAAATGTAAATTTTCTGCCAGAAACTTAAGTCAACCATCAGATAAATAAATAATTGAAATTGTCAGTATGTGGAGTCATCCTGGAAAAGAACTCAGTATTTGCTATTAATTTTTTCTCTTATGCTTGGCTTTCAGGAATATGTGTACAACAGGCTTCATTTTAGGTAAATTTCATAACATTGGTAGTTTTCATTTGTTAATTAAACATAAATTGATTTGATCTTTGATAGGGGACATCTTTTATAATGAAATGGTTGACTTGGTTTATTATTTCAGCTATGGTTGGTACTTCACATTTATTCAAGGATTTGTTTACTTGTTTCTGATTTATCTCCAAGGCTTCACAAGCAAGCAAATGGTGAACCCATGGAAAACATATGTGAAGCTTTCTGCTGTACTTATGGGTTCCCATGGTCTAACAAAGGGATCTTTAGCTTTTCTCAATTACCCCGCACAACTCATGTTCAAATCCACAAAGGTAAGTCATGAGTGACTATAGTCACTATGTCCTACTCAATTACTTTCATATTGAATTTTGCTTTATGGTTCAGTGCCTTCAAATTAACTAATTTGTTTTAGAGACTCAAATTTGATCTTTATCTTATTATTTTCTCCTAAACTGTGTTATTTAGAATATTCAAATGTAATGAGATTCAACTTTGTTACTTTAGGTTCTTCCTGTTATGGTAATGGGTGCCTTCATACCAGGTCTAAGGAGGAAATATCCATTTCATGAATATGTATCTGCTATACTTTTGGTGATTGGCTTGATCCTATTCACACTAGCAGATGCACAAACATCACCCAATTTTAGTATCATTGGTGTTCTTATGATATCTGGTGCTTTGATCATGGACTCCTTTTTGGGAAATCTGCAGGAAGCAATCTTTACAATGAACCCTCAAACCACACAGGTGATTTAAATTCTGTGCTGCTCCAAATTAATGTTCTCCATGTGCATTTTTATATATGAGAAGGCAACAATGAAATTTGTGAGTTAGTTGTATAGTATTAGCAATTTAGCATAATAGAAAATTTTCTTGGTCATTGTTAACACACAGATGGAGATGCTTTTCTGCTCTACTGTGGTGGGTTTGCCTTTCTTAATCCCTCCCATGCTTTTTACAGGAGAGTTATTCAAAGCATGGACTTCATGTTCACAGGTACATTTAGAAATTGGAATAACTTGCTCCTTTTTCCACACTTAACTTTTGCTTTCTTAATAGTCACTTTTTCTTGTCCTTGCAGCATCTCTATGTGTATGGAGTATTAGTGTTTGAAGCAATGGCCACATTTATTGGCCAAGTCTCTGTGCTGTCACTCATTGCCATTTTTGGCGCTGCCACTACAGCTATGGTAAATTGGTCTTCCATTATATCTGTTTGGACTTTTGACCATTATATGGCTCCAAGCATTAATGATTCTTATATGTCACTATAACTTCCTGTAGTAGTTGGTTTATGAAAACAGAAAAGAGAAGCACCATTGTGTCTCAATTAAATGTTATAAAATGATGAACACTTAAAGCATCTTGTAACTAAAAATTATGAATTGGAACTGAAAGTTGATTTAGAACTGTGGAATAATACTCTGTCCAAAAGTGCACCCATTTTTATACCAAAGCTAGAGTTTTCACAACATGAATTAATATGAGGACCACTTGCATATTGGAAGATATTTCAATGTTAAACCCTTTTATGTAGTCCCAACTGAGTTTCTTCCCGCGTTGAATTTGATCATAGATAACAACCGCAAGAAAGGCCGTGACGTTGCTACTATCATACCTCATATTTACAAAACCATTGACAGAACAGCATGGGACTGGACTTCTACTCATAGCTATGGGGATTACATTGAAGGTATTTCTTGATGACAAATCCAACAAGAAGGCCTTAAACTCTTCTCCCATTGCCAATATTCCAAAGCCTTCTCATGACAATGAACTGAGGGCGCAAGCAGATTATTATGTAGAAGAAGATGAAGAAAGGAGATCATTGGTCTAGCATGGGCAGAAATTTCAGATACAATTTAGTTTCTGAATAATATGAAACAATATATTTATTTAATTAAATACTTTTTACAATAAGCCACTAGAATAAATTTCTTCCAATGCAATACCAATGGTTTCTACTTTCTACTCATCTTTATATTGACCAAGTAATTTAACCTTATATTTAAACAAGCATCGATTACTCCTCGGACATTTAACAGAGATATACTATTGATATACGCAAACCATAAAGTCAATTACTGATATTGGGTATATTGGTTGAAATATGTTGTATGAATATACTCACATAACTTTGGTAGACTAGGAGGCTCTTGGTCTTTTTCTTTTAGTTTCATACCATGTTGATATTTTATTTATTCATTTTCTATTGTGCATTTGAGTAAAGTTCTACTATGTTGATAATTGGGGCTGATTATATTTATCTACTAATAATTGTGTTTTGGTTATGTTTATTCATCATTTCTTGATGATACACATTGAATTTTAACCACAAACTTACAAGTATTTTTCTTGCTCAAAAGTCCTCGTACTTTTCCTTTACTTTCAAAATACTCACTGCAATTTAAGTTTATATATTTCATTAACTATTGACCTTGAATAATATTGAAGGATGTTGTGTTGGGTTATTTTTAGGTTTTCAATTATTTAGATAAAAGTTCAATACTCTTAAGTCCTCCAGGTCTTTCTTTATAAGAAGAAAAAGGGTCAGATTAAGAAGAGACATGTACAGTGACACTAAGAAACATAGAAATTGGGAGAGAGTTTTTCACAGCTAAAAGAGATAAGAGAAAGGGAGAAAAAACATTCTACTTTCATCTCTGCAAATATCAGTACGACGTCAAAATCACAATATCTTCTTCGTTAACTGTTGGATCGAGTTGAAAATTTGACAGCAGGTTCAATACACATAGTTCTTCATCTTGACCGTTTGGATCTTGATTTGAAGGTCTTTGGTATGAGACGTCATGCTTGTATAATAACACAATTTTGTGAATTTTTCGTTTTTTTTTTCTCGTTTCTTGCTCTCTATTTGCAAGCTTTTTGTTCTTGATTAAGTTGGTTGGTTGTATGCACAAATTTTTATTCTTGATTGAACATTTTTGTACTTCGATTTGATCATAGTGGATTGATTTCTTTTGTCTGGACGACCCATAATTTTTACCTCTCACGTTGAGGGAGATTTTTCACATTAAAGTCTCTTGTGTGATTATTCTCATTATTACCGTCATTATTATTTGTGATTACTCCCCTATAGATTCTTGAAAACTAGGAGAATTTATCTTCGCTGCGTTGTTATACCATTGTATAGCCTTATTACTTCCCTATCATGTTGTACAATTTTGTAAGTTTTTCGTTTTTATTGTTTCTCGTCTTGCTCTCTATTTGCAAGTTTTGTTGCTTAATTGAGTTGGTTGGTTGTATGCACAAATTTTTGTTCTTAATTGAACATTCTTGTACTTTGATTTGATAATAGTGGATTGATTTCTTTGGTCTGGACGACCCGTGATTTTTACCTCTCACTTTGAGGTGAATTTTCCACATTAAAATATTAGTGTTTCTTATGTGATTCTTCTCATTGTCATTACTCCCTAAAGATTCTTGTAAATTAAGAGAATTTATATCTATTACATTGTTACATCATTATATATGTCTTATTGTACATTTAGTCTTATTGTTGAAACTAATGATATTTGAAATTCAATGAATGGACTCCTTCAACCAAAAGAGTTGATAACATTTCACTTTCAGAATATTTTCCCATAACTTTGCATTATTGGGATGAATTAATTGTAAGACATGGGAAATTAAAGGAAATTAAAGTAAAAATAGGTTAGTTACGAAAATTACTTAAACATTAAAGTCAAGTTTTATCTAGGTTCAGAAAAAAAAAAACTTAAATATATTTTTATTCTTGAATTTGAGGTTAATTTTATTATTTGTTTTTTTTTATTTGAATTTACGTTTTTTTCTTACGTCTTCCAAACGTAATTAGTTGTAGTCATTTCTTTACGTGATAAATAAAATACAAATTATCATTTATTATGTATATAATAAAAAATAAAAAATATTTGAAAAACTTTAAAGTTATTAAATTTTGAATTTGGAAAATAAAAAATAAAATTGACAAATTTAAAGAATAAAAAAATATATTTAAATAGAATATTTTAGTTAATGAAAAATAAATTCATATTAAACTTACATATATGTTGGTGAATTCTGATGTTTATAATTAGTACATGACAAAATTAGCTACTCTTTAACAAAAGTAGGAAGGAAATTTAAAAAAAGTCGACATATAATAATACTATAATATTGAAAACAAAACAGCGTCAATAACTTGTAGGTTTGATAAGCAAATGTTTTAGAAAAATAAATTGAAAGCATAATTTCAAAAGTATTGAAAAAAATTTAATGAAAACATTTTTAACTACAAAATAACATTTTCTTTAATAATAAAAAATAGCTTTAAACACTTACTCACACTAAACAACTTGAATATAATGTCTATCAATGGATCGCATATAAATATTCATGGAATAATAAGAGAAAGTATTGATATATAAGAAAACTCAATACCAGTTCTGGAAGAATAATACTTTCAGCATGATTTATGACGCAAATATATTATTATTATCAATTTTTATAAAAACATTAAATGTAAGTAGTTGTTAATCAAGTACTTACCAATCCAATTTTAATAACAAATTCAAGAAGGAATCTAATCTTTTGTAAGAATTAATTAGATTTTTACGATAACTTAGAATATTACTTTAAAATACATACCTCTGCAAAATATCCTTATAATAATGAGGATTTGCCAATTAAGAAATGATGATTGTCTCGGATTTTATTTCACGACTTTCATGCACAAACAAATGTCCAAAAAGTAATTTTGCCCTCTTTTCTAATTTTATTTATCTTTTAAATTATATGATTATTCAATAAAAATAAACAAGTAAAATTTGTAGAAGTTTTTTGAAAAAATCTCGTACCAAATAGCAGCGTAGTTGTTAATTTGTCTAAGATAAAACTAATCCAAGAATCACCAACTTGATGCTTTCTTTCCCCGTGCTTTCTTCATAACATGATGTATTTTTAAGAAAAAATTTCATACACAAATAACAATGCTGAGCGAACTAAATAGTAATATATATATATATATATATTCAAAAAATTTCAGGTCTGTTTTGTTTATTTTTTTAAAAATTTTGACAATTTTAATTATGGATAATTTTAGTCGTTAAATAATTAAAGTTTCAACATAATAAATTTAAAATTATTTATGATGTCAACTATAAATTTTAAATTAATATATTTTTTAAGTGTACATACTCGTTTTAAAGAAATTAAATCCAAAAGTAAAGATTGAGATTGATATACTATATCTTATTTTATATTATTTTTTCACCAAAATCTGCTTTTTAGAATGAGAATGAAACATTATAAATAAGCCATTTTATTACATCATTCTTGCAACAGTGAATGAACCTTACTGATTCTCACCCCTTGTTCCACGTGAAGTCTTCTTTTGTCCTCTTTCTCTCTTTTCATTCATTTGGATAAATCATGAAAGTAAAGGGCGCAAAAACGATTGATCAAAGTGTTGTCGATGCGACAACACCAATATGCATGTATTGGCTGGCCGGGAGATGCAGCAGAAATCCTTGTAGATTTTTGCACACAAAAATGTCATTACCCTCGTCTGAGGATAACACAAAGACAACCTTAATTAGAAAGAATACAGAAGTTGAGACAAGTGTGCAGATGATCATCAAACAGGTGAATTTTTTTCTTTTATTTGTTTTATTTCGGTGTTAATTTTTTTGGGGACATGTAATTTTAATTCTATTTTTATTTCTCTTATAGTTTTTTTTTTATTTTTACTGATATGCAAGATATTTTTTCAGAAAAACAATCAAAGACCTATCAGATTAGTTTGGTGGACAATACCTCCTATGGAATTTGTTAAGATTAACTGTGATGGAGCCTTTTCTCATCATGGAAATAAGGCAGCTGCAGGAGGGGTGGTAAGAAATTGGGCAGGTAGATTTGTATTTGGATTCTCCAGTGGTTTACCTAATTGTTCAACAGTAGAGAGTGAGTTATGGGCAATTAAAATTGGAATGGAAGCAGCTATATCTAGGGGATTCAACAACTTAATCATTGAGAGTGATTCCTATACAGCTATTCAGTTAATTAATGATGGAGTCCAAAAAAATCACCTTCATCACACTCTTGTTTCTTCAATCATTAAGTTGAGGAGCAAGGTTCATCATGTTGGTTGGAATCACATATTTAGAGAGATCAACTCAGTAGCAGATGGTCTTGCAAAACATGGATTGTCGTTGTCCCCTGAGTTAGGTGTCAAATATTTTGAATTTCCTCCTTCATTTATTTTGTCCCCCTTACAAGCGGACTATTCTGGAACAATATATTCTCGATAATTTCAAATTTTTTTCTACTTATTTATTTTATTAATTACATTTAATCCCTGAATAGTTCATCTAATTTGTATAGAATTAATAAAAGTTAAAAGTAACTTCGAAAAACCAAAAATTTAAAGAAGAAAAGTAAAAAAAATCCAAAATATTGACAATTTTGTATATTTGAAAATAAATTATTGCGCAAGTAAAATATATCAAAATTAAAGGATTAGAAAATTTAGCAGTGAAGTTAATAGAAGTTATTAATTATTAGTTTACAAATGAATCCAAAGTGACTCACATCTGCCAAGTGTCCTTTGTACAACTTATATTATCAAATCTAAATCCTCCTTTCCTTTCAAGAATGTCTTATTACCACTGACTTATCAAAGCTTAACTCGATCCATGTTGATAGCATAAGTAGATAAGATATTTAAAAAATCAAAGACTCAAAATTATCCTATCATTGAGAAGAATAAAAATAAATAAATAGATAAGACATTTAAAAATAAGAAAATGAAAATCTAGATCTACCACCAAAAGTCCAACAAAAAAAAAATAGTTAATCATTAATTTAATCAATAAAATTGTAATAATCATTGAAATAAATAAAATATTAAAATAATTGTTAAAATTATAATTATCTATTAATTTAGTCCTTAAAAATGTAATCATCTCTTAAAATTGTATATTTTTTCTCAAAACGTTTAAAAAAAGGTTAATTGTATAATTTTCCTCAAAACGTTTAAAAAAAGGTTAATTGTATATTTTTTCTCAAAAAAGTTTTAAATTTTGCAAAGTTTATTCGTAATTTTTATTTTCACATTTGACCTCTAAATTTATATAATTTTAAAAATTTTATGAAAGAAAGAGAAATTTTAATTATTGATTTAAGATAAACTGTGTAGTTAATTTTTTTAATTTTAAAAATTAATTTGATCAACTATTAATTTTGAAAGACTAAATTGATAGATTACAATTTAAATAGTTATTTTGACATTTTTTATTTTAAAGATTAATTTAATTTTTTACAATTTTAAAAACTAAATTGAATAATAATAACGATTTGAGAAACTATTTTTTGATTTTATTAATTTTAGGGATTAATTTCATGAATCATTATAAATTTATGAACTAAATTGATAATTAATTCTAAAAAAATATCTATAAAAAAATCAAAGGGAAAAGAATAATCTTAGAAGATCAAATAATACAACAATAACAATAATAAATGTTAATGAAATGTAAGGATTTGAATTATCTAAAATAAGAAAAATATATTTTAAAAGATAAAATATAATAATAATCTCTAATTAAGAAATTGTTGAGATTATAGTTAATTTTAAATTTTGTTATATATTTATTTGGTTTTATTACAATGAGAATGCATTGAACAATAAGAGTGCAGTTTAGTTGAGTACCAGATTTTAAATTCATGCGTTCCTGAGATTCATTTAAATTATAAATTTTTATATTTTTTAAAATATATGTATATAAATAAAATTATTAATTTTTAATAGTATATTAAATATAATTACATTAAAATTAAGGATAATAATTAATTATATTTTTAACTGAACAAATATTGTTTTAAAAAATATTAATCCTACTTAAATTTATTATATTTTGTTATTTTTCCAAATAATAATAGTGATGTAACAGTATAATATTAAAACAAAATAAAGTATAATAAATATGAATATATAATTATATAAATTTGGGTGTCCTTTTTTGTTATTTTGAATATTATGTTAACATGTACTTGAATTATGTGTGTTTATAATTTCTTTTTAAATGTATGTGTTGTAAAAATAAAATTATTTTTGTTAGAATAGTGTGATTTTTACTAAATTTGTTGAAATGAGGTAATTTTTATTTAAAAATAATGTTTTTAAGATATTAGTTTTAATTATGTGATATTGTTAAAGTTTTAAATTGGTTAACTGAGTAGTAATATAAATTGAACAGTACCTTTGATACAATGAGATATAATTATGTAATATTATTATTAAATTTTTTACTTTTCATACGCCACTATTATTTTTTAGTAAAAGATAACGTTACTAATACTAATAATAATTTTTCGTACTCTAAAATCAGTTTTGTATTGATTATATATACATGATGGATTTTTATTATTTTTTAAGGTATGCATTTTATAAAAATAAATGACCATATTGTCTTATAACTAAACATTATGAAATAATTAATCCTATTATTATTATTATTATTATTATTATTATTATTATTATTATTAAAAAACCATTATGAATTTATAAAATTAAAAAAATATAATACTAAAATTGATGCTTATATATAAATTTAAAAAACTTTATTATTATTATTGTCATTAGTTTACAATTATGAAAATTATGTAATCATTAATATAATCTAATTTTTTTTATAAAAAATAAATCTCAAATGAAGTTTACTTGTTATATATATATATATATAAGGAATTGAATTTCTCTTATACATGTCTGTATACATCCATAATTATGTTACACCATCCGTAAGGAGGCCTTTCGTTTGCTCGGTATATATTTTTTCCTGACACAAATTTATTTATTAAATAAATTAATTCAAGGTTTTTCATAAAATATTTATTTTATAAAAGTTAAGTTTTAATTCAGGTAAAATGTTTTTTATGTTTACCAATACTTGGTTTAGTTTACATAGAAAAAAAGTAATTTTTCTTAAACAAGATGTCGAATTTTAGCTTGGTAAATTAATGAAAAAATAAGGAAGACTAGAAAAAACTTGTTCTGAGTAATGGATTGGTTTATTTAAATTATGTGTGAAATATGTCTTTGGTCTCTCAATCAAAGTTTCCATGTTTCTTCTTTGGTGGCTGAGGCATATCTTATCATCTTTCGCACTCAAATTATGACCCCATAAACAAGTCAATTGCCCAACCATTCACAATCTTCATTATCGAACATGCATCACCACGGTTTCAGCAATCATTAAGCCCTGAACCAACACACCCAATCCAAAGCCTGCCTCCATTGATTTTTCAACTTGTCCATCATTCTGATTTTTACTTCTATATGTATAAATCAAAGTTCATGTTTAAAAAATATTCTTTTTTTTTTAAATTAGTCGTTTATTTTTCAAACTTATTATAATTTATTTTTATAGTTTAATTTTTATATATGCAATATCAATATAAAAAAATTATACTGTTAATCAATTAAAATTATTATTAATATACTTTAAAATAATTATTATAAAAATTAATAATTTTATCATATACGTTAGTTTATGATTAAATAAGTATAAATCTTCTACAAGGTGCATGTATTATTTATTATTGTTTTTATCAATTTCTTAAAAGAACTTTTAAACAACAAAGGATTAATTGTTTATTCAAAATAAATTCAAAACTTATCCACCCTAGCGGTGTAAATGATTTACAACTTTGTTAATTTATCTCACTATTTAATAAGCGTACCAAATTGATAGAATATTTAACATATAATGCTCAATCATTCATCAAATTCAGGATCAAAAGTAAATTTTGTTAACAAGTATACGAGTAGTATATGTGGTATTACATAAGTGCATGATTCCTCGGAGTCGTTTTTAATTTTATTAGATATTCCGTTATATTAACTTCCCTGTATCATGAGCAAATTCGGCGAATCTATGACAATTCCAATGGTTTTGAAAACCCCAAGTTCAGAAAACACATGAAAAGAAACATATAAAGAGAGAAGGGACTAAGAAAGGTTTAGTTCGGGCCAAAAGAGAAGTTGGTTGAATCACGTAACACGAACCTTGCCCCTTTTCTTGTGCCTCATCCCCTCTTCAAAATAACCGCCAAAACTGACCCTCACACCCATCACGCCCCACCTTTTCTTATATATAACTTCCAATTCCAAGCTCTCTCGTACTCATTTTCTTTTCTCTCTCTCTCTCTACGTAATCGATGGCTTCAAACCCCAAAAAGGGATTAGTCTTAAATTCAAAGGGCATAGCTGATGCAGCTTCATGGTATTGTGCCTTTGTTCTTGTGGCCCTCGTGCTCCTAAGCATGTTCAAAGACAGCTCTACGCTTCCAAGTCATGCCAACTTCATAGACAGCCAACTCTTGTCTCGGCCTTGCGACGAAATCTATGTTGTTGGAGAAGGTGAGACACTTCACACGATCAGCGACAAGTGTGGTGACCCTTTTATAGTTGAGAATAACCCTCATATCCATGACCCTGATGATGTCTTCCCTGGCCTCGTTATCAAGATTACACCCTTTCTTCATACCTAGGTAGGCTTATATGTACATACAAGGAGGAATCGATTTGCATCCATGTGAGAGGAATAATTAATAACCTTTCTTGTCAAATCACCTTCTTTTACTTTATTCCTTTCTTGATTCTTGTATATATATATATACCTCAATCGACATCAAATTGGAACCATGTTCTATATTATCAAGAGTTTTTTTCTTTTTCCTTTTGTATAAATAAATAGTATAGAGAATTTCATAGTTCATGCTTCAGTTGGAATATAATTGTTTTTCGTAAAATATATATATATATGATATTTACTTTAAAAAATAATAAATTTAGTTTTTTTTATCTAATTAAGTTTTGGCCTATAAGTAATTAGAATATTCTTAATATTGCGTTAATTTTGTTTTTTTTTTTCAAGGAAAGAGAGTTTTATTTTGCGCTAGAGTATATAATGAAGTTTTCAGTAGATTCATCGATTAGTTTTAAGATTTTGTTTATGAAATTGTTGATTGGAGCAGCTAGATATTATTGATAGGTTTGTGTCACTAGCAGTTGGAACTTGGAATGGTTAACTGTGAATCGCAGTATTTGTGATTTAATGATGACGTAATGTTGACAACATTAGTAATTATTGTGTGCGGTTGATGAAAAGTGTGAAGAACAAGCTTCCAAGACTTTCATTGTTAAGGAACGATTTTCATAGCTATATAGGGCCATGAAAGTAGTTTTGAATATACTTGTTAATTTAAGATTTTTCTCTTGCTCTTGCATATCTTTATTTTGTTTTATATGCAATAAATTAAGCGTATACATGTTTTATGGCTGAGTTGGTAAACTTATATACATACTTTATGGCTGAGGTGGAAAGCTTATCCAGCTATATTTTGGCCGGTGGTCTACGTATGAATCTTTTGACCTTGTGATAATTATTTGTTATTTGAAAGTTAAATAAAAATAAAATAAAATTATTGATTTGATAGAAATCATAAGAGTTTCCTACATGCCTTTTGTGCAATTTCTTTTTTGTAAAAAACAATTTTTCTCTTGATTTTATTCATGTTGCTCAATACTCCTTTTTCATTAGTTTGGGTCCAAAAGATGGAAACTTCCATTGAATATAATGGGTTGATGCGTTTATTTCCATTTTTTTTTTTGCTTGGTTTCTCAATCAAAACGCATGTAATCATAATATTTTACATCAAAGATATACAAAGATGCAAAAACTACTTCTACTGGCTTGGCTTCAAAAGGACACGTGTCAATTTTCATTCCACATGTTCACAAACACTATTTGTTGGTAGGGATTTTTATGTGAAACTCGACCTTTACTCTTTATATGAAAATAACGCGCCCTATATTTTAAAGTTATTTTAGGCCATTTTTTTTTCTTTTTGCTGAAATAGTTTAGGACAATTCTATTAAGGGAATGTTCAACCCATGTTAAGGTTAGGTGTATAAGTAGAAGTTTTAAACAAACAAAATAAATCAGACATACAAGCTTGATGTTGGAAATTTACGCAAGTTTTATAATGGGTGATGACAGGTTTATTTTCGTTTTCGTTGGTACATACAAATGACATTTTTTTTATTGAAATATGACCTTTCTTGTCACGCTAATTAGTTTGACCCTTTTGCTAGTAAAGCTCTTCTTCACTCCTTATACGAAGATAAATTATTTTATATTTTTTTAAAGTTATTTTAGTTCAATTTATTTAGGGTCATGTCCAACTCACATCAAAGTTAGGTGTATAACTGAAAAAAAATGGTATCTTTAATGGTATAGTAAATCAAAATTAAGAATTTAAGATAATTTGAAAGATATTGTGAAACGAAATTTGAAATAGTTGTTCATATAGGAAGCTTGAAAAATTAGGAAATTTTAGTCACTAAGGAAGTCCAATTATAAATAGAATTAAGGATATAAGCGTATAGTGAAAGGAAAAAGGAAGAAAGTTATACAGTTCTTCAAGTTGGTTCTTTTGGATATAGGTTAGGTTTATATTTTTCTTTCATAAAGGAAGTTTTACATTTAACTTTTCAAAGAATGAGATGTATGAAAAGACAAAAATATAGAAATATATTTATTTTTAATTTAAATTAAAATAAAGTGTTTAATATTTTTTGAAATTAACAATTACGAAATAAACTTTTGAATAAGTGTTTACATTTTGAAATTAAAATTTAGGGGGGGAAATAGTATGATTTTAAAAAAATGCTACAAGAAGGAATTTATAACTTTTATCAATGTTGTTATATCTCGGCCCGCTTACACATTGCGCATTCCAAAATTCAAGGCCGAACAAACCCAAAATCTGGTAATTATTGCAATGCATTGTTATATTATTTATCAATTTTCATAAATAATTTTTTCAAAACACAACTAAAATTTTAAAATTTTTATTTTCTTATATTATCAATATAGAAATTATTACATTGTCAGCTAAATAGAAATTATATTCAATATAACTTCTCTAATAACTAGTATTTTATCGTGAAAATTACAAAATATAAATGTTTAATTTTATATATAAAAAAATTATAATAAATAAATATTTGTGAATATATAAATTATATTATAATACTGTATATTATATATTATAGTATAATATATATATATATATATTATAATTATATATATACTATTTATATATAAAGAAATTATTATATCTCAATGTTTTCTTAATTCAACTTCCTTCAAGTTAAGAAATAAACTATAATTATAGAATAAAATAAGTAATAAGATAGAAAAACATATCTTATTAATTCACCAAATAAAATTATTATTACAAGATATATCTTATTCTATCATATCTTAGCAACTAAATATATCATTAACACTCTTATTTACTTTTACTCTCATTCATTCATTTAGCATCTTAGGTTCATTCATTTAACAAAAACTCTACAATCTAAATTCATCACTATCTTCGTTTATTTTGATATGGAATAAAGCAAATGTCATTATAAAAAGACTCAAAGTCATAGTTTATAATTAGAGTATCTAATACAACTTAGATGAAAATTACAAACCATTTAAATTTGGACAATAACTATTTTTGTAAAGGTTATCATTTTTTCGAGTATCTTATTTTTGTTTAAATATTACATATATATTTAATTGAAGATCATCATACTCAAGTCGAGTAAAATCATTATAAAGGACAAAACATCCTCTTTAAATAATAAATATAACTAGATATTCATGACTTATAGAAAAAATTACTTATTAAATTAAAATGATTAGTACTAATTTATTCTCGCATAGATAATTCTTTTGATATCTTTTATTTAGATGCACTAGGTAAAATTCAAACATTTTTATGTTTGGAAAATTGGTTAACTCTTTTGTATTATTTTATTAGTTTACATCTGATTAAAACATTGTTTAATTGGTTGTATTAACCATCGTTAATAATCAAATACCTTTGAACAAGAATTCTATATAGGAGGATTAGACTACTTGGGAATGTTGTGAATATTCTAAAATTTATGATTGAGTAAATGATTTTCTTGATGTTTACTATCATATATTTTTGTAAAATTAAAAATAATAGATGAATACATCTTAATATCAACAAAACCATTACTCAAATTCAACAACATAGCACATAAATAGAAAAAGCAGGACTTCATCTATAACAACAAATTATGAAGAGTAGCCGCAGTAATTTAGCAAATACCCCACGGTGTAAATCCACCGCTACGTTCGTCCATTACTACATTCATTCATTTGAATATAGAAGAAAGGAAATGCCACTATACCCAAAGTCCCATTTAATAACGAGAGAATTTTTTTACATACAACTTATTTTAATTTATTTTATGTTATAAGTACTAGGATATTTAAAAGAATTTATAAAAATATTTTATAATTAATCTATAAAATATTTTAAACTTATTTTTATAAATTTTTTAAAATAATTTATAAGAATAATATATGTGAATCTTATAAAAACACTCGTTTTTCCTAATCTTGATTGGATCAAATGTATTTAAAATATGCATTTTTTTCTTTTATTTATTAAATTAATATAAATATTATATTATATAAAACAAATTATAATTATTCATTTTTAGTAAATTTTTATTTTATATATTTTTCTTTTTTACTGAAATATAATTAAATTAAATTAATTTATATGTTTATATATTGTTAGTAATTTTTATGTATTACTAGTATTTTTTATATATTTTCTTTTACAATAGTGTGTAGTGGTTGAATTTTTATGATTTATTATTTTTGTATACTTATATTTATTTGTACACGTTAATGATTAATTTTTAAATTTATATCATGATTTTAAGATATATATATTTTTAATTTTTATACTTTAATTTATATTTTAAAATATTTTATTTATTAAATATTTTAATTTTAAAAATTATTGATAGGTGCATGATGAAACTTTTTGTGTGTTTTGGTGTCACAGTTTTTTTTTTTAATTTATAATACTTAAATTTTTTATTTTGAAAAACTAAAAGTAGACAAACCGTAGTGAATAGTTTTATTTTTAATATTATATATATATATATATATATATATATATATATATATATATATATAACATTTTAAAAACTAAATATTATTTAGTTATTTTTATATTTTCAATTTATTTTTTAATTATGATTTGATTCTATTTTAATTCTTAAACAAGATAATATCTTATAAATATTTATATAATAATAGGTATAAATATTTTAAAATTATGTAAATCTTTGTTAACATATATATCATAACATAAAAGTTTTATTAAATTTTAAACACTTATCTTAAATAATAAAAACTTATTCAATAAAAAATAATAAAAATATTTTTTTCAAGCGTTTCCTTACTCTTATTAATAACTTTCCCTATCAAGAACTTTGAGTTAGAACACATTCTTTTGTCAACGACCTCTTAAGTACAAAGTACCGGTCCGGTGTCTACCCTTTTTTTTATATATATAGAATTTTTTATCAAATAATAATAATAATTATTATTATTATTATTATTAGCAGTAGTATTATTAATATGGATTAAATACATTTAAATTTTTATAAGATAAATAAATTTTAATTTTGTTTCCAGTAAATTTTTTGTTTGATTTGCATTCTTATAAAATTTGAAAATTTTGATTTTGATATCTAACATTATTAGCACATGATATCTTTAAAAAAAATTTCTAGACCTCCAAAATAAGGTTACTTATATACTTTAGAATTAATATTATGCATAAAAAATAATTATTTCATATTTTATAAAAGATGAAAATTAAAGTAAAATATTTTACAAGATTATAACTAAAAACTTACTCATTTTACATGAAACAAATCAATAATTTCAAATTTTATAAAAATCAAAAATAAAAAAATTTAAAACCTTTCTAACACAACCGATACATATAATGGAAATAAGACTTCCGTAGGAGGGATGGTAATAAATTGGGGGGTAGATTTATATTTGCTTTCCTAGTGCTTTGGATAATTGCTCAATGGAAGAGATTGAATTGTGGGCAAATAAAATTGAAATTGAAGTAGGCATATATAGGGATTTAACAATTTAATCATCAAAAGTGATTCATATATAGTTATTCAGATAATAAAAAATGGAGGTTTCATATCTTTTCAATCATTCAAATGAAGAGTAAGGTTGTTCATATTAAATAGAATTATGTATTTAAAAAAATTAACTCAGTAGTTTCAAACATAGATGATCATTGTTGCTTGAGTGAGGTGTTAAATTTTTTGAATCTCCTTTCAATCCCTTTACAAGCAGACAATTTTGAAACAATATATTATTGATAATTTTGTATATATTTTTTTTGTCTTTTAGGCCAATTTCTTAATAAAATAAATTTACTTATATTTACATGGTGACATATATTAATTATTTATTATATTTTTATTTTATTAATTTATTTTCTAGTGTATAAATCCTATTTAAGAAACAATTTTTCAATTTATAAAATTATAAATGTTAAAATAAATTAAAGCTGGCGGGACCAAAATTATAAATAAAATATCTTATTAATTTGAGTATTTTATAGAAAGAAAATAAGTAATTTAAGAGTTTTAAACGTGTAGAACTTCTATAGAATTAACGAGAGTAGAAATAACTTTTGAAAAACCAAAGTATATAAATATATATTTAAAAATAAATTATTAGTTGAGTAAAATATAACAAAACTAAAATATTAGAATCTATCAATCAAATTTTCACATAACAGAGAATAAAACGTAGAATTTGTAGAATTAAATATTTATGAGCAGTTAATAATGATTTACTAGTAAATGATTCGATAAGTTCAATAATAATATTTTTAAAAATATTTATAAATTTAAAATAAATTATACTTAATTTCTTAACAAAAATCTATAACATTTATGATATATTTTATCTTAATGAATGATTTTCATATCTATATATTACCATAGAAATAGTTTTAAATATACTCCTCAATTTAAAAATTTTATCTTTCTCTTTGTCTCGTATCTTTATTTTAATGTGCAATAAATTAAGCTAATATATGTTTTATGCTTAGGGTAACTTATGAAGTTAAATATTTGATCATTGAGTCTATCTTGATACATATACTTGGTCTAGTATGAATCTCTTGACCTTGAGACGATTACTACACCCACGTTGAGGTTAGGTGTATAATTGGAAAATTTAAACAAACAAAATAAATAAAAAAAAATCATATATCTTGATTCAGGGATTAATTTGGAACCCTCCTATGTATACACACGAGTTTTATAATGGATGATGACTGGTTTATTTTTGCATTCGTTGATGTACATATAGATGACATTTGGCTTCCTTGTGAAACATGAGCTTTCTTTTCCCTTTTGCTAGTGAAGTTCTCCTTCACTCTTTACACGAAGTTAATTTGCTTTATATTTTGAAGTTATTTTAGACCAGTTTTATTTAGGATCATGTCTAACCCACATCAAGGTTAGGTGTATAATGGGAAAGAATGATATCTTTATTGGTTTAAAAATTAAAATTAAAAATATAAGATAATTTGAAAGATTTTGTGAAATTAAATTTGAAAAAAATATTCATATATAGGAAACTTGAAAAATTAGGAAATTTTAGTGACTAACGAAGTCTAATTATAAATCAAAAGGATATAAGCGTAGCGAAAGGAAAAGAAAAGAAAGTTATACAGTTCTTTAAGTTGGTTCTTTTGGATATAGATTAGGTTTATATTTTTCTCTCATAATGAAAGTTTTAGATTTAACTCTTTAAAAAATGAGGTATGTAAAAAAAAATTATTAATTTAAATTAAAATAAAAGTGATATACACATTTTAGAATTAGACGTTTTTAAAAAAGTGTTTAATATGTTTTGAAATTGAAATTTTGGGAATAAACTTTTGGAAAAAGTGTTTAGTACATTTTGAAATTAAAATTTTGGGGGCAAAACTAGTGTCATTTTTTTTAAAAATTGGTATAAAATGTAATTTCTTTCTTTGATCTTTGAAATGAAGCGAAAGCAAACAAGATTGGAGGCCCAAATAGACTCAATCTTGTCAATTAACACTAGAATTAATTGCAAAACTTAAGAAATTAAATTTTAATATAAATAAAAATTCATTATTAATGCATAGTTATGTTAATTAATAAATACAATAACATCTGTACAATTTATTCTATAAATTATTTAATGAATAACATTTCTCAATGTGAATATGGTTTCTTTACATCAATGTAAATATAGTTTTTTTTTTCCTTCAATCATGTATTATTCACTAGATGCAAGCAACAACATTATCACCATAACCAAACTAAAGAAAATGAAGAAAAGAGAAAGGTGAAGAACAAAGCGTGAATGACCCTAGACCCTTCTAATTGCCATCGTTGTCGACCCTTGCTTCTTCTCCCCCTAAGTCACTGTTCTCTCTCCACCAATCACACTAACTTCTATGTCTCAAATATCGAACAAACAACCCCTACTTTCACTGTGCAATTGCATTTTTTTTTTTAATTTCTAATGTTTTTCATCTATGCTCTCCCCCATCGATGATACCATTCTCCAATGCCTTTTCTTATAGTTTTCTATTTTTTATTTTTATTTTACAACAAGAACTAACCACCTAAATCGGATAAAGATCTAAATGGTTCGGTTTTGATTGTCTATGTAAAAATCACATAATTCAAACAAACCCCATATGACGGTTTAGACTTGTAAATACCCTAAATTCTACCCAATCTTAACGTATCCAATAGTTGATAATGTAATTTTTTTAATTAAATTAAAATTTTAAAATATAAAAATAGGACTTATATGCCATTTATTTTAAAAAGTATTACTATTTTTACTTAAGTGCATTTTTAATCTTTTAAAAAATATTTTTAATTTTTATAAAATAAATAAATTTTTATTTTAATTTAAATATTTTTATCCTTATAAATTTTGAAATCATTATTATTTTATATAAATTAAACATATTTTTAAGCTAATATTTTTAATAATTTTTTTCATATGTTCATTATTATCGTCTATAATCTAACAAGAAACATCTATAAAAACGATATATCTTTTTTATTTACATATTTTGTTTCTAATTTTACTCTTTAACTCTTACGTGTGTGACTATTCACTCTTCTATTCAGGTTCAGACACTTCTTCTTTGGTGTTTTACTCTTTTTTTTTTAAATTATCCTTTAGTTGCAATTGTAAATTATTTTATTAATTTATTTTAAATAAATCTAATTAATTATTTAGTCTTTATTTTTGTGTTAATTTTGTGTTTTAATTCTTGTAAAAGTAACCTTTATATTTTATTCTTTATGTCTCAATTTGGTGACAATTTTATCTTGTCAAAATACTAATAACATAAATTAAAATATAAAAAAATTATGTATATAAAGACTAAAACATAAAATTTTTAAGTATGAAAATTAAAATAAAAAATTTAACAAATATACAAGAATGAAATAATAAATAACCTTTCGATTATATTAATTCTCAATGTTCTACTAATAACTGTATTAACTATATACAATAAATTCAATTTCAAAAAATAAATAACGCGGACAGACGCATGTGTTTCCACTAATAATAAATAATTATAACAATGAAACTTAAATTGTATTTGACCAATACTTTTTGGTCTCAACAGTAAAAATAGTGCGTTTTGGGTTTTGCTAACATTTTTTGTAATGTAAAAAGAAGGTTTAAACGTAAAAACATTAAAAAAAAAAAGAAAAAAGTATTTGAGTGTTAGATGAGTTCAAGATTTGGATTCGTTTCGTACTTTGAAAAAAAAAATAAAAATCTAAAAATCAAACTCGCAGCAGGGTGTTGAAATCCAAGGAGAGACAGAAAAGAAGAAAAAGGAAGGAAACAGCGTCATCATCGTGGTTGTGTGAATCTTTCTTTTTTATTTTTTATTTTTGGGTGAATAAAGGGAGTGTATCTGAATCCGCGCAGTTAGGTTTGCGATTGATTAATCAGAGAGAGAGAGAGAGAGAGAGGGAATGGGAGATCAAGCCGATGGAACGGTTCGGAACCTTCTGGAACAAGAGAGTCTGAAGTGGGTGTTCGTTGGCGGCAAAGGTGGCGTTGGCAAAACCACTTGCAGTTCCATTCTCTCCATTCTCCTCGCCAGCGTTCGCTCCTCCGTTCTCATCATCTCTACCGACCCCGCTCACAATCTTAGCGACGCTTTCCAGCAGCGCTTCACCAAAGCCCCCACTCTCGTCAATGGCTTCTCCAACCTTTATGCCATGGTAAGGGATTCACTCACCCCCCTTTTCTTGGGATTCTTTGTTTTGCTTTCTTATTCAATTCTATGTCTTGTTATTATTGTGTTGTATGTTATTGTCACCCTTTTTAGGAGGTGGATCCTACCGTTGAGCATGAGGATATTGGTGGCTCTGATGGTATGGACAGTTTGTTCTCCGAGCTCGCCGGTGCGATTCCTGGAATTGACGAGGCCATGAGCTTTGCTGAGATGTTGAAGTAAGAATACTGTGGCAATTTGTTCTTGCTCAACTTGTTTTTGAGGCGTGTGTGTGTGTGTAATGTCTGTGACAGGATCAGTGGACTGATTTAGGTTTTAGGTGTGCGAGACAGACAGAGGAATGGTGATTTTATTTAATCATTAAGAACTTGCTTGTTATGAGAATTTTCGGAAAGGGAAATTATCAATGGACTTAACACCTAGAAAGAGAAAGCAGAGAGAGAAGTGTAGATATGATAGGGGATATGGTGTGATAGGAAGAGAGATATAGAGAGAAATTGTAAGTGTTGATGGAGTGTGTGATATGTTTTGGAAAGCCACCTTAATTGCGGTTCATCCCAAGCCTGCCTTAGTTGCAACCTCTTTGGGAGTTGCCTTAATTACAACCTCAAGGGTGATGTTTAGTTCAACATTGATTAGAGATATGGCTTAAATAGGACTTATATAGCTTGGACAATCTTTACCTTACGAGCTGATTTTGTGGGGTTGAGTTAGGTCCTAAACCCAAATTCTAAGATATGTGAAGGTGTCCACATATCATCACTCGATTGGAAAGCCCATGGAGAAACAGTTTTTGAGATTTGAATCCTGAAAATAGGGACTCAGGTAAGAAGAGGAAAGATTGTTGTGTTTAGTTGTCTATTTTTCACGTGAACTGCACAATATATATGTGCTACTAATTTCTTGCAAGAATCTCATTATATGTTCTATACTTGCCCTCGTGGTTTGGCCTATTTGGTTCCCACCTCTGCCAGTGATCTAGTGAATATCCTGGTTTAAGTTGTGGTTCCTTAGCTGTTTCTTGAGGATTCTTACACCACTTAAGGTGGACAAGCAAAGGAAACATGTTAAGATGTTGTGATATTGATTTTCAATTTTGTTGTTTGTGTATATATATGGAGATTGGTTTTCAGAGAGCAGAAAATATTTTGTTTGTTGTTATAGCCCTGTTACCAGGAGCCTTTAAGACCATTCTTGAGGTTTTACTTGGGATTTTATAAGTAAAGCACATAGGTTTTGATGAGTGTCAATTTCATATTTTCACACCCAAGTCATCATTGTGGACAGGCTGATGGTGTTGGTGGCAATATTGGTATGCAGTGGTGGGATGGCAAACAGTTTTTTCACATCTCACTGAAAATTGGTTTAAATAAAAAAAAAAAAAAAATAGAATGCTGGGAATCCTAATTTAAATCTCACACGAAATAGTGTAGTTAAAAAAAAATCTTATTGTAGGTTTCTGAGAAATCCTCCTAAAATCCTGTCTAGGAAATACCAAGTTCTCACAGTTGCATAAGTGAAAATTAAACTGCAGTATCATGTAGGCATATGGTTTGTGAGTGTGCACCGTTCCCATCATGTGTATGCTACCTTCATACTTGATAATAGGTCCAAGGTTGAAGCAAATATATAAACTTCTAAGGGTGACTATTGATTTTATACAAGAAAAGGGTGATTCTTTTTGCTTTTTCTAAAACAGCTTATCTCTAAGTAAAGGTTAGATGCAAATGAATCAATATGTGGTAATCTCAAAAGCTAAAGTTGGATGCATAATTTGTATCAACACCAAGCTATGTAGATATTTCTTTTCATTAAGTATTTTTTGGTTTGCAAAGCATGCTTAACTATGTTTGGTTCATCTTGAAATCTGTTAACCAAGTATGTGGTACTCCCATTTCTTAATTTTTCATTGAAATGCTACTTTTCAACTTAATTTTTTCTTTTATTCACTATGTGTTTTGATCTATAATAATTTTGCAGACTAGTGCAGACAATGGATTATTCTGTTATTGTATTTGATACTGCTCCCACTGGCCATACACTCAGACTATTGCAATTCCCAACGGTTTTAGAAAAGGGCCTTGCAAAAGTGATGTCTTTGAAAAATAAATTTGGTGGTTTGTTTAATCAGGTATGAACTTAAGAATGAAATTTCTTGCATCACATGATATTTTCTTTCTAGTTTGAAGTGGACTTGGCTCAGTTTCAGTATTTAGACTGTAATCTTCAAATTTATTTATTTTTAATTTTAACCTACTATCCTCCCTCATAGTGCATCTGGGATCAGTGCAATATGGCATTGTTTGTTAATGTACATAGAAGACTTATTTAATACCAAGATGTTGTCTTCCATCAGATTTTTCTCCTTTGTTAATTAGATGGTTCTTGGGCTAGTAGATCCAAGAATAGAAACAGTTCCTCATTTCATTAGGAAATCTTAGTATCTTACTGTTTCAGTACTTTCCATTTCTTGATGTAATTTTCTTCCCAGATGTTTCATTCCATACAAAAAGGATGTATTCTGGTTCTGTAAATGTGGCAATCCCACTATAACTAACTATTTTGCCCTTCTTTGCACTTCGATTCAAGAAGGAATGTGTGGATGTTTGTTGTCCATTGTTTTAGAATTGAATCACTGCAGACCTCTTTGATGTTGTCAAAAACTCCTGATCAGTCTCAGTGTCATAGTTGCATTCTCCATATTCAATTAAATTATTGTCATTTGATGCCTTCTGAATTACTTACTGTCATTTGATGTCTTCTGAATTACTTTCTGCATGAAAAATCATTTTTTTTCCTTCTGGACAACATAACATTATTCTTGTAACTATTTTTGTACCTAACTTGGGGAAAACTTATTTCATGATTCATGAGATGATGTGTTTTGTTTCTTCATCTATTGTGTAATTGGAAGCCATTTTGAACTTTAACCACAGATGACTCGCATGTTTGGCATGGGTGAGGATTTTGCAGATGATGCAATTCTTGGGAGGCTTGAAGGCATGAAGGATGTAATTGAACAAGTTAATAAGCAATTCAAAAATCCGGTAAGAATTACGTTTAATTTCTATTTGGTGGTGTTTTAAAAATGATGATTTCTTGTTTGTCCTTCAGTAAATTATGGCTTATATTCTTACAGATTGATAATCTTTTGATAATCTTTGACTGTAGTTTGAATATTCATGAAAGAATTTGACCTTGAAATCCTTAGAAACTATGAAGTTTAGGATCTAATTATGGGCGAAAATTGAACTAACACACGTTGCTAGTAGCATATATGTCTAGAGATTATTGATGTATGTTAAAGGAGAAAAACATAATAGTATTTTCTGAATAGCTTGAGTGATTCAACCACCCAACAGATTGATCTATTTATAATAAAATGATTTACAAAGATAACAAATGACTACTATTTTTACTTCCTAAGATATATGGAACATAGCTAAGCTACTTGGAAGTGTAATAAATATTAAATGCTCCTATTTCCAACACTCCCCTTCAAGATGGAGAAATATGTTTTTCATTCCCAGCTTGCATATTATTTTTTCAAAGTCTCGACTACACAATCCTTTAGCGAGAATATCGGCAAGTTGACCTTGTGAAGGTACATATGGAGTACAAATCAAATCACTATCCAACTTTTCCTTGATAAAATGCCTATCCACTTCAATATGTTTTGTTTGATTGTGTTGAACAGGATTATGAGCTATGCTGATTGCAGACTTATTATCACAATAGAGCTTCATAGGTCCATCCCATTTAATCTTCAAGTCTTGTAAGATAATTTTCAACCAAAGTAATTCACAAATACCTTGCGCGAAATTCAGCTTTGGCCCTAGATCGAGCTACAACATTCTGTTTTCTACTTCTTCAAGTTAGTAACCAAGAAAAGTACAATATTCAGAAGTGGATCTCCTATCAATTACTAACCCTGCATAGTCAGCATCAGTGTAAGCTTCAAGAATTGTATTCCCATTTCTTTTATATAAAACTCCCCTTCCTGGTGTCTCCTTAAGGTATTGCAAAATTCTATAAGTGGCTTGTAGGTAGACTTCTCTTGGATAGTGCATAAATTGGCTAACCAAGCTAACCGCAGATGCAATATTTGACCTTGTGTGAGACAATTAAATTAATTTTCCAACTAAATGTTGATAGTCTCCTTATCCACTGATGCACTATCATTTGCATTACCCAATTTAAGGCTCGAATCCATGGGAGTACTTATAGGTTTACAAGCTGCCATACCTGTCTCCTTAAGCAAATCTGTGACATTTTTGTTGAGATATGAAAATACCTTTCTTGGAATGGGACACTTAATTCCTAGAAAATAATTCAGTCTCCCAAGAGTTTTTATCTCAAACTCCTTTGCTAGATGTTGACTCGAGTTGTTCCTTCCAATCATTACCGGTAACAATAATGTTGTCCACATACACTAACAATATAGTTACTCCTTTGAGGACAAGTGTTTGATGAATAAAGTGTGGTCCCCTTGACTTTGTTTGTATCCTAAGGTTGTCATGACCTTAGTGAATCTCCCAAACCATGCCTAGGGGGATTGTTTCAACCCATATAAAGCCTTTTTAACCTTGCAAAAAGAATTGGCAGTAACTTCATATCCTAGTGGGACCTCCATATGGATTTCCTCTTCAAGCTCCCCATGCAGGAAAGCATTCTTTACATCAAATTGCTATAGTTCCCAACCATAACTTACATCAAGAGATAATATTACCCGAATTGTGTTCATCTTTGCAACTAGAGCAAACATCTCAGAGTAATCTATCCCATAGGTTTGAGTGAACCCTTAGCAACCAATCTTTCCTTCTACCTCTCAATTGACCCATCTGCCTTATACTTTATTGTATATACCCATTTACAACCAACTGACTTCTTTCTTGTTGGTAAAGAAACCAATTCCCTTGTTTTGTTCTTCTCTAGTGCCTCCATTTCTGTATCCATGGCCTGCTTCCAGTTTTTCTCAGATAATGCCTCAAAAACATTAGTGGGAATTGGGATAGAATTTAGGTTTGGAAGAAAGGTTTTATGAGTTGGAGAGAATTTATGAAATGAGAGGTAATTGGAGAGAGGATAGAGAGGTTTTTCAATACATTTTTAGGTTCTTTTTCTAAAGGCAATTGGAAGATAAAGGTCATCATCAAGTTCTAGGATTTTAATTTCATCTGGGGAAGCTAAAACATAATCTGAGCTTGTTACCTGATTTGAAGGAGTTGGATTGGCCTTAGGCGTGTGGCTATTCAGAAATGACCTTTGATCTTCTAGTGTAAACCATATTCTTTCCAAACCTTGTATCATTTTTAGGTCTGGTTGGTGTATCCTTGTCAGATGCATTTTAGGTTGTTGTTTCTTGCTCATGTTCCTGCTTAAGATCACAAGAATTTAACTCAAGAGTGCAAAGGACAAGTGTTTCAGAAAGAATTTCATTATCTTCCCTAAGACTCCCACCCTGAAGATAAGGTTGAGTGAAATAATTTTGTTCCTCATGAAAGGTGACATGTCGAGAGACAAAATTTCTTGGATGGAGGATGAAAGCACTTATACCCTTTCTGAGTATATGAGTATCCAGTAAAGACACATTTTAGAGCTCTAGGATCAAGTTTTCCCCTGTTTTGATCATGGACATGAACAAATGAAACACACCCAAAAACCTTTGGTGGAAGTTTGCTAGAATTGGATAAGTTAGGATAGAAAGAGAAAAGGACATCCATAGGACTCTTAAATTCCAAGATTCTAGAGGGAAGTCTATTAGTTGGATATGTTGCTATAAGAACAACCTCACCCAAAAAACTTTTTGGAACATTTTTTTGAAATAATAGTTTATGGGTTTGGTCTAAAAGGTGCCTATTTTTTCTTTCTGCAATGTCATTTTGTTGTGGTGTATGGACACAAGAAGACTCATGAATTATTCCCTCTTTTTGGCAAAAAGGATTAATGACTTGATTAAAATACTCCTTCCCATTGTCTAACCTAAGTTTCTTTATGGACACACCAAATTGATTTTTAATCACTGAGAAGAAATTTTGAAAGACATTGCTTACTTCAAATTTGTGTTTAAGTAAAAAAACCCAAGTGACCTGTGTACAATCATCAATAAAAGTCACAAACCAGAGTGAGCCCCTGACACATTTGGAATAGGAGATGGCCCCCCAAACATTAGTATGAACAAGGTAAAAAGGAAAAGTACTCTTGTTATGACCTAATGGAAAAGGTACACGTTTGTATTTTGCAATTTCACATACATCACATTGAAGACATTCAATTTTTATTCCAGAAAACAGAGAGGGAAACATAACTTCGATGATTTCAAAAGAGGGATGTCCTAGTCGATAATGAAAAAGTAAAATTTTTTCCTTTTTTGATAATAGAGACTCTGACATAAGTGAGAGAGATTGATTTTTTTCAGAAACAGATGGCTCCTCAAGAAGATAAACGTCATTTCTGTTGAATATATTTTCTGTGTATAGCTTTTCCCCTATTTTTCCTATGACTGTTTTTCTGATTGCTTTCTGCAGTAGTCTTTCTTCTCTCTGGATCCTTACCTTTCTTGGAAGCATAACTTTAATGTGTATATGTTGATGTATTTTGTTGAGTTGTATAAGCAAGGTCCTAATATAAATAAAACTCAAAGTGTGTATCATTGATACCACTCAGTGCACTATATTTTGTCTGTTTAACTATTTCCTTCTCTAGCACGTCCAATCGTCCTCCCTGATTCCTTGAATACAACAATTATTGTAAAAAATAACATAGCTAGATATGTCATATGCAAGTTTTTGCACAAAGACAAGATTTGTTGATTCCTTGAATACAACAATTATTGTAAAAAATAACATAGCTAGATATGTCATATGTAAGTTTTTGCACAAAGACAAGATTTGTAGACAACTTAGGAACATGAAGAACATTTTTCAGGGTTAGGGATGGATTTATTTGGATGTTTCCTATGCCAGCTACATTTACCAAAGTGCCATCAGCAGTGACAATTTTCTTATTGCTGGGACATGGAGAATAGGTGGAAAAATATTTAGATGAAGGGGTCGTAAGGTCTGGGGCTCTAGAGTCTAGAACCCAAAGGGATGGAAGTGCTTTTGAGACATTAAATCCAAAAGAAAGAGGAAGCATACTTGAATATGCCAAAGTACAAGTACCTGATGGTTTTTCAAGGTTGCTGACAAAAGCTCTCATCCTTTCTATCTCTTCCTGACTTAGGCTAGTGGGTTCTGACAAGCTAGGAGAATTTGTTTTTTCTTCATGTTTTCCAGCCACATAGACCTGTCCACCTTTTGGAGATGCTCCTCCATATGATCCTCCTTTTTGTCCCAACTCATGATTGGGAGGTTTGCCATGCAGTTTCCAACATTTCTCCCTAATGTGTCTTACTACAAGAAAATCATAGACTTGTCTTGCTCAATAAATTCCTTTAGTACAACAGCATCTTCAGCACACTTACTCTTAATTATTCTGTAATGATCTAATTTCATCTAAAGGGACTTTAATTGGTTAGCATATTCATTAACAGATTTGTTGCCCTGTTTTGCAGCTACTGTTTTCATCTTTACATCATACACTTGAGCAGCATCTTTAGCTTTGGAATAGGTTTGCTCTATTGCATCCCAAATCTCTTTTGCTGTATTGAGATTATGGTATCGCTAATCTCTGTATCCATAGAATTCCAGAGTCAAGCAATGATTAATGAATCTTTCTCATCCCTTGCTGTAAAATTTGGGTCTCCCTCCTTTGGTCCAGTACCAGTCAAGTGACTGATTTTTCCCTTTTCTTTTAGTGTTGTGCGAACAAGTTGTGCCCACTTCAGATAATTTTTCCCATTCAACCTATAGGCAGGTTGAATGCACTGCAAATCACCAAATTGATTATTTTGGGATGGATGCACAACCTGCCCCTCCATACTGAAAAAATGCTATAAGTTTGACAGTCACTGGAAAACTGGTTGTTGCTGGAAAAAACTGACAATCACTGCAAAAGTCGTCGGAAAAAAATGGATGATTGCCAAAAAAATCTGACAGTCGCTGGAAAAAAATCTAACAGTCGCTGGAAAGGTCTACCAGCTTCAAGAGCCTAGTCAAACTTGCTAAAGAACCAAGTTGCGGACATGAAGTGAACCCCTTTAATCGGGAGCTTTGATACCATGTTAAAGGAGAAAAACACAATAATATTTTCTGAATAGCTTGAGTGATTCAACCACCCAGCAGATTGATCTATTTATAATAAAAATGGTTTACAAAGATAATAAATGACTACTATTTTTTAGACAACAATTAAAATATCACAACTTTCTAACATACATGGAACATAGCTGAGCTACTTGGAAGTGTAATAAATATTAAATGCTCCTATTTCCTACAATATAAACCTAAATGACATGGATAGGATAATTTTAATGAAATATTGTTTTTATTGTTCAAATTAAAATTGTTTCTTTCAGTTGTTAGATAGTATTAACCTCTGAAAAATAAATATAATATTATGTAAGAGGAGAGGATCATAAAAAATTAAGGCGAGCTGAAGGATTCTTCCTTTGGTGTTTGAATTTGATCAATTTCAATGGCTAAGTATGGTCTTTCACTGAATAAAAGCAATATCTTGGTATAATTTTAATAAAAAGAATGGGCTTACTTTCCTTTGGCTATTCTTATAATACTCCCGTGTTCGATGTTCGATGTCTCTCATGTGCTACGTGCCACAATTTTTTTGATTTAAATCTTCATGAACACACTTTCTCTGTTTGTAATTTCCACATTTATGCAGTTATTCCGAAGAGGTAGGATAGTTGATTTTTTAACTGTCTTTTGTTTGAATTGTTTATGTTCCCTTTATTTGATAATTTAGTATGACCAATTAAGATGTATTATTTGTTTTCTTTGAATTTTATTCCTGTATATTTATGTACTTGATTTTATTTTCTATTGTATTAGTTACCCTAGCCAGGTACCAATCCCCTTCCAATAACTAGGTTGTATTTCTTTATTTACAGGACATGACAACCTTTGTCTGTGTGTGCATTCCCGAATTTCTTTCCCTATATGAAACAGAAAGATTGGTTCAGGAACTTACTAAGTTTGAAATTGACACACACAATATCATCATTAATCAAGTAATATTTGATGATGAAGGTAACATGCTTGTCCTGTCCTTGATATCTTACTTTTTTTTTTTCTGTATCATATTGTTGTCTTCTAATCTGTTCATCCTGGTAGATGTTGAATCCAAGTTACTTAAAGCAAGAATGAGAATGCAACATAAGTATCTAGACCAGTTTTACATGTTGTATGATGACTTTAACATCACCAAGCTGCCATTGCTCCCAGAAGAGGTTAGTTGTTGTATATATTCAGCAGATCCATACATGTTTTCTACATATATAATTACAAAATTTCATGTTTGTGAAGTGGTGGTGGTAAAAAACCTTGTGGTTATTTGTAAAATCACTAGAACCGTACGAACAGTTTGCTTTTCTTCCATATGTTAAACCCTGTTGGTATGTTTGTTAGCCTTTAATTCGCCAATGCAAATTGATAGGTGACCGGAGTTGAAGCTCTAAAAGCATTTTCAAGAAATTTTACATTGCCGTATCAATCCTTATCTAGTAAAGGAGACCCAGTAGGACGGTTAGAGCGTAAAGTATCAACACTACAAAGCCAGTTACTAGAGGCTAAAGAAGAATTGGAGAGACTCAAAAGGGGGGTGCACTAGACTTGATGGTCTCCGGTGGTCAATAATGTCATTGTATGCCTTTTTGATTCACATTATTTTTTAGCTTACATCTCTCATAAAAGCATCTTTTTCTTTGTTGGACTGCCAACACCAATCATTTTCTATTTGCTTTTATTTAATTAATGTCAATGAGATTTTCTATGTAAACCCCCTCCCCAAAAATGTTAAGGTTAGTCTAATTTGTTTCATGAATATTCTTCTATCTTTCAGATTATAAGTCGAATATTTTCTCATCAATATTCTTCCTTGTTTTGTTTTAAACTTTTCAAGGAAAGGTGACATGTTAAAATGTTCAATTGTCCATCATGAAAAAATACTTTAATGCATCGAGATTAAATAAGTTAGTATTATTAAATTTGTATATATTTTTAAATTATTCTTAATACTAGAGAGACATTTTTATTTTTTTTATAAGTTTTAATTTTTGTAGTCTCTTATTATTGATATATTTATTATCTTAATTTATTAGTTTTAATTTATTTTTCCTCTCATTATTGATATTTGTATTTATTATTTATTGAGTTTAGAAAATGACTCATAATTAAAGATGTTTTTTTTAAATGGTTAATTTAAAACTACAGAAGTTACAAATGATAGATTGAAGATAAAAAATTAAGAAAAAAAATCCTAAAACCAATTTTTGAAATAAAAAAAAAATTAAAAATGTTCTTAGTAAACAAAATTAATTTTTTACATATATGATATGCAAACAAATTAATACAAAATTAATATTTTTATGAAAAAATAATAATTATATTAATATAAAAATAATATATAACAAAAAATTAAATTTTTTATTTAAATACATTAATAATATAAAAAATATATAAAAATTAAACTCATAAATTAAATAGATAAAATGCTTATATAATACTTATATATATATATATATATATTAATTAGGGGACATAATTTTTTTATAATAATTATATTTATGCATGTTTTCATTTAAAAAATTAAATGAATCATATTGAATGATTCTTTTATATTTTGATAAATTAGTGTACTTTTTTTATAAAGACTTAATTGTATTTTTGGTCACTCAAGTATTGTAGTGATACAATTTTGATTTTCAAATTCTAATTGTACCAGTTAGGTTCTCAATTATTGCACTTGTTGATTTTGGTCTTTTAAATTTTAATTGCGCCAATTAGATTTTAAGTATTACAATTGTATAATTTTGGTTTGTCTATCAATTTTGATATCTAATTTGTGCAAGTAAAATTTTGGGACCAAAATTTTGGAACTCAACTTATACAATTAGAATTGGAAACCATTAAAATTTGGAACAAAAATTACACAATTGCAATACACGAGAGACCAAAAATACAATTAAGCCTTTTATAAAATATTGTAGATATTATTTATCTTTTTCTTTCTACTACTTATTGTTTTCGTTCCTATTTTTATTCTTCTTCATCATGCAATGTGTATTTTAAGAAATCTCACACTTATTTAATTTGTCCTTATCACAACAACATTATGTTTTTTAAATTTTTTTTAATCGATCATATTTTGTAATAAATTATTTTTAAATACTCCATATCATTTGAAAAAAAAATGTAAAATGAATAAAAATATAATTTAGTTCATATTTTATATTAGTTTTTAATAAAAGAAAATTACTTGTATTTTTCATATGGATGAGGTGATGATTTTGTGAATAAAATGTAATAAAATTGTAATAAATTACAAGATTTAATTTCAATAAAAAATTAAAGATAAACTATATAAAAAAATTAGGAAAGTGATAATATTACTCACTTATAATAGTAAGAAAGTTATAAATAACAATAATTCAAATAAATAATGTAATTATCTACTAATAATGATACTTGTTTAATGCTCAATGAGGTACTTTTACAAAATTCAAGTGGCTATTCTGAGGCCGACATTCCCATAGCCCATGGTATAATATATCATAACTGTTCAGCTGTTGTTGTTTGGGTGGTTTATCAGTTTTTAACCTGTACAAAGGAAAAGATTACTATATATAAGTGGCAAGGTCTTAGGTAGAGAGAAGAAGATGGAGTTCCGTGTCAACAGACAGTGTTGGAGTGGGTAGTGCATAAACCTGGATGATTCATACTAAATTGGTGGCACGAGTGTGATGATTGATCCCCATGTAAGGAATGAATCTTGGAGCTCTACTCCCAAACTATAACCCTTAGCACAATTACATGCAGGTTTGCACCAATAGCTGAAACATTTGATACATAGCCAAGCTGACTTCTAGTATTTGGCCATGTCAACAATATGTTCATATTGTAACACCGGTTAAGATATTTTATAATCATTTGCCCTGTTAGTCGTATCAACCACAGTGAGTTTTTCTAACTACACAATGTGAAATTTGCAAAATTAGTGCAACCAAAAAAGTATTTACAGAGTACTCTAAATTAACTATGAGATTGTCAAAATTGGATGAAACCGAAAATGAGAATGTCAATTTATTTAAGTAGGAATTTTTTATTTTTATTTTGGGGAAGTAGACTATCTCTTTGTCCACTCATTTTTTTTTACATAAATTATTTCATTGTCTAGTTTGCTTTTAAAATTTTTTGAAAATAGACAATGACATTGTTTATTTTTTTTTTTAATTTTGAAAATCGACCATGTCTATTTTCTTTTATATTTTTAGTTTAGGAAAAGGAGACTATCTCATTGTCTACTCTTTTTTTAAATTTTTTCGAAAATAGACAACATTGTCTATTTTTTTTTTTTACTTTTTGAATTTTGGAAATTCACCATGTCCATTTTATTATATATATATATATATATATATATATATAATATAATATAATATAAAATATGTGTATTAAAAAAATATCCAGTCTTTTTTGTTTTTAGTAGTAATTAATATATAATTAAAAAAGAAGAGAAATGTTAGCAAAATATTCTAGTAGTAAGCATGATCCATTCTAATACTTGATTTAGATAAATTCAGGTTTTATAGGTAGACTCTATATATTTTGAGGATGAGTTTAAGTTATACTTTGAATTGTCCTAATCTAGTTTAATGTTTTATATTATCTTTAAAAGTAATTTTTTTAACAATTGTGTACTAATAATAATTTTTTTTATGTAATAAATATCATTTTATATAACATAATACTATTATCTATTTTAAAATATACTTGATTAAATTTTTATATTTTTTATTTTACGATTTAATTATACATAATATTAAGATTAATATATTATGTCAAGAAGTCGAGTTGACTTAGTTATGTTCTATATATTTCGAGTCTTAATCCGATCGAATTTAAGTTTAAATAAGCGATTTGATCAAAATTTCGGATTTACAATGGAAACCGGTTTATCTCTCCATCGAATCAAATTAGCCAAAGGTGAGATAAAGATACACTTACTTTGTATTTAATGATTCTCTTTCTTGATTTTGTAATTTGCAATTAATTTTAACCAATTATAGAGTTTGTGTGTACGATGTCATACATGAACTATTAAAATAACCTAAATAAAGTATATAAGTGAAGAATAATTATTACTATACAATTGATGTATAAACCCACAAATATCTAATTTTACGGAAAAAAAAGTGCTAAAATTTCAACTAATAAAGAAAGTAGACAATATCAATATAAATTTCTAAAATTTAAAAATAAAAAGAAAAAAAATAGACAATAGAATTGTTGACTTCTCTAAACTAAAATTTTCTATTTAAATAAATCAAAATTCTCATTGTGCAATTTTTTTTTCTATTTTGCCAATCACATAGTCAATTTACACTATTTTTATAAAATTTGTCTATTTTCTTTTCGACAATCAATAGTAAATTTACACTACTTTTCTAAATACTTTTAGTTGCACTATTTTTATAAATTTTGTTTGTAACTGCCCTAAATACTACTCCGTAAAAAAGCCAGCACAATAGTTGGTTGTATAATAGAAATAAATGGAAGGATCTGATGAATAATGCGTGGCTGAACCTGTTGAGAAAACTTTACAATGAACACTCAGACCACACAGGTGATTCAATTTATGTGGTACTCCAAATTAATGTCACTTTGCAGTCACTCATTTCCATTTTAGGAGCTGCCACTGATGCAAGAGGTGGTTCATAGTTGCTTACTTCTTTGTGCACAAATTAATCCACCATCACCCAGCTGTGTGAATGTTAACTCAACATAGTGTGTACCTATGCCTATACATATAAATATTGAAATTCACTAAGTTAACAACTTGGTAAGAACATATATTTTCTAGCAAATGACTAGCTGTTGGATCATTTTATCAAGACCACTTAAAAATCTTACCGCAACCAAATAATTAAAGTAAAATATGGGTGACGGTAAGTGTGATGGAACTCTAGTTAATTTAACTTAATATTTTCTAATTTTATATTCATTTTTATAAGTATTATAACTTTCTTAATTTAAAAAAGAAAATCCTCCCTTCCCTTTTTATCCAAAATCTCACTCCCAAATGCTTTATAAACCAAACATTTTTTTTATGTTATTATTAGGTGTTGTTGTATTCCTCTTTATTCTCGTCGATCTCATTGAACATCTCAATGCATTTCTTCACAATGTTCTTCCCAATCACCTTCAGGATCTTGTTCTGTTGCAGCATCTCGCACTCCTCACATACAGCTTGATGTTGTTCATCTTCTTCCTCGCATCGGACAAATCAAAAGCTCCCCTTCTAGAGATGAACAGAATGGCCTTCAACTCAACCTTACCCACTTAGCAAATGCTTAATCATCATAAAAATAAATTTATTATTTTAAAATTATGAATTTTAAATCTAACTTAATTCTATAAAATCAGCTTATAAACTAAAAATTATTTTAAATTATATATATTATTTAGGTCATTTCACCTATCCACATAAGATTATAATATTAAAAATTTCAAAGTATGGTTTTCAAGAATTTCGAATACTAACCAATTTGATTTTTTTTTAAATATTTAGAAATAGCGTTGATGATGATATAATGTGTTTGAAAATATGTTAAAGTAGATGCCTTTCATAGTTAGTAATTACTTTTATATTATTTTTAATGTAATTTTACAGTAAACGTGAATCGCGCAAATAGTATTCTTATGAATGTAATTATAAGAAATGTAGTTATGACTTAAAACAAATATCTTCTAGCAGTATATCATTCAGTTGTTTGAAATGTTTTGATAAACTTTATATATTTCTGATATAAATTGTCATGTTTTTACCTTTTTGTGATCCCTTTAGATGGCCAGTGGTCATTACCCTGTGATTGTCAAACAATTTGTGACAGAAATATAATTTTTTTTTTACAATAATTTTGGAATAACATTGTTATACCATTAATTTTTGTGGAGTAATTTTGAGATGTGTATACTAAAAAATATAAATTAAATGAAAAATAAAAAGAATATATATGATATTAAATAAAACATTTAGAATAATAGAAAATCGATGTTTAAATAATAGCTCTTTGTAATAATGTACATACATAAAATAATATTCATCGAGACATCTACCCTCCTTCCGAATCATTCAGACAGTTGAAACGACTTTACAAAACAACGTAAAATATTGAGATTACTAAAATATTAATTTATGAGCTGTTTCTAACATCAAAGTTGAGATGGCCGAGTTGGTCTAAGGCGCCAGATTAAGGTTCTGGTCCGAAAGGGCGTGGGTTCAAATCCCACTCTCAACAGAACTTATTAATATTTTTCAAATCGTATGCCATCGCATGGGATTTCAATCCTTTTGATTATTTTTTAATTTTTTTTATTTTTAATATTTTTTAATTTAATCTAAAAAGATTTTAAGATAAATAAAAGTGCATACTCAAAAATTACATATAAATATAAATTATTTTTTCAATTATTATTAATTTATAATTTCTTATATATTACTTTTTTATAGTCTTATATTATTCTATCATTACTGGTTTAACCGCGGCAGTTGAATCAATAATGTAAATCAATACCTTTACAATCACTGATTTGTTATTGGTCCGATTTTTAAAACATTAAAGGGTTAAAAATGTTTTTAACTGAAAATATATACCCATTCAACTAAAAATAAAAGCATCGGTATACATTGCATATCTTTTTAAATTTCAAATATTTTATTCAGTAAAAAAAAGCATGGTAGAAAAACGTATTGTATAATTTCAAGTATTTTATTTCACCTATTGTGGTTCGAAACTTGGAATCTTTAAAATGAAAAGAAATTGATAAATAAACATTCGTGAAGTTAAAGTTATTTTGCATGATCCCCTTATGCTACTGCTTATCCAAACTCCAATGCTAAACAATAATCCATTAAAATTGTCAAATCATGAAGTGGGTATATATTTTTTCACACTTATTGCTATTTACACCATTTCATTGAAAAACAAGAAACAAAATGAGAACATGATAGTACATTTGCAATTATTAGTAAAAACAAAGAAAAAAAATCCTTAAACCAATTATCCCGTTAAGATATTCATCATCCTGATTTTTTTCTTGAAACTTATAATTTGTGTGAAGTCAAAGATTCTTAACTCATTAGTGAAGACCTTACAATAGAGTATACAATGCCATAACCAAAGATAAGCAAATTTTACTTTGTTAATGTCACACAAGTTACACATCCTTGCCAAAAAACTGTAGCGTATAATACCGAAATTTGATTTCGGTGCAAGTTGATTCAACATTATGCATACTAGGCCATGTAAGTAGATTCACCCATTTGATAGCCAAAATTTTTAATTATCATGGTTCACTATGACTTCAACAACTGTGTTTAATAAGTGATAATAATTACTTCAAGCATTTGATAACCTATGCCCTAACCACCTAACCACCATGCAGGGTTGATATAAAAACCACCACATCTTTCTCTTCCAGTGTTGTATTCAGCTGACCACTTAACTCCCAATCACAATCATTCACTAGGACAAGAACTCCAGGTCTCCTGCACAACAAACCACACATAACCAAAATATTAACATAGTTTAGCAACATAATATTATAATATTACACATGCAAATGACAATTTTTAATTAGAGTTTAATTTCTATCAGCAGCCGGTGTAAAAAAAATTATACTGTAGTATCAACCAATCAAAAATAATCATTGAGGACTTTTAAGATAATTATAAACAAATTTATTGTGCATGATAATTTATTGGTAGATAACAGTGTAAAAATTTTATACACCGTCAATGCATACATTATTTAAGTAATCATAAATTAGCTTAAGTATAAAAACTCCTTTCTCCTCTTGTCCACTGAAAAACCTGTTATGGGTGTTAATGAGAAACCTTGACTAATTATAACCAAGGAAAAGGCTCCTCTAAAGTAAGTTGTCTCTAAAGTGAGCAAGAGAATATTCACATTAAATCATTTAGTGGGTTAAGAATTAAGATTACAATACACTTCAGATTAAATTAATGGTAAACATACCCTTGCTCTCTTCATAAACAAGCTGGCTTTAGAGGCTTCCTTCCTATTACCAATGCTTAATTCAAATGTATTTAGATTACCAAACTTACACAGTATCTCCTTTCATGAACATTTCAGGCCTCTCCTTAATCAAGTTGGTCCTTACCCAAGAAAGCAAATCTTTCATGGTTAACTGAGAAAGTATGGAGAAAAATTTATAAGAATTTCAAGCATGAAAGAATGTTCCATGTATACCACAGTTCAATAGCATTTGAAGTTATATAGTACCTTGTCTTCTCCATTGTGTTGCTCAACATTGACATTATGAATCTTCTTAGAATCACAAAGAAGTTCCAATCCCCCTCTGTATGTTTTAGCCATTATAACAAACCAGACAAAAACTTAAGGTTTTAACCTCGTATATATGATAAGTAGATAAGAAAACAGTAACAGAAATTAAGTAGTGCCATACAATGATGCTGAATAAACCTCAGTTGAATGTTAACCCAACTAATAAACAAATAAGTTAAGATATAAATCCTATTTCTAAATTAACCTTCAATATCCTGTATAATCTAAGCACGATACCAACAATATAAGACTAAAATATTAGCATACATATAATAATATAACTACGTTCAAATTTGAATTATTCTTCTGTGTTTACCACACCCTAAAAAACAAGGCTTATATACATGAATTAAACAAGGTCAGGTCTTAACCTGACAAGGGTCTTTGCTTCAAATAAGAAACAAGAAATCTTCAAATCCCCAAAAACCAATCCAATCATCTTCAAACATTAACAGAAGAGGGGAAGTTTTTTCTAAATCTCCCTCTGCTGATTTAGCCTTATCCCTTTGTTTTTTTTTTCCTCAAGCATCATTAGAACCTGTTAGGACCTAAAGGAACCACTATACTCCATGTGATGCCTAAGGGATTATTCAATATCTGCGATCACCATTGTTTTTATCTTTAAAGGTTCTAACTTTTCAGAAGGAACTTTTACTTACGAAAACTTTTTTCCTGTTCCTTTTATGATAAATGTTTTACCATATTATGTTTGGAATTAATAAATGTTTCCAACTTCTATTAGACTCCCTTTGCAATTGTTTGTTTGATCAGAAATATATTATATAAAATTCTACACAGCAAAATAGAAAAACAGCAAACCAGAAATATATTACACAGCAAAAAAGATAATAGAAAAACAGAAAAAAAAAAATCACTCACTTAAACAAAATTCTGAATTTTCCAATTGTTTGTTTGATCAGAAATATATTATATAGAATTCTTTTGTCTTGGATTATAAGAAATTCTTTTCGAGCATACCTCTCGAGAAACTAACCAGATATGCATGAATGATGTGATCCAAATACAACAATATATAATCAACAGAATCAAAGAATAATGTCAAGGAAGAGAACGAAACCAGATAACAAGAGAGACCTAGAAAATACGATGAACAAACATTTGAACAGATGAAGTGCTAAAACTTAACCATATATTAGTATTCAGATTCTCAGTTATACAAGATACTCAAAAGACTAATCACAAAAAAAATACAAATCTCGGGATAAAAAAAAAAGCATCGCACTTTAAAACATTAATAAACCACCACCGACCCAGCAAAAAAAATATATCAATCTCCCCATTTAAAAACTTTTTTTTATGAAAAATAAAAATTAAACTTTACTAAGAAACATAACGAGCAGTCTTTTGACAGATACAACATACTTACCCGAATTCAAGTGTCAGCTGCATATTTAACAACGTTCCTTCGAACCCCCAAAACCCTAGAGAGAGAAACAAGCGAAAGAGAAGAGAGAGACAGAGACAGAGACAAGCACAGCCTCTTCAAACTTCAAAGCCCTTAGTTTTTATTCCTAGGCAGCACAAACACCAACACATATATGACAAATTCTTAACCGCACGATCAAAAGATCATACCGAATCTTGCCCGTCCATTCTTTTAAGAGCAAACTCTCTCATCGAACGGTGCACGGGACAGAAGAGTGTACAAATCAACGGTTAAGATCAGATCTTTCAATTCACAAAAATATGACACGTGATCATATCCCCCACCTCCCTTTGGGTTCCTCTTTTTCTGACTGAAATTATTTTTGAAACCCATTTTTAATTCACGAAATTTGTGGCAAAAGTTTACATCTTGACCAACTGGGTCGCTTCCAATACCTGCAGATTCTTTAAGCGAGGGTTGGGCTTGTGCTTTTGTATAATTCGTAGAGTTTCTGAAGCTATGGAGGCTTATAAGAGATGGGTGAGGCAGAACAAAGACTATGTGCACTCCATAGAGTCTTTGGCCAATGTAAGGTTTCGTTTTCGATTAGCAATTTTACAATATTGTTTTTGTTAATTAAATGTAATCATTTTACAATTTTATCAGCCAAAGTGAATTTGTGAGTTAGGTCATGCTTTTGTGTTGTTACTACTACAGGTTGTAACATTTATAACTGCACACAAAATTCTGGGGAAAATGGTGATTCTGATATGAATTTTGTGGGTGTATAATTTGGCAATTGTTGCATTAGGTGCTATCTTGTTTTTCTTCTTTCACTAGTGATCATGATTTGGTTGTTTCATTCATAAAATCTAACAATTTGGAATTTTGTAATTATTAATGAAAACATATTTAGTGAAAGTGATGTTAGAAAATAAGTTAAACAGCCTGTTTTGCTGTGATTGTTGTTTTCTGTTTGTTCAAGTTTTTGGAGGCATTGTGCTGAAGCATAGTTTGTTATAGAGTGTTTGTGTTTTTGAACAGTTATCTTATTGAGGGGTTGAAAATGTGTACAGGGATTGACATGGCTTCTTCCTGAACGATTCTCTGAATCAGAGATTGGACCAGAAGCAGGTTTTGTGAATTTTTTATAACTTTTGGTTACTTTTGAGTTTCATTGTTATTTTTCTTTTGCTGACTGCACTGGCCTAGAATAGAAGCTTCTATCTCCAATTATTTGTTCATGTAGATCATGAAAGTGCTAACTAGCAAATAGAAATAAGTGTACTTTGTAGAGCCATGTATATCCCTAGGTTCCTGTTGCAAGGTTCGAAAGTCGTGTTACATTTTAAAGTTTAACAACTTCTAATTGCCTTCTCTATTGTTTAATTATTTCTTTCCTATTATATTTGGCTATAATATAGAAATTGGTACCTTACTGAGAAGATCAAGATCTATGATTTCATGCAGTAACAACCATTCTGGGAATCATCACAGCTGTCAATGAACATATAATTGATACAGCTCCTAAGCAAAATGTTGAAGGCTCTGTTGAGCCTTGTTCATTTCCTTATCCGTTATGCTTATCTGCGTTAAAGGATTTGGAAACGTTAGTTGAAGTTGTGGCACAACATTATTGTGGTGATGATAAGAAATGGAATTTCCTTGCCGTTACTGAAGCAACCAAGTAAGCAGAAGAATGTAATTTAGCATATGGCCCTTCCTAGTATCCTTAGTCTGTCATTAGATTCATATCTGTAGTCATCTATCCATTTTTCTTATTATCTCGAATCCCTCTAAATCAGGGTACTGGTTCGGTTATCTTTGTTTCGGAAGAGTGGATATAAGATGCTGCTACATGGAGGGGAAACACCTAATGAGGAGGAACATTCAGATAGTTTTGCTTTACAACATATTGACCTAAAGCCCGATGGACATCATAGACCTGGTTACATGAAAAACAATTTTGATGCAAACCCAATGAATATGGGAGGAAGAGCGCTGTCTGCCTTAGCTAGATTTGGAGAAAAGGCCAAGGTTTTGGATCCAATGTGGTTACGCAGGGTTCAACACCAAGAAGAAATTATGGAGCCTTCAAGTAACCTGTTCTAAAGACATTTTTAGCATTAGATAGTGATGAAAATTATTGTGATGCATACTCTACTAATATTTGTTTCCCCCTGCATTCTTACAGCTTCAAGGGTAGACAGACCAACACTTTTGACCATATTGTCCAAAAGGGGTCTTTGCGGGGTTCTGTTTTTTATTGGAGAAGTTCTATTTATTAGTAGACCACTTATTTATGTTTTATTTATTCGAAAATATGGTACGCGGTCTTGGACCCCCTGGTTCCTTTCACTGGCTATTGATTGCATAGGAAACAGTTTTCTTTCACTTGTTACAACATCAGTGGCTGGTGGGAAGGAGCAAATGTTTCATCTGTCTGCCGCAGAAAAGGATGAGGTTTGTGTTTCTTTAGACTTAAGAGCCATACTACATAAGATGCACTTAGCTTAATGTCTTCTGCGTTGAATCTTGGCCATTAAAACTGCATTCAGAACTGTCTTATTTCCTAGTAGAAAAATGCTAGCAAGACTCTCAAATGCTCTCTTTTTGAGATTCTCTCTCTACTATTGGCTGAAATTTATTGGAAATCACAAATTTTGTTGGGATCTACTAATAAATCAGAAGAGAGACTCATTAAATGGGAATGGGTCCCACCAAAATTTGTGATTTCTAATAATATTTCAACCAATAGTAGAAAGAAAGAGTGTCTGAGTAAATGTCACTAGCATTTGTCCTCGTAGTAATGTTCAACCCTCAAAGAGTTACTGCTGAAATAATTTTGCTTCAGGTTAAACGGCGGAAGCTGCTATTTGCCCTTTACCTAATGAGAGATCCATTTTTCAGCAAATATACTAGGTAGCAATGATTTTACATTTTGCTCTGATTTTTTTTCTTTCTTTCACATTTTTAATGCTGTACATTTTGCAACATGCTACTTCTAAGTTGGAGAAAAAATGACACTAAAATTTCTTTGATGTTTTAGGCAAAGACTTGAAAGCACTGAGAAAGTTTTGGAACCTATACCTGTCATAGGATTTCTCACAGGTGTTCTTCATACTTCTGTGTTTCCCTTTTAGTGACTAACTTTCTTGTCATCCTCATTTCAGCTTGGTAAAGAACTTTAGCATCTGATCTGATTTTCTAATGCATGTTACAGCAAAACTTGTTGAGCTTATAATTGGAGCTCAAACACGATACACATACATGTCAGGATCGTGATATAAAATCCAGAACAAACGCCTAATTGCCCTCCAAGATTATGGGAAGATAGATATTCTTACTCCTCTGTCATACTATCTCCTGCATCAGATTCTTCACATGATGAAGAGATATCAAATTTGCTACTATTATTATTGAAGAGTAACAAACCATGCAAGCTTGAACACATGACAATCCCAGACATAATAGGGGTTAGCCTGCAACCCTGGTGTGGGACAAATTGTTTGCAAGGATGGCTACACTATCAACAACTGAGTATAAATTGGAATGTTAATATTTCTTTGGGAGATTTTGTTCTACTCCTATACAGAATAGAGATGGATGAAATTACACTTGTAGTTCTGAGCATCGATTGGAAAGTTACTCTGTGATTCTTGAACTCAGAAAATTATATTATGTTCAAACTTGTTAACTTTTTAGCTTATCTCCCATCAGCATCCATGTGTGGACAAATGTATGTTCAATTATTCTTTTTATCTCAAAAGAAGGTAAATGAATAACCATTTGAAGCAGCATTGCTGCAGAAGTTGTGTATTTTTCTATACCAGCTTGAACTTGTAGTATTCCTTTTATTTTTTTTGGTTTAGTTTGTTACACTGTTATGAAATTATTTGCAAGCATCTTCCATATTTAATTAAGGTTCGTTTGGCAATATGAAACCTCAGTTTCGTATCAAAACCCGGATTTATAATAATGAGGTTCAAAAATTGTTTCAGAATTAAAATTACAATCCATAATTGGTCATATTAGTTAGAGGTGTCAAAATGGAATTGAAATTTAATTTAAAATTATAATTTTAGTATTTTACACTTTAATTCTTTATACAATCCGAACATAAGAATTATGATTCAAAACCAATTCTAATTTTGACAATTGGAATTGGACTCAATTTTAAATTACAATTTCAATTCCATGCATCAAATATATGTTTGGAAGTGAGAAAAGAAAATAAAGAGAGAAAAAAATACATAATAGGATGATAATGAATAAAATTTAGATTTTAGTATTAGAATATCTCCTCTCATTCTCATTTTAAAAATAAAGACCTGTACTTCAACCTAATATTGGTAATGAGAATTAACTAAGCTCGAATGCTATCAGTTTGCTTAAGCCCGTGATTCAACGGACCAGTTAATATCGGCCTACGATTAAATAGACCGGTCCACATATGCCTGCATTTTTTTGTTTGAATTGCACTTATTGGTGGGTTGGGCCAACGTATTTTAGGTTAGCCCAAAATGAAATTTCTTGTTAATATTTTTAATGGCTAAGAAAATTTAAAAATTATCTTTTACGCGGGCAAATAAGTCAACCAATAATTTCACAAAAACAAATTTGTTTAACTTGAGTTTAGACGTTTAGTTTAGAGAACAAACCTGCATAATAAAAATTAAATGACCTAAACTCTACGTGATTCAAACCAATGCCCACCACTACTCATGGAATCATTATTTGTATTTTAATTAAATAGAATATGCTATCTTTTAATGTGTATTATTTATTCCAAACTGATTACACAAAAAGACTATTTTAATGCTAAAACTAACTGCGAAAAATTAATAATTGAAATGTATTAATCAAAAGTGTAACACTTAATCTAACAAATATTCAAAGATCTTTCATTTCTTAAATATAAATTATAATAAATATGTAATATCAAATTCACACCAATACTCATTTAATAGGACCAATTTTGATGGATTTTCACTAAATCTAGGACCAATTATCATCTTTACTCAATTATTTTACGAACATAATATGTCAAAGATAATGTACGTTTTTAATTATGTATTTAAGGTATCACTAAATCTAAGATAAATCTAAGATATTAATGCATCTGTGTCACGAATTTAATTTTTCTAAACTAGGTTCCACACTTAAAAAAAAGAAAATATATAGTCATAATTATTGGTTGGAAAATTAAAGATAAAGATTTTTAATAACTTCGCACACAGGCGCGTATAACACATATAGTCTCACAATTTAAGTAACAGATTTTTCAATTAACAACTATAACTCAGTATTTTCTTTTTCTTTTTTTAACATTAGATGAAGGCATGGAATTTAATAATAATTCATTCATCATTCATCTGGGTTTAAAACAATGTCTCACTGTTTAAGAAGATTAAATAAAAGAAGACAAAACAGAATTCAATTTGGCAAAGTAGTTGGATGACAAGACGAAAGAATCAATTTTTTCTTTGCTACCTAATCTTAAACACGTATGTGTTTTTTTTTTTTTAGACATAATCAATTAAAAATTGTTAATAGTTTAACTTTTTTATACACGGTCCTCGGAAAAAGTTTTATATTATCAATCAATAAAAAACTATGATAGATATAATTTTAAAAATAATTATTATAAAAACAATAAGTATATATATATATATATATATATATATATATATATATATATATTTTATTTTTTTTTTTTTTTTTTTTTATAATTAAATGACATTGTAAAATAAAGTATTGGATTATTTCTCCTTAAGTTAATATTAAAATAATTCTAATAATATTCTTATATATTTTTTACTAATATATTTTATAAAAATTTATTATTTATATTTTTTAATTACCATAACTAGAATATTTGGCTCTTTATTGAAATTCTAGAATATTCTAAAAAAAAACTTTAGTCATTTAAACTAATCATGAAATTAATCTTTAGTTCAAAAATAAAAGACACTTAAAGTTGGTCGTTTTTCTCCAAGAATATATTATGTGAGAATACTTACTTAACATTAACATGTATGGTGAATTATTAAATATTATTTATGTTATAAATATGCTATATAGCAATCTTGTGTGTGTACTAGTTGCAATGGGATTTAAAGTTTAAACTAAACGAATCTCTTGTCCCTAGACCAACCTAGTGGTTTACGTTATATGCCAAAATAGTACATCAATAAAGTTCGGTATAAATAAATGAATTATTTAGGCATGCTGACCATGGGTGTATTATAAAAGTACCTTAATGCATAAAAAAGAATTACTGAGATAGTATTGATGCTAAAATTACTCATTTCTTGCTGTCATGCCCATTCATCTATCACCAATCACCACTCACCAACAAGCATCGTGGATCAAGCTTAGAAGGGCCCCCCCCTCCCCTATCTCAAAAAATAAGCAAACCCCATTCTCATCCAATGGAATAGTTCTTCCACCATTCACAATAAATAAACACTATCGACATTCAACCAAAATATATAATAAAATAAACGAAACAATTACGTCATTAGGAGTAGGCAAAAGTTGGTAGGATAATAAAGAATAAACAAATCATGAACGAAATTAAAAAAAAAAAAAAAGGAAAAAAGGAAACACTTTGTGCGAGAAGTGAGAGGGGGTACCCTACACCATAAGTTGCAGGAAATAGGGACCCACCTCCAAAGGTCCCCCATCAAGAAGCCAGTAGAGAAGAGGTAGTAACTTAAAAAAAAAAAAAAAAAAACAAGTAGGGACCAATTGAGAAAATGGGTGTTGGTCAATACCCAATTTGCCACTAGAGGGTCCCAATAGGTGCGGGGGAGTGTGATAATGGTGGGTCCCACTAGGGACCACCACTATTTCCTCCGATTGTGGTCCACTTTCAAAATCAAAGGGGGGCAGAGGCACCCAACGAAACCAGCAAGGCCAGGGCCCTATTTTCTTGGGCCGTGGGCCCAGGAGGAAAAGGGACCGTTGGATTGACGGATGAGTGGGTCCCACGCGGTCAGTGTACGGATGCAGTGCGCAGCCAGAGGCAAGGAGTGAGTGATTTAGAAGATAAAGTGGGGACAGTGGGCGTGGCCCATGGTTAGCATCTCAGCGTGCGCACCGGTGCCTGTTGCCGCCACCACCACACACTCCTCAGGGCCCCAAAATCACCCTCTCTTCAACCCTGCCTGGCCCCCAAAACCTCCTTGCCTAAATATGGCCCCACCCATCACTTTCTACATCTTCCATAACTCTATAGTCAGACAAACTATCACTAAATCATTTTAATTATGCTTCCATAATTTCTATAAACTTTAATAACCATCAATACATCATCAATACATACCAAATCTATTTTACTCACTCGTTTTTTAATTTGTCTCGTGAAAATGGAATTATATTCAATATTTAAAAATAGGACTGTGTTGTTTACAGTAATCTTGATTTGAATAGGATTTTTTTTTTAAGATAAATGTCATTTGTAAAAAAACTATATTTGTGTAAAAGATTATACTCTATCAATTAATTAAAAGTAATTATTTAAATTACTTTTAAGATAATAATTATAAAAATAAACTTTATTGTATATTCAAAAAGATATTTTTGTTGCGTTTATTAATCTTACTTGATTCGAACCGTATCAAGATGTGATTTTGCAATTAAAAATATGTATATTATTTGTGTAAAAAAAAATTTATTGTCAATTAATTAGAAATAATTTTTGTATGATTTTTAAGATAATTATTATAAAAATAAATTATGTTAAATATTGAAAAAGAGATATTTGTTGCTTATAGTAATCTACCATGCTTGAATAATATTGTTTTTCATGAAGATATATTTGGTCTAGAAAAAAAAAACATGTGTTATTTGTATAAAAAATTTATACTGTCAATCAATAAAAAATAATTATTTATATTATTTTTAATATAATTATAACAAAATAAATAAATTTAACATATATATCAATTAATAATTAGATAATAAAAAAATTATACCGTGTATTTATATATTATTTGTTCATTTGTATATGTATTTTTTATTTTTATATTTCTTAACTATGCATGTGATAGATCAATGACAGAGTTTTATACAAATTTACTTTATTTTGTTTTTGGTATTGGATTTAATTGGGATGGTACTTCTAGTTCTAGCAATATATATATATATATATATATCCCTCGTATCAGTTTTGGAAATTCTACTTTTACTTGTTTGCTACAAAATATAGTATTGTTTTATGTTCATTAAAATATACACAGTGAGTTTGATTTATGTTGCTGATTTTTATCATTGGATTGTTTATTAATGTTGCTACAAGTTTGTAAAGTTTAAAGAGGATAACATTGCCCTTTTCTAAAGTAATAGTACTGCCATACTACCAACTATAATGATAATTCTTTCGTTAAACTAACTTTTTACCTAACAAAGAAAAAAAGAAACAGATGGGTAACCTTTGTTTACTGTATGAATATTGAAATTAATTTGTCAAATGATAACATTAGAAAAATTAATCGGAGAGATAGAATTTATTTGTCTTGCTTTTCATCATAATGACGTGGCATGCTTTTTTAATTATATTATAAATATAAAATATATATTAATTTTATCGGCTGGCTGACTATTTATAATAGAAGTTTTTATTTATAAAATCTAAACTCAAAATTTTATTTAAAAATATAAATGTAATACTACTCGACGTGTCATGCTTATTGATTCTTGGGTGAGTGAGTAGTCGTTATCACTTTATTTGATCCTATAACTATCATTAAATAATATCAAAATTTGAATTTTCCTTTCCGAATATGTGTAGCATTACTCACGCCGGAATTGATACTTGGGCTTGGAGTGAGAGAATATAATAATAACATATATATCCCTCTAAGTACGGAATTTTCGTAACATTATTTCTTCTTTCACTGTTTAAACCTGAAGTTTAATTTTAATTAGCGAATGAAATCGTACATATCCCATGCGCATAACATCTGATCTTAAACCTTTTTTTTTTTAACTATAAAAGGAACGTTTTTATTTACAATTAACTTCCGACTAATAGGGATATACTGGTGTAATTTATATTACTTAATAATTTTTAATTAGACAATATTTTGAAATTCATATTAGATTCAATTTTTTTAAAATAAATTAAAATTAAAATTTTTATATTAAATCAAAATTAGTTTATATCTTATTCATATGCATTAAAATTAATATAATATATTTTAAAAATATATATAAATATGAATCATTTGATTATATTTTTATTGTTGTTTATTTTTTAAAAATGACACAAATGATCAAGATAATACATACTTATAATTCAATTATTAGATTTATAAAAAAAATACATTTATGTTATCAATTATGTAATAGTTAAAATAAATTATATATAATAAATATCTTAGTGAAGAGGACATTTTGACGTGAGTGAGAAGGATACATATTAACCATTAGAACATATCATGATTCGTCATGAATATAAACCATTATAACATATTTAAATAGTCAAGATAAAAAAAAAAAGATACATGCAACTTGTTTAAGTGATTACATGAATATTAACTAATTTTTAAGTTTGATCACCTAGTATAAGTGACAAAACCAATATGACTCAATGAATCAACTCATTAAAATCACTTTATTAGTGAGTTGGGTGGGGAGGAGTAAACCCACCAACCAATTTGGACAAGAGAACTTGCAACAAACCAAGACATACTAGCCTATTGGAACAATAATTTTTATTTTTAAATTAGATAAAAAAAATGGTGAAAGATTTCATATTTTCAATGCATTTTGGTATGAAAGTAATGTTGTGTCTAAGGCCTAATATTTAAGTTTAGAAATGATCAATAGAAAGTATATGTGTCTCTTGAACAATTTTTTGTTGTTGTTAGCACTGGAAACAAAGTAGTTAGAGAAATTAGATGAAATAATAGGTTAAAAATTATTATGTGGAGAAGTGAAAGAAATAGTAAGAGTCTAAAACTATTTTCATTGATAATATTTTTAATAGTAATAATACACACATATATATACACATTTTATATTTTCCTTTTTTATCAATTTCTTTTATTTTTAAAATTTTTTGTGGGTCAGCCAGCTTATAAATACATTGGGTTACATGAGTAAGCTAACTCATCCAATCTATTTTTTGTATACTAATGATAGATAGGTCAAAACTGGTTAGACCTATTTTGTCATTTCTAATTATATGATCTAAATTTATAGTTATTATTTCTGACAACAACAAAAATTCTTACTTGATATGTCATATATATCTTTATGTGTCTGATGAATTTATAAGATATTGCTTAGAAATATAAATAAGTAAAATAAATTGTAAAATAAAATCATGCTTGCATTATTTAAATTGAAAATCATATAAGTTTTTTTTTAAAATTAATCATATGAAATTAGATGATTTTGTTTACTACATATATATAATTTTAAATATATTATAAGAGATCACATATATTAAATATTTAGATGAAATCTAATTAATCTATTTAAATGCATTTTTTCTATTATATGTTTGGTGTATAAGCTAAAAATAATTGAATACACACTATATATATTTTTAATTTCTTTAAAAGTATTAAATATTTTAAAATATAATAAATATATTTTCAAATAAAAAATAACTTTTATTTCCTTAACCTCTATACTTATAAGATAAAAAAGGATATTACTAATTTTATATCTATGAAATGAATACCATTTTTTTTGTTAAAAAAATAGTAAAATAGAATGTCACCTCTAATATCATTGGACAAAGCACAAATGACATATTAGAGTTATTGGCAAAGGTTATCCAAATGATCATCATACAAGTCTAAATTGTTAATAGATTAATCCGAATACAACTACTCAATTAGTCGTTGGACATTAGGAGATCTTCTTGAGGAAGATTGCTCACCAAATAGAATTTTAGTAAATGTATCCTCCCTTCAAGTAATTTGTTTGAGTAGAGATTAATCTTTATCCTCATTTGTCTTTTTTGCTCGAAGTTGGAAGATTATGTACTATTCTAGATTCAACTGACCTTATTGTCCCGAAGGGACTAGACAATTATTGATTTAAGGAGTTGACCTTCAATTTTAAAGTATAGTCAATTATGTAGCTCGATTGGTGACAAGTTATATTGATGGTAAATATGGACTTTAACACGCTCGCATGAAAACATATACACATGAAAATACCCCAACCCTTATGAGGTGATTAATCACTTATCAACTCAAGAATAAACTATTAGAGAGACTAGGGGAATGACTAGACCACCCACTCGAATGGATTAGTCATAAGCATTCTTTAAGTCACTATATATGATTATTTGTGACCAAAACAACAACTTTAGGAAGTCAAGGTTGTATACATAAGAAAAATAAGACTTAACTCTGCATCTCTGACCACTCATGTCAACCCTTTAAATTTTATTTATAACATAAGTTAAAAATATCATGCAATATATTTCATGTTAAAACATGGTAAAAAATAGTCACCCCAAAATAATCAATCACTATAATTTTTTTAATTGTGAAATAATTGTCAATATTCTTACACTTTACCTTAAGAAATTAATTTAGAAAGATATTTCTTTTCAACTATATAGAATATGTTTGAGAACCATTTTCACTAACTTTTAATTGTTTTACTAATTAAACATATTGTTTGACTATATTAATAGTATTTGGTAATTTTTTAAAATAGTTTATAGCATTTTTTAAAACACTACTTCAAATATACTTTAATTTTTAACTTCTAATGTTTTATTTTCTTTTTACCATTAAAAGATTTATTAATTTTCTTTTTTACTTTTTTCACATAAAATAAAATTTATTATTCTCTTTTGTTATTATTTTTTATGTTACGCTGTTTTATTTTTACTATTATACTATTTATATTATTTATTTTATTATTTCAATGTTAAAACACAGTGATATTTAAAAATATGCAATGGAATTACTATATTAATCACCCTGATACTAACTTTTTTTTTTCATCATACTTTACCAAAAATATACTAATTAATTAACAGCTTTCAACCAGTAATGTTTAATTTCCAACTAAAATTTCAATTATTTTTATCGATCATAACCATAATAGTCGATATGATTTGCATTTCCAACCATTAAAACTGGTGGTAAAAAGACCAAAACAAAATCAATTCTATATTATAAGAGCTAAAGTGCTAAACAAATATTTAGGCGAAAAGAGAAATTATAAAAATTAAACCCGCAAACGCAAATACGCTCCAACTTGAATTTATAAAAAAAAAAATATTGAGTCTAGTCTCGAAGAAAAACATAAAAGTTTCTAAAAATCCTTGAAACATTCCGTGAAGAACCCACCAGTCTGAACCATTCACTATTTCACACGTCCTATGACGAATGCTCTTCTACAAAACACACACGCACGCACAACAACCTCATGCTATTGACTTTCGATTTCAAGTCTTCGTCATTGCACGCTGTCTTTCATTATTCGCTTCCTCTTTTTTTCTTTGTGCTGTTTGTTTTCTTTCACTGAATATAAATTATTTGACAAAAATCTTTCTCAGTTCAAAAGTGGAACAATATCCTGCTCATTTTTACATGATGTCATTTCTCCTTTCTTCCTCATCTTAATCTCCTACGCCAAAGGGAATTTCCATCATTTGAGGTATCGTTTTTGCCCCCACTTTTCATTTCTTTTTTCTTTTTTCAACAAGAATTTTCAGTTTCATTCGTATAATAATATTTCGTGTTTTTACATAAATCTCTCTTCTCGTTGGCCACTACATGTATGATTAATTAAATGCATTTACGCCTTTAAATTAGTGGGGTATGGGCAATGCCTTTCTTTTAAGACGTCGGGTACGTGTCTATTTCAAATAAATTTTAAACTAGTCTTGCTAGCTCGTACAAACAAAACTATCGTTTCCATGCAAATATTATTTATTCAAAACAATTCCAACTTGCCTGGGATCAATTATCTCTCAAGTAGCGTTACCATTTTAACTCCTCTCTTTGTAATATAAAAATTACATATATGGTTTCAATTTTCACTCACTACATCATTCACCATGAATGAACCTCTCATGAGTTCTCATAAAAATTATAGAAAAATGCTAGGAATACAGTATCCATAGGTCCTATCTTGTGAAAATTTATCGTAATTTTAAAGTTTTTAATAAATTTTAATTAATAAAAATTACGTTAAAAGAAAAATATTAAATCCTTAAATTATCTATTCAAATATAAAAAAAAATTAAAAAAAGAATTATTTTTCATAACTTCCAACGGATCAAATGAGCAGAGTAAAACAAGTATCGCTGGACAACTCATATTTTGGAGTCCTTATTTATCTTTTTGAAGTGAAATAATTGTAAATTTTTGTATAAATAGTAATATATTTATATATAAAAAAATAAAAGAATCATTTTCCTTATCCCTCAAATAGTTCATGCCATGATGGATTCATCATACAAGAATCTTATCGAGTTCACTTCCATTCCACACTGGTATTTCATCCTTTCTTTCTTTTTCTTCTTTTTCATCGTCTCTCTTTTTAACGTATTTTTGTAGTTGCCAAATAAGTGAATGAATTGACCAAAACTCCCTACCGCAATCGCTGAAGATGGGACCCATCACGTGCGATAGTCCTAGTCTTCGTGGGTCCATCAACGATTACCGTAGATTTCTTTCCATGTAAAAAATCATGGACGGTAGCACCACAAAGGGCCCCATCTCCTATTACCTCTCCGCGCAACAAAACAACTCTTTGCAGGCTTTTGCCATATATAATATATATATATATATAAATATATTCACACACAAACACACTCGCACTCTCATTCTAAGCCAACCCAACTCAAACACCACCTTCCATCTCCCCAGTGTATATCCTTAAAAACTCGTGTTACATATTACGTTGTTGTTAAGTGATGGCTGATGAAGCTTCTGGAGATGTTGATCTAAGGTTGGGAGAACCCAAGGGACCAAAAGAGGAGCCAGAGACGGAGGACGGGTCAGGGATACGTGTGATGCCGGTGGCCGTGCACGTGCCGGCGGGGATGTCCATGTCCATGTCCAAGGCCCTGGCCCAAGTCCAAGCCCAAGCCCAGACCCAACCACAGAAGCGGGCCTCCACCAAGGACCGTCATACCAAAGTAGAGGGTCGAGGCAGGAGGATCCGAATGCCCGCCACGTGTGCGGCGCGGATCTTTCAACTCACTCGCGAGCTCGGCCACAAATCCGACGGCGAAACCATCCGTTGGCTCCTCGAACACGCCGAGCCCGCCATCATCGCCGCCACCGGCACCGGCACCGTGCCCGCCATCGCGATGTCTGTCAACGGCACGCTCAAGATCCCCACCACCTCCCCGTCCGACCCGGAACCCGGTGACCCGCCCGAGAGGAAGAAGCGCAAAAGAGCCGCCAACAGTGCTTACGTGGACGTCAACGACGGCTCCGTTTCGGTCTCCGCGGGGCTGGCGACCTCTAATAACCAAAACGCAACGACGACGACAATTCCGCAACAGACCGCGATTCCGTTGCCGCAGGGCGTGGTCCCCGTGTGGGCCATACCTTCAAACGCCGTCGTTCCGGCCGCGGGCGCTTTCTTCGTCGTTCCCCAAACGGCGTCGTTTCAGCACCAGCCGCAGTTCTTCACCATAGCGAGACCTATCTCCGCGTTCGTGTCTTCCATGGTCTCTCCCGTCCAACTCCAACCAACCTCTTCCGCCAACGTTAACTCTTCCTCCACCGCGCCCTCGTCGAAATCGCCGGCGAAAGCCACCGTCATGGCTCCCACCACCACCGCCGCCACCACCACTACCACCACCACCACGACGCAGATGCTGAGAGATTTCTCTTTGGAGATTTACGACAAGCAAGAGTTGCAGTTCATGTCGCGCGCTTCTTCCAAGCATTGAGAGAAGAACGAGGAGAACGTTGAATCTGGTTGTGGTGCGGTTTCCTCCATAAACGACGTCGTTCTGGGAAAGAGGAAGAGCACGTGCGCACGTGACGCGGGGATTAAAAATGGTGGGGACCATGTGCGTGTGGGTGTGGGTCAACACGAAAAGTGGATGGCATGGAGGGACCCAGTGGTGGTGCTGCACCGTGCAAGGGGGTACTACACTGCTAGTACCACAACTTCACAACTACTACTACTCTACACAGAGAAATTTTTTTCGTATTTCTCAGAATGATATTAATATCAATCAATTATATTAGAATAATTTTTATTAGGGTTTTTATTATTGATTTTAAGTTGGGATGGCTAAAATTTATGCAAGTGTGTACTTAAAATCAGTGATAAAAATCTGTTTGTTTTAGCAAAATATCTAGTTGATAAATAATTATATTGTTAAAATTTTAATTTTAAATTTATATATATAAATTAATATTAATTGACATAAATGATACTCATTTGTGTCTTCTAAATATAATTTTTCTTTTGATAAATTTACAATTCCGAGAGATTAATTTACTGTTTTTGACTGATAATTTAAAAAGAATTTAATTAATGTGGGTTTGATTTCTTTGTTGGGGGAGGGTGGGTGGGTCCACCTGATCTGGTGGTCATGTGAGAGTGGGCGAGGGACCCAAAGGGTAGGAGGGTGAGGGCAATGGGTGGACCCTAAGGGACCGTTTATGCACCGTTCTCGAGCCTGCCTTTCCAAAGTGGTCCCTTCTGGCGAGAGAGAGTCTAGAAGGACACGTGTCGCACGCAGGCTCGTCGACAGGTGGGGCACCACTTTTGCACTGCGACACGTGGGGGTTTGCCAGGGACCCTCGTTGCAGGACAAGAACCACTTTATTTGTTTCGGTTTGCTTGGTCGATGAAAACGTGAAGCAAGATTAAGATCAAGATATATAGAGAGAATGACTATTGAATGCTATTGGATTCGCCAAATCTTTTTTTTTTTCTTGCTTAACTTTATAGACCTCTTAAGTCATGATAAAATTTTTAAGTGTAGGTAGATTTTTATGTATGTTTGTGTTGCCCCTTGGAGGCTTCGTTTGAGTGCTACCGTTCGCAATAAATGAACACGTTTCATAACGTCTTTTCCTTCATTTAATTTCCAGAAATTTTTTATGTTTGACAATGATATATGTAACGAGGGAATTGAATTGAAATGCATGGAATTTATTTGAAATGAGAATAAATTTTATTTAAGAGTTTTGTCGTATTAAACGAGTTCTGAGATGGGATGTGATGTGTTTCTAGTTATGGTTTTCCCAGATGTTACTACAATACTACTTGTGTTGTACTTAGAATCTTTAAGTTCAAATGTCAGCGTGCTCGTGTTCAACCGTTGACATATTCTCCCCAAGGATACACTTCTCTTAAAATTAAATCTTTTGGATATGTGCTGAAAAATAAATGAGGGTGTTAATTTGGGATTACGATCCTTTGTCCATGAGAGAATACAGTGATGCTTCCTTTGTCTCTTCAGTGGGAGATGAGTTTAACTTCAATTACTTTAAGGTACAGACAGAGAAACAAAGAGAATTTTATCCAAGTTGTTTTCCCAATTTGAGGTATTTAATTAGTGACACTCACAAAGACATGACTAATATTTTTTTTCACATATTAATTTAGTTTTTCCTTTCATGAGCAAAAGAACCTAGTATATTCATAATTGCAGCAAACTAACCCAGCTTCTTAGTTTCCCTAAAGAATAAAGAGCCTTAGTTTCAAAATTACTAATGACCAATGACTTATCACTATAATTAACTAACTAATTAGAACCCCCGTCCTCCTTTTCTAGTGATATATACTCACGATGGCATTTATTTCTCTGTATAAATCAGTGAAATTAGCTCAATTTATATAAAAAATCACCTTATCAATTTTGTAATTGAAAAAATGTACTACTCACTTGACCTCTATGTGATTGAATCTGGCAAACTAGTTGTATAAGAAAAAGAATTATATTATGTGTATACCATTTTATGACATTTTTTTTATATTATTATTATTTTTTATTTCTTTCCATCACATGACTTATTTTTATTTTATGCTTCTTTCTTTCTCTTTTTTAATCTCTTTGTCATAAAAAAAATTGTACAAAGATAATTTCTCTAGTAAAAATGATTTTTTCAATAATTTAATTAAAATGAATTAATAAGATAAATATTTTTATATTATCATCTAATTCAAGAGTTCTAGCCAATCATTTTATAATATATTTTATTATCGATATTAAAAAATATAAAATAAAAAAAAAATTCATTAAATAAGAAATAAAACTCATAAAAAAATTTATATTTTTAATAAATTTCAACTAATAATAAAAAATACATTAGAAAAGTTCTTAACGCAATGATCTCGTAAAAATATGTAAAAAATAAAAGGAAAAGTGTTCCTAACACTTTTCTTATTCAATCACATATTATACTATATAGAATAAATTTATTGATTTTTATAATAATTATTTTAAAAGTTATATTTAAAATCTTTTACAATTGATTAATAATATAATTTTTTATATTAATAATATAAAAAATTAAATTATTTCTTTAGAAAAAACTAACATTTAAATATATTTAGTGTTTATTTTGAACCATTTAATTTTGAGGAATATTCGTATATTTTTCAAAATTTCTTAAAAAAGTTGGTGAAAATATTTGATTATTTTAAGAATAAATTAAACTAAACACATATTTGATTTCACATAAGTAAGATTTTGAAGATACACATATTTTCTTAGTTTTAAGTTTCATGAAAATGACATATGAGTATTACAAATTTAGCTTTGTTTTTCAGAAGAGAATAATAATTTCAGCTTTGGTGGCATTTGTTTATTTAAACAATTTGAGTGGGAAAGACGGTTTGTGCACTAAGCATCAGGCATAAAAATAACAACAGCAGTAAGGGGAAGAAGCTGGGAAATGCGTCCTCTGATTCTCCCATTATAACATTTTCATTCTTGTACAAATATCTTAATTAACATTCTAATTTGACATCATATCTCTGCTCCATTTCTTTAACTAAATTCTATATCAAGCACTTCGTAATCCACACTTTTTCTTTCACCCACAGAAAGGGATGGTCTCTCACACTGCTTTAAGAAAAGAGTTCAAAAGTATATTTCTTTTCTATCAAGTTCTTTATTTAAAAAAAAAAAATCAGTGACAGGAAATAGCATAATAATCAAGTAATGATAAGCATGAACAATTGAAGAGGTAAATACAATGTCGATTTTAGTGCACTAAATAATATAATATAATTATATATAAATTTAATTATTCATTCTCAATTGAAAATATTTTTAAGATCAATTTACTTCTTTTAGTAATATAATTATTTATTTTTTTAAATACTATAATTTAAATTCAATCACTTTCAATTTGAATAAAATTTTTGAAATTTGATATACTATATCAAATGAATAAACATAAAAATCATATGCCTTAATTCAAATAATTTATTTCTATATTTTTTAATATAAAATTTTTATTTAATCAATTAATTTATATATTTATATACAATAAAATTTATCATTGTTTAATAACAATTTTTTATTTACTAATTTAAAAATCCATAAAAAACTAATCAGTTAATGTAAATTTTTTTTTACTCTTCTATTCAATAATGATACGATGTTTCTGTATTATTTAATTAGATTAATGTCTCATAATTAATAATATCTAGGAAATCATTAGGGGAGAAATCAAAAGTAAATACATATTGACATATATAAATGTAAGAAACGTATCAAATAAGAATATTTTTTGTGGTAAATAAGAATATTCTTTCAACGTCTAACATCTTGATTCCCTTTGTTAGCTCTACACAACTAGGTCTAGGTGTTTCCCTTCTCTGCTTATTGGAGAATCATTGTAGTCTTACTTTCATAACCTCACTTTCCCTTAGCATGGTTTCTCATGCAAAAGCTCCAACCTTTGTTTGTTAGTTTCTTCTTTTTCCTCTTTAGCATAAGTCTCTTAGTCTTCTTTCTCGTGGAGATGAGGTGAGGCCATGAAAATCCCTTGCCCATTGACCAAATCTGTCACCACTAGCAACCCAATTTGAATTCACCACAAAAACCAACAAATAAAGTGTTTTTTCATAAAGATAGTATTATACTTTGTATTTCTGTAATGTAGAGTCAAATCATGAGAACGATAGGAGAAAATTAAATCTAAAATATTTATATTTACAACAAGTAATATTAGGATGAAAATAATTTGGTTAAAACTTTTACGATTTTTTTTGTCATACAGGATTTTTTTTTCCAGAACAATCATATTCAAAATACTGTCCCACACTAAATATGAAAATCTTTTCTAGCAAAAATCCAAACCTGTATTTATTAGCTTAGTTAGTTAATCTTTTGACTTAGATAAAAGTTTTAGGATTTATTAAGTAAAAAACTTAAATAAGCACTTATTGAATTATACTTATACTTCGTAAGTACTTATCTATAATTTGTTTTTAAATATAATTGAAGATCGAGAAAATTGAGTTAAATTGTATTAATATAAATTATAATCTATTTTCATAAAACTATCCCAATGAAAATAAGTTAAAAATAACTTACAGGAATATTATAAACTATTTTACAAATACTTAATTATACCATAAGCTAATTGTTCTATTTATACAGTCTTTAAATGTAAATTTTTATCTGATAACAAATGATAATTTTATTTTTGTAGAATTTAATTTTTATATATCATTATTATAAAAAAATTATGTTATCAATAAATTAAAAATTATTTTAAATAATTAATATAAAGATCAACATATTTGATTAGATATAATATAAAAACCTTATAATGTCCGTATATTTTAATTAAATAATTAAGTTAAGAGAAAATATTTATTATTAATTGAATTAAATATTCGTACAATTTTACACTTATCTAATAATAAATGATTGTTAATATCGTTAAAAACAATTATTATAAAAATCAATATATTTATCGTATACATTATAATGTTTATTAGATGATAGTCTAATTAGTATATAATGTATTTTGTTCTTATTAATTATGTCAGTCTTTTTAAAAAATAAAACCCTGGTCCGAATACTATAAACGAACAAAATTCAGAAACTCAAATTGAGTTTAAAAATCCGAGAGGTAAGTTGTGACATTTACATACTTACAAACGAGAGTTTTGTGGACACATTTTGAACAGTAACACAGGCCAAGCATGCATGATGCAGCATTCACTTGTTGGTAACAAAAGAAAAGTATGAATGTAATTTGAAATTGAGAAGTTGAAAATTGAATTAGTATCCTACAATGAAAGGAAAATAACACGTGGTGGCGGGCCATAAACTGAAAAGAGTTTCACTGGTGGGGCCTTAGACGAAAGATAGCCGCAGATAATGAACGGAGTGGATCATCTCCAACTGTTACGAATCTATTCTGCCATACACTCACTGCTTCCACAACAAGATATCCCATTCACTCAACTTCTTATTCCTCTTCTACTCTTTTCTCCACACTATTCTCAATTCTGCTAAATATAAATATAACATTTAATTCAATTGTTCATTTGGGACGTCATTTACATCTATACTTCCTCGACAGCTTCTTTTTTTTTCTTTTTAATAAACTTATTAAAGTTAGCTGTTGAATGAAAATCAAATTTCATTATTGTTATAAATTTTATTAATTATTAAACTATTTAATTAAATTTTATTAATATAAAATTACTCAGCATTTCATTGATATATATCAAAATTAATCATCTCAACACTTAACATTATCTTATCCATTAGTGTGCACTTTCCTTTTCTTTCTAGTGGGTAAATTTATATATAAGAGAATATTGTTAATTCAATGAGATATATTAAGGATTAGTTGAGATATTAAAGGTTAATGGACATATTAAGAATTAAGAGGCATATTTTAGATATATTAATTAGCAAAAATCTAAATTCAATGCGTTGTACATTAGTCCTTAACTTGTGGCATGATTGTACCGGTAAGCTTGATGTGTAGTAATTGTATATTTAGGTATAAAACTTGACCTAAAATTTAAGAGGGTTCACAATTCTTTTTGTCCTAAATTATAGAGGAAGAAATTGTAGAAAATAATATTAGTTCCACCAAGTTATAAGTTAAATGTAAAAGGAAACATCTTGTTGTCTTTAGACTAAATATGATACTAGGATACTCAACCTAAAGTCAGGTCCAATAAATAAGAACAATTTAATTATATATTTATAATTGTTTAATTTTAGTAATAAGATTTGAAAATAATTAAAATAATATATGTATAATTCAACTGTTAAATTAATAAAAGTTATATCTTATATAAAGTTATTAATAACGTAATAATTGGTATAACTTATAAATATGTAATTTGATCTCATCCTCTCAATTTGTATATTAGTTTAGAACCACGCAAATAAGGATGTTATATTGAATATTCAACTAATATGTAGATAAGAGCATTATGAATGAGAAAATTCTCTTTGATTGTCATGATGTTATGATTGTTATCTTTTGCAAAAAGAAAATTCAAACTAGAAAAGTTAGTTAAAACTTTAGAGTCCTAGCTAGTTGCCCATTTTGTCGCCAAGAGTTAGGAACAGTAGAATACACTTAAATGTTGTTAACAGACAGAACCATTTAAGTACGGCTCTGATCTGCAATAGCTGCCGAATGGCCAGAACACAAATGAATTTGGCGCCTAACTGTTTGATTGGCTAGGAGAACTTAAAACAAACAATACAAAATTTTTCTTTTTTTTGTCGGGTCAATGAATTAAACTGCATGAATACATGTACAAGAATGGAGTGTATAACAAAAATTTTTAAAACTGCAGTGTGGATATGACATGGAAAACTATATCATGTAGAACTATACAAATATAAAAAATAAAGTAATTAAACTATAAGAATAATATAATTTTCATACCATTTTAATTTTCATACCATTTTAATTTCAGTAAACAAAAGTATTTTAAAAGAAACACATAAGATGTATGGAAAAGAGTGAAATATCAATTTATATCATTTAGTAACAAGTTAATAAATTGGGAACAGATTTATATTTCACATGAGGCTATTATTAGGCAGTTTAGAACTGCTACATATTTATAGTCTTAACTAATATTTATATTATATGTATTACAAATTTTTAACTTATAAAAAAGAATTAATAATATTTAATTACGGATATTATATCCATCTAATAATGGGGTAGGTAATTGTACAGTACATTGTATGTACTGAATATATATATAGGTATAACAAGCATTGAGAATACCATGTAAGGCTAATGGCTAACATATCACATGCAGACACCATATTATCCTTTCACTCATAACTATAGTATGACCAGAAGGTTGATTTCCACTTTAGCACTGAGCATATAAGCTCAACTGTGATGTCTTTGTATAGCAAACATTGTCAGGGTGCAATAACAGTGGTGATAAGAGACCACATGAATGATCCTTTATTAGTGGAACACACAGGAAAATATTAGCTAACTCAGTTTTGTGGCCTGAGATGCTCACCTTCTGACACACACAGTCCTTGCAATTTTAGGAAGTTAGTTTTCAAAACATAAGATAATGCAAACCTCTGCCACAAACTAAAGGGGTCACAAATCCTTCAGGAATATAGAGGCAATTATTCAATATCTGCAAATGAGAACTCTTGCCTTTGAAGATTGGTCTTGCAATTGGGTTGTTTCACAAAAATTAACAGAATGGGCCATGTGGTAGCAGAGAATATGCTGGAAAATTTTGGTGCCAGTAGATTGGTTAAGTTATCTTTTTCATAAAGTTACACTATCAGGGAAATCATAGCAAAGAAAGACCTTATTAGTTTTGAGTTGGGGCTTGTTTTGTTCTGTCTTTCTGTGGGTAGGCCACTTTTCACTTTGGTTTTCTGGCCTTTGTGGCATTCCTTTTACTGACCATAAATCTAAAGAGTGTAGTGTGGCACAACTTGGTGGATCAACTTTGGGTCAACAATGGACATCCAGATGCTAATGATGCTAATTTTTATTATTATGTTGGTTGAATTTTAAAATAATTATTTTAAAATTATATAATCAGTGATTTATATAATAGTTGGTGTAAGACCATTAATCTAATACTTAACTCTACAACACAAAGGAGAAATTGTGAAGTGAAAAAAGGTGACACAACATTTTACTTTATCTTAAATGCTGTTATGACGAAAATTCTTATGTACCAAATAGGAAATGCTTAGCTGTGTTTAATTTTTTTAAGAAAAACTATTCTTATTAACGTTTACCCATGGAAAACTAAAAGAGATATATGGAAGAAAACCTCAATAAATTCTTGGTAAAAGTTACAACTTGTTCATAGGTTCATTTCACCTTTTGACCCTTTTGAAATGTAGTTCTATGATGTTTAGTTTTATTGTATTTGATTTAACACCTTCAAATTCAATTCATGCAAAACCATCAACCCAAATGCATTTAATTAAATCCTCACATATAATAGTATTGGCACCCTTTTAAAGGTACTATTGAATAAAATATTAAATGAAGTCCAGACATACAACAAAATGGAACCTCGAACAGAGCGAGTAGCTAACACAATCTCTGCTCATTGTTAATTAAAAATAATTTTTAATATATTAACTTAAAGGTTCACCCATAACAAATATGAAAATTAATCATATATTTAATTCAAAATATTTTACCAAATTATTTAGATTTACAATGTACGCATAATTATTTTAACAGATCATACACAAAAATAATATTTTATTTTTTTTACAATATATAATATATACAAATAAAAATGACTTTTTAATTAAATAAAGTTTAAAATAATTTAATTTATCTATCCAGTTTTATGTAATTTAAACAACTTTCTTCTATAATGATGTAGCCTTCTTGTCTCTTGTCATATCTTGGTGGCAAGTATATCAACTCCTACCTTGACAATAAAATTTCAACATATAAACAACTAGTGGGACTCAAGAAAGTGCAACTTTAATTTAAGGAACGGTTCCTTAAGCAAGCAACACGTCCTTATTAGGAACCCAGCCTATTTTAATGATTTTTTTATTGAGAGGATGAGGCTGTTTAATAAGAAAAAGTGCTTAAGCGACTAACCTAAAGTTATTCTTAATAATAGCCAATGTCACGTTTATAAGGATAAGTTGGTAATTAACAAGCCCCAGCACATGTTATTGCTAATTTGGTGATTTGATAATAAAAGGATTTCTTTTTTATGACATAAGGTTAAAATTTTAATTTTTCAAGAACAATATCTCACTGATAATTTTGACCTCAAAAAAGAGACATTCATTACCTTTCACCTAAGTTATATAGGAAAAGTCTAAAGTCAATATAAAAAAACATGAAATTTCATAAGGTCTTTCTATTTAAATGGAAGTAGTTCACATCTTTACATAAATATTTATTTTACCGAGTTTCTTTTCAAGATAGTGTCCAAATCGTTACTCCTTTTGTGTGGATAAGAACTTATCCAACAAGGAATTTCATTACTTTAAGATCATTAGAGTTATAAAATTTTCAAGATTATCGAAAGTGATTTGATATTTCTATTTCTCAATTCTTAGCTTGGACATTAAGTCACAACTAGAGGTACCATTTTATTTTCTATGAAATTGATGTAGTGGGAGGTGAAGTACCTTCTAGCTTAAAAAAAATTCAAAATTTACTTTAAATTAAATTTATAACTATTATAAGTGCTAGATAGTTTTCAGGATTAAATGTTCTCTTTATTTTATTTTATTTTCTCTTGATACAAAAATTTAAGGAATAGGAAGGTACACCGTTTTAAATGTTAAATTGAGTTACTGGTTGGTTGCGAGGAAGGATCATTGGTTTTTCGTTTTTCATTTTTGTAATAAAAAAACAATTATTTGCAACCAAATAGATTATTGGGGATAGGGTATGATTTCAGTTTATTAATCAAAATTCAATGGCAATTGATCAGTGTCTCTTGTTTGTGACTTGTATGATTATATATGCATATTGTGATGGGAATCTTGAATTCCTTAGAAAGCTTGTAAGCGTCACTTGAAAAATCCGCACATAAAATACTTGGAGAATTAGTTCCCAGATAAATCAGTAGACAATGCTCCTTGTAAGAAAATCCTAATTGTAAAGTATGCTAATGTAAACAAGTGAGTACAATGCTTGTAACGATAAACAATCAAAAGCTCAAGATAAGTTCCAGCACAAACTTTATTGTCTTTCTTTTTTTTATTATTAATAATAATTAATTAAGGTAACAAAATCCGGTGACGGCAAAAAAATAGTAACTGTTAAGAGATAAATAGAATAACAGATCCACATATAATTACTGAAATCAGAAAATAGAACACAATCCAAATCATGATTTCTTATCAAACTTAGTAGCTCTCTAAATTACAACTTTACAAAACATTATGTTCCCGGTATTAAGCTAGCCTGATAGACAAGGAGGGAGTGACAAAATGCAGCAAGTGGTTTGTAACTTTGTATGTATACAAGAAAGGAAAAGGAGTGAAAAAGATTTTATTACTATACAGAGGACTTGGTGTTTCTTCAACTATAGTGCATTTAAAAATTGTTTGTAATTTACATTCATCCTATCCTAATGGCAAGCAATGAGAATGTAAAAAAAGAATCAAATGGTTAGATTCTCTTGAATGGCAATAAATGATCCTACAATCTTTCCTCCCACATCCGGGAACTCTTCATGGCCGGGAAGAGATTTTACCTTACCCTTTCGATTGACTTCTACCGGGTACTTCAGCAGATGCCCTCTCATCTCTGTTACATCACTTGATGCAAATTGTTTCCAGTTCATTTCACCCATTGTTCTAACCCTTCTGACACATTCAAGGCTCTCTGGTTGTAAGAAGCAGTCTTCAATAGTACCCGTATGTTCTGCCCAAAGTGACATCCTATATCCATGGATCTGCATGGTATAGTTTCATAATGAATTACAGTCAAGTAAGGATATGTATTAATATTACAAACATGTAAAAATAACAGTGTGGAAACACTATTGTAGCTATAACATGGTTAGGAATTGTTCCCCTGACAACATGCTTAAAGACTATTGATTTGCCATACATGTGCATGCAATTTATAAGTATAACAACTTGAACTATTGATTTTTCCATCAACGGGGTTATCACAAAGGCTTCTTAAGCAATTATGAGAAGACACTAACATTAAAAAAGCTTACCTCTCCATGTGGATAAGACTGTCTTCTTGCCCAGGTATGATGAGGTTGATAGGCTCCCATTGCAATCTCGGTGTCCCTTGTTCCTTCCATAGAACGCTGGTTGATGTTTGCAGACCCCAATATGACATATTCATCATCAACTATCATGCCTTTTGAATGAACATAAATCATGAAACGTCGATTGTTTCTACTAATTGCCTGGACAAAGAGCACCAGCACACAAGTTTACCATTGTATTCACTAAAGGGAGAATGAATGCCACAAAACAAACGACTAAGATGCTTATAATGACTGTCAGAACATTTTTCCTACATGTAAGACATGCATTTTATAAATTAAAAAGCAAAAATTAAGACACTGGGATAGGGAATACAGCAGTTTTCCACCTTTTGAGTTGTGGGGAGCAGTTTAAATGCTAACAAAATAATTAAGACACTATAATTTTATATGAATCACTGTTTCACAATAGGTTACAATCATGGCTCTATGGCAGCAGAAAAATGTAAATGGGAAGGGAAGAAGAAGAGGGGACAGGGAACATAGAATTCATACTTGTGGACTATTTGCTGGCGGAGGATTTCCGGACACAGTGATGTTCTCATACATATCTACGGCCTCCCGATTTCCAAGACAGAAAAAGTTCAAATAGTCTTGCGGAGAGAATGCTGTTTCAAGCCCAACTTCAACCAAAGCCTTGTAAATTGTCTCGTACATCATTTGCATTGTTTTATTCTGAAATTTATTAAGAAAAAAAGATTCAGAGTAAAAAATGCAAGAATCAAGTACTCCATGGTGCTACAACTTTCATTTTGGCATCAAGCAGAGACGATTTCTGAATAAAGAGCCAAACCACTCGATCTTAGCAGGGAATTTGGACAACTGGTTTCTGGAATAATTTGATTCCTCTCCCTCTTTTTTCCAAGTACCTCACAATAGTTCTTTAAAAAGTTATTGATTATCAAAATGCTATTTTCAGACATCAAAATTGCATTTTGATTTGTCATATTTCACTGGCAGAAAAAAATGTTCTCTATAGTGAGTTTGTTTTCAAAGGGAAGCAAGAATGTATCAACCATTATACTTTAGAGATAAGCTCACTTTAAAGGAGCCTTATCCTTCAACAACATATTAATGCTTTGGAAGTGCAGTGTGCAATGACAACATTCCAGCAGCCAAGTTTGATAAACTGAGAAAAATCACTCATGCAACAATTATATACAGCATTAGTTGTTGTAATGTTATCAAACATGCATGTATTGAAAACACCATGACCTAAAAAATACAAGTGGAGGAAAATAAAAACAGTAACTTGGAAAATGAGATCTTCTGAGTCATTCTCTGGGTTGCATGGGGTTGGTGAGTTTTGTAAGATTTATGGAAAAAATGATTGTTAAAGGTCAAGGAATAAAAAATTTTCTGAGGCTGAGTCGGCATCTTCTTCCTATTTTTGCTTCTGAAATATAATTTGCACTACACACTACAATCTTTTGTGGGAGAGCAATCAATAGGCACTATCCAACATAAAACTGTCAAATTTTGGGACATGGATTGTCGACAGAGGATCTGTTGAGAAAATGTATCACATGAAACATGGCTCAATAAAAAGATGTAGAGGAAGACTGAATAAACTTTTAGGTGAAACCGTTGAAAAGACCTTAGACTAAATGATTTTATTGAAAGTTTGTTTTTTTATAATGCCCAATGGCATTGATTGATCCATGCAGCTGATCCAATGAGATAAGGCTTAGTTGTTGGGAAAAACAGCCACCTGCTCTACAGCAGAAAGGAAAGGAGAATAAAAAGTGAAAATGGTCTAATATGATTAGAACAGAGCTTATATGCAGCTTGATGCCAGAGTGAACAAACCCAAATGACAACCAATTGAAAATCTGAAAGACATGATTTCAAACATTTCATAAAAGGAAAGCCAGACAAAAAATGCAATTGAGAAGAAGATTCTTCATAGGCCTTGCCATAATGAAACTATAAAAAAAATTATAATTTTTTTTTTCAAAGCATTATTACATCTTTGACTAAAACAATGTCAGAGCAGTGACAAAGGCACAATTCTTTTAGTGTATATTCTGGGACCAGAAATCAAATAACTACAGCCCACTTAAAAGATGATCCAGCTTCACATAACTTTTACTCATTTCTTTTATTCTGATGAGTAGAGAAATCAACAGGTCAATTGGATGTTCAAAATCTCAATTTGTTAAGAAGGATTCCAAGTGGATAATATGAAAGTTCAATCAAATCCTTGCCAGATAAAAAAGATTGGCCTTTATCTTGTGAGTTGAAGCATACCTGCCAAAATAGAATTCTTTGGGTGGCAGCACCTGTTGGAACACCCTCCGGCCACATTGGAATAACAATGTACACTGCGAATCTCTCATTTGCCCTTATCTTAGCAGCGATCTTCAGTGCAATTTCCATCGGAATTAAATTATTAGCACCTACAACAACACGGGAGCTTTAACATTGAAGGGAAATATTTGAAATAAATCTAATTAACCTCATTAATTATACATATCTTCACCCAGTATGTGATAGAGAAAAGCAAAAGCCACTAGGAGTTGATAGACAGAGGCACTAAACATTTGATAACACCTTTGAAATTACAATTAGAAAATGTTAAATCTTCAATTATTATCTTTTGAAGGAAACCATGGGGATTTATATTTCAGTGAGCTTTGGCTTCAAACAATTTAACAATATGAAAATAGATGTATTAGACTATCAGCTATGACATACTCATGTAATTTCCAGAGCCTCTGGAATATATAAAATGCACAAAAATAACACATCAAAGATTTTAGAGGAAATAGTCTTTTTTCTTTTATATAATTTGTAGTCCACTCAGTTTAATTAGTAAAATATAAATTCTACATAATGAGTTTTGGCTTTGGATGCTTTATCCATACAAAAAGCAGATATACGATGATAATTTGTGTTCTACAAAATCTTCAGTACAGTAACAAATGGAATTCTTGAAGCAAAAAGCAACACATGTTCAGAAAAAAGGAGTTCCATACCAAGGTCTTTATGTTGACTCCAATTAAATGAAGACCCAATGAAATATTGATTCTCTATATAAATGTAATGTTGTGCAGCACGAATTGCCTTTACATATGCTGTATGTATGCTCATGTCAATCAGCACATTCTTTCCACATACTAGGTTCTGCAAAAACACAGGAATTTTTAACTATCTCATCGTCACACATAAGGGGGCTCAAGTCTGATGAATTGAAATCTATCACGAGAAAGAAAACTTAGAAACATTGAAAATTTTCACTTACCTTGTTTGATGCATCTTTTGGCTCCTTTGGAAATCCCCCCTTAACAGAATTTGAATCAATTGAACGGAATATCTGTATTCCAAAGCATGTATAATCAATAGTTTTCTTTAACTAGTGTAAATGAGAAAATAAACTGCTTCTAGAAATTCTAAACATCTATTCAGTACTAATTGACCATGACCAAATACCTGAACATGCCATGATCCAGGATTATCATCACCAACACTAATATTAGATGGACTGATAATATCTCGGATTCTGTCTAGCTTAAGCAATGCATCATCATATGAACTCCTCAACTTTTTAATCCCTTTAGGATTTGCAGCTCTTGCCCATCGCTCCTCAAAGTTGGTCAAGACATCGTAAGCTGCTGGACCATCAATTTTAGAATGCAAGTCATGCCACGGCTCCCTTGGACAACCACCAGTATTACCCTGTCATTGTATAATCCACATTATAAGTAAATTGATCTTCTTGCTTCAAACTTTGTTTTAAAATTGAAACTTATTGGTTCCTAGCTACATACTTATTTAAGTTGCTTGATTCTAAAGCTAAAATAGGAGAACATGTGTCATAAATTTGCAGGAGAAATTTAGATGTGCAAGAAATATGGAATAAATTTATACTTTCAAAGGCCAGCTAGATAGCAACAGCATCTTATATAATAGGTTATACATACTGGTAATGTTAGTTTTAAAGTTCAAAGTGTGTTGAACTGATCACAACAATCTCTTTAATGTTCCCTATACAAGAATGTGGAAATATTTCTTTGTTGTAATTTGGTTTCTTCTAGAACTACTAAAAATTTTAGTTATATAGCTTTGTGGATTTATTCTACACACTCTTACTTTTGTTCATTCCTTGCTTATCAAATGATTGATGGAAAAATCTAGTGATCATGCAACTGAACAAAAATATATTACCGTGAAAGTAGGGTTGTGAAAGTCATCCTTATGCAGTGTCTGCAGTGTCCTAAAGAGAGGATGGTTGGGAGTATCATATCGCCCATCACACAAATCAAGTCCACCAACAAATGCTACAATTTTTCTTTTGTCATTTCCAGCGTCAGCATCAACAATTACAGTTTTCTGATGATGTGTATATATTGTTTCAACTTCCTGATAAATAGAAGAAGAAATTTAATGTGGAGCTCTAGAACTGAAATTGTAGAAGTATGCAAACGAGTACATATATAGAGATCCAATGCAAACATGTAAATATAGAAACAGCTACTTAAACTGAACCTTGTCATAAATTGTGACATTCATGATAAGAAGTTAGGCAAACTACCAAATGGGATCACCATATCAGTAGTAGTAATATGTGCACCATAAAGTATGCTAAAGTGGGAACAGGAGAACATCATTTAAAATCTTATAATGCAATGAATCAAGGGATGCAATAAATAAAAATATTTCAATGAGTAGAATCATTGTCAAACCAAACCTTTTGTTTGGCCCAGCTATGTCGTTTTCCAGCATATCGAGGACAGAGCAGCACTTGCACAGAAGAGTGCTTGAAAAATCGTCTAGTTTCCTCATCATGAGTTGCCATTACACCATCCTGAATGTAAAGCAGAAGAGTATTGCACAATTAAAATAAAAGGGCAAATCATATCCATAAAACTAAGATTTCAAAAAGAAAAACTCATTCAAGAGTCTTAATCTTAAAATAGAGTAAACTTCATAGAACATGCTAGAAATATTATAAGACAGGACAAGGGAATGGCTTTGCTAGACTGCATACCATATCAAAGTAATCATTTAGACGAGCAATAGCAAGTTAACTATTGTTAGTATGACTTTATGACAAATTATAAGCAGAGAATTCTAGATGGAAAAAAAAATGACAAGCCAATATATAAGAAATCCCAAATCCAACTGTAGACAAAGTTTGATTTGAAGATAGCTCTGATTTATTTAGGGCCATTGTCAGCCCATTGGAAAGACAAAAACAGAGTTTTCAATAAGAGGTACTGAACTATGAGCAGAGTATGAAGAAAGTTATTACATCTCTGTATTATTTCATACGAGAAGGGATACATTATATAGAAAGAAGGAGGAAAACGAAAAAGGAAATGATAAATATGATATTCCCAGAATTAACTAGGAATCACAAAATTACAAAAAAATGAAATAAAAATAGAATAGCTGACTGACTGTAATCCTTCCAAATAATGAGATGTTGTGATTCTCCTAAAATTTAGAGATTGACTTTCGACATTAACTAGTGACCTCACTTGCCCTTATTTAGATATACAATAAACTCTTGAACAATTTTTACCTTCTTAAGTTTCTTTTGCAATAGCCAACATCTATCTTTTTTCTTTTCCATCAATAATTTAAAAAATTCTCACTTGTCACTATAAACAAAGTTCCAAAAGAAATAGAATGGCATAATTATGATAACATGCAGCAAAAAAGTCCACATGCAGACAATTGCAAACCAAGTCCTATAGAGTGTTTGGATATCCCTTGGTAGAGCTCAAACGGACATTCAAGTTAATCCATTGTGACACATACTTTCCTGTTCAACTGACTTGGAACAAGTGCAAACAATAAACCAAACACAAACCTAGTCCTCCCCAAAACAGAAATGCAGTAATAGTTAACATAAAAAATTGCATTACTAACCATTTTGTAACCAATAATGCTTCTTGATGTAGGGTCATCCCAGACAAGGAGAAGCACTCTTACTCCCTCCTGTGACTTAGACCTCAGCAGATCACCGAGGGTGAATATTGATGCATCGCCAGCATCCCTTACCAACCTAACTTTGTGCCAAACCGACCACCCTGTAATGTAAACCAAACGCTGAGCTTGACGAATGGCGTCAAAGATGTCAAACCAGCACTTCCCGTGAGCATAATAAATGCCATGGTCAAGCACAACATTAGGGAGGCAACCATCTGGAACATGAGCATCTTGATATAGAGTAACCGTTCCACCTTTCCTCAATGGAAAATATGTGCCAGGAACCCCAATGTAGTCAGGACCAGCTCCAACTCCTTGATGATAAATGATAAGTTTCTCCATTGCAATGTACTGAATGGATACGGTCAAGGCAGCACCCGGCTTACAAGGCTTCCCATTGTTATTCAGGATAGGGTAGGTCCCTTGTACCTTTTCCCCTGAGTATATTTGTTCCACAGGAATTGCCACAATGCCAATGAGCTGCGAGCCCACCACATCACTGTCCTTGACAATAAAGTAAATTTCAGCAGCATGATGTGCAACAGGAATATAGAAATGTTGCTCCCACACAGGATTCTCACTGTTGCTAATCACAAAAGTCCTCCCAATCACAGCATTTGACACAGAAATTGTCACATAAGGATCACTAGTAATCTTCCGACTCACCGTTCCCTCAATCTTGCTGCTCACATTCCCAGGCAATCTCCCAAACACATCCCCCAAAGTTTTGTGGAACATGTCCATGTTTGGAAGGTGTTTGGCTCCATGAACCGTGATATCTAAATTCCCATGCAGGAGCAGAACTCTGAGAGACCCTTTGCTCTGAACCGGCACAATCTGCAAGCTCTGATTATGCACTGATTCATCAGAATGAGGTGAATGTCTAGAATAATCCCCCTGATCCAAATTTGAGGAGGAGTTGCTAGGATAGTCATAAAACTCATCTCTCCTCTCATGATTTGAAATTGAAATTGAATTGGAATGTCTCAACATTGGAGCTGGAGGTGCACTTGGGAGGTTATTATCAGACAGCTTAACATTGCTCATGAGATCATCCAGAGGAGGGTAAGCAGAAGAGTGAGGAGGGTAAGCATAATAGTGATGAGGGTTAAAACTATCACTAGTATCAGACACTGCACCTCCTGTAGCACTCCATTCTGATGGAGGGTAAGGATAAGTGTGAGGTGGCTGAGGCATGTGAAAATCAAAGGAGCCATGTGATGAGGTAGTTGGGGGAGGTGGTGGGGGGTATGAGGAATAGTCTATGTGGCTAAAATAAGGGGTTGAGGAGTGTGGTGGAGGAGGTGGGGGATAGGAATGTGGAGGGTTTGGTGGATATGGTGAAGCTGCATAGGGATCAGGTGGAGGATATGGAGGGGTGTCGCCAGGGTAAGGGTTTGGATAAGGTTTTGGATACCCATATGGATGTGAAGAAGACCCATAATTGTCCATTGATCACAACAACTCACAATTCAATTAGCACTTGAACTTCAAGATTTGATTTTTCATGCAAAAGGGCCACACCCCAGATGGAATTAACACAAAGGGAATTGATTTACAAGGCAGAATGAAACAGAGAAAAAAAAATTATGCTGAATTGAAACTGATCGCGTGAAAGATTGAGGGAAAATTTTGGAGATTGATGGTAATACGATGCAGCAGAGAATGAAGAAGGAAGTTGGGTGCGAGAGAAGAATTGTGTGAGGTGCGAGAGAGAGGGAAAGGTTTATGATTTGGAAGGTTCAACGAAGAAGGTGAAGAATATGCATTGCAATGCAGCGCATGGAAATGGATCTCTTGCTTTTCCTCTTTGCACACAGAGCAGGTCAGCTTGTCCCACTGACAATTTGTACCAACTTAACCAATGATCTTTTCATATGTATTAAATGAAGAAGAGAAAATATCTTGACAATTATAAAATATATTTTATTATTACTTTATTTTAAAATATATTACTATAAGATTCATCTATCATTTACCAATGTCTCGTTTTGCTGATTAAAAATTTTTAGAGTTATGATATAAAAGATAATTTGAATTATTAGTCAATTATTTAAACTTTACTCGTCAATTGTTTAATTAAATCTAATTTCACACTTTTCAATAAAAATACACCTTACAATATAAATATATAATTTAGGTTAAAATTAATTCTATTAAAATGAACTCTATTAAAAATTGAAAGAAGCGAATACTAAGTCTAAGAAGTTTATTTTATGAAATAAATAAATTATTTATGTATATAATAATGATGAAAAAAATTCAATTTTTAATAAAAATAAACATATTCAATAAATTATAATTTTATAAAAAGTTATAATTAATTTTTAAATTCAAAAGTTCTTTTCATTTAGTGTAAAATATTTATTAAATATTAAGTTAATAAATTAAGAATGTTTTAAGAAAAATTATAAATAAGTTAAATTTCATATATTTTGCGAACAAGTTAGGATTGAAATGTTTACCCGCGAAGCCGGTTTACCCAATGAAGGGTTTGCACGCTACACGGTTGGTTTCAGAAAGAGAGAGAAAAGGACAAATGATTATATAGAACAAAAACAAAAGTTTGATTTAAATTTTTTATTGGCAAAAAGCATAAAAAAAGTATTTGATTTTGATTGGCTTTTGGTTTTGACATTGAAATGGGAATTGGGAAAGTTTGAATGGGAATTTGGAACTAGCCAAATTATTTGATTTTCTGTATTTGTGAATTGTTTTGTGGGGGATGAGTCAAAAGCCTTTGGAAGTTAACGCCAAACAGTTTATTTGTTTGTGCAATGTGTAATTGGCCCTAAAACTATGACAAATACGTCCCTTGTTGTTACCTTTATCAACCAATTCAATTGGATTTTTCCAAGACGCGTTCATTCAATGAGATTGCATATTTGCATTGCAGGTAACTATGACTATGAGACTAAAATTAATCATTATATTATATTATATTCTAAGATGATGAATAAGTTCTCCTATTTTAAAAGATTTGTTTTTTATTTTAAATTAAATAATTAAAGATGAATTATTAAAAAATAAAAAATATTTTAGAATAATTTAATTCATTATTATATATATTATTTATATAAAAAATTAATTGCGCTACATATGAGATGGTCGTATCAGTTTTCTTTATATCTCGAAGTTATATAAGTAATATTTAAATATTTTTTAATATTTTTAATTATTTTATTATTTTTCTAACTCCTCTTACTATAATTATATTGACATATTTTCACACTTAATTTTATCTCTCATTTTAGTTTTTATCTATATTTATTGTCTTTTCAATATTTTAGTTGTTCCTTTATTTTACGTTTTTCTATTTTACACTAATTACTCTTCTTCTTTCTTAGTAACAATACATTAATGCAAGTAAAAAGGCAAAAAGCAAATTATGGTATCTAAAACATTAACTAAGGTGAATTTAGGAGTTTTGCTCAAGCCTCTTGAAACACAATGACTATTATTTCTCCTTCAAAACTTTGGTATTGCACACCTCAAACTAGCAATCCTCTAAGGAGATAGTACATTCACACTTCATATTGTAATTAATCTTGTCTTTCATAAAAAGATAAAAATATATTGAGATATATTATCATAAAGTTTGAAGCATGATCCAAATTGAAATTCATCTCTTATTCATTTATAAAGGAGATCCTGTAGTATACATTCTTCCTAAGCCTTTTCATCTTGAACCCTTCCTTTATCTTTAAGCCAAACATCTAATGATTTGAAAATTAATTTGAGATATCAAGCACTTACAAAGTTTAAGCTGGTTAGTTAGCTATAACAATATTATATATATATATATATATATAATAACCTTATTTAGGATATTTGTTTATATATTAATAAGGGATGATTTTACTGAGAACATTTGTTTATGTGAAAAAAAAAATAATTAAATCAAGATTAAAACTCAATTATAAATAGTACTATAATGTTGGTCACTCTCGTCTTCATTATTATCTTCATCACCATTTCCACAACCATAATCATCACCACTGCCACCACCATTGCATTTACTGCTAGCATTACCACCAATACCCTTCCATCACTATCGTGGTCCTCGCCTCTATCATTATCATTTTTGTCATCTCCACCACCATCATTGTTACTATTATCATTATTGTCCTCGCTATCATTATTGTCACTACTATTATTATTGCTTTATGCTATCATCGTCACCACTTTAACCTTCGACATCGTCACCGTTGCTCCTATAGTTGTCGTTTCATCCCATGATAGTGGTGGTGGGAACATAACAATGGTGGGGTGGCGACGATGATGAAGTAACAATAATGATAGTGATGATAATCTCATAAGAAATATTTATAATTAAATTTTAATCTTAACAATCTATTATATTTTGATTATATGATTTTTATTATTTGTTCTTATTTTCTAACGAAAGGAAGTATTTTTAGATGAATCACTCCCTATATATATACATATCCACTATGAGATGTTAGTTAATTATACTCATGTAACTGCATAAACATTCTTGTACTCGTTTGACTTTTAATCTCACTAATAAAACCTAGCTCCATTTCCTTTCACTGAATTCTTTATGGTGTTAATGTATAAAAAATTTTTATACTATCACATAATTATAAATTATTATGTATAATAAAATCGATGATATTTGTAATAATTATTTTAAATTTATATTAAAATAAATTTTAATTAATTAAAATATAAAAATTATTAATAATATATAAAAATAAAGTATTATTTTAAATGCTTAAATAAAACATCAATCTATTACTTATTATCTATTTTAAAATTGTATGACTTTGTCCTCTAGGATATTTCCATTCAATCTTTTATGACGTACTTTGTCATTTTTCATTTCCTGATCCATTTTTTTATTCCTTAAATTTTAGAGTAAATAACCTACTCCTCAAAAATCAACAATATAAATAGATTTTACATTGTTATTAAAAAATATATTGTGTATATATATAATTATCTTAAAATTTATATTAATAATATTTTTATTAATTAATAATCTAAATAATTTTATATTAAGAATACATAAAAATTAAGTTTTAAAATTTATTATGAGATTTTCTTAGATAAAAATTATACGACTTCTATATAGTTTTATGACATACATTGTGTTTATAATATATTAGAAGAAAAAAAATGAGATGTAATTCTTTAAATATTTATAATTTAAATTTTATTTCAATAACTTATGCTAGTATTATTACAAATTATATTACACAAATTATCAATAATTCTAATTTCAATTTAAAAATAACACAAAGAATATCTAAGTAACTTCATTCGAATATTGTCATATATTAAATATGCAGTGGGGATGGTGGACTTGCAATATCAATTTCTTACTTTCTTTCAACACTTACTTTATTTCACATCAATGCCATTTCACTATCATTAATTCCTTATTCATTTTTCAACTCGTTGACCCAATTTCTCTCTCTTTCATTGTCTTTTTTTTTTCTTCCATTACTTAATGAATGAAATGTATCAATCCTCACATCCTTTTAACTACTCAAATTAATAAATGTTAGCCATCTAAGAATCAATTTCGTAACCATAGTATTTTCTCCTCTCAAATTTATGCTTAATTTTTCTGTATTTTTTTTCTTAGTATCTTCCATATTTTACGTTGTCTTAATTTTCTTTTATTTCACCATATCTTTTTCCATCATGATAATAATGATAAGCTAATAGTCAACCACTTAAATATTATAAGGAATTCACTAACGTAGTTCATCAAGAAAAATGTATATGTATATATAAGAATAATATGCTATCATTTAATTTAATAAAATATTCATTGAAATGCTATTTGTACTGAGTTGTTGATTTCTTTCTTAAGTCTTAGATCGGATAACTTTAGTGATATAAGGATGATTATAAATATTTAATAATATAAAAAAGTTTGTGTAAGATCACAATTTGCTTTTCAACGAAACCAACCAACACTGGCTTTTGAGTTTTGATCATGCACATGCATTTTTATCAATTATATATGACTTTTTTTTCTTAGAGTAAATAATATATACATGTAAAAAAAATTAAATTGTTAGACCAATTAAAAATTGTAATGAGTAATAAGTTTATTAAATTTTAGAATAATTGTTTTAAAATTCATATAAGATAATTTCTTATGATAGTACACATTTTTTTATACTAACAATATATAAAAATAATTTTGTTTAACTTAGATTAAAAATTTAATAAAAAGTGAGTACTTTATTATGGAACTCTTAGTAGGTATTTTTTTTAATGTGTGAGTTGGAATACACATGAGAGTTGAAAGTCTTACATCATATATAAATAAATAAGTTGATTGAGATAAAGTTAAAAGAATTTATACACCTAATGTTTTAAGTTTTTGTTTTAGATGTAGTGTCAAAGTTATTTATGAAATTCTTCTCGGTATTTCTCTCCTTTGTATTATTAACAAGTGGTATCAAAGTCAAAGATTTAATCAAATTCAAAGAAAGTCTATCATTCTAATTATAAATTTGTTAGGCACTTTAGGAATAGTCCTCCAAATTGTAATTTTTTTATTATTTAATAACTCATATTCAGATCTTGATAAATAAAAATTTGCAACTTGACAAATTAAAGAAATTTCAAGAATTAAGATATTGTGAAAAAAAAGTTTATAATAATTAGTTTTGGGCAATTATTTACGAAAATGTATGTATAGTTCAAATGAAAAATGCACCATACTTAAATTTGGGTAAAGTTTTAACAATTCAAATAGATTCTATAGGAATAAAATCGACTAACTTTTATTTGACGACTCCAGAGCAATTGTTCATGACCATTATGGAGAAATACGTTTTGAAGGAGATATATTAGTTAGTTACATTTATATATAAAAAATCGAGATCTAGTATGATAACACAAGGTCTTCCAAAAGTAGAACAAGTATTAGAAGTTTATTCGATTGATTCAATATTGATAAACCTAAAAAAGAAAGTCAATACTTGGAATATGCTTATAACAAGAATTCTCAGCATTCCTTGGGGATCAAGTGGAATTGACAGTGAGATCCATTTATGAGGTTCTATAATAGGGATATGTTATATCGAAAGTATATTTTACGATGTAAAGGTCAGATGATGTATTCTTAATGACAATGCAAGTATGTAAAACATATTGATGCCAATGGCTAAGCTCTAAGGTTACCACTGATGGTGGTGGTGTAAGCATCTAGAGTGTATTGACAATAATGAATAAGCTCTAAAGGTTATGCATGAAGGAAAATATAACACACAAGAAGGGAGATTGAATTATGTGTTTGATTTTTGAAATTTTTTCATAAAACTGAAGGATTTAAAACACAGTTCGATATGGTTGTCTAAAAGGAGTGCAAAAATAAAAGAGTGTAAGGTAAGAGAGAAAAATGCACAAACATTATATTGGTTCACTTTTTCAAACGAGTTACATCCAATCCCTTCAACATGAAAGAATTTCACTAAGTCTACTTGACTTACAAACAAGTATTCTTTACCACTCCAGATATTACAACCATTGTAATCTTTCTGATTACAAGAAAATCAAGTATTCTCTACCTCTCAAAGTATTTCAACCCTTGTAATCTACCTAATTACAAGAAAGCAAAGCATTCTTTGACACATAACCTCTTAAGGCTATCACACGAGCTTAGTAGAGTTTTTACAAAAGAGTAACTCACAAAACAAAGCACATACTTTTCTTTGCTTCACAAAGAAAGTTTTATAAGACAGTCGTTCAAAGCGTAAGAGAATGTTTTTTTTCTTTCTTGATAGAATGTGTTGTAGTTTAATTGCTCATTCTTTCGAGCTTGATAGATCCCTTTATATAGCACGTGAAAATTTGAATGTTGCTTTTTGCATGAGAAATGGTTGGATCTACATTAAATATTAATTGATTGCTTCTTGCAGTACTTCTGTAGAGACTCCTCTTTTTTCGAAGACAAAGAAAGGTTGTGTTAGGAAAACTATTTTTCTTTGAATTCTATATGTTGTCTATTGTTGATGGGTGAGGAAGCTTCTATTGGTTTCTTCTTAATAGAAACATAATCTAGGCTCCCTTTTATCATACTTGACTTGTATTATCTTTATTGCTGTTCTTCATCAATCTAAAAGCTTAACATGTTCTCAAATAATATATTAGGTAGACATTTGAACGTTGGATCTAGATAATAAGTTCTTTATACGAATGAAAGAGTTCACAAGATAAGATAAGCAACATAAGCAACATTTTACATTTTTACAAGAGATTCTTTTTTATTAGAACAGTGCAATCATTCCACTTTTTGGACGGTAGGAACGTCTTAGAATGTCGAGTTCTTCTATGGATCCTTCCTTGACTGTGTCTTTCGACATTGTATGGATTTTGAAAACATCCTTTGGATGATGAACTTTTCTATGGATGTAGAATATGTCCTTTTGGACGATAAGTCTCGTTATGGATGCTGGAAATGTCCATTGGACGACAAGTGACTTTATGGGCACTTGGAATGTCTGAGTATGTCCCTCGGACAGTGAGTTTCTCTATGGACGTTGGAAATGTCTAAGTATGTGAGTTTTGCTATAGACATTGAGAATTTCTTTTAGACAACGAGTGACTTTATGGACGTTGAGCACGTCCTTTGGATAATGAGTGTGTCTATGGACAACAAACTCATTAGGGACGTAATAGATGAACTTCTTTTAAAGATAGTTTCTCTTAAATGGATGCATTTCAATCTTTAAGTCCAATAAACTATAATTCTTTTGAAATCTAGAGAACAATGGTTAATCATAATATATTATCCATTTCCATAATGTTTGTTATCATAAAAAACACATGGGTCAATTTAGACGCATAGACTTATATTCCAACAATGCAAGTATTTAGAATCTATTGACAACAATGGACAAGTTATAAAAGTCATAATTGAACTTAAGGGGTATACAATGTGGAAAAGATTCATAGTTAAGGGGGAAATTGTAGGAGTATAAGTGTCAATTAAAAGTTCTACTATAGATATAAATAAATAAGTTAAACAATATATAAGTGAGAATAAGAGTGTTTGTATTTAATCCAATCCAAAATAAAACTGCAAATTGATCAAAAATAACTGGAAAAATTGCACTTTTTAAAATTATTTTTGAAACATTTTCTTGCTCAATTGATCAAATTGAATTTTACATGAAGTTATAAACCAAATCGATATTTTTTAATATGTTATTATTTGTTTCACATGTAACTTTTATATATATATATATATATATATATACTGGATATTTCATTAATATTTTTATTATACTTTTCATGTATGTAACCAACGTAGTAAAATTATATATATTATTTGTTCTCCTTAATTTTTATTTTAAAATTTGTTTCAATCTCCTTAAAGGGAAAATTTATGTTGTAGGATAATTAATTAAGTAAATAACATGTTTCTTTTTTTTTTATCTTTTGTATTATTTATTTTTAAATAAGTTATTAATATACTTACACTTAAATATATATATATTTATTTTAAAAATAATGTTTAATATTTGAGTTAAAGACTTTTAGTAATAACAAATTAAAATGTCGATAAAGATATGTGATGAAAACTGAATCAACGAATCTAATCTAAATTACACTTTACGATTTACGATTGGATTGATTTGAATAATTTTTTTTAAGAAAACAATTTAAACTGAACTGAATTGAACTGCATCTTATTTTAATCTATAGATCAAATGACTTTTTAGCTTAAAATCGACTAAAATTGACCCATACATATCCTTAAATTAGAAGAACTCAAACACCTAATGCCTTAAGGTTTTTGTTTAAATATGATGTTAAGTTCCCTTGTATGATTGATTCGATTTTTAAGAATATGTATGGCTTTATAAGTTATATTAAAAATAATAACTCTGAAGAATATCTTATTTCACAATGAAATGAATTTTTAATACTTTATAATACTTATTTCTTTGATAACTAGTGTTGTTAATTTGACAAATTTTCTTATCTATTTTTTTTTAAATAGAGATAAAAATAATCACACATACTAAGTATACTAATTTTCATGAAAGGAATATATACTCAAGGGTATACTGAAAATATTTCTTTTTAATTGAATGACTATGATACGAAAAAGCCTATCCAACTATTTATTTTATATGTAAATCAATGGCTACAACATGTAGAGGTCTTAAATCCAAAATGGAAAGAGAAAAATTCTTTATTAAGCAAAAAATTTATATGATATTGTTTAACTATGACTAATAATTGCACGACAAAGTGTGTTCTTTTATTCAATAAAGTTTAAAGATGGTAACAAGGTTACAATAATATTGTAATGGATCATCATTCCTCAAATAAAGTTCCCCTACTAGCTATTAGCTTAAAAAATAGTTTTCTGCTTCTCTCAAATACTACCCTTACAAAAAGACCTTTCTACTATTGCCATGTTACTGCTATAGGACTTCTAACAGCATATTTACCTGACACCCAAGTAAGTGATCCAAATGATGAACTGCCAGTAACTGCTGCTTTCCCATATGAAACAAAACTCACTTTGTAACTCAATTTCTCACCAATTTTTTTGAAACTCACACTCCTTGGTTCAACCGTAACTGATACTCCCTTTGGCTCTTCAACTTTAACCGCATAAGAACTTGTGGGGTTCCCTACATTTGTGACTACCCTTTTGTATGTCACACTAGCATTTACAACACTAGTGTCAAATAGCACAGCAAATGAAGGGTAGTTCAAGTCACCAGCCTGAAGAGCTGATTTTTTGGCACATTTGAAGTTACCTTTTGACAATAAAGCAATCTGGGAGGATGTGTATTTCAGGGTGCACAAGTAATTTAAGTAATCTTTGGTGGTGATGTCATAGACCAACCCTGGATCAGAAGCTCTTTCAGGGTTAACATGGCCTGAACCTAATGCAAAGGGGTCAGCAAGTGCTGAATTGTTTGAACCATTGTCAGCAATTGGAGCACCTTTGTTGTTTGATGTGGAGGCAGTAGTCATGAGAGCAGATTTGATAGCTGCAGGTGACCAATCCTTGTGCACAGATTTAATCAATGCAGCTATGCCACTAACATGAGGACATGACATTGAGGTGCCTGAGACTATGTTAAATAGTACACTTCTTTTGTCACTCATGAGGATGCTTGGACTAGTTGTGGGAGGCCAAGCAGCCAAGATGTTCACACCAGGGGCAGTTACATCTGGCTTGATAACATCTGGCCCCACAGCACTTGGTCCTCTAGAAGAAAATGATGCCATAGCTGGTGCAGGGTCTCCATATGTTGTCCCTAGGAAAGAAATTGAAGCTTTTGGTGCTTTTGCTGAGTGAATGTAACTTCTAATTGTTTTACTTGCTGAGGCACCTAAGGATGTGGCTGGCAAAACATGAGGGTCAGCAAAAAGCTCCTCTCCTTGGTTTTCTGAGTTGAGTAGTAACATTCCTGCTCCACCTGCCATCTTCACTTCCTCTCCTTTTCCAGTTCTACTATTTATTCCGCGTTCGCAGGCAACAATTTTTCCTTTCACAAACTTAGGATCAAGTGAGCCTTTGGTGCAATACTGTGCGGTCCTTTGTGCTTTTGAGGAGTTTCCATACACAAGAGGCAATTGGAGTGTTTGCTTGCCCTTGTATAGTGATGACCCTTTGAAAACCTGTCCATTTCCAAGCTTCACTTGTGTTGGAAAACTCCTGTCAGTGTAGCTAGCAGCTACAGTCATGATCCATGGGGCAACATTTCCAGCAGTTGAACTAGAGGGGCCTGAATTGCCTGCTGAGCAAGAAACAAAAACTCCATTTTGTGTTGCTCCAAATGAGGCTATGGCAATGCTGTCATTGTAATAAGGTTTAGCAATGCCACCTAATGAGAGTGACAACACATCAACACCATCAGCCACAGCTTGATCAATAGCTGCCAATATGTCTGAGTTAGCACAGCCTAAACGCCAGCATACTTTATAAGCAGCTATTCTTGAGGTGTACCTCATTCCACTGGCCGAACCGCGCGCCAGGCCGAAAAGGCTGGCATTACTCACCATGTTTCCAGCTGCAGTTGAGGCTGTATGTGTTCCATGTCCTTGAGCATCTCTAGCAGAACGGTAGTCCAATGTTTCGTTGATTCTTCCAGCAAATTTTTCATACCCTTTTAGAAACACTCTTGCACCAACAAGCTTCTTGTTGCAATTTGAGGCTGAGAATTTGGTGCCTGCTTCACAAGCACCTTTCCAGTAAGAGGGTACTTTGGACAAACCTGTGTCTTGGAAACTTATGTGTTCAGGCCATATTCCTGTGTCAAGGACACCTATGATCACATCTGAGGCCAAGTTAGAAGCACTCCAAAGTCCTCTTCCATTCTGTAGGCCAAGAAAATGGGGGCTGTATGTTGTGTGAAGGGTTGATAGTTCATCAGGTATGGCTGAAAGGAAACCATCCACTTGGTTCAAGTGCTCAAGCTGTTTATTTGAAAGTTGAGCAGCAAAACCAAATAGGCTGGTTTCATAAACATAGAGAAGCTGAGGGGCTATCTCTTCTTCTTCCAGTGAAGCTTCTGAGATGAAGTCAGTGACTGATTTGAACCAAGGTTTTGTGTTGTCTTGGGAATGGACTGAGGCTCTGATCTTGGTCTTGTCCATGTGTATTATGTATGTCTGCTTGTCCATGACAGCTACTGAATTTGTCACCATAACGGCTAGGAATAGGAGTGTCCTGAAGATCATGTTGCCTGCAGAAAAATTACAAAGAGGACAAAAATAATAAACACTTCATATAATATTTGATCTAACAAAAAAATAGTATACCATATCCAAACTTCTATGAACTCTTTTTCTTTGTTACATATTTTTTTGTTTAATTTTAACAAAGACATGATTCTTGACAATGCATCCTATCTCTGATCTTTCATTATGCAACATATTGTGTACTCTAGGAACATTGATAAAGGCAAAATTTCACTCTATTTGTGTAAATAATACTATGCAAGTAAACTATGCAATAATACTATGCAGGAACTTTGAAAATAATACTATGCAAGTAAATGGTACATAGAAAATTAGTGTTTTCTCCAAGTGGCTATGAATAAACAGTGACATAGAGAATGGAGGTAGAGGTCCAAACCTATGTTGGATTTAGCACAAGAACACAAGAAAAAGAAATGGGGGATGAAGGATGATGCCAATAACTGCTAACATTGAATCTTTAATAAGCACATGAAGAAGCTAGGTCTGAAAAAGTTAAAGGCATTAATTTTCTATGTGTTCATTGCAGTTCAGCAATGGCAATGAGTCTACCTTTTGTATTCTTATCTTCTACTTCACGACTGAACCCTTTATATTGGATGATAACAAGTCCTTATATACTTATTGTGATGGGGAAACAGGTCTAATCATGTGTCATTGTATATTAAATGGTACAGTTATCTTTGCCAAATTATATCATTGACATGGTAGTTGTTTCCAATTTTAGTTTTAACATTTTCTTTATCCTCTTATGAGAACCTTTTTAATTTTAAATTGAGATTTATAATTATGACATCATTTCTTAATTATAGAATATACAATGTTCATGTGGGCCACTACAACACATAGTATAGGCGCATCTTATTTTACTTAAGTCAACTAATAAGCAATATAATTGGATGTGACTCTATCCCACCAGGGTCTTGCCAAGAGAGGATATTGACCCACATTCAATGGTGTTAATCAAGTTCTAATTACTAATTTACACCTCGTGGACTAACCAGATACACCTCATGTTGCATTACCGTGGAAGATTCATATAAATTTATTTTCTTTTATCTTAATTCACTACGGATAGCATGTGATGAAATATATTTTTTGTGATTTAAAATATATGCTCCTAAGTGTTTTTCATTTGAGCTATTTTAATTACATATAGTAAATTTAGTAATTTTTATAATAATTATTTTAAAAATTATAATAACGATAACTTTTATTTATTGACTGAGTAATACATAGAAATTAAACTATTTCTTTATAATCATCTTCTTATTAAATTGTTCTTGTTTAAATACAATTCGTTATATACTTTTAATATTATTTCTATTAGAATTTCACTTCAATATTTTATAATAATTTTTAATAATTTTTATTAAAGTGAAACTTCAATTTTAACAGACTAAAATCACCCAACAACCGTATCTAATTCTACATGTCATTTTCATGTACTTGAACCTAAAGCCATATACTAATACTATTTTGCATAAAAAGTGATCCTTTATTCAGTGTATGAAGCTAACAAGAGGGCTTGATAATTGATATGATGACCTTGGCCATTTAGTCCAATTTAGTGGAGTCATGGTGATCTTTTCAGACTCAGAAGGATTGTGGGTCTGAAAATCTATTAGGAGATTTTAAGTGGGTTGACAATACTTCTGATCAGCACACTCACATGCTACTGTTTATTATTATTACAAAAGTTCTATCATTCTAAACAAGGGAATGAGTATGTACGTGTCAAGTAAGCAAGATCCCAAGACTCTGATTTGGGACCACCACTTTAGTGCTGGATATGCCATGTAGTATATAGTGTATTTATGAATGTTCTGCACTCATTGATATATAGAAGAATTGTAAGAGTACCGATGCAAGGGATTTTGCTAGTTTGTGTTATTCAATGTGTATCACGGTCACCTTAACTCAAATTTGTAAGATTAAAAATGTAGCTACGGTGCATGTGGTCCACATAGTTAAAATGGTGCATATTCATTAACATAGATCTAGAGAAAGTGCTTCATGCGTGCGTACCTAAGAATCTATCTTCTATGATATTTTGATACCAGCTGTTACTTCTGCCCTTACTGTATGTGATCATCACATGGTGATCCACAGAGATCTCAAACCTTCCTTTGAGTCTAATTTAAGGCATTTCTCATTCATTCATATGGCAAGTGCATTTGTCATTATGCAAAATGAGTGGAGTGTGGTACTAGGAAATTTATGAATCAATTAACAACTAATAATTTTTTGTCTAGTTTTTTAGCCAATCTTTGAAATTGAGGAATTTGATTCTAATTATGGAAAGTAAGCTAATCTAACTCAAAAGTAAATAGAGATCACAAGAGTCCCAAGACAAGGTTACACAAAATGTGGAAAATCAAATGGTTTGTAACTAAAGTAGCTATTGAGGACTTCATATAACTCCCGTTATGTTCAAGGTGTTTGTTAGATGATATCATTTGTATCTCTTCATCGAATATTCAATGATTAAAATTTGCACTTTGTACTTTCGGGTAATGTGTGACATTTTATATTTATTTCAATTACATAATATAAGATTATCATATTAACAGTGTAGAAAGTTAAATTCAGCAATAAGAATATTTAAAATGTCAAATCAATTTTTAATTATAATATTTAACATATTATTATTATTAAAATGCAGGCATGGAGTGAAATAGTTCATTCAAATGAGCTTGTGGATTTATCAGAACCTACCCTACAAGTAATTTTAAAATTTGCTAAAGCAAAATCAATAGTTATTTTATACTTAATAAAAATAATTAGTTACAAAATTATTATAATATTGGTGGTAGCATGAGGTAAATAATAAATTAGTTAAAAAAAATAATTTTAGTTAATTTTAGTAAATTTTTAAAAATTTGTAATTATTTTTTAACTAATTTGTAGTGATAGAAAATATAAATAAATATAATTTACATTTAACTAGAAAATGTAATAAGTTAGTTAATTAGTTAGGATTTAACTACTAATTTAAATAGTAGTTAAAATTAGTAGTAAAATAAAAAAAATCTTGTAGTGCGAGAAAATAGGTAATTAATCTATACAAAGTTGTTTTTAATTATTGATATATTTTTTAAAATATTAAATTTTAATTTAAAATTAATAATATAAAAATTAAAACTGTCAAAAACACTTGAATTGTGTTTGAACTTTTTTTTTATCTTGGCTTGGCCTGTTAACCTAAGTCAATTTAACTTATATTGTTTTTTTTTTATAAAAATATGCAAAATTTAAAAAAAAATAAATAATATTGAGCTAAATAAGTATAGTTTTTTTTTTCAATCTTGTTGAATCAAATTAATCCAATTTTATTTAGGTCAATTTTTTATAATCTAGTTTGGCTTGTCCCATTAGGTTGTATGATTTTTATCACTTTTATTAAAAACAATAAATTAAAAGAGATAAGTGGAAAAATATTTTTGCTGAAAAATAACAACTAAAAACTTGTTCTAATTTATATAGAAAGGAGGTAATTATTTTTTATGGTTTGTGTTCCTTACTAGTGCAAAATCGCTGAAAGAAAACATGGGACATGAAGTTGACTTTTCCTTCCATGCTAGTAAGGCTTAAGATTGATGGGCCATTGGGATGAAGCAGGGTCATCAAGTTGGCTTTCCCTTATTAATGCTTTGATGTACCATAAAATGATGGGGTTGGTGCATGCTAGATGCTAAAGTTGTGGAAGGTGGGTAACAACAAAACAAATAAATTATCTGCTGAATATGGTGGTTAATTTCTTTTTTTTTCTTTTGTTTTTTAACTAAAACTAGTTGAAGATTGGATGTCATACACAGAATTTTAGGTTTTAATCTTGTTATTTTTATTGTATTCTTTTTTAGTCGATATAAAAAAAAATTCTTTGTTTTGGGCAGTTATGACAAAAGGGAATAAGTTGAAAGCAATGGATTTATAAGTAGTAAGCAATTGAAGGGAGAGCAAAGGCTTAAAAAGTAACACAAAGATCTTAACAAGGGAGGGGGAAATTTTTTTCCAATTGTTAAAAATAAGAAAGCATGAATGGTATTCAGTTTGTTGAGCTTGCAATAGATAAGTAGGTTAGGTTCATGTGGCGCAACAATCGGTGTGCGTGGATGGTGGTTCAATGAGTTTGTGAAAGCTAGTGTTGCCCCTACGATGTAAATTTCCTCTTCTTTCTATCTATATTTTTCTTGTGAAGCTGAACCAAAAAATAATCAAGGATGCATCATTCTGTGATTGGTATATAACATACAAAACAAAAACAAAGCCAATTGTACCCACAACCACACTATGGAATTCTGATAAAAACAAAATGAAACTAGTGTTTTGTTTAAATAGGTGAAGAAGACAAAAAAAAAACATGTCTTTATGTGCCGACCACCTTTGCTAATCTTACATGGCCGTGTGTATTCACCCTTTCACTAATTATGCTTACCGAAAATTAAAAAGGGTCGCAAACCATAGAAAGACTACCTTTTTATAGGTAAAATTCTTTTTTTTAATCCTTTTTTATAAGATTTTTTTTAAAATATTTTGTATTAATTATTTTTTACTAAATTATTCTTAATTATTTTATAATAAATATTTTAAATTAATAAGATAAATTTATTCTCTCTTGGATGAACAAAGAAGATAACTAATGCACATTAATTAATTAGGTAGAAAATAATTATGTAGAGAAAGTGAAATGATGTGTCTTAATAATTTTATAAAAATAATATAAATTATTAACAAATTTGATATTATTAACTAAATTAACCAACCTTCTTAATAAATGTAAATGATGTAAAACAATCTTAAGACAGAGGAATAGTTTCCAAGAACTAAAACAAAAAGTTACATTAAAATTTAAAGACCTAAAACATATTCGTGAAATTCTAGTAACACATTCTTTCGAACACTCTTTATTATTGATTGTAATTTATTAGAAATTGCAAATTTTTGAAAGTCTAATTTTATATATAATTATTTCATGTCTTGATTTTGTAGTTTTTAATAAATTTTAACCAATAATAAAATACACATTCCAGCCTTGTGTATATATATATATATATATATATATAAACTAATTTACGTTAATTAAAAAAGTTAGTTAAATATCATTTAATTGTATCAATCTCATTTAATTGTATTAATCTCATTTAATAATAAATATTTTTCTTAAACTAACATTCATTCAAACTAAATATTAACAATAAAATAGAATGATTAAGAACACAACTTCTAATAAATAAATGATATTTTAGAGAAAATTTTCTTAAATGAGATAAAATTAGTTGATATTTATTTATATTTAAAATCAATATCCAAAACATTTTTTTTATTTATGCACAAGCCAAGAAGAAGTATATGTTATAAAGAGTGTTACTAATCATCCTCAACATATTTAACAAGAAAGACAAATTATAAAATAAATTAACAAGGACTAAAATAAAGAATGTACTTATTAAAACATATTTAATTTTTTTATTAAATATACAATAAAATACTTTTTTTTAATTTTCGGTTCTTACTTTTTATTCCAAATAATAATTGTGATCATTAAGAAGCAGGAAGTGTTTGTCCTCCCATGTTTGTTGATTCATAGTTTGACAAGTAAAGTCTCCCTTTTCTGTTTCTTCTATTTGTTTTTTACTTCCAATATTTCTTCTGAAACCAAGAAAATGTGGGTAGGGTGTTAGTTTTCTCCATTACCGTGCAAGACGGACAATAAAGTACAAGTGATCGAGGGTTATTCAAAATGCTCGTAGGATCAAAAACTATACCATTTCCTCCTAATACTTTGGCTACGTCAAAACCTTGAAATAGTGTGGTCCACGTTAATTTATAATTTTAGTTTATATATGATTTGGTTCCATTATAAAAAGTGCTAGTCTGTAGTGTTTTAGATTTGAAAATGGATGTCTATATAAATTTTAATCAATAATAAAAAAATATTTGATAAAATATGTGTTAAAAAATTATGTTGTTACATTAGTTCAATTTTAATTTTAATATGGTGTTCGTAAAACATAATTAACTATTAATCAATTAAAAATTATTTTAAATATAATTTTTGAATACATTATTATAAAAATTAATCAACTTATAATGATTATAATGATTAAATGAAATGAAAATGTATTGCACATTTTAATTAAAATCTACTAATCAACATTTTCCCCATCTTGTATAAATATGAGGAGGACTCACAATACATTTTTTATTGGTTAAAATTTATTAAAATTACATTTAAATAAATTTTAAATTCTTAAAGATATGATTTTATTTAATTTTAATACTTATCATTTTTTTATTATGACATTTTTTTAATATCATTTTTAGTCTTTAACATTAATATTAATTAGTTTAGTACTAATATGATTAATACAAACAATAATATTAATTAAGATAATTAAAGTAGTAAAAAATATTTTTAATTAATATAATTAGATTATTTTTAAGTTCACATTCAATTAATTAATATATTTATTTTATGTAAATAATATAATTACATATAACTTATCTTTATGACTTATTTTTAATATATTATGAACAATGATTTTTTTAAAAATAAGAAAATATAATAATAGTAACAAAGTTAGAATTTAGGACTTTATGATAAAATAGTAATTTTATTATTTTTATATTATTCTTATTTTTATTTACTAATTTACTTTTAATATTATACTTTTAAAAAAATAATTTAGACATTTATAATTTAATTTTAATATATCATTTTATGTTATTTTTATATTTTAATTTATTAATTTTAATTGATTGTAATGTAATTTATTTTTAATATATTATACTTTACTTTATTTTTGTCTTTAAAGACAAAAATTATTACTTGAGATATATTTAAAAAGTAAATTATATTATAATAAATTAAAATTAATGAATTGAATTGTAAAACTAACATTAAAAGTAATCTATTAAAATTAATTTACAAGAACATAATTAAATTATATATTTTTAAAAGTACAAAACTAAAAGTAGATAGTTAATTGAAAAGAAAAAATAATATTAAAAATAATAATAATCATTCCTTGAAATGTATTAAAAATAAATTATATAATTATTTTATTTATATAAAATACTAAATATGTTAATTAATTGAACGCGTATCTTAAAATAATCTAATTATTTTATTTTAAAATATTTTTTATTATTTTTATTAACTTAATTAATATTATTTCTTTTTTTAATTATGTCAACAACGTTAAATTAACTACAATTAATAATAAAGACTAAAAAAGAAGAATAATAAAATTTTATAATCTAAAAATGATAAAAAAAAATTGTAAGATTAAAATCAATTAGAATTATATTTGGAGAAACTCAGAAAATATTTAAGCCTAAAAATATAAGAAGAGACTTATTAAATAAAAAATAAGACTTAAAAAATTATAAATTTTAATAAATTTCAATAAAAAATAAAAAATATATTTAAAAAAATGTGTTAGAAAATATGTTCCAACATCTTTTTTGTAAAATCTTCACTTGGATAACTAAATTACTTGTTAACATATATAATTTTCTGTCCTGGTATTGACATGGTCCTTTTCTCTCTTCCAAATTCCTCTTCAAAGTGAAGTACCTTGGGAATCAACGTTGTCCATAAATAACGGAACATGGCGGTTTTGATCATTGGGATGAATGGTGAATGTAGTTGGTAAACTTCTCCGTAAATAAAATAAATTATAATCAATTTAAATATAGATTAATTTACTTTATATTAATTTTAAAAAATAATTTTTAACTGATGTATAAATTAATTTTAGTTTATCAAAATAATTATTTTATTTTTCTTTATAAGTATTTATTAAAAAATTAATTTTGTAATACCTGACTCAAATTGTTTTCGATTGGTAGTCAAATGCATAAAATATCATTCTTTTGGTCTTTCCAGAGTTTTGACGAATAAAAATTTGGACATTAAATCGTAAACAATAAGGCAATTAAGAAGTTTAACATTTCAGAGTTCTAAATTTTGTTGGTCAATAACTGAATGGTAAGAAATTTCAAATTTTGGACTATATATTATATTAAGTCGTGGGATTTGAGACGCGCGCACTGTTGATTGTCTCACTCAAGAAATAGGCACAGTAAGAAAAAGAAGTGATTGGAATTATTATTTTTTGCTAAAATGTTAAATAAAATGAGACGGATAGAGTATTTAATGTTACTAATGTACTTTTGCTATTATTTCTTACAAAAAAATATATTATATTTGTTAGTTTTATAAGGTTAATAAAATTCTAATTATCATAGAGCAAATTCTAATGATGTCAAGTGTGCTTGTTTTCAGCAAAATCTGATTTGTAGCACAAGAAAGATTAGAATTAAAAAACACATCCAAGGTCGTAGTTTGTATTTTTTCTCGAGCGGAATTTTCAACTTTGTTGGATAACCTAACCAATTTAGTCATGTTACAAATTGATTGCTGTGATACTTAATATCTTGGACTTCCAAGGAGACCAACATATGAGATTAGATTTTCTTAACTTATAAGTTGGTCATTAGGATCTATAAAAGAGAGAGATAGCATGAGCTCAAAGGCAAAAACCATCTTCAAGTTAATTATTTATTAAACATTGTTATAGTGTTGAGTCTCATAATCATCTTTAATGACTATGAGTATTACCTTATGGCTTTTCTTGATACTCTTTTGCCTCATAAACTTGAGCACCAACATCATTTTGGTAACTGGTCATTGTCTTGGCCATCAACAATCTTTGTTGCTCCAGTTGAGGAACAACCTCTTATTCAATCCTACCAAGTCCAAAAAGCTGATTCACTGGAACAAAAGTGATGATTGTTGTGAATGGAATGGAGTGGCATGCAACAAAGGCCATGTTATAGCTCTTGACTTGAGCCAAGAATCCATCTCTGGAGGCATTGAAAATTTAAGCAGTCTGTTCAACTTGCAATATTTGCAAAGTTTGAATTTAGCCTATAATGAATTCCATTCTAGGATTCCTCCAGAGTTTCAAAAGCTAAGGAATTTGAGGCATTTGAATTTGTCAAATGCTGGCTTTGAAGGGCAAATTCCAATTGAGGTCTCTCACCTGACAAAGTTGGTAACTTTTGATTTGTCTAGCACAGTTACTTCACAACATGCTTTAAAACTTGAGGTGCCAAATATTGCAATGCTCGTGCAGAACTTCACAGAAATCAAAGAGCTTCATTTGGATGGCATAGCAATATCAGCCAAAGGAAAGGTGTGGAGCCATGCTTTATCTTCACTTACAAACTTGCAAGTTTTAAGTATGTCATCTTGTAATCTCTCTGGTCCTTTTGATTCTTCATTAGCAAAACTTCAATCTCTCTCAATACTTCAATTGGACCAGAACAATATAAAAAGTCCAGTGCCAGAGTCTTTTGGGAATTTTTCTAATTTGACCACCTTGCAACTCAGTGGCTGTGGTTTAAGTGGAATATTTCCAACAAACATCTTCCAAATACCATCATTGAAGGTGCTTGATGTGTCTGATAATCCAAGTCTTCATGGTTCTCTACCAAACTTTCTAAATCAAGGCTCTCTCTATAGCTTCAACCTTAGCCACACAAATTTTTCTGGACCTTTGCCAGAGTCTATTCAAAATTTGAAGCAATTGTCTAAATTAGATCTGTCAAGTTGCCTATTCAGAGGGACACTTCCTCATTCAATGTCAAATCTCACCCAACTTGTTCATCTAGACTTGTCATTCAATAACTTCACTGGTCCTATTCCATCATTTAATAGGTCCAAGGCCCTCACAGTTTTATCCCTTAATCATAACAAGTTTATGGGTACAATTCCATCTACCCATTTTGAGGGCCTTATAAATCTCATGAGCATTGATTTAGGAGATAACTCCTTTAATGGAAGAGTCCCTTCATCTTTATTTACACTTCAATATCTTCAACATCTCATGCTTTATTACAACAAATTTGATGGTGTGTTGGACGAATTTCCAAATGCTTCTTTGTCATTACTAGAGATGCTTGATTTGAGTGGGAACAATTTTGAAGGGACTATTCCTATGTCTATCTTCCAACTCAAAAGACTTCGTTTGCTTGAACTTTCCAAAAACAAGTTCAATGGCACCATACAACTTGGTATGATTGGGAGGCTGCAAAATTTGTCTTCACTTGATATTGGACACAATAACTTGTTAGTTGATGCAAGCATTGCGGATGACCATGTTGCATCATCCTTTCCCAGTTTGAAAACTCTTTGGTTGGCTTCATGCAATTTGAGAGCATTCCCTGACTTTTTGAGAAATAAATCCTCATTGCTCTACCTAGACTTATCTAGCAATCAGATTGAAGGAACGATACCCAACTGGATTTGGAAATTTAATTATATGGTTGTTTTGAATATTTCTTACAACTTTTTGACAGATTTTGAAGGGCCTTTCCAGAACCTTAGTTCAAATTTGTTTAAACTTGACCTTCATTCAAACCATCTCCAAGGACCTGCCCCTACTTTTTTGAAAAATGCCATTTACTTGGACTACTCAAGCAATAGATTCAGCTCTATTAACCTAGTAGACATTGGCAGTCACATTCCTTTCTTGTATTTTCTCTCCCTTTCCAACAACAGTTTTCATGGAAGAATCCATGAATCCTTTTGCAACATTTCGGATCTTCGAGCACTTGATCTTTCATATAACAGATTCAATGGCCAGATTCCTATGTGTTTGACAAGAAGAAGTAGCACTCTCAGGCTACTAAATCTTGGTGGAAATGTGCTCAATGGCTATATTTCAGATACATTCTCACCTTCATGCTCTCTAAGGTTTTTGGATCTCAGTGGAAATCTTTTAAGGGGAACCATCCCAAAATCTTTGGCTAATTGCCAAAATCTACAAGTTCTAAACCTTGGAAACAATCACTTAATTGACAGATTCCCTTGTTTCTTGAAGAGCATCTCCTTCCTCAGAGTCATGATTTTAAGGTCAAACAAATTGCATGGGAATATTGGATGTTCCAATAACACAGGCTATTGGGAGACACTTCAAATTGTTGATTTAGCCTCTAACAATTTCAATGGTACATTACCAGCATCACTCTTGTTGAGTTGGAGAACATTGATGCTTGATGAAGATAAGGGTGAACAATTTGGTCATCTATTTTTTAATCTCTATGATGACTTTAATCCTGTGAATTTCAGAACTGCAATTGTAGATCTGAACAGTGAGCTAAAAGTGAAGTTAGCTGAAGTCATAGCATCAGAGCCACCCATTATAATTGACCACATAATCTCTCATATCTTTGAGGAGGGTGTTGGTCTTAGAGGTTATGAGGATTCAGTTACAATTGTCAACAAAGGTAGACAGTTAAATTTGGTCAAAATCCTCATTGCCTTCACTTCCTTGGATTTCTCAGCCAACCAATTTGAAGGGCCAATACCAAAAGAGCTTATGAGTCTCACAGCACTGCATGCTCTTAACTTGTCACAAAATGATTTCTCAGGTAGCATCCCTTCTTCCTTGAGCAATCTAAAACATCTCGAGTCCTTAGACTTGTCAAACAATTCTTTAAGTGGAGAGATTCCAATAGAGCTTGCAAGGTTATCATTTCTTGAAGTCATGAATCTCTCTTATAATCATTTGGTGGGAAGAATACCCACAGGTACACAAATTCAGACATTTGAGGCTGATTCATTCATAGGAAATGAAGGCTTATGTGGACCTCCATTGACCCAAAATTGTGATGGTGAAGGAGGTTTGTCACCACCAGCATCTGAAACACCTGATTCTCATGCAGGGGGTTCAATTGAATGGAACTTCTTAAGTGTAGAGCTGGGGTTTACTTTTGGCTTTGGTGTTTTCATGTTCCCTCTTATTTTTTGGAAGAGATGGAGGATATGGTATTCCAAGCATGTGGATGACATACTTTGCAAGGTCATCCCTCAGCTTGATTTTGTTTATGTGCATCGTGGGGGACAACAATATAGAATTATGAGATGGAAGCCTTATTGATTGTAATGTGTAATTTTTTATTTTTGTATTGCCATTTTCTTGATCTTATTTGTTTATAATCATTGTGGAAATAAGGATTTCATCCATAAAATAGGCTAGTTTTAGGATTCTCATTTTAGAATTATATTGAGTTGTTAAAAGGGCATGTCTACATGGATGTATGTATATGTATCAAGTGATCAAATTCAACTACCATCAGAATTTTAAGCAGGTGCAAGTGATCAAATTTCCAACAAGAAATCCAAAAGCAATAAAAAAAAGAAAGAAAAAATTATTGGAGCAAAAACATGTGCTCCGGAAAAATTAGTTGCAGCCTAATTAATCTCCAAGCCACTCACTTGATTATGAAAAAACCAGAGGAAATAGATATTAATAACAATAATTTTAAAAGAAAGTTGCATCAATTTCTATTTGAACTCTTGGGCATGGGTGTCATCCTTGTCATTAGGCCTTCTTTAGTTTCATATGTCAAAGCCCCTTTGGAACTAACTTAGCTAAGCATCATCCCACAACTCATCCCTATTTTGAATATTCTACTTTTAATTTCTTCTCCTACAGCTAGAGAAGTACCTAACATGTATCCTCTTCAACCATGAAAAAAATTCTCTAATGAAGAATTGTCAACAAATAGCAGCCATTAAATTGTCCAATCCCACTTTAAAACAATTCTAGTTACTTGGTATGATGAAGGTAGGTATTCCCTCAATACAAATGGAATATTTACAGTGGCAGTGTCCTTCTCAACAATGCAGCCATGAGACACTAATATTCTTGATAGTTTTCTGAAAAGATCTGTCAATGAACAAGAAAAAATATTAGAATAAGATAGATAGTGCTTAAAAGAAATATAAGTATTGCAAAATATATTTGTAGATTGTCCAATATAATCCAATAACTACAGGTAAGTGGCAACATAAACCAGCATGCAGAGATTTTAAATACATGCGAGAAATTGCTGGTACAAGATGATGCTATATTGAAAGCCTTGTAGGGAGGCATAGGAGTCAAAATATCATTCGTTAAATTACCAAAACTTGATGCTAGAATTATTTTTTATGTAGACTCCAAATCCTCAACTTGACAGAGAAAAGAGAACATTATTTCAATCAACCCACCATCCAGATCAATAATTATCACTTCCTGCATCAATGAGTTAGATGTGTGGCAATAAAAATTTGCATGCACCAAGCCAAGATAGTAGAAGATTTCAAAGAGAATATATATGTTGTTTACCTTATGGTCTTTCAAAACAATAAAGACTTTAGGACATTTGGTAGTGCTAAAACCATTTTCAAATAACATCTGCAGGGCCTCCAACCAGATACCATGCTGGAATGCAAGAAGGTGGAATTCTAGTCGAAAATGCTTTGTGTTTGAAGGGCTCATAGAATGGAATGGCAATAAGTTGGATGTATATTCCATTGCTTCAAGATTTGGGCATTCAATCTCTACCACTTCCCTTATGTTTTGCAAGCTTCTGATGACCAACCTCTTGAGACTTTGAGAGGAAATCCTCATCTTAGGGAGTTCCCAAAATCAACATATTCAAGAACCAATTCCTTAAGCTGAATGAATGTAGACAACCGATGAAATGGACTCTGAGGACCAATATCATAGATTTCCTGCTTCAAGTTTCTTAGAGTTTTGGAAGCTCCCAGTAGAATAATATCATGTGGGATTTTTCTATGAGAATAAGAGAATGATTGAGAATTTAGTGAACCAATTTCAACCGTTCTTAAGAAGCTGCAAGACTCCAAGGAAAGCCATACAACCCTTGCAAGACTTGAAGCTTGAAGATATACCAAGTTTCTGCACTCTTTGATCCTCAAAACCTCCACAAATGTTTGGCTAAATCATCATTAACATTGTGAACATTACAAAGGGACAACACTCATAGAGAAGGAAGATTGATACTTCTGCAAGTATCTATCAGAAGGGACCCGGATAAACACAGTTCATGCAACATTTGAGAAGCAAGAACACATTGCGACAAAGGGTAATAAGGGTGATCGTGATACGATATTATCTGAAGACATAAAGTATTAGTTCCATTATGTCTTTTCAAAACTTATTCATTTGTGTCTTTTCAAAGTTTTGTTTCTTTGGTCACATTGACCCTAATATTTCAACTCTAATAACACATTTCTTATATATAATTAGGTATACATACTTTACAAATTCTATTTTATATAATATCGAGTTAATTTAATTTTTTTAGGGGACTAGGAGGAAATTTAGTTTTGATACATTAAAATAAAGATTTTTACTTTGTCAAATACTCCCTACATATCATATAGTTAGTCGTTTAAGATTTTGACATAGAAATTATAAAATGTAAATAATATTTTAGATTTCATAAAAATTATTATTCGGTTTTTAAATATCATTTATCTTTTATATTAATTAAAATTTTTCTCATATATACTTATTGTATATCTTCTCACTCTATAATACATAGTTAAAAATTTAATAGAAAAAAAAAAAAAATATATATATATATATATATATATATAAAATAAAAATAATGTTAAAACAACCATGAATATGAAATGAGAAAATAATAAATAGAAATCATCTTGAAATAATTTTTAAAGTAACAATTATAAAAATCGATAATATAAAAAATATTTATATTTTCAATATATATTACATGTGTATCACATGTATAATTTACTACTGTTAAATTTATTTTCAACTGTGTAAATTTATTTATTTTTATAGCAATGGCAAAGTTGTTTTTTTCTTTTTCTCCTTTCTAATTTACCCTGTCATCTGTGATCATGTCAGTGATGAAGGAAGAATGAGACAGCGGCAACGAGAGTGTTCATCTTTCACTTTTTCTCTTTTCTTCTTTCTCTTTATTTGAATATTCATTCTCTAGTTTTTTGTGTTATTTAAGAGTACAGATATTTTTAATTGAATATTATTTCTTTGCAGAAAGTGGCGTTTTATAGCTTCAATGTGCCTAATTGCATGTTTGGATAATATTATTGTCTTTTAGAAAAAAAATAATAATATTTGGTCGTGTATAGTATGAAAGTCTCCACTCGCTTTTTCGTCGCTACGTTATTCAATTGTGGCGGCTGCTACGTGTCAATTATGGCAGCCACATTTCACAATTTACCACTCGCCCACTTTTGACTTTATTTCTATTTTTTAATTACTACTATTCTAAATTATGTCAATGCATGCACCATGCACCATGCACACCTTTTTTATACCAACTTTATATCCTTTGATTGGAATTTTTTTTTTTCTTTGACCAATTTTGAATGGAAAGTTAATACAGACACGTTAAGATACTTTTTCTTTTAAATGCTTCTTTAAGTAACTTTTTTTTAATGGCCAAGGTAAACAAATTAATATTATTAGTTTAGTTAAAAATTATTATAAGTATAATTTTTATTGTAATTATTATAAAAATTAATAAATTTATTATACACTATTATTTGCAATTCAATATTAGTGTAAATGTTTTTTGTAATATTAGTTCATGATTTATCTATTTTTTTATAATTAATTGTTTAAAAAATATTTTCTAACATAATTACAAATTAAAAATAAAGTAAACTAAATACACGTTAAGTTGGTTAAAAACGTCTCCCGCCATGTAAAAATAAACCTGTTTGGCAATTGAAAAACTAGTAATCATTTGGAGAACAGTGCAATTACACATATGTTACTTAGATATTTAATAAATTAAAAACATAAGCTAAGTAAAAAAAACAAAATTATATTTTATTGACGTAAGACAAGGTAATTAGTTTAATATTTAACGTAAATTATTCGACTCAACGCAAAAATTGAAATTTAGAAGTAATATCACTTTTACTCAATAAATACTAAATATTTATATTTTTATTAAAATTGTGTTTGTTAGGAAGAAAAATTAATTTCTATGCCTTATATCGTAAAACTAAACAACGCACTCAAGAAATTTAAGGTTGACATTTTAAATTTGTCCGATTAATTAAATGAAAAGAAAAGAAAATAAAAACTGAGAATTAAAACATAGATGACGATATATATTTTTCTATTTAATTACTGAGAAAATTAAAAGAGGAGAAAGAAAAAAATTAATTTTTATCAACAATTTTTTTTTAATTTTCTCACTTTTTTTCATTGCTTTACTCTCAAGTCACAAGGAAACAAGGGGTCGACATCTGTTTGTTACATGATCAAACCTGATTTTTCATGTCATTTGAAATTAATTTAAACACAGATTTTAATTATTTTAAACATTTTAAAATTAATTTTATAATGACCCTTAATTTGTAAATAACGTTAGTCTCATCAATTTCTTACATTTATTTTTGCAGCATGTTAGGAAATCAAGACATCAATGAGTATTGGACATGAGAGGAACTTGAAGGTGGATCCACGTTAAGTAGATGTGAAATCAGACACATACTTATTAATTTAATTTAACTCTACTACTGCTCAACAAGAGAAATAAACAGTCCTTGTCTAAATTGAAAATAACAAGATGAATAGAAAATGCCAAAGAGGAAAAGTGACAGCCACAGAGATGATCAAGAATCATGATAATGAATCATCACATGGGAACTTCTTACCGACTTGACTCATGATAGGTCACACACCACACATATATAATTTCGATCAATCTTTATTTTTTTAATTTATATAAAAATGAATAACAGCCAACTATATTAGCGGATTGAGTTTTACGAAAATGATAAAAAAAGTGACGGGCACAATAGATTAAGAATAATGTTGATAACTTTGGAGCCTCTCAACGACTTGACTCATGGTAGGTCTCACATCTTTCTCTTCCTCTACACATTCCAAAGCCACTGTGGCCAATATCTCCATCTGCTTCAAGTCATAATTTGGTCCCAAAGTGGGGTCAACAATTTGTTCCACCCAACATGCCCCTTCTGATGCTCTCCTCCTTTTCTCCCTCACCCATGTTGCCAATCTTTCATTATGCGACTCTGTTCCTAATTCTATGACTTGGACACCTGTCATTGGACTCCTCCCAGTTATCATCTCCAACACAACAATTCCATAGCTATAAACATCCACCTTGGAAGTGATTTGCAAGTTGAAAACCCATTCCGGTGCCATGTAACCCCTTGTCCCTCTTATCCTCGAGAAGCTCGAGTTGTTTAGGTTGTTCCTATTCAATGGCTTGGACAAACCAAAATCCGCCACCTTGGGTTGGTAATCAGAGTCAATAAGTATGTTTTGAGGCTTTATATCACAATGCAAGATCCACTCCAGGCACTCTTCATGCAAATAGGCCAAACCCTTTGCCATTCCCACAGCAATGTTATACCTCCTGCTCCAATCAAGTGCATTTGATGGGAGATTATGAGCCAAAGAGCCATTTTCCATGTACTCATAAACCAACATCCTGTGCTTCCCTTCTACACAATACCCCCACATGCCAATTAAGTTCATGTGGTTAAGCCTTCCAATGATGCTCACTTCAGTAAGAAACTCACTCTCTCCTTGGCCTGCAAACTCGTGTAGCTTTTTGATTGCTGCAACTCGGTTATCCGATAACACACCCTTGTACACAGTCCCTCCAGCACCCCTTCCAATCTCTTCACTGAAACCTTTCGTGGCTTGTTTCAGTTCAGAGTAAGTGTATCTTCTGAACCCTGTGGCTGCTGCAAGAACATACCCTTGTTGGTCTGCACTAACCAAGTGGTTGCTACTTCTAAACAGGAAACACCACACCATTAAGATGCACACTACCTCAAACCCTCCCAACCCAATTGCAAACCAAAGCATGAACTTCACCGACCCGTTTTCCTTGCCTTTCACGTAAGGTCTTTCTAGTAGTTTTGCTGCATTTCTCGAACAAACCATCCCATCATTGATTTGCATGTGGTTCTCTTGAGCACCAAGATAACCACTTTTCGGCAATCGCAAGAAAATTTGTCCGGTGAAACCCGGTGAACGATGTCCATTTAGCAACTGCGTCTTTGGGTAGCACCAGAAGAGACCATTATCCGCTGCAAAGGTGTACTGAAAGCCCATGCACTCGCACAAGCTCAAGCACAGATTCTGACATTGTTTGAAGGTGAAATTCGAAAAAGATGACCCATAATCGTATCCATAAAAATCCACTTCATCTAAGGATATGAAGCGATCTTCTGTCTTGTTGTCACAAGTACGTTGGAAATTGGGTTTGCAACCTAGAGACCAATCTTGACTATCGATCCAACTAAACCCTTCAAGACACGTACACTTTCTACCAACTGGTGGATCATAACTGCAGATACTGTTGGGTCCACAAATTCCATGAATGAAACAAGGTTGTGATTTAAATTGCCCTGATATTAACCAATTTTCTTCACCATTGTTTCGGCTATAGACACGAACATTGCCATCATGATCAAGGGTCAATCTTCGTTGAAGGCGTATTCCATAGTCAATTGTCATGAAACTGAAATGATCAGAGGCTCCGAATTTGCCCAAGTCGTCTAACACAGCAACTCTGCTACTATTGTACGTGGATCTACCGTTACCGCTTCCAACGTTGTTGCTAACCAGCCAAGGATCTGGCCAGTAAACGCTTGAAACTTGAGGGCCCTCGTACAGAAGACGGAAAACGTTGTCGTTGTCGAAGAAGAGCTTGTAAAAACCAGAGGAATAGTTGCCCTCACTTCTCGACGAAACAAGCTTCGTGAACCTGCCCAACAAATCCATTAAATTAGACCATAAACTTACGAGTGTGAATTCATGTAGTTTTGAAATTATGTATAAAAATAGTATTTTAGTTTGTAAATTATTCATTACTAACATTTATTTAAGTTCTTAATGTACGTCAGAATATCAATATCATTCATATTTTAATCCACAATTTGTTATGAATGTATATAATAACATAGATGAATCAAGATTAATTATTTTATTATATAACGTAAATGGTTCATTGTAGAAAAGTCAGATTTAAAAAAAAAAAGTAAGGAATAAAATAAAGAATTTAAGTAGACTGTACAATAATATTTGTTTATATATTGTTATTTAATATATAATAAATTTATAATTTTATAATTTGAATAAATAGTCTATATATTGACATAAAATATTTTACATTATTATTTAGACATAAATCATTATATATAATAATTTTTATGATAATTATCTTTCAAATACTAATGATGTTTAATTACATATCAATATAAAATTTGTATTAACAATAAATTAGGAAATGCTCCTTAACTTTATTTAAGAAACATATAACCCAAACGACTTGTAATAATAATTTTGTATTTTTATATAAACTATCTAAACACATTAACGAGTTTCTATTTTATTTTTGCAATAATTATTTTAAAAATAAAATTTAGAAGGGTTAAAAATATAATGATATATAAAAACTAAATTTTAAAATAAATATGATTTAGCAAATTTAATATTGAAATGATACTTTTATAATTTTAAGAACTAATAAATTAATTCTTAAAATTAAATATTAATTTACGAGAAAATCATTAGAGTGTAGATAGAATATATAAATTTGCTGATTTATTTGTATTTTCTGACTTTACTTAAAAAAAAATATTCGTACACGAAATTGGTTACGTTAATCTACTCCTACTACTGTAACCATCAATTAATTCTCCAACGCTTCTTGGAAATCAAAACACGCAAAAGTTCAAAGTTGATAAGGAAGAATAATTTTGATAATTTGAAATATGAAATTGGTGTAGGACTAGCGATACCTAGTGAGAATCTGGGAAGGAAGGAGCGTATCGGTGGGAAAATCAAAGCTCTGCCACAGAACAGAGCTTTTGTTGGTCTGGTCCCGGAGCACAAGGTTCCCGGTGTCGAATAAATGCAATTCGAGCGGATTCGGAGATTGTGTGTTGGAGAACCAAACGTTGAACTGGCCGGCGTCGGTGAGGACGAGGTTCCCGCTCTTCAGAAGGGAAAGCGTAGACCGTTTTCCGTTAACCGGTTGATCGCGATTGGCCATCCAAACGACGGTTTTCTGAGGCTGCGTGAACCATATGGCGAAGCAATACGCATTTTCCCCTACGGGGGTGAACCCTGCGGTGAACGTTCCCTTGGGCGAAGAAACTATTACGTCTTCGTCGGGTTTCTCGACGGAGAGGGAGAGTGGCGAGGAACGGTGAAAATGGAAGAGGAAGAGGAAGAGAAGAAAAGCTAGTAAGGTTGGTGAAGAGGCCATTTTCGCACTCTGGAAATAATAACTATGTTGAGGTGTAGGATAAATATAGCATCTCATATTATATTTTATGTTTAAAAAGAACCACTTGCACGTGTGTGAACATCACACATGTGGATCATTGCCACCTTCCTGCCTCGCTCCGTTCACATAGATATTTTTAATTTAAATATATTTTTGTTTGACAATTTTTTTTAATATATTCTTAAATGGACAAATACTACCAATATTTTTTATTACAATTTTGTTTCTTTAAATGTCTCTAAAATCTACTATAATAGTTTATTGGAAGATAAATAGTAGATAATTATGTTTAAATTATATATATAATACTTTGTTTTTAAATTGTAATTTTTTCTTATTATAGAGAAATCAATTTTTTTTTTTGGTAAACTTTTTTCAATGTATTTTATTATTATTAAAACATTATTAAAAATATAAATATTTGTAATTTTACTTTTTATTTAACGATTTTTTTATAATTTTGAATTAACAATACAAAATATGTTAAAAATACTACTTCTATCTCTATATGTAAAAAATAATAATTTTTGTGTAAGATTCTTTTTAAATTGTCTCTTACATTAATTTTTCTTTACTAAATTTTTCTTAATTGATTTATAATAAATTCTATAAATTAATAAAATAAATTTATTTAAACTTATAAAATTAGTTAAAATGACAGATACACATTAATTAAATAAATAAATAAAAATTAATTATATAAAAATAATATGTTTTAATAATTTTTAAAAATAACATAAATTATTAACAAATTTAATATTATTTACTAATTTAATCAAATTCAAGTAAAAAATATATATCTTATTTATGCCAGAAGATCGTTAAATAATAGGTTGTTTGCCCTCTTCACTTAATTATTAGCTCAAATTTATAAGATTATGTAAATTTTACTTCTGAGATGTTAAAAAATGTGTCGTTCCTTTTTTTTCTAGCAAGAGTAGTGATGCTAAATTGTATGAAGAATTTATACTGACATTATACGAATTCAAAGACATGATTTTCTATTGGTTAATTAATAAATTAAATAACTTAAAACATAAAAATAAGTGAAACGGAAATCGAAATCGGTCACTAATTAAATTTAAATTTCGTGTAGCAGTTTTCGTGGAACAATTTATACCCATGTGGACGCAGACGTGTACGCCGTGTACGACTGGGACTTCAAATTTCAAGAAGGCACAGTTTCCACTTTCCGATTAAAGAAAAAAGTAGAAATATATAAGTTTAACAACGCGACGAAATTAGCAAGTAGAAATTAAAAAATAGTTTTTTAGTATAAAATATCATTTATTGATATACTTTTATTGCTATTATAAATATATTTTTAACATGACTTTTAATTCATACTTAATTATTATTAAAAAAATGCTGGGGTCAACCTGGCAAAAAGTTATTGTTAATTCTTTGACCAATATCTTAAAAGGACTAATAAGGTGAATCAACGTGAACATCTTATGAAATAGACTCTGAAGTCTAAAACCACTCATTTCCTGCTTCAAATTTATATGATTAAGAGAGGAGTTTATGAGGAAAGGGAAAGGGAGAATAATTTTTATTTTAATTTAAAAAGTTATATAGATTTTATAGAATTAATTAATTAGTTAATTAAAATATTATTTTTATATTAACATTTCATTTTATTTTTATTTTGAAATTTATGAAATAAGAGAATATTTATTAAAAAATAATTATTGTACTTTCTCTCTCTTTTTTTCAATCCCAACTCCCAATTATATTTTTGGAGTTTTGGAAGCTCCTAGTATTGTAATGTTAGATGGGGTTTTCATTTGCCCAGAGAGTAGGAAAAGGTTTGAAATTTCAGTGAACCTAATTTCATACATTCTCACTCTACAGTCATGCAAAACTTGAAACTTGAAAGATCAATTAAGTTTCTGTGGACTTTGATCCTCATAACCCCACAAAACGTCAACCTGACAATAAATGCTTAGACCACATCACCAATTCACCATTGACATTACGAACATTAAACATTACAAACTGTGGTAATTGTCACATCAAGGTATGGCATCTTTTAATTCTCTTTCTTTGTTCAACAGTATGATATAAACATTACAGGGTCAAAGAATTATAATGTCAACATTAAGCACAATAAGTGCTGTATATGTTAGCATATGCAGGCAATGAATGCTAAAAGTTTGGTTTTGGCAACTGCTAGCAGTAACCCTATGGACTATATATAACAATGGGGCTCCTAACAATGTAACGTGGGCTTCTCCAAATAACGGAACCTGACACAATTTGCATGCTTGCCATAGATTTTGCTTTCACCACTACCTTGAAGCTCTTCTTCTGCAGGGTGTGAGAGAAAATGAGGCTAGAAGGCTTCACTGTGATTTCCACTCCTTTGGGAGATTTGATGGTGGCATTGAAGATGGTTGGAGCAGGACCAACATTTGTCACTCTTCTCCTGAAAACTCCTACTGTTGTTCCTGTGTTGTTTTCCACACTTAGTTGCATGCTGGGATAGTTGATAGCATCATGGCCAAGTCCAGGAAGCAAAGAGGTGCAGTTCACAGGAGAGCCAACTAACACTGATAGAGTGGAACCATTATAGCCCTCATGGCATAGGAACTGGATATATGCAAAGTCATCCATGTCATAGACTAAACCAGGGTTCACAGCTCTTGTAGGGTTCACTTGACCAGCACCATATGCAAATTCTGCATCTTTGTTAACCCTCCGGCTCATAGGTTTAGCTTAACAAAAAAGTACATATCACAAGTCAAGCCATCAGATAGAGTTTAATTTACTATTTGTGTAATTTACTGTCAATTAATAAAAATTAAGTTAATATAATTTTTAAGATAATTATTATAAAAATTAACAAATCTATTGTGCATGATAATATATAATATAGGATGACAATATTAAAGAGATTATTTATGTAAGTTTACTGTCACCTTATAAGAAATCATTATTATCATATATAATATAGGATGACAATGTAAAAGAGATTATTTGTGTAAGTTCACTGTCAGCTTGTAAGAAATCATTATTAGTTTAATTTTTAAAATAATTATTATAAAAGTGAACAAAATTATTATTAATGATAGGAAAAATAAGATGATAATGTAAAAGTGAGGCGGTGCAAAGATTATTTCCTCCGCAAAATATGTAGTTGTGACTTTGAGGCAGAAAGGCTTTAGATTTTGCATACGAAGAAACAAAATAACTGACAAAAAGTAGAAATAGGCTTCAACTTTCACCTGTGGTAATAATGGCTGATCTGATTGCAGCAGGAGTCCAATCTGGGTGAAATGACTTCACATAAGCTGCTACTCCAGAAACATGAGGACATGACATAGAAGTTCCAGACATCAATGTAAATTCTGAAAATTGAGCATCCCCTTTCTGACCAGTAATTGACTTCATAGGTGTATAAGATGCCAAGATGTTAATGCCAGGAGCTGTAACATCAGGCTGCATCAAATAGATTATAAAACTTACTCAGTTCATAAAATACTAACTTTATGAGTCAATATACAAGCAGAATAGAAATAAGTCCACTAAATATATATGGAAGGAATTTGCAGCTTATGGTACCTTGAGAATATGTTGAGATCCTGGATTTGGACCCCTAGATGAAAATGAAGCAGTAAATGGAGCTGATATTTTTACTTCATGGCTCTTATGTATTACTGCTGATGGTGATCTTAGTTTAACAAGAAATTCAAATCATGAGAAAATTCAGAACAAAAGTATTGTATGATTCATTTATAATAAGCTTGTCAAAGAAAAATAACAAAGTAGCCAAATATCGACCTCAGAAGCAATTTAGAGAGCAAGCAAGAGCATCTTATCATACCTTGTGGACTTTGAATAATTGGTAATAATTTGACCTATGCTACTATTCACAATGGTAGCTGGAAGCGTGAATATTTCGGCAATTTCAAAAAATTGATCACTTTCAAATATAGTACCAATTCCTCCAATTGCTTTCACAACAGCTTCAGAGTCCCAAGTTCCTAATTTACAGTATACAAGTTTTCCTTTCACCTTATTTGACTCCAAGGAGTCTTCTAAGCAGAATCTGTCAATGCATTGAAAAATGTTCTTTGTTAATATGGAAAGCTTAACTAGGTGTTGTCAAAGAAACAAAAAGAAAATTACTTAGCATTTTCCTTGCTTGCAGAGTTTCTGGCAGCATCAATCCCATTAACAAGGGGGTACTGTTTTTGTTTCGGATTGAAGGTGCTCACTCCTCCCCCCTGCATTACACACAGTTGGATGTGTAGGAATAAATAATTTTATTTGTTAGAAATTATAATTCATCATAAAATCAATTAACATTAATTGAAGTTGCCCAATATGTATTTAAACCACACCTAGTAGCTGATGCAAGCTACGTGGAACTTTCCAACATCATTTATAACCTATCTAACATCAGTGGCTAGTCAAGAAGTATTGTGATGAATATTTTGTGTGTACAAACTACCTTATTTGGTCTTGGATATTATGTCACAAGTTGCATGCATGTGACATGTTATGAAATGGTCTTCACAATCGAAATAAAAAAGACTATTAAATAAAGTAAGATTGCTTCATTGGGGTAGATTGTGCTTGTGTCAATAACTTGTTCATTCTTGCAACTTATAACAACGTAGATTCTCCTTATACATTGAGCTAGATACATCAGGGCTCACCTTGAATTCTATCAGAATTACAGAAACAATAATCTGAAAAGCTCTTTTACATTCATATAATTGATTTCAGACAATATTTACTCTATGTTTCATTAAAGTTAATTATAGTTGTATGTGAAACCTTGTTTGTAAAATTAAAAACTGGTTAATTGTGAATACTAGTGTTTTCATTTTAATATATGGTAAAATTGCTCTGGTTATGTAGAGTATATATGTGAGTGCCAAAGTAATAGAACTTACAGAAACATTCTTTCCACTCCCCAACTCAATAGTGTTCTGGAAATCCCTATCAATGCCACTAGCTGCCACTGTAACAATCCATGGTGCAGCATTTGTGACAGTTGCCATAAATGGTCCATCATTTCCAGCTGAGGCCACAGTGATAATTCCTTTCCTCATGGCATGAAATGCTCCAATTCCAATAGAGTCCTGCACATAATTTGCATCCCCTCCACCTATGGAAACGGATATGACATCCACACCATCATGTATAGCAGCTTCAAATGCAGCAAGTATGTCCATGTCTGCACATGCATCACTTACCCAGCAGACTTTGTAAATTGCCAACCTGGCTGATGGCACCGCGCCGCGAGCAGTACCTTTGGCTATTCCAAAGAGGCTTGCATTTGGAACAAGATTGCCTGCTGCTGTTGATGCAGTGTGAGTTCCATGACCAATCATATCTATGGGGGATAATATGTCACGTGGATCAGGCTTTCCACCAATCTTGAAGTATTTGGCTCCTATCAGCTTGCTTCAATTTTTCCATGGAGAGTTGCCAAGCAGAAAGAATAGTGCATAATGTTAGCTAAAACTTGTGAAATTTGTGTTTAGAATGAGAAAATAGGTGATGCACTCACGGTGTAAAATGTCATTCAATTACCATCTATAATGTATGATAAGTTTATTAATTTTTAAAATAAATATTTTAGAAGTCATACTAACCATCATGACTATTAAACTCGTTTAAAATTTAAAATATAGGATTAAGTTTAAAACCTCCTTCGTAAATACTTATTGAATTTTGAAGGGCTGAACTCAATGCAAGGATGTGCATATCTTTTTAGTGCTACAACTTCATCTTACATGTTATAAAAAAACTAGATATAGACCTGTGCATTGCACAGGTGTTACAAAATTGTAGTGCCTTAAGCTTTTTTAAAGATGGAAAGTGCCATGTGAAAATGGGTCATGCTTGAGCACCTGAGAAAGGATTATGTGCAAAAAAATGTTTGATGAATTGTAAGACATTCACGGAACTTATGATCCACAGAAAACGGATCATAGAAAATACACATTTTCCCCCTTGGACAAATAATTAAGAACTTTTGATAAAAATCTAAAAAGGAAATGCAAATTGCAAAGTAATTCACTGAGAATGTGGTTCCTAGCACACTCTGTATTAGCGTTTCTTTGTATGCATACAATCTTGTATTTTAATCACAGTATACGTAACCAATCTAAAATAACTTCTCAACACTAAGCATAAACTGTCAACATTGAATAGTAGTAATTGATTAATTTTAATAGTTACTTTTAATTGCTTCACTAACCAGTTATATTAATAGTTGAAATAAATTAATTTCAGTTTCTTACACGTAAAATTCAATTAAAATATGATATAGTTATATCAAATATCAATTAATGTTAAAAGTCCTCATATTCAAAATAGTGACACAATGTACAGAAGAATAGGGATGTTACTTATTGCAGCCTGAAAAATTAGCATATTGATCACAAGTTCCTTTCCATTTAGCAGGTGGAGGACCAAATCCATCGTCCTTGAAGCTTTGAAACTCAGGAGTGACCCCTAACACACCAATATGGAGAGACACAATGTCAGTTAAATCATGAAGTGCCATTACACACATATATATGCATGTATGTGTATATATATGTGTGTATAATATCAACAACAAGAAAGTTTGAAGAAAATGAAAATGGAAAGTAAGGTATGATGAACCTGTATCCAAAAGAGCCACAATTATGTCACTCTCCAATTTCAGTTTTCTCTTAGCAGTCAAAGGTAACCCAATAAAGTCCCATGATCTTGTTGTGTGCAGCTTTCGGTACTGATTTGGAAATACCGAAACCACTTCATCCATGGCTAAACGTACCAAAAAAGAAAGTAAAAAAATGACTAAAAATATTCACTAGTTGACAAATGAGGTAACTAGAGAAAAATGATCACATGCCAGATAACATATTAGCTTCATCCTCAGACAGTTTAGCAGCAAATGCATTAAAGCTCTTTGTGTAGCTGTATACCATGGATTCTTTGGCTTCAAGGTGGCTGCTAAGTAAACACAGATTAAACAAGAGCTACATAGTCACTTTTATGTGATTTTATGCTTTAAGAGTGAAGCATATGAAAATGTTCACTAGTTAATTAGGCCACCTTCCTTTAACAGCAGAGAGAATATTTAAATGGGTGTCTAGTGCTATGTCTCTACTCACAGCATGATCTCCCAGGAAAACAATGTAAAAGTTCTGCATACATGTCAAATGCTGTGGTCAAGCTCATATAGAATAGAAAACAAAAACTGACATGTTAGAAGCTAAACTCAAACAGGGGAAAAAAATCAAATATATATATATATAGCTAATGTGAGGAATGAATGAGGAGAATTAAGAAATTGATTGCCTTTTGTTTGACACCATTAACTAAAGCATTGGTCAGCAGAATCAGCAGCAATGGAAAACCAAAGAAGAGAAGAGGAGTTGAGAAGTTTCTGTAGAAACACAATAGTGACATGTTAGGCTTATAAGTTATAATACCTTAACATATGGATAAACAGTGTATAACTGGTCTCCAAGAAGAAGCTTATATACCATCAAAATTCTAGATAAGAAAGGATGAGGCAGGTTTCAACTTTGCTTCTTCCATACAAATAATTAGTCAAGGTTTTTGGGAGGGAAAACTTGCAAGACAGATTACAGAATTTCTGATTCCATCTTTGGCTACAGTCAACATCACATGTAGAGCCTAGGATTGCTTCTTCGGGATAAACTTCTAATGACATTCTCATTTTCATTATGGTTGTTGTTAATCTTATCGCTATCAGTGTTGATGAAGATTAGTTTCTCATGATGTTATCTTTGACTCCTTATATTTTTCTGTTAAAGACAAGAGAGGTTACCAGGTCAAGTCTAGTAGAAGATACTAGTCCCCAACAATATAATGAATCAATGTTCGAATCTTTGCTAAAGGAAATGTCAAATCATCTCTTGAACAGAATTTTCTCAGAATGAAAATTTCTATGAAAAAAAAAACAAAAGGGAGGTCACAAATTAGGTCAATGATTAAATGTTCAGCAGGGGACTAATGTTGAAATGTCATAGTTCTTTAGTCTTGTGGGTTCAAAATAAAAAAATAATGAGAAGCATAAGAGTTTGACAAGTTTGACCTTGGAAGGTGCCAGACACATATCACTGTCAAGTGCAGTAGAGATATTGCTTAAAAACAAAGAGCCCTTTGCATTAAGAACTCTATTATTCCTTGAATTCCAATGCAAGCGTGTTAACCTTTACCAGATATTATTTATTTTTCCTCATGGCATAGCTTGAAGTTTGATTAACCTAAATGAGACACAAGTTGAGCTTAAAAAAGTGATATTGTCCCTTTTACCTTTCTTATTGTCTTATAAAACAACAATGTTTACTAAGTGACATTGATTTCCGTGTCTGGATTAATTCGTGGATCTTGCTACTAACTGGTATTTTGTTAAGGAATTTGTAAGAGAAAGCTTTTATTGGAAATCACAATCAGGATGCATTAGAAATCACGGTATGGTACATTAATAATATTTTTAAATAAAATTTTTACTTTTGATTCATTATTCAATAGGAAACTAGTTTAAAATTTGGATTAGTTTATTTTGAGAGAAAAATATCTATTTTTGGAAACATTTTAAAGAATACTTTTTTAGTTGTAAAAGTTCAAGTGACTTAACTCATAGAAGTTTACAAAAGTCAAGTAAGACCTCAAACCTCTATAAGCATTTAAGAGATTCTTATATATTATCTATTATTAATAAGATCATCACACTTACGTAATTATGAAAATGAGTATGGTTCTTACTATCTATATCAAGCTTTGTATAATCAAAAGGAATTGTTACTATATTAGTTCTTAAAGTGAAAACATTCTTTTAATATCTTATCTTTTTATTTTTTAACATAATTTTTATCTTTTAAAAATTAAATTATTGATTACTTTTAATTTTATTTTTATGTGAGAATTTTCTCTTCCAAGATTTTAGTTGCTTATATTTTAAAAATAATTTTTTATTTTTTAAATTGAATTAAATGCATGCTTGAACACTAATGTGAATAATAGTCCTCAACAGAGAGTAGAGGGCATGTAGCTCAAGTGTGTGGAATAAACCTTCCTTCTGGTGTCAATATTAATTTACGAAGTATTGTCTATTTTTAGTTTGTATGAGTTTCACAATTTTATGTTTATAAATTACTATTAGTCTTAATTTTTATACAATGTTAGACCTTTTTTATTTACTGGAACATGATATGTGAAAGGAAATATATAAAAAGGGAAACGGCACCTTCTAATAAAGGATACATGTGCTTTCTTTAACATAAAATATAAAGAATGTTAAAAAAAAATGAAAGATATTTTCATCAGACCATATGTACACTTTGAGAAGCCATTTGGTTAACAATTTTTAATTTTAAGGGAAGACAAATGTATGAGAGTTTTGTTTTTTATTTTTGTTTTAAGAGTGAATTTCAATTTGGTCAAAGACGTTACTTACATTATTTTAATCTTAAAACTTTGTCCATCCAAAATTAGTTTCCAATTTTTTTAATTTATTAATAGCCTCACTTAACTAAAATTGGCTGATAATTTTTTTTTTTCAAGTTCAATTTTATTAAAAAAAATGACTTGGTTCGAATGCTTACTTAAGGGCGTTTCTATTTATTTATTTATTTTGGGTGTGGTGATGACTGTAAGTTAAGACAAACATGCCAATCATTCTTTTGAGATGGGTTGAATATTATTGGGCTCAGCCATTTATATATTTCAGGCCCAATAGGCTAGCCCAGCTAATCGGGTCCATTCTGATTAATGTATACCCATATTTTTTATTAGTTAGTTTTAAAATATAATTACTTTTTTTTATCAGTTTTAAAATGATTAGTTAAAAATAACTATTTATTAAACATAATTATATACCAAAACGTCCACTTATCAATTATTTGTAGGCCTTCAATTGTTGACCTAAAAAAATAAAAGAAAAAGAATAAATAAAACCACCTTAAATTTTGACTTATTTTATATATAAATTGGTACCATCAACTTTAAAATCTTAGATTCTTATTTAGTCATTAATCATAACTATTCTACCCATTAGTCCTCTCACGTTCCCGTTAACTCACTGATGGAATTTTGAAGTGATCTAATCCTTACCTTAATTTTATTTATATGAAATTTACACCGTTCATTAAAAAAATAAATAAATCCTATTTTAATCTAAAAATATTAATAAAACTCAATATCTTTAAGAGAAAAAGTACAGCAAATGGATTAAGTTACGTTAATTCATGCAACATCTTGTTAAAAAGCTGATGTCGTTGATATTATGCTACACATATTACTTTTAATAATATTTAATATAAAAATGTTAGTAATATTTTTATTAGTAACAAATAAAAAATTAGTAATATATAATAAATATAAAATATTGTTACTAACATTTTACAATATAATTTAAATATAATATTTATTAAAATGTTATCAAAATTAATAAATAACATTTGTTATATTTTTTAAATGTCATAAAAGGATGGTATTGCTATGGTGCATTTCTCAAATTGTATTATAATGACCACGAACAGTGAATCGTCGATAGCTAGGTTCGTGTTCTATTTGGAGGAACATATTGATGCAGGATATGGTGATTATTATTTAAAAATTAAGACGATAAGCTTTTTCACATGGGGAAAATTGTGATTTTTTTTTTTAGAATCATGAATCCAGTAATTATGATTTTCGGTAATAATATAAAATTCATTTCATTAATCATAATAATTTTTGGAAATATTTACATATCTTGTAAATTAAAATTTTCATATTTAATTTTAATAGTGAGTGATTTTTCGAAAGATAAATAATTTTATTGTCAAAATATTTTTTATAAATTTTAAAATTATAAATATGTTGATATAATTTTAATATTTTTATTTAACTTTAATATATAAAAAATTTCATTATTTTCACTTTAATTTTTCAACGTTTCTTGAATCTTACCGTCATAATATTTTTAAACAATTTGTTACTATGACAATTTTTATAGGCTTAAAAAAATATTATAAAGTGTAATGTTTAATATATTAAAAATATTAAAATAATATATTTTGTAAAGTAATTTTATTTTTAAAATTATATTCAATATATTAAGAATATTTATTATTATTTATTATTTTTAAATATTTTATTTATCATATTTAATTAGGTTATTTTTAAATTTATAATTATATTAAATAAATTATATTGTATTATTTTTATATCATTAAAATTTTTCTTCAATTCGAAAAAATTAAATTCGCATTTATCTTATATGAATGTTTTTTTAGAAAACTTAACTAAAAATAATTTGCACAAAATAATATTTTTTTATGATAGAATACTAATCATGGGAATATTATCTTTTCCAACTTTAGATTCCTACAAAACCAAAAACTTCTCATTTACATAATCTAGTTATACTCCAATTCAGTGAAGTCCAACCTAGTCTTATACTCTTATTGGAATCATACTTAAGCTGTGTATAATTTATAAAATAATAATTTTGATAAGTAATTAATTGCACGTATACATTTCTGTCTTTCTTTTTTTAGGGTATGTACCTAATGCATATCGTGTACGGACACGTTTCACAAAATGAAAAAGTCATACTTCAAATCTTGTGGTATTGTGCCCGGAACCTCTTCACAATTTCATTCTCATTTATGCAATTGGACAAAAAGGTTAAAAAAAAACTAATCAGTTTTATTTATGGTTGGAGATGAAATTTCAAATCAAACAAATAAAAGAAAAATAGAATAATATATAAGAAAAAGAAGTTAAAATCAATTGTTATTTATGGTTAATATTTTTCCTCTAATCTAAGTCACATTTTCTTATTTAATCCACTTTATAAATTTTTACATGGTATAAGAACTCAAATTACCTAATAGTATGTAATGATCCAAAAAAAAAACTTAAAAAACACAAAGTCTAAATAGCAAAAAGAAAAAACATAAATTTGATATATCTGAAGATGAGTTGAGTATAAGTCCATAAAAAAATAAGATACAACTCAAGTAATAAAAAAAAAACTTGTAAAATCTTAAATGATAGTACATAAGTTATAACTGAACATGTATAGTTAAATGTAAGGGAGACCATTGGAAAACAAATTTCATATAAAACAAGTAAAAATAAGTATACAGAGGAGAAAAGATTAAAATCAATTAGTTTGAATATTTTGATTATCATACTTTCTATAACTCAAATTATTCTCTCAACTCATTTTACAAACTTTTACATTTATTATTAACATTTACAATTACTTGATAATCTTATATAAAAAAGAAAAGAATGGTTCTTAGAGAGGGAGAGTAAACAGTTGTGACTTTTTTTTTCTGGGCTCAAATCTCTATAACTATGAATTATTATTAGGTATACATTGAATATCTATCTTATATGAAACTTTGAGGTTTGTGATCAACAGCTATAATGGTTTACATTCGGTACGTTCTTGCCTTTGATTTGTTTTCAGGATTGGGCATGCTCTTTACTTAGTCTTAGTTTGATTATGAGGTTTTATAAATCTTTAGAAGCAATATTCTTACAAGTAAATTGCTTTCTTTATGGTAACATTTTATATTTATAGACTAAAGATTACTTTTCCTTTCACAGAATTGAATATTGATGGCAACTAGTTGGTTTGGACACCAAGAATAGAAAGCAATTTGTGTTTTCCTTTATTGAACAAGAGCTTGTGGCAATGCATTTACACATTCAAGTCATAAAAATTCCAATGAAGTAGTTGGGCATGCAAATTCCTGCCATAATAATTGGAAACTAGAAAGTATTAGTGCATGCATTGTCATGGCATCTGAGTATAATAATTGGTTGGAGTGAGCTCACCAATTAATCCATGATAATGTTTAACATGCGGATGCATATGATATAACTCTTTTAAGGGGTTGTTGTATTGTGGACATAAATAAGAATATGTATAGAGATATTTTTTAGTAAGAAATTTCTAGTTCGAATTTTATAAAAAAAAATAACTCTTAAAAAATAGATAAATTGATACAACTCCCACAGAACTACCTCTAAGTAAAGATACTCGTAAATACATAACAATAAAAAGTGACTAAAATTACCTTTATTGATCTTCAATGACAACATAGTTTAAATTGAAGAAATACTCTTAAAATTTATATAAAACCTGACACATTCCGTAACATATATTTTTATTTAATAAAAGAGAACATTGTAGTGAATAAAAACTATATTGCAAGCATTACTCTAAATTTTAATCTCTGCACGTTTAAAAGACTCCATGCTATTAATCAATAAAATACGAACGTTGTGTTTGATTGTGGTTTTAATTTTAAAAAAATAATTTATAAAATTAATTTTTAGATGGTAAGAATAGGAGGAAAAGACGGGATGGTACAAGAAAGAGCATCTATAAACAAGTTTTAAGCATAGGAAACAGTTAATTCTAAGTTGTGCGTGGCATTTGGTAAATATTTATTTGTATACACGTATAATTATAATTCATAATAAATAAGTATTTTAAATTTATAAATTATATTATAATTAAAATTTATAATAAATAATATTTTAAATTTATACTAAATAATTTAAATTGTTATATAAGATTATTTTTAATTAAAATTGATAAGCAGTTAAGAAAAGCAAGTTCACAAATAAAAATAAAAACATGGTAGTTTGGTACTATTGAACAAAATATTTTTTTGGCTAATTGTACTTATAGAAATAGTGCATGATATGCACCTATTAGGAAAAAGAAAGGAAATTAAAATTCTTTAATTAGGAGAGTGAGAGGAAATTAAAATTCTTTAATTAGGAGAGTGAGAAGAGTGAGAACTTTACTGTTTAGGTTAAATATTTAATATTTTAATTTTTAGTATTGGAGTAGATGATACTCTTGTTTTTTTAGTAGGAATAAAATAAGGGATGATAGAAAGTTTTGAAAATTAAATTGAAAGACTAATAGAATAAAAGAAAATTTTTATTATTTATTTTTAAAAGACAATTTTTTATTTTTTTATTATTTTGTTTTCTCTTCGTCCAAATAAAAAAAAAAGCATCATTATTGATATGTTTCTCTTTTTTATTTTCTTTCCTCTTATCCAAAATATCATTGTAAAAGAGATACTTAACCAATTGTTAAATATTTGGTTTGCTAAAAAATTTGGTTACATATTGGATAACAAATAATTTTTACAGTAATAATAAATTAAAATTTAACCATAAATAATATTACATGTACTGTCAATCGCTTAATAATAAAATATTTGGAAGGTTTCAAATTTATATATTTTGTCTATCGATATCGATTGTTAGGTTAAAATTATATATAATCAAAATATACGAAAAGGATTGAGTAATTGGTATGTCTCTATATTCTTGATGCCTTCGTGTAGTTAAAAAGTGGAAGTGTTCAATCTGATCGTTAGAGGCTTGGACAATGGAGCAAGTGAGGTTAAGTGAGTGACTGGTCACTTATATGGAAGCAAGACTCATTGTGCTATATATTGTTTTTTTGAAGATCGTCCTTTGAAGTAAGACTCATTGTGCCATTTTTAAGGTTCCGTCAATCAAAAGATAGTTAAAAGCTTTGTTTCATTTATAATAGTTTAGTCACAAAGCATATTCAATAAGTCTCATTAGCTTATCTTAATAAGAATAAACAATTTTTATTTATTTATTCTGGTGTCTTGAGCATTATCTTATAATAATAGATGGATTGGTGGGCCAATTCGACACAATATTGCTCAATCGGTCTCAAATTCTAATCATATAAATCACATTAAATGTACGTAGAAGAAGTCTCCTAGTAGAAAAGTAGAGGTTTGATAACGTGACTTTAAGACAAGTGACACCCCTAAGCCTAACAGAAGTCAGTTGGTTCAGTCAAAGTCTCGAATGAGTCAAACACGACATTAGTGACAGATGACATGTCCTCAAGAAGAGTAGTCTAGAGGACTGTTATAAAGGCTTGTTGAAGAGGAGAGAAAAATGGATTGGAAACTAGAGAGAGAAATAGAGAGAGAAAGAGAGAGACTATGTACACCATGTAATCTTCCTTATTACATACGCGAATATTGGCACCCACTAAAGGACCTCGATAAAACTATTTTTGACGCTTGTTGCAAGTAGTGGCCACGTTACAGGAAAAAAGCATGGAGCAAAAAGTCTCAACGCGGAGGTAGTAATGCAACAAGAGGAGGCGAAGGAGCGACATCGGGAGGCAGATAAGCGCCACATTGTGGCTCTAAGGCTAGCGAAGGGGAGCTCTGACACTAGCTCAAGGTGATGAAGGCAATTGCGAGGAGGACTAAGTTGACTCCCCCTCCCATATTTTGGACACAACCTTTCAGTGAGGAGATTGACCGAGCTATCATCCCACCTTATTTTAGGAAGCTTATTATGCATCCTTTTGATGGCACTTAGGACCCCCATATTCACCCACAAGCTTTCCAAACTCAAGTGTACATAAGTGGGGAGATAACGTCATTAGCTGTAAGTTTTTTCAGGAACGTTGAGAGGCATAGTGATGTAGTGGTTCTTCAGTTTGCCCCTTAGGTCCATCTGCACCTTCAACGATCTGATGGTAGGCTTTGTGTTATAGTTTGCCGCTAATAGGGCCAAGAAGTTGGAAATTGTGACACCCTTCTACTCCGAATACTTAAATTGCCTTAATAAAATAAATAAAATGAAGACAGGGTAATAGTTAAAACCAAAAAGCAGAATTTGTATTAAGAATAAAAGGATCACATGATAATTAAAAGGTAGGTACAAAGTTTTCAAGGAGGTTTTAGGTCTAAACATTATAATTGAGAAAATTAAAGTCATCATCATCTTTAAAATAAGTCATTCAAACATCAAGGCATAGAACAACTATTCTAACTTCTAGAACCTCGATGCTACACTAATCAGAGCAAGACCCCGCCTTTTCAAAACTTGGCACCATGAGCGCCCTCAACGTTACCTAAAAGAAAACAAAGAGAAAGTACGGTGAGAAATCACATTCAATCATATATAAAGGCAGATAATGCCTCAAATCTCACCCATTACCGTACTCAATTACTAACAGTTAATAGATGCTCATATATCAATCACATTTCATTCATTCAAAATCAATCACAGTTCATTCATGTTTACAAAATGCACATGTTCGCACAATGCATATGCTCATCACCACACCACACCTAAGAGTCTCGAGTCAGAACTCCACACCATGGGCGAACCTCCTCAATCCCCTTAGTTATCACTAATGATGGCCACACCGTTAAACACCCCGTATGGGTTGGTGTGTCGCACAGTTAAACACCACATATGGCCCGTGCGAAGACATTCCACACAACCGTTAAACACCACCTATGGCCGGCGTGCAGCATGGTTAAACACCACCTGTGGCCCATGCATATGATTGTCCCCCATCATTGGTCCCCCTGTTAGACACCACATATGGCCAGGATATTATAGCCACGTCTGCCTTCTCATGCATCTCATGCCTCTCATGTCCATGCTCAATGCATTCTCATCCACACTCTTATTCTCATGATTTATTTATACATCATTCGCACAGTCCACAATCATACCCAACCATATTAATTTAACCATCATTATTATAAATCATTCATCAGAAAACATAGAAACGCACATAAAATACCATTGAATTTCACCCAGTTTCATCAGTGCACACAAGAGCCTCAAATCATGAACAACCATAAACAACACAAGAATCAAGTAATTAGGGCAATTAATCATACAGTTTCCCAATAAAAATCACATTAGGACAAGACGTTAATCAGACCACAGAGCATATTGACAAATCTTTTCTACCAATTAAAATATTTTTAAAACATAATAATCAAACGAAATTTGAGAATTTAGATCCTAGAGGGACTTAGGGATTGCCTTCACTACCTGTACACTCTCGCATTCATATATGATCAAACCCATCTCCCCCATACCTTAGATGCGAAAAATAGTGATGATCTGATGCGACTCTGGGACGGTCTGAACACCCTAGCTCCTCTTCCTTGCAGGTCGACGTTCTCTCTCCTCTAGGTCTGGCTGTCTTACACGTAAAACACCAAATAGGGTAAACTGATTACCCCCTGTCTAATATTTTAGCTAGGTCGGGCCAACCCCGACCCGCCCGGCAGCCTCCCCTGTTAATTCAATTAATTAAATTAATAAATGAAAATAATTCAAATTAATGTCTCACCAATTTATAAAATCATTAACCCTCTTATTAAAATAAAATTGATAATGATAATAATAATGTAATTAATTTCTAAAAATAAATAAATTTTAGGATGTTACAGAAATGACCAACATCTTCGACATCAAACAAAATAAGGGTGAAAGCCTAAAAAAATATCTCGCACACTTTAACAGTGTGAGATCCAACTAAATGATCTAGACCAAATTTTTTTCGTAAAAGCCTTCCAAAAGGGATTAAGAGTAGGGAAGTTCAACAACTCCCGTGCATTAAAGAGGCAAGCTAGCATGGGGGAGATCAGAACCAAGGTCGAGAAGCATATCGAGGCCAAGAAGGACCTAGTCGATCAACTCCAAGCGAAACATGAGACACTGAATCCCTGAGCAAGGGAGGCCAAGTCCCTCTCGGAAAAACAAACTCCCAACGAGGAGGGAACTACAGGCTTATGAGTGACATAACTCAGTTTACCCCCTTGAAGGTGGGAAGGTCCCAAATACTAAGGGAAGTCTTCCACACATGCTTGTTGGACATTCCCCTCCCCACCGAACACCAACTGAAACCAGGTTATGATGAGTGGTGTGAGTTCCACCCCACACATGAACACACCATGAAAAATTGCAGGACCTTGAAGGGACAAATCGAAAAGCTGGTCCACGAAGGTCACTTGAGTCGTTTTGTGCAGACACAAGGGGATACCAGAGCAAAGGAACACAATCATCCATGGCATGACTAACTCAAACTCTCGATGAAGAGAGACCAAGGGACAGAAGCCGACAAAGATCCCAACCTAAGGGCACCGTTATAACGATATGAAGAGGAGGCACTAGCACTAGGATGATGACATTTGAAAGGAAAAGGTATGTCCGCTCGATAATGACAATACAAGCCGACACCACTTGCCCTCATAACCTAGTCATCTCTTTCTCTGATGCGGATTATGAAGGTATGTTTCCACACAGAGATTATCCCATGGTCATTTCAGTAGTGGCCACATAGTATAAGATAGAAAGGGTGTTAGTTGACAAAGGAAGTTCGACCAATGTACTCTACTAGGCTACCTTCCAAAAGGTAGGGCTTCTTGAGTTAAGTTTGGTGGAGTGTAAGGGCACGTTGATCGGCTTCGTCATCGAGCAAGTGGAAATTCGGGGAATAGTAGAGTTAAGAACAACATTTAGTGTGGGACCAAATGCCAAGACCATCACGATCAAATTCACGATTGTCAATGTCGAGGCCTCCTACAACATAATACTAGGTCGACTGACTTTAAACAAACTTTAGGCAATAATGTCAACCCTCCACCTTTGCATGAAGTATTCGGTAGGAGGTGGAGTTGGAACCATGCGAGTAGATCAGCAAGTTTCTAGCCAGTGCTATGAGGATAGTTTAAAGGCTAGAGGTAGGGGGAAGGATAGATGGATGGAAGGTCGAGAGGTTAGACCCATGTCAATTTCCTAGACTTGGATCCATGACATAATCAAGAGGACCAGAGACCTCAACTAGTGGAGGACTTGAAGGAGGTACAAATTGACCCCCAATCCAAAGGAAAAGACAAGGATTGGAGGGGCTTTAGAGATTGGAGTAGAAAGGTAGTTAATCTGTTTTATCTTAGAAAATTGGGATGTCTTTCCCTAGTCACTTGAAGATATGCCAAGAATAGGCCCCGACTTCCTATGTCATCATTTATCCACTACACTAGGAACCTGACCCATATCCCAAAAGAAAAGAAAACTTGGCAAAGAAAAAAGGAGAGCAGCAAAGGAAGAGACAAGCAAGTTGCTAACGACATGTTTCATCAGGGAGGTCCGGTATCCAACTTGGCTTGCCAACATAGTGATGGTTAGAGAGTCTAGTGGCAAATGGAGAATGTGTACCGACTATATTGACCTGAATAAGGCATGTCTGAAAGATCCTTACCCACTACCTAGCATTGACTGATTGGTAGATGGGGCTTCTAGATACAACCTCTTGAGTTTCATGGATGCTTATTCCGAGTGCAACCAGATCCGAATGCACCCCCAAGACGAGGCGAAGACGGCATTCGTCACCGACAATAGGAGTTTCTGTTATAAGATGATGCCTTTCATATTAAAAAATGCATGGGCCACTTACCAACGATTGATGGATAAGATCTTCAAGGATCACATTGACCGGGAGTTGGAGGTGTATGTTGACAACATGGTCATTAAATCAACTACTAAAGAACGACATTGCGAGGCATTAGCTTAAGTGTTCATGGTCCTGAAGAAACACAAATTGAAGCTGAATCTAGAGAAGTGCTCTTTCGGCATCCATGCGGATAAATTCCTGGGTTTCATGTTAACGAGAAGGGGGATCGAGGCTAATCCCAAGAAATGTGAAGCCATGATTAACATGAGAAGTCCCATAAGCGTTAAAGAAGTTCAGTAGTTGGTCGGGAGAATAACGACTTTAGCTCGTTTTCTGTCACGGTTAACTAAGAAGGTGTTACTTGTCTTCTAATGCTTGCGAAGTAACAATAGGTTCCAATGGACAGACGAGTATGAGGCGACATTCCAAGAGTTGAAGGCAATGCTTGCATCCCCTTCAATCCTCACAAAATCGATAGAAGGTACACCTATCTTGGTTTATCTATCCATTTCTAACGAGGCGGTTAGTGTAGCAATAGTTCAAGAGTTAGGCAAGAATCAAGGGTTGGTTTACTTCATCAGCAAAGTCCTTTTGGGAGTCGAAACGTGATATCAAAAGATAGAAAAGGCGTCCCTAACTTTAGTAATCACAACTAGGAGGCTATGGTCGTATTTCCATAGCAACCGAGTAATCACCCAAACGAGCTACCAATCAAGCAGGTCCTAAGAAAGTCGAACCTAGCTAGAAGGATGGTGGGATGGACGGTCGAATTGTCAATATATCTTTCGAGAGAAGAGGGCACATCATGATGCAAGTCTTGGCCAATTTCATCATGAAACTTGCCTCGACCAGCGAAGCAAGCGACGTTAGGAAGGAATGAACATTATCTATTAACGAAGCATCCAATCAAAGAGGCAGTGGGGCAGTAATTATATTAGAAGGTTCCAAAAACATAATGATTGAGCAATCCCTTTGTTTCGAATTTAGGGCGAGTATCAACCAAGTAGAGTACGAGACACTACTGGCCAAGATGAAGCTAGCTGGTGAACTAGGAGCACGAGTTCTAACAACCAAAAGTGACTTCGAGCTGGTGACTGACCAAGTGAATGGAGATTATCAGGCCAAGATCCCCAACTAATAAAATATTGGGACAAGGCTTGAAGACAGGCAACATCCTTCAAAAGATTTACTTTGTTGCATGTCCCAAGAGAATAGAACGAGCGAGCAGACATGTTGTCTAAGCTAGCAAGCACTCAGAAGAGTGGGTTTAATCGCATAGTTATCCAAGGAACCCTTAGCCAGCTAACCATCGAGGGAGCGATGTTTGTTATGTAGCCCATACCGCCATGTGGATGGACCCAATCGTAGACTACCTTTGAAAGGATGTAGCCTATAATCTTTGTTATCATCAAAACACTTGGGTCATTTTAAACACATAAACTTATGTTCCAATACAAATTATCTAAGAAACTAAAATAAAATAGTGAAATAGAATATGGGAAACAAAGAAGTAAAATTAGGATTACATCATGATGGTATCTCAACATATCTTAATACTTTGTTACTATTATATTGCAAAACTTTTGTTCAAAGGATCATCTATGAGATCCTTCTATGAATATTGAGATTTGTGAAATTTTATTTCTATTGTTAACTTAATCTTAATGGATTTAGGTCTTGTATTAATTATTTATATTATTCTAACAATAGTTAAATTGATTTAAGAAAGATCCAATTAAACTAGAAATAAGTAATTGAGTTTTAAATCATAAATATGAATAATGAATGTTTGACTTTTTATAATTCTTGGATAAGTAAAATAGTTAATAGAATAGAAATACACAAATTTGTCATGTATAACTAATTAAGATCCAATCTTGATGCTTGCTATTGATACTAGAACTCATGAAAACATGGTGTTTTTGGCCAAAGTGTAAAGTTAATTTGTAGTTGAATATGAATCGAGTTTAAATGTAAAATTTTGAAAGCATAACAAATGAAAGTTTCAAATAAAAATTACATACTAATAATATATTTGTGTGTTTTAATGTTTTGTTGGAGAGTGAGAATCTTTGAGTGTGAAGGCCCATACATAATATAAGTAGTTGAATGTAGTTACTTAAAACACAATTTCATGTTATCTTATTTAGTGTTTGTTTAAGTATTTCATAAGTATTTTGTGTGAAGAAATTCAAATATAAAGGACACACATTGAGTTCAAACTTCAAATTTAAACAACATAACATGTGGAGGTTTCAAATGAAAATGAATTTTGTGTGTTTTAATGGTTTTGATGAAAAATCATACTTGTATGAAAGTTTATTACTTATTTGCATGAGAAGGCTCACGTATAAAACGAGTAGTTAATTATTTTATACTAACTTGTTTATTGTGTTTTAGTATTTTATCTAAGGAGAATCATGATTTTGAAAGTGTTTTGTTAAAAGGCCCGATGTAGATTAATAAGCATGAATCTAACTCAAATATAAATTTTTAAAACATAACAAATAAATGATTCAAATGAAAATCATGCATTAACCAAGTTTGTGTATATTTTAATAGTTTATTGGAAAGTCCTCTTTGAGTGAAAGTACATTGATGACTTGTGAGAGAAGGTTCCATGTAATACAGATACTTAAAATAGTTAACTTCGTGCTAATTGAAAAAAAAATCATGCCCGAATCATATTTTGAAAACATTTTATGTGAAAAGACTCAAGTATAAATGGCTAAACACGTATTTAGTTCAAATGTAAAATTAAAAATAAAATTGAAGAAATAACAAATAAAAGTTCCAAATAAAAACAACAAATTAATCTCACCCACGTATATTTTAATGCTTCATAAGAAAATCACTCATGAGTTAGAGTATTAGATTTGTATAATAATAATAATAATAATTTATTATTATTATTATTATTATTATTATTATTATTATTATTGTTATTATTATTATTGATAATAATATAAAAACAGTTATATATTATCAATCAATGATTATTAAATTAATTAATTAATTAATATGTCTAATTATGTAATTATTATCATTAAACTCATTAATTAATTAATAGGTCTAATTATATATAATTACGTTCAAAATCAAATAAAATTTATTAGTCCATAAAAACCAATATAATTTAAAAATTAAAAATATAAATATATAGACAAGTTTATAATAATAATTTCAAAATAATTTAAGTAGCAAAATTCACATACTTATGAATCACAAGTAAAAATATAATTACGTTCAAGGCGTCAACCTTGTGTCAAATATCGACTTCTTTAAACATTCTTTTATTTTATGATAAAATGTCATTATATGAGATTTTGTTATTTGCTATTAAACACATAATCTTTCTTTATTTTTAACGCAGGCCAAAATAATTCAAAACGCGATTAGATCACATGCATATCCGACCAAATAATTTAGTTTACTTTATCACTGTACTCAATAACATAATACTTAAAAAGTACACATTGTTACTATCGAATCCATAGATTAATCGATCCAAGATTGTTAGGAATTGTTATGAAATAATAATGACTTTTATATATTTTAAAAAAATATTTATAGTATTTATCAATTACGCATTTCCAAATATATGTATTTTTATTTTTCTTATTCGAATTTAGCTTTCCAAACTACCTAGGTGTTCAAAAACTACCATTCCAACAAAAATCATTCATGTAATATTTAAGTATTAGTTTTTGGTCCCAAATTCTTAACAATGCCTTTTCACGGTACATGTGAAAAGCAAGTCAAAAGGGACGAAGCAGGCCGTCCACATCCATCATCCATGGTAACATGAACAGAGCAAGTGGCTACATCTCGTTTTCTGCAAAACCCTTTCTTTCTAATAATTGACTGATATAATAATAGCACCATGTACATGGAGACACATGCCATGGCGCCATGCGTCCACACACTCACATTTCTTTTAAGTCAATCGTTCCAGATATTCATATATTATGAATTAATTTAAAATAATTATTATAGAATTCAACTGAAAAATTTATGTATATAATTTTATAAATATTTTACCCAATTACATTTGAACTTAAAATGAAATATTATTTTTATCAATTAATATATGAGTAAGTAGTGAAGATATTTCTGATTAATTAATGATATATAAATATTTGACAGGCGTTCTATATTTTTCAGTTTTTAATATAATATAATTAATTTGAATATGTTTGGTATATCAGCACAACATGAGAGTAGTCATAAAGAATAAAAGAAGCGAATAAAAAGATGCAGCACCACACCTCACATCACACACGCACCACACACACCATTGTTCACTCCCTTTCTTATTCTTTCTTTCTCTTTCCCTTTTCCTTTCTTTTTGCTTCTTCGTTACGTCTACTGCTACCACTCTTACTCTATAGTATTTATACGCGTAGCGCTACGCCTCTCACCACCGGCCAATGGCAGACACCGACCTCACCTCCCCGCTCCTCTCATCCGACCACATCGTCGTCACCGTGCACGCCGCCTCCGTCGCCTCCGCCGCGGACTCCGCCAGCCCGTTCCGCGCGCTGGGCTGCGACGAGGAGTTGACCGTGCCGCCGCCGGCCACGCTGGACCCCTTCCGCAACGCCACGCCGGCGATGCAGGGGCTGTACGAGTGGGTGAAGACGGTGGTGTGTCTGCCGGTGGCGGTGCTGCGGCTGGCGCTGTTCGGGCTGTGTCTCGCGGTGGGGTACTTGGCGACGAAGGTGGCGCTGGAAGGGTGGAAGGACAAGGAGAATCCGATGCCGAGGTGGAGGTGTAGGGTTATGTGGATCACGCGATTGTGTGCCAGATGCATTCTCTTCTCCTTTGGGTATTCTTCCCGATTTCGCTTCTCTTTGATTTCAATTTTTCAATTCATTTCAGATCCTAGTTTATTTTGTCTGTGTCACTGTTTTTTTTAGGGCAGTAGTTGAATACATTTTGTTAGGAGAGAGAGAGAAAAGTTACTAGTTAGGGATGGTTAGTGGTTAGTAATTTTTTTTTTTAATAAATCTACTGATAACTCTAAAATAAGCCGATTTATTTGCTGTTTTTGCGTTTTGGAAATAAGTTATTATTTTTTTTTCTAGAATTGGAGTCTGTGTAAGGGAAAAAATGCACGAGTATACATGCGATGAGTACGTTGTTGATGTGGCATTAGGGTACATGCAATTATTGCTCTGACATGATAATTTGTTACGTTGTGATGGGAATCGCGTAATAAAAGACCAGATGGCGTAAATATCGTAACTGTGGTTGGTGAGGAAAATGACAAAGCTTTAAGCCGAGGATTGAATATTCCCGTGCCTGGATGACTCATTTAGTTAGACAGTTAGTTAGTGAAGTTCTTGGTTTTATTCTCAGGTTAGGTGGTGCACTGGTGGGAGATGGAAGGGGAAAACAGGAGAAATGCAGGATAAAATTGGCGTTTGTTCAAATAGTTATAGAATTTATATGTAAATCTCGGCTTCAATTATGATAGTTGCTTTGTTTAGGGGGGGAATGGGAAGGTAAAAAGAAATGAAATATTCTTTATATTTTTTATGAATAAGAATCAGGGGTTTCCTTTGTATGTTATGTTCTAGGAAGGGAGCATATGGAGATAAAGTCTGTTATGTAGGTGTGCCTGTGTGTATAATTAATTATGTACTGGTTTCATTATAGAGAGAACACTGGAAACCAAAGGTAAATTAGGAAAAGATTGAATGACCTCAGGTTGATACCCTGTTTATGTTGTCTCATTGGGAAGGAGCATATGATGGTTAGGTTATTTTTGCTTGAAGGTTGATTTCAGTTTCATTTTATATATTTATGTGCACACCCTTGTCTTATTTTGGTTCTGAATCATGAGTGTCTCCTTTTGTCCATTGCAGCTATCAGTGGATAAAACGGAAAGGAAAACCTGCACCAAGGGAAATTGCTCCAATTATTGTATCCAACCATGTATCTTATATTGAGCCTATCTTCTATTTCTATGAGTTATTTCCCACCATTGTGGCATCTGAGTCTCATGACTCCTTACCTTTCGTTGGCACCATTATTAGAGCAATGCAGGTAATTTCATTGCATGGTTATTTGCCCCTGTTAAAAATGTAAGAACACTTGCCATTCAGCCACCTTTCCACTTTTATGTTTTCAGGTCATATATGTTAATAGGTTCATACCAGCATCAAGGAAGCAGGCTGTCAGGGAAATAAAGGTAAAACATTTCTATCTGCTTGCCTATTGTTATTTGATCTACATCTTAAACTTGTCTTTGTTCTTTGATTATTGATATGGTTGTCAATTGATGCTTAGTACATTTCTATTGTCATTTAACCCTTTACTGCCCTTTTGTTTTTAACCAAACCTCTATGAAGTTCCGTAAATTATATTTGGTGATTTAGGAAGAGTATGACTAATGAGATTAGCTTAAGACATGCTAATAGAAGTTTTCTCTTCACGCGCAGCAAAAGTGATACCTCTTTTTTTTTTTTAATTCTGTTGGCCTCAAGTAGGAGTAATAAATATGTTATTAGTATAGAATGTGTGACATAAATTCTTGAGATTGTAAATAAGTTAGGAAAAGTCTAGTTGGCCTATACTCTAGAAGAGAACCTCGGAGTTGGGTGAGAATTTAACAAGTTGTAAAGTTACATTAGCTTTCAGATTGTGGAATTGAACAGCAAGGTGCAAAAATTACTCAGAACTAACAGGGCTGAACAACAGATATGTTAGGGATGGATTTGCTTCATATAATTTGCATGTTATCAATTTTATAAGCTATTTGATACAGAAATCTGCTTTCAAGGATCTAAATAACAGAGAAGGGCCTCTTGCGATAAATTTCCTCGAGTACTATTATTTCCCGAGGGAACCACAACTAATGGCAGGAACCTTATCTCCTTCCAACTTGGTGCATTTATCCCTGGATACCCAATCCAGCCTGTAATTGTACGCTATCCACATGTGCACTTTGACCAATCCTGGTAAGCAATATGTTTATGAAGATCCTAGCATTTCATTACTGTTGTTTGTAGGCATAACTCATCACTAATTGTTTTACATGCAAATTTGTTAGGGGTAATGTTTCTTTGGGAAAGCTTATGTTCAGGATGTTCACTCAATTTCACAACTTCTTTGAGGTATACTCTTATGGATTGGATTTTTCTTTACAGTGGTTAATCCACCGCCTCTGGAAACTTATTATTCTTGAAGTAATTTAGAATTTTTATCTTAAATTGAGCAGGTAGAATATCTTCCCGTCATTTCACCCCTGGATGATAAGGAAACTGCTGTACATTTTCGGGAGAGGGTGAGTTTTCTAGTTTTCTTTTATAGCTTATTGTCAGAGGATTTTAGTAGATTCCTCATTGCTAAATGCAGTAAACAATTGTAATAGTTTGATCCTTGAAACCTCTATAGGTATATAATTTTTTTTCTAGAAATTGAGTTGAAGAAGATTCCTCATTTCCTCTCTTGGAATCTGAGAATCTTCTTTTACCTCTACTTTGGTGTCCGTGTAAAATGGATGAAAATATCAGGGATGAACTTGATGTGAAAACTTGTATAAAAAATTATCCATGATTTTTTAACCTAAATTTCAAGGAGGTACTAATCTGACAGTAAGCCTAATGTTGTGCAAAAATAAAACTTCAGTAATATGCCAATTAGCAACATTTTGGAGGTGAAAGTTGGGAGTCTCATCATAGAGCACAAATTGCAGAATCTATGATAGGAATTGGTACCAAAGTAGAGAGAAAGATTGAATATATTGCAAGAACTTTGATTTTCTGATCTATCCCAATATGGAATCAGACCCCAGAGAACGTACAGTATGTAACTATGATACAAAGAGTGCTGAGTAATTTTGAGAGTAGTCTCAGCCCTCTCCCTCACTTCCCAATTGTACCATCTTGATTTTTGCTGCCTCTTAACCCTTTCTCAATTCTATTTATTATACAAGCAACTAACTAACCTCTGCCCAACCTTACTAGCAAACTTCTGTTAGTTGGTTATTTACAATGAAAATGAGTAAATGATCATTAAGGGTTGTGGTCCTCTACAGCTGCCCTGCACCTCCTCTCATAAACCCTCCTAACAGGAGGTCTATTCCTATCAGTCTATGTCTCCAGGATCCATCTTACAAAGTGATAGCCAGATTAATGGGGATTTTGCACATAGGAATTAGGATTCAAGCTAGGTGTATGGAATGGAGGATAGCTTTAGGCATGACTAATATTGCAAAGTGCATATCAAAGTCAAAGGAAAATTCTACCGGGCAACTATTTAGATTGGCAAAGCTCTATCTTAGTGAATGTTGGTCAATGGTACGCCAACAGCAGATAAAACTGAGATGATACTGCTGAGGTGGATAAATGGATGTACAAGAAAAGAAAAGATTAGGAACCAATTTATATAAGAGAAAGTTGGAGTAGCACCTATTGAAGGGAATTCGATCAAAACTTGTCTATTATGTGAACATTGCATGTCTTTTGCCCTTTTTTTTATCTCTTTTACCAGTTTGTCTTTTGTTACAAATAAATACACTGGATGATCTGTTGAATTTAATCCTTCCTTATGTCAGTAGTTAGAAACTATTCAATTAATATGTGGATAAATGCAGACTAGCCGTGCTATTGCAACTGCAATGAATGCTGTTCAGACAGGACATTCTTATGGAGATATAATGCTTCATATGAAAGCACAAGAAGCAAAACAGGTGTGCTTTTTTTATTATTGGTTTCAGTTATACCTTCTTCATCCTAGTTACTTGATTGCTTTTTTGCATTTTGAAATATGTTTGCTTTTCTATTATATAAAATGGTCAAATTCAAACTCGCAAATCAATATCAGGTTGGCTTGCATATATAGATTATTTTCATTTCATGTAGAAATAATATTAATTGTGATGTTGAATATCCATGGAGTTTCTCATATAGTCATTAAACATTAATTTTGATACTTCAGTTACTGTTGTCTACTGTATGCAATATCTACTAAGTGTAAAAATCACGTGATAAACCGTTGTCTTGTAGGGGGGAACTAGACATCATAACAAGAATATTTTTAATTTGGCTTTTTTTGCTCTTATCTATCCAAAGAAGTAAGCCTCTAATCACCTACATACGTGTCTACCTATATTAAAAGCCAATAAAAGATGGGATAAAACCAAGAATTAAGCTACAAGAGTTATAATTAAGCCACAAATGAAACTTTAGTTGAAGATACATGTATGTATTAGAAAAAGAGACAACCAAGTAAACAAATTTAGAGTTGTGTTTTTCTTTAATTTCTGCTTTCTTCTCCTTTTGAGATTGATGATTTCAATGTGCTCTGATATGGGTGAAGCACTCTGCTCTCGCTGTTGAATGGCAATCTGGGTTAAACTAAAAATCTCATGTTATGTACCCAAAATATTTTTGTTTGCAAAATATTTGTGGCTATGGAGACAATTGCCATGGTGTTTGAATGCAACAACTTGAACTTTTATATAATTGAAATGCCATAATTTATGGAAATTGTGAAAGCTACCACTTGGGGTTGATTGATCATATTATTCACTTAAATTCAGTTCTCATAGATTAGATTGTCGTCAGTTATAAGAAAAAAAAACTGAGAGAACAAGTATTAGTTTTCACTTCTCATAGCTCTTATCCATATGATAGGCAAAGATTATCAAGTTATTATCTGCTCCAACAATCCATATTATTGTCAAATTCTTTGTTACTACTCTACACTGCTAATCAAGACAATACCCAACAGTTTTAACCTGCATATTTTAGCCACGTTCTTCCATTGCAGTCCTCCTTTTTCCTCACTTTTTTTTTTTTGGTTTTATCTAATTATTAAAGTGATATTTAAATAAAGTCAAAATTCTCACTGGTTAACTTCTCTTTGTTTAAGCTTCTCAGTCCTGCAATTTCTCAGTTTCCATGCATCAAACCACTCTTCAAACACTCTTGGAATATGTTTAGGTGCTTGCTTTGAGTCTTTTTTGGATTAAATCAGTATATTGTTTTTTTAGCAACCTTAAGGAATAAAAGTTGGAGTAGCCAACTATTAATGCAAAATATGGATATCTTGGGTATATAGAGTTATATTAAATATTTCCTCATCTGTTATGTCACTGCACTGAAAATTTCAAGTCATGCTTAGCATTCCAGTTTTGTTGTTGCTGACATTTTAACTTCTTGCCTTTTTTAGGAGAACCCCTCAAGTTATATGGTTGAAATGACCAAGGTGGAATCAGTAAGTCCCTAAAAACAAATGAGCTTGAATTAATGTTCTATTTTAAAACATACCATTAATTTCTCTTTTCTTGCATTGCGAAGTCCCTGGTAAATTATCTTTTTCTTCAGCTTGTTATAAAGACTTTTAAGTAGGAATTTTAGGTTATACCTTTTCAATCTGTTTCTCCTTTAGTATATGCAAATGCCACAGTAACCCTTTGTTTATGCCAATGGATGCTCTACTAAGTGTCCCTGAGTAGCTGCATAATGTTTGAGCCTACAAATCAAAGGGAAATATGCAGTGAAAGGGAGAAAATATTTTGTATTATGGTATATTAATGATAGCGATACTTCGGTAAAAGAGATTTTGTGCTTCTTTTCAGTTATTTCATATCAGCAGCATGGAAGCTGTGGACTTTCTGGATAAATTCTTGGCCATGAATCCTGATGCCAGGTACTATTATCGCATTCTTGTACGTTGTAACTAACTAGAGAACCAGTCTTGCTCAGGTACAGTGGGAAACAATTTAGTTAATTGATGTTCATATTTGGTGGTGTAAGCAATTGATTGTATATTGATGACAATCAATGTTGAGTTTTTACTTCAGTTGACAGTGTTGTGCAAGTCATACATATTGGGGCCAAAACATTGGAGTATGATAATGGTTTTTGAATCCATGTTTTTTGTGCAAGTCATTTTTATTTTATTTTTGCTTTTCTTTACTAGCAACTATGTCCTATACATGTGATTGCACTTGGTGAACTTTATCACTTGTAACAATGTTTGCTTGTTATTTCCACTGATGACTGCTACAATTTGTCGTTATGCTTCACTATTATCTTGTGGGAATTGATGGAGTCTGTATCTTGCTTACAGTGGTCGTGTTCATTATCATGACTTCTTAAGGGTTTTAAGACTTAAGGCTTGTCCACTATCTGCAAAGGTTAGTTACCAAATAGCTTGAGATTCCTTTAATATTGTGGGATTAAAATTCTCTAATTTCATGTGCATGACATGGTGTATGATAAATTGTTATCAGAATACGACAATATTATTTATACACGTAATTTTGAAATAAAATTTTCCGCATTCAGTTTTTCTTTTTTTTTGCTCCATCTTTTCAGCTTAGCAAAATTTATTCTAACTTCATTGCCACCTATGTCTTCTTTCTGTTGCCGAAGCCTGAACTCCCACGTGACCTCAGTTTTTTTGCTGCCTTTTGATTGTCATGTTGATATTTTATTACAGGTATTTGCATTCATTGATGTGGAGAAGAGTGGGACAATTACATTCAGACAGGTGACTATTTGCAATAATGTACCCCGTTTCTGTGTTATATAGAAGATTAGAAGTAGCAAGTGATACTACGACATCCGTACTGTTTTTTTTTTTTTGTGTGTGCAAAGTCTAATAAGGTTCATAATGTCCTTGTTGATTATATCACTTATGTCTTGTGCACTTGTTTGTAATTGTATGCTGCTTTCAGTTCTTGTATGGATCTGCCCATGTTATGGAGCAACCAGGGTTCCATCAAGCTTGTGAAGAAGCCTTTGCTGGGTGTGGTGGTGCAGTAAAGGACTATATTGTTGAGCAAGAGGTATTATGATCTTTTGTTCTCCTATTTGCCTTTACTAAGTGTTAGAATGTCCCTAATATGTTCGTTTCAATTCTCTTTAAAATCAGTTACGAGATTTCATGCAACCTGCTATCCCCATCTGGAATGAGGATGAGGTAATTTATATTTAGCAAACACTTCTTCTCTCCAATGTTTCTGTTGACTGACTGACTTAAACTGGTTATTTGTAGGTCCATGAGCTTTTTATGTTATTTGATAACAATAATGATGGAAGAATTGACAAGAATGACTTCCTTTCATGCCTTAGAAGAAATCCTCTTCTCATAGCATTTTTTACAGCTCAATCACAGCAAAAGGAATTTGATGGTAGTGGAGTGATAGAGATAGTGTGATGGGTGGATTTCACATTTGATAAAATACTCTGCCTTTTTAGGATGTTGTCTTTTGTGGACTAAAAAGAAAAGAAATTGGTAGGGATTCCTGGGGATTACACAGTTAGGATGCAGAGGCCTCAATATTTTTTTTTCTTTTTCCTATTTTTTTACCTTGATCTGATTAATTACTCATAAAGCGTAATCATTTGGTCAAGATCTGTGCCATGCTGCTTTATTTTGTATTTAGCTATAGGTCAGTTTTGCACAGCTAGATGTCAGTTATCTGGGTGTTGTGGTCACACTGATCCAACATTTAAGTTTTGGTTCAGTGACCATACTGACATTTAGAGTCATTGTGGTTCATGTAAAGTTTGAACCAACGTGTCGATTTGTAACAAATATTATAACTGTATTTTCAAAGATGCGAACATTAAGGAATGATTGATCTTGGATTTTTGTGTCTCGTTAATGAATGATTTGCTGTTCTAGAATGCGTCATAATTTCATATATTAATTCTTCTATTGGAGTTCTTACATGTCTCCGATTAAACTTTCTTGTATTTTCTGGTAAGTGTTATACGCAACTAAACCAGAAGTATCTTCTCTCTCTAATGCAAGGTGACAAATTTGTTAAACTACACATTTAATAAACATTTTATAGAAGTTAAATTGAATCAATCTAATTGTTAACTAGTAATTTATATCATACTTAAAATTTTTTAAGTATATAATCTTATAGTAAAAATTTACTTATATTTTCAATAGTATATTATGTGATAAAATAAAGTATTGTGACAAAAAGTATTACTTAATTTTCAAATACACGAAGTTTTGTAGACAATTTATTTTATAAGAGCTTTTAGTACAACGGTTATTAACTTTTATAAAGTAATATGAAGTATCATTTTATCAAATTTAACATTGGTGTCATTTTATCTGGTTCTTATGTGTGAGGGCCTACATTCACACCGATTTTTCTTTTATGAAAACAGGGGGGAATATGATAACTACACTGACTTCTTCTAAAATTAAATTCGTTACATACTATAAACCTATAAGTGTACTAAATCATATGGATAAATTTATATATTAAATGGGAACAATAGAAGAAAATACCGATATACAATTCACGAGTGAATATCATACTCAACAAATTGATAAAAATAATTTTAACGATTCTTAAATATATTTTTATCACAATTACTAAAACTAAATAAAGTTTTTTTTTTCAAAATTATCCATTAAAAATATTTATTTATTCAGAGTTTTATATAAATAATTTTTAATACATTAATTATGTTTTTATTTGATATTTGATATTTTTTTTTGTACTCTATATATTACAATATTCATATTTTTTATATTACTTTAATTGTTTTTTTAAAGAATATTTGTTTAAAAATGTTATGATGATGAAGATCTCATACTAACAATTATTATTAATCCTATTGAGTCACTATTTGTTCGTTATCAGACTATTTGTAAATATTTAGTATTATAAATTTAACACTTTAAACATGAGTTAGTTGTATTAGAAATCACACATCAATTAATAATATGACTAAAATAATATATATATATATAACAGTGTTTTTCTTACAATTTATAAACTAATTTTGTAAAATTGAGTTAGGTTCAAATTTAAAAAATTATGACATAATTAAGTATTTCTTTTATTTTTATAGAGTATTAGACAAAATTATGAGATTAACACTCAGATTTTAAATGATTGTTTAGCATGTTCATCCATGAGGTGATAACTCTAGAATTAACTTAAAAATATGAAAGACCAAATTTACCTGGAGTTTACTTTTTATATAAAATCACCTGGGTAAGTATGTTAGTGTTTAAATAACAAGGCCAAATCTTTTTACCAATACACACATCTCAAATGAAAATGAAAACTTTATAAAAAAATATCAACATAAATCATAAAAAAATATTTTATTTGTATTAGTTACAAAAAATTTAGTAATTAGTTAACCCGTTAATTGCACAAGATACCAATAACCAAACATAATTAAGTGATAGCATGTTTGTTGTAAATTTCAAGTACCCTAAGTTTCGTAGTTATAAAACATGGATCGAATTTGCCTGTTTATTTTTTTGGAGTAGTGAGGCCCGGCGTGACTCCATATAACTCGGCCTCTCTTCTTTAACTGACAATTTTTTCTCTATAAATAAAACATACCAATAAAAAAGTAAATAACAAGAAAATAAACCCTTTATTTTTTAAATCTATTTATTTTAAAATGAAAATTTATTTTAAAATAAATAAAGATTAAAAATTATAATTAAATATATGATGTAAAAAAATTATGTGATTATTCATATTTTATTAAGGAAAGAAAAGAAAAAAGTGTCAACTATCAACACACTACAAGAGCCTTATGGAAATGCCATAGCTCCGTTGATCAAATATGTTTGATCTTTTTTTTCCCCTATAAGTAGGGATTTTTTACCAATTTGGGCGCCTTTTAAAATAATTTACCAAAAAATGTAAAAACAAATATTGGTTTATGGTGATTTTTGCCGCATGATAGGCTATCACGTTTATTTTACTATTTTTTTTTATCAGAGATGACACACACTTAAACTTTTAAAAAAATAATCATTAACGGTGTATTTGATAGGAAAAAAAATATGAATGAAAATAAAAAAAAAGAGAAATATGATCAATGAAAATAGGTAAAATAATGAATAAACTTTAGAAATATTTAGTTTGAGAAAAATAAAAAATAAAAATAAAAAATACAAGGTAATTAAAGTGACAATCCATTAATATCATTAAGGATTGAAAATTGATTATGAATTTTTAAATTGATTGTTTCTTTTTTATTTTATACTTGGTTATTTCTTTGCTATTTATATTTTTAACAATTTTAAACTGCCAATAAATATAAGTCAAGTAATTTATGGTAGTTTTTAGCATACATAAATACATCGTTAAGGTCAAATTTTCACCTAGTTGAAAAAGAAAATAAAAAACAATGATAGCTACAACTTTTTTCTCCTTCAATCTCCATCCTACTAAACTCTCATTTTCCATTTTTTTTCTCTTCTTTCTATTTTTCCTCCATTTCTTAGGTATAGGAGACATGATGTGTCATGTAGTTAATGGTTTAAAAAAAGAAAGAATAAAAAAAGCTGAAAAAGCTGCCACGTGTTAGCACAAACAGCCCTCCATCTACCCAAAATAAAATGTTCACCCTATTTAATTTAACCTCTTAGTAAAACCCACTTAGACCTCACCCAACATTTTGTTTATAAAAGAGGCAAAACATGTAGAACATGACAATTGTTTTATTTTATAGCGACTGGTTACTTTTGTCTCTGTCATAAGTGAAACACGTGAAAAATAATAATAAAACAATAATAAAAAATTTGCTTAGATATATTTTTAATTTTTATAAAATACGTAATTTTTTATTTTAATTTCTATAAAAAAATTTGTTCTAAAATTTGAAGTTGTTACTAAAATATATCTATTCAATAGAATGTTAAATATGATGATTACAATTTACACATGTTAATGTACTTCTATAACATCTTAAAAAAATTTAAATTTTTAAAATAAATATTATTTATTTATCTTAAAATGAAAATTATGAATTAAAAATAATTATTTCAAATTTTAAAGAGATAAAAATCAAATAAAAATATTTTATAAGGTCAAAACTAAAATTTATTTATTTTATAGGAGATAAAATTAATTATTACAAATTTTAAAGAAATAAAAATCAATAAAAAATTTAGAAAGACTAATATATTTTTAATATTTACTGGTAACCTTTAAACGAAAGTACCTCAGATTGGTTAAAAAAAAAGTGTGAAAGATTGGTTCAAATTTTTAAATGCTCCTCTGCCATTTGTTTTTCTTTCTCATACTGCATAGTTTTTGCTAGCTAGATTCTTGCCCTAATTTGTGATCCATTGTGCGTACTTAACGGTGCGTTTGGATGAGTGAATAACTAAAAAGGAAAGAAATTTTTTTAATTTGAATGGAAAGGAAAGTAGAAACAAAGATTTTCTTTTTTTTTTTTAAGGTTAATTTATCTCTCGTATCTTTTCTCTTTCTATCGGATTCAACAGAAAAAATGACATTGTTATTTATGTTACTTTTTTCATCCAACAAAACATATTACAAATGTACTTGTCTATTTTATTTTTTTGTACCATTAATTATCTAGCCCTAAACATGTACTATTACAGATGTACTATTACGTTGTACAATTAAAAACATTTTTTATTAAAAAACGTAATAGTACAACCTTATATGATTTTCAGTATAACTCCAATGTAAATTTTAATAAAAAAGAATTATTTATTAATTTATTGACCCTTTACATATTTACCTTTGGGGTTTTGGTTTCGCCTTTGAACTTTATCCAACGTCCCAACTTCCAACCCCCAAAAAATATTGTACCACCATGAGAAAAGTACAAGTGATTCAAATTATCTATTAAAGATGGTGGGCTATGTGTGTAGACATGAATGTACATGTCCCATTACTCTTTGATTATTTTAATTTTTTTATTAAATCGTGTGGTTTATACTTTATTAAGCATTTCATTTTATTTTCATTTTTATTTTTCATTCTACTCAACTTCTGTTGTTCGAATTTAGTTAATCTCAAGTTAGATTAAATTTTGAATCTTGATATACTACAATATATTCAAGAAATCTTTGCTTTTGGTAAACTCAAATTTTATCAACCTCATTTTGCTCTCAAATTTTAAAATTTAGCACACTATATCTCATATATTATATTTTTTACTCCTCCCAAATACAATTATTTAAATTTATTCGATCCCAACTTAAATTTTGACATTTCATATCAAATTAATAAGCAGAACTGACATTTTCAACAATTTATTTTAATATTCTTTTATTAATAAAAATTGCTACATAATGAAAAAAGAAAAGAAAATGATTTTTTTTTTACAATTGCATCATAATTATTTTTTATTTAGTATGAATGTACATCTTCCTTCCTGTATTATACTATTTAATTTTGGATTTGATAACTCAAGTATTGTTACCTGTGATAGTAATTCGATTCGATATCATCAAAATCAAATTTATATCATTGTTAAATTTATGGATAAAGGATTTATCATCTCTATTACTTTAAAAAAATAGCAATTAAAATTAATATTTGAAATAAAATTTGAATTTAAATTTAAATTAAACTTGAAGTTATGTTTTGTTTGAAAACTAAGACAGTTTAATTTGGATTGTTACCTTGTTAGAAATAAGATAATCGGTGAGGAAGAATTTTTTTTATTAAGCATGGTTGTTTATTTTGATAACTTTATTATAATATAAAATTATCAAAATAAATAAACTTTTATTCTATAAATTAAATTCTAAATTTTTTATTGGAAAATTAAGAAAAATAAAACATAGAGATTAGAACATTTAATGCTATTTAACTGTTTTTTCTAGTTTTTACTTATAATGTACATAAAAACAAAAAAAAAAGAATAATTTCACGTAAACATGCTTTAATTTATTACTTTATAAATAAAATATTTTTTTATTATCAACAGTAATATAGGAACCTTCAATAGGAAACATAGAAACCCTTCATAATTGAACAAAAATTTAAAAATATAGCAATTTTTTATTTAATTTATTATTATGTTATTATCTATCTTTTAATGTTCTCGAAAAAAAAATAGTTCACACACAAATATAGAAGGCCACCTCTTAAAAGAAAAAAAAAATATACATACAATATGAATATATAATTGTTCAATAATAATTTTATTTCTTATTAACTCCTTTTCTATTTATTTTTATTTTTATTTTTATTTCTGTTTTCTTTTCTTATCATTATATCTCTTATTATACTTCATATATTTTCTTTCTCTCTTATCACTCAAGATGGATACATCTCAAAAAAATATGTATACAACCATCATTTTAAATTATTTTCAAGGCTTTTTTATTTTTTCCTAGATATTTCTTAATAAAAAAGTAAATATTATTTTATTGTTTGAAAAGAAGAAAATGCATTCTTCTTATTATTCTCAAGTTAAAAAATAAATTTTGCTTTAACCATCTTTGAGGATTAATTGTGCTTTTAAGACTTTAAACATAATATTTAAGTATATTAAAGATTTTATATTATATTAGAGTTGCTGCAATGAATTTTAAAAACTAAATATCTTTCTCTCACTACAACGTTATATCATGGATGTTTACTTTAATATATATATATATATAATTTTAATTTTAAATTATTTTTTATATTTGATTCCTTCAAAGAAAATGCTCTACTTCTGCCTCCATAGTTTATCATCAATAAATGTTATCATTTTAAATTAAAGATTACATATATTTCTTATTTTTATTACTATATTAACTTTTAGTTTTAATTTTTTTTATGTTGGTTATATCTCTAGTTGATGTAGAATCATCAGCACACACTCTAGTGCATTTAAAATATTCTTAAGGGTAATCTTACCTTACTATAGCAGTAACAAGGATATGATTTCAAATATTATAATCAAAAGACTAATCAAGGCTTATCAAATTTTAGAAATTCTTATGCAATTTAGGCTCACACTTCACAAGTTTTGTTATCACAAGGAACAAAAATCATACAAATTGCTCAATAAATAAATTTAACTCAAATCTAATTTGCAAATGGGAAGACAAAGATTATGTGTGCTTTTTATTTTCAGTTATTAATTTCGTATGAATCCCTAAATTATCTTTATATAGTTGACTTTATCTCTTACTTCTATTAAGAATCTTTGATCTAGACTCCTAATAATCTCTCTTATAATTTAAGTTCTTAATTATCCATGTAGAAACTTAATGTAAAATAAACATAAAACATAGAAAGGCAGATTAATTATTGTTATATAAGTCCTTCAATTCATTGTGGTATAGTCCTCCTCGAACATTCAATCCATTAAGATTATGCAAAAGTAATCAAGTCACAACAGTAATTACAACAATAAAACAACTCAACTAAATGAATAATATAAAATTCAAATTTAATTAAAAATATGAATTTTTTAACACAAATTACACCATAATTATAATTAGGAATTTAGCTATCTATTATAATGATAAAACAATAAATTCTAAACAAATACCTAAACAATAAATTCTAAACAAATACCTAAAAAATAAAGATAAATGGGAAAAATTGTGATAGGGAAAAACCTGCATCATCTTCTTCACATTACTTTTTAGTTCTAAAAATTTCTCAAACAAACAATTGGTTAGTTAAAATATGAAAACTAGTGATACATAGAAAAAAAAATTTGTCAAGTATGTAAATATCTTTATATGTTTTTTTGACATTTGTTTAAACAAATTAATTAAAAATAAAATAAAGTAGAATTTATTTTTACTTTAAAACATAGAGAAAATATGTAAGATTGGAAGTAAGGATGATAAGGTACTCGTGTAATGAGCGAGTACCATGTACTTCATAATTATTTAAATATTTGTAATTATATATAAAATAAATTATTTTAATTTATTATAGTATAAAAATATATTTTAGAATTATTTTTATTGTAAATATAAGTTACAAAATTAATTTTTATTATAAATATATGTTTCAAAATATATCTATTTTTTAGTTTTATTTTATTTTTTTACTTTTGTTTAAAATTTTATATATTACTCTCTCTTGTCCTTTTTATAAGACACAATTAACTAATTCACAAGAAGGAGATTACTTTATTTAGTCAATAACATTAAATTTATTCTAAATTTATATATATATATATATATATATATATATATATATATATTTAAAATTATTTTTAATATTAATGATTAGTGAGACATACTTTATGTTTTTTATTGGTTTTAATTATTTTAGTTTCTCTTATCATTAATATATTTATTGCTTAAAATTTTATTGGCTATATACATGAAAAGTGAAAGTAAGATTTTTAAAATACTTGCAAAGTTATACTTTTAAATAGCCTAAGACAATAATGTGTTCTACTAACTATTTATTAGCTTCAAAAAATGACTTTTTTTTTTAAATAATCAATGCATTAGACATTATAGATTGATTCTTATAAAAATGATAAAATCAACGTTTAAACTTGAATGTTATAAAAAGGCCAAGAAGAAATAACAAATAACCATAATAGCAAAAAAAAAATTAAATTGCAAAGATTTACGTGAGATTGATATCAAAATTTATCTTATAAAACAATACATTAAAATTTATATGTTTTTACTTTTACATTGTGACGAACTCTTTAAGAAATTTTAATAATCTTAATTGAATACCTCAATATTTATTTATATTATTTAAAAGTCTTGGTTAAACATATAAAACTTTTTTTATCCAAGAAAAGTCTTTTAAAATTCCAATTTAATATACTTCTAAAAATTAAAATGAAATATCAAAATTTTATTTTAGTGATAAAAATAAAAACCAAATACAAAGAAACAAATTTAAAAAAACAACAAAACATGATTATTTTACGTTAGTGAAATTAACAAAACCACACCTTTTGTGAAAATAATTGAATCCATCCAACGAAACTATATATTTTACGTTAGTGAAATTATTTTTCCAAACTTTGAAATTTTATACATTTGTGGAATTTATATACATAATCTTATTCATCTTCTGTTAAAGAAGGATAATCTTTAAGAGCTAAAATAACATTAAAAAATTCAAGAAATGTAATGTTCACATACGAAATTAAAGTTGCAAAATAAATGCATATTAATATGTATAAAATTCACTTATGCATATAAGCCTGTGTGGATATTACTTAGATCATGTCCTCTCCTAATTGCAAGGATATATATACTCATTACAAGAATTTTTTGATTTTGCTACTAATTTTAACTACCATTTAAATTAGTAGCTAAATCTTAGTTAATTAACTATTAATTAACTAGAATATTATTTTTTCTAGCTAAATTGAAGTTATACTTCTTATTACTACAAATTAGCTAGGAGATAACTATAAATTTTAAAAAATTTACTACAAATTAACTAAGATTATTTTCTTAGCTAATTTGTTACTTATTTCATGCTACCATTCAATATTATAATAATTTTGTAGCTAATTATTTTTACTAAAAATTAGCTACAAAATAACTATTGATTTTAAAATTAGCCACAAAATTATTTTATAGCAAATTTTGTAGTAGGGACTTATGCCTGTGGCCAACCATAAGGTATTTAGACGTGTTGCTGGATATATTGATCTTCCTTCGGCCATGTGTTCCTCATGTATAACCTGTGGATCCATGCATGCAAATGCTCTTATATATGTTACATTCTTTTACCAATTTGTTTATGGAAGATGGCAAACCTTGTTGGGTTCATTCAAAACTCCAAATAATTAATTTCTTTCATTTCATTTTTTTCTGTTACTAGTTTAATAGTCTCAATTTTTTTATCTCTTTTAAAATTTTAATTCTATAAACTTTTTTAATTTTTATTGTTTATAAAAAATATTTAATTTATACAAATTAAGACTAAAATGCCTCCATTTATTGTTTTACAAGTTTCTATGAATAATTTTTATACGCATTATTTTCAATGTAAATTCCAGTGAGAAATAATATTAATGTTCTTCTATGAGTATTTTGGAAAATTCAAAGTTATTAATATTTCACTAAATGTAACCTCCCACGATAGGGATTGGATCTAGAAGAAGGAATAATTTTCTCCACAACGTGGTGAATGGAAGTCGAGTCTATGTCGAAAGAAAGTGTAAGAAAAAAAAATAGTTTTAGTTACTCCATTGCGAAGGTATAATTAAAAAAATATACAATTATATATTGAAATTCTAAAACAGCTAAAGTTTTGAAAATAAAATGGTAACTTAAGCACTTTACAAAGAAATTGTTAAATAAAATAAATAAATAAATTTTTTATCTTAAAAATATAAAACGTATTCAATATTTATTATACAAAAGAAGTAAAAGAATTGATAAAAAATAATTAAAGAATTTTATATAAATATATTAACTAAAAGATAAATTTATTTTACTTGGAAATATAAGAAAATTTCAAATTTTCCTCTCATTACAAATTGTTTTTTCGCATGGTGAAATGTTAAGATCTCATCATTTATTTTTTAAAATTTTCATTTTATAATAAAAATATGAGATTATGTACTAATAATATAATTTTTATATTATTAACCAAGCATAAATTATGCTAAATATAATTTTAAAATATTTTTTATAAAAGTCAATAAATTTATTATATATGATAAAAAATTTAAAATAACTGTATAATTTTTGTATTCTATCAAATTAATTTTTAAAAAATATATTATATTAATAAAACTTATAAAATGGTTAAGATATCCAGTAATGACAAAATCAGCATAGAAACTTTATTTTTCAATATTATTTACCATTCAACGCAAGTATGAATATTGAATAATAGTAAGAATATTTAAAATGATTTTTTATTATATATATAAAAATAAAAGTGTGCGCACGAAATTAAACGCAAGAAAAGGTGACGCGAGCAGGTTTGTGGAGGATGACAGCAATAATGAGATGAATGTTGTTGGAACAGTTTTGTAGCCGTTGGATGATAAGTATTTAATTAATAAATGCATGGGAGTGGCAGTGTGGAGCACGCGCTTTAGTGGTCCCCACTGACGAAGCAGCATTTGTTTTTGTTGCATTGGCATGTGCGATGGTGTCAGTATCAACACAGGTATGGTTGCGATAAAAACCTAGTAAGTACTTCGACATAAATAGCATATCTCATCTTGCCCTGCCACTCGCCATACATCATGTCACAACCACTGCTTATCACACTACTACATTATTACACCATTCACGTGCCTCCTCTCTTCTCCACATAATTTCATTCATCCTCAACATGGTGAAAATAAATAAAACAAATATCAATTAGGAGAAGATGCATGCTTTAATAAAGTGCTACTTATTTGTCTTTTATATTTAGGGTATAGGAGTTTTAATTCTCACTTATTATGAAAAAATTACTATTTTTATTTTTATATATAAGAAATAAATAAAATTATTATTTTTTAATTATAAAAAATAAATTTACCTTTTTAATGTATTAATTATTAGTTTCTTTTTATATTTTTAATTTATCATAATGAGTTATTTACATGTTTATCATTAATTGATACTTTTATGAATATTTTAAAATAAAATTTAAATAGATGATATTATTAATTAAAATTAATTAATTTTATTATTTTTATTAGTCTTCATAAATTAAGTCTTTCTACTATCTTGTTAGTTTATAATTAGGCTAAGCTATGTTTTAATATATTTAATATGTTTTATAAAATTAAGACTTAACTCTATTATTTATTAAAGATTTTTTTTAAGATCTAACATAATTTTTTAAAAAACATAATTTACGTTTTTATCTACTTAAAAACTATTTATATTAAGATCTTTAAAAAGTTAACAAAATTAATTTTTAATAGAACTAACATTGTTTAATTTTAAATAAATCAATAATTTTTTTAAATATATTAATGATAATTTATTTTTAAGAATAAAAGTTAATATATTAAATATATAAATATGATATGATATTAAATTTTTAATTATATAAAAATAGATAAATAGTTATATTTATTAGGTTGTTTAGATTTTTTATAAATTCAAAATTATTATATTTAAATAAATACTTTTTTTAAATTTGAAATTTAGTCTTTTTATTAAAAAAAATTATGCTTTAAAAGGTGAATTCATAGGTTTATGTTTATAGCGTGTCCTGTTCCCACCCTCGGTACCCAATTTACATTCAATTTTTAAACTGCACAAAAATAGAGGGAGGGAGACGCATGATTAAAATTTTATGGTAAGTGTATTTATTAAATTGTTACGTTTTAAATCTACTACAAATTAAATATTTAGTGACTATTTATTAAATATTGGCAATTTTAAAATCACCGTAATATGGAAAATTTGATTTTAAAAAATCGTAATCGATTTTAACACATCACAACCGATTATAATACATCACAAATGGTTATTGCCAAAAAAAAAATTAATTATTTACAAAAAAAATTCTTTATTTTCACTTTCTATTAAATCAAACATATTTAAATTTTTTATTTTTGTATCATATTTTTATTTACTACATTTTTCACCTATTTCTTTCTCCGATAAAACGGTCCAAACCTTCCTACTTCGTCTTTGATTAATGTTTATCCTCTTACTATGTTATATCAGTATTAGTTTTCTTAATATTTTGTTTCCGTTATTTCTTTTATTTCCGTTATTTCTTTTATTTGTCACTTTAAAGAATTTTTTTTATCTATCTGTCGTTTAAAAACAATATTAATTATTATTTTGTACGTCAATTATGTTCTTATAAAAAAAAATAGTGTATGGAATTTAAAAGCAATAAATGAAAAGATAAAATTAAATACATATTAGGAAAACAAAAATAAATTTTAATATAAATGAAAATATTAATTACTTTTTTGTAATCTGTGTACTATAATCTTAAATCTTAAATAAAGATAAAAGGAAATGGGAACAGTATAAAATAAATATTAAATAAAGAGTTTGATTTGGATATATAATAAGTATAAATATCAATCAATTAAAAAATTATTATAAAAATAACAATCTTATCTTACGTAATAATTTATTATTGAATGAGGATATAAAGTATTTGTATTATTAGTATATTTTAATTAAATCCTTATATGTATCTTTGGATCTTCTAATTTGTCTCAAAAGATTTCTTATGTTATAAAATTAACCTAAAACTATAAGAATTTAGAAATAGAGAAAATAGATAACAGAAAGAATAAGAGAATATAAAAGAGATGCAGAACAAAGAATTAATAGAGTCCTTCTCTTCTCATCCTACAAATTAGATATCCTATTCATAGGTACAAAGTTGTAACTTAAAGGGTGAATATGGTTTAATGTATGAATTGTGAAACATAAAATAGTTATAATTTGCAAAAACAAATATGGACAGCTACCAATAAATACTCATAACATGTCACTTTAAAAAATTAAGAAAGCATTTTTTTTCTAGTAATACCGTCATGTATTTGAATCTCATCTAAATATTTAAATGGATTCAAAATTATATTGTAATTTTATTGTATGTTTGGTTTAAGAAAAAAAAAATCTGAAATGATTTTCTAGGTTGTTTGATAGAAAAAAAAATAACATTACTATATATTCCTTTTAATAAAAAATTATAAAATATTACCAATAAATTTTTAGTAATATATATATTTTTTATATTTTATATTTAATATATATAAAATATTATTAATGACATTTTTCAATATAGTTTAAATACAATATTTATTAATATTATCAAAATTAATAAATAACATTTTTTATCTTTATCTAATATTTTCTAAGTGTTTAAAAAAAGTCATATATTTAATAGTGTAAATTAAAATATATTTTTTTTCCTTTTCGTCTTTTCTTTAATTAAAAAAATTCCCGTTACTTTCCTTTTCTCTTCATTTTTGGACAAAAGGCTTTTTGATGACATCGACCCCACCATTTGTAATATTTCCATTCACTTTATTTAACTAACCAAATTAGTGGAAAGATTTTGATAAATGTATTTTCTTTTCTTCTTATCCTTCCTCCATTTAACCAAATAAATTTTTTTCAAAGATATTTTGTTATAATAATTTATGTAATTAATAATTTATGTATTACCTCAAAACACAAATACTTCTTTCATTTCTTTTCATCAGCCCACTTTTGAAAGAATATTTTGTTTCTATTTATCTATTCACTTAGAAGTTCAACACAATATTAATTATTATCTTTTTAATTATGTCACTATGTTTACCGAATTCTTCAATATTTTTATTTACCCACTTATCTTAAATGAGAGAAAAGTAATGGTGCGATCTCATTGAAAAAATTTAAAGAAAAATATAAATAAAAAAATTAATTAAATTTCTTAATATATGTGTTATCCTCTTGATCAGATTGATAAAAAATCAATTTCTTTATTAAGAAATAAAAAATATTTTATTAAAATAATGTTATTGATACACTCCAATATGATTTTCAATCCATTTTAGCATGATTTTCATTGAAACTTCTACTATTAATTTCTATACCAGAGTCCTTAGTTTGAACAATCATTAGTATTTCTTTCAGATTCAATTAGAAGCAAAATAAAATTAATTTATATTAATTAAGAAAGTTAGATAACATAATTTAATTTTATTAATTTTATTTAAAAATAAAATTTTTAATTTGTCTTAATTGAAATTTGATATATATATCATTAGAAATAGAATATTTAATAAATAAAAAATATTTTGAAAATAATTTCATTAGATTAGGTTAAATTAATTAAAATTTGTTTATATTGAAGACTAAAATAAATGATTTTTTTTCTTATATTTCACATAGAAAGAAATAGACCCTAGAAGAAAATTGCTAAAGTAATATAAGACGGAAGTAGTAAAGGTATTATTAATATACTACTTTTGTTAATTACTATATCTTTAGAGTGATTTTCAATAAAAAAATATTTATTGATTTCTTGATGTCTTTTTGGACATTAGTTAGATATTTCTTTTATAAAATGATAGCAAAATTATTTCTAAGAAAACTGGTTAGCGACATCCTTTAATGTAATTCCATCGTGATATTTAGTATATTTTTAGTGTGTTTTCTAATAAAAAATTGTATATTGATTTTTAATTGATACCCTAAAAACACTAGTTAATAAGATTCTTCTTTTATAAAGTAGTACCAAAATCCCTTTGAAGGACACTGATTAATGAGAAATATTCTTTTTTTATAAAGTAGTTGGAAAGATGCTCTAGCGATGGTCTTTTGTGTAAAGTGTCTTTTTTCTCTAGCATGACTATATAATAATATTGGGGGATTCAAATATGTTATAACACATTTTTCATATTTGTGTTTTAAAAAACTATACTCCTTCGATTTTTTAAAAATTTGTTTTTCAAAGTTATAATCCATTAATAAAAGTATCTAGATTTAAATACTCGTTTCATAGTTATATTTGTACTATTTTTATATTTTTTTCTTATACTTAAAAACTATCTATTTTAATTTTTATACATATATTTTTATATTATTTTTTATATTTTATTTTTAAAATATGTATTAATTTCGTTAAATAAAACTGTCATAAAATATAAATTGACGATGTAAAATCGTCATAATTTTTTTAAAAATTATTAGATCATCACAAATTATTTTCAAATAATAAAAGAAAACATATGAGATTTGTGGTAGTTTTACATAATAAAAAAAAATTATAGCTGTTTCATATAGCCAACTTCTATTTTATGGTGGTTTTATTTAATGAAATTAAGAAATGTTTGATAGTAAAAACCAAAATAATGCATAGACAAAAACTAAAACGAATAATTAAATATAAAAATTAAATGAGTAATTCAACCAAATAAATAATATCTTTATTTATATTAAAACTATTTGTAATTTTCATTATTACTTTGACAATAATTAGAACTGTCAAGAAAATCAGACGTATATTTTCATCCAAAATCTTAAGTGTCGAATAATAGAGTACATTTTTTTTGTTTCACCAATAATTGAGTATATGAGTCTATTTGAAAAAAAAAGAAGGATATGTGTCGATTTCACAAAAAAATAAATTTTGTAAAGGATATTTTTATATAAAAAGGTTAAAAAAATTATATGCCGTGAGAAAAAAGTATAATAACATCCCTCAAGAAAAATAAATGGTCTGAAAACAAGTTTTTCACAGGTGAAAGATATATCATCTTCATTTAACACACGCATATACACTAAGTAGTATTTTTAAAATTTGTATAAATAAATATTTTTAACATACAAATTATAATTATAATTTATATTGTGATCTAATATTATTTTTAATTATTGATAACTAGTATTTTAATACATGTTTTTGAACAAAATAAATATTGTGATCATAATAAATAAATATTTTAACATATAAATTATATTTTTAATTTATAATAAATAATTTGTATTGTGATATAATATTATTTTTAATTATTAATTGATAATTTCTTAAAAGATATTAAAATTAAATTTAAAACTAAAAATATTAAAAAATTAATAGAAAAACTTTAAAATAAAAAACATTTTTGTTATGTGGGGGTGTTAAGTAGTGATATAATAAGTTTGTTAATTTTTATCACAAATGTATTAAAAGTCATAATAAGGGTGATATGTGATTGAATGATAGTGTAAAATTAATAGACAATCATGTTATCAATTTTCAGATAAGATAATATGAATAACAGAAAAATAAATATAATTATTATAGATAAACTACTATGTTTATGACCTCCTAATGAGATATTTAGATATTTATAATCTCTTAATCTAACAAAATATTTAGATATTTGTAACCTTTTAATGAGTTACTTATTATATCTTATCATATATCTATAATATCTCCAACACTCCCCCTCAAGTTGAAGCTTTCTACTTGTTATAAGAAGAAAATTTTATTTCCCTAAAAATAATTATAAAAATTGAGTTCTCAAATAATAATTTGAAAGGCAACTCAAATATACTAGAGAAGTTGGAGAAGTCAGAGTAAGTTGGTAGAAATATAGCTTAGCCAAAAATAGCTGGAATGTCCATCAAGCAAAGAGAAATTTCTTGGTAAGCAATGTCTACCTTTCTAAAAAATCACATTTAGAAGTGAAATAAACGTCGATAACAAAGAGGTCATACCTAATATAATTCATATGTGAGAAAAGAGTTTTAATTGGAATGAACGTTGATGGAAAAGCTGCCAATGCTTGTCCGTCTTAAAAAAAATAATTGTTCTCAATTTTGAGACACAATTTTGAACTGTTTTTTTTTTACTGATTTAAGACGTAAAACTTATTCAATTAGATTCATTTACATGAAAACTATAGAAATCAACTAATGTTTGAACTAAAAAAGGACACAACACAAGGTAAACATTGTAAGAAAAGTGAGTCACAAGAATAATAAAAAAACTAAAAAATCTCATAACATTATTTTCCAAATATTTATAGATTCACTTTTCATACAATTTTCAGAATGTTTATGACTTTTTTTAATTCAAACTTTGATTGAGATTCATAGTTTTCATGTAAATAAATATAATAATATAAATTTCACGTATTGAATCAATTAAAACATAATTTAAAATTATATTCCAAAAAGAAAATTAGTTATTTTTTCAAAAAGAGAACATTAACTCATGTTTAAGAGTTAAAATGACCAAAAAATGAATTTTTAAAATATAAAAGATCAAAATGAATTTTTATCCTAAAATAAAGAATCAAAATTATAATTTAAACTAAATTTAATTAATAATATCATAAATTTAAATTTATTATAAAAATATTCAATGAACATATCCCTCCGGACTACTCATTAATAAATTTTATAACAAATTAAGTATATTAAAAAATTAACAATTAATATATTTAAAATTGAGCTTTATATTTTTTATAATTTGAATAAAAAAATTATATTTTTTTATATATAAGACACTATATTCTATTATATCTTTATATTCTAATATAATAATTTAGTTTCTTTCGCTATCAAACGACAAATTTGCAGCAGACTTGAGTTTGCTCCTATGTTATAAACTCGTGAGTGTCGTGTCTTCACACATTTTTCATCTTTGAATTAGCTATAAATAATGAAAAAGTATAGATTTTTTTTAAAGTAAGAAAATATAATAATAATAACAAGATTCGAATTTAGGACTTTCTATATATTCCTCAAACTCTCCACTACTAGGTTAACGCTGGTAGTTCTAAGAAAAATATAAATTGACAATAATTAATGATATATTTTATGAGTTTAATTTCTATATACCTTTTAAATGTAAAACTTTTACATTGTTAATATAATTTACTGTACATATCAATTTGTAATTAAATGATAGTATAATTTTTTTTTATATATAATTTTTTATATTTTATTATATTAAAAACAAATGAAATTAAAATAATATGCTAATTTCTTTGAAAAATATATAATATTAAATAAAATCTCTCAAATAAAAGAATATTGAATTTAAAAAATAAAGATGACCAATTATTTTTTTGTGTGTATTTAGGGTCCAAACTCAAGGCAAGTACATACCAAGCTATTATTAAGTTAGTTTTAGCGAAAAAAGAATTGGTATAATTTTGAAGTATAATTATAAAAGAAATTTAAAAACATTTTTTTTTTGGTAAAATACTTTATATCATTGATTATAATTTATTTTTCATTTGTTTTTGCTTTTAAATAACCGAGTCTCACATATAACATCAATTCTTTCCATTTGAAATATGATCCTTACAGGTAGGTGATCTCACATGAGAATTTATTCTTGCAATTTGGGATCACAAATCTGATCCTTGGCTTCCATGATTTCAACATAACAAAGCACTATGTTTTTGGTAGATCCTCGTATCAATTCTCACACAAATATCTAGGATTGAGAATTATTGCTTTGTATTGAAATATTTTGTTGCTTTTGAAATAAATGGAATGAAATATAAAGAAAAAATAGGTTTTCCATAGATAATGTAGAGTAGTTTTACACTATTATTCAATCATAAACTGATGTGTATGGTAATTGTAACACCTCAGTTTTTATTTTATTTTATTATTGATTGTAGATATTATATTTTATTAATTATTGTTAATAAGTAATTTAATTGTTTTATAATTAAATATATATATTTTGGGAAAAATATATGTTAGGTTTTAATTAATTAAATTAAGAAAAATAAATTATTTAAATATGGTAAAAACTTAAGTCTCACATTGGATAACAAGAGCTCATGCTTCACCTTCCTTTTCTTATATAAGGAGTATGATAGATCAAGTCTCACATCGTGAGCTCATGAATTGTCTCCTTCTCCTTGGATACAAAGCAATAGAAAAGACAATAAAGTCTTTAAATAAGTTGAGTTTGATGTAAAACATTACACCTTAAATAGTTTAAATTTTCTCATCTCTTCGAGCTTTCTTAAGAGGTATGGAGATTGTTTGTTTGAGTTTCATGTGGGTTGTCATTAGAATTTGCGAGACCCATTTTGGGTTATATAAAATCATTAAGGAACAAGAAGAAAGATCCTAAAAAGTAGAGACCCTACCTGAGAGTCACATTTTAGGTAAGGAGAGTGAGAAATCTCACTCAAGGCTATAAGTATAATTGTAGTATACTTAATGTTTGCATTTTATTGTCTTTGCCAATTGACAGAGTATTTAATTGGTTTCCTATTGATTTTTTGTGTTTGGCTGTCCTATGATTGACAAAGTATATAATTGTTTACATGTCCTATGATTGACCAAGTGTTTGTGTGCTTGTTTGTTGATTGTTTATGTTTGATTGCCTCTATGACTGTGGTTGTTTATTATCTTTGCCAATTGATAAAGTTACAACAAATCACTATCATGCATTCTTAGATAAGTAAACAACATAATGATAATATAATAACAACATACAATTCACGAGAATCACACAAAGTTAACTTTCCTTACTTGTTGTACACAAAAAGATATGAAACTTTAGGGAAGTAAAGTCTTTGGGCCAACAATTGTGGTTGGAACCTTACCTTGTTGGAAGGGGTGAAATGCAGTTGTTGAGGGTGCTCATCTCTGATTTCTAAAGTTGTAAGTCAGTCATGGTTAGCCTTTAAATATAGTATAGAAGGTTGGTTATTAACCAATCATTTCATGTGATTTAAGGGATCCTTAGGAAAAAATGGGGCCACCATCATTTGGGGTTTTAGAGTGGTGGCTGATCAACCTTTAAAAGTAACATCTTAGTTGTCGCTAATTTTTAATATTAGACACTCAATTTCTCACTTGCACGCCTAAATATTTGTAATGTAATGATTTGAACGTCAATCTAGTAAGAGATGACTTGACCACTATTATAATTATTGCTTGAAAGCGATGACTAGCTAGTTGCTTAATTATTTTTTAAAACTAACTTTCTCTCTCCTTTAGTGTCTCACTTTCTTCCTTTCCTTCTCATTCTCTTTCTTTATTGTTGCAAGTTCAGCAGGTGACAACAAAGTGCTCAAACTACAATGACATCGAAGGTGGGCGACAACAAACTAATCAAAGGCTTGGTGACTACAATGTCATTGTTTTGAGTTATTGTTCTCTAAGTCTTTTTCTCTTCCTCTACTCTATGGTTTATTTTGTTTGTTTGGGTTCAACTAGTAAGAAGAATGTTTTTTTTGGGGTGGAGTTGCATGGTGAATGTGTTTGTGGAGCTATTAAAGTGGTGGTGCTTGTGTTGCTCTCAGCCAAATTCAATGTTGGTGCCAATTAATCACGATAACATGATTTTCAAGTGATGAAATGCCTAATGGTTACAATAGGGATAAGAGGGATAACATGGTTTTCAAGTGAAGTGATGAAGTGCCTAATGATTATAATAGAGATAAGAGGAATATGGACACAAATAATAAGTGACAATAATGTTTTTATTTAATTATTCTATTTCACATATTTACATGAAATGTTAGTCTTAACTGATAACCTAAAAGTAATAGTTAAATATTAGTTATTTTTAGTTGACACAAATAAGTTTGCGATGCATTCCTTAGTGACAACTACATGATTTTTTCTTAGCTAATGGCAGGAGTAATAATAGTATTAACCATTTGTCATTAACGATGATATGTTGAAAATAAAAATAATAATGTTTAATGAGTTGAAATGAGTAAAATATAAATTTAGTTATTGAAATTGTAATAATCAATCAAGTTGATATCTAAAATTAATAAAGTAGCAAATTAGTCCTTCAAATTGTATATCATCAATCAATTTAGTTTCTCAAATTGAAATGGATGGTCAACCAATTATTGTTGAAATTGTAAATTATCAACTAATTTAAGCCTTAAAATTAAATGTTTGCCCAAAATTATCCTTAAAATTTTAAAAACTTAATTACACTTTTTTTCTTAAAACTTTAAAAATTTAAAACTTTTTCCATAATTGTTTTTGCACATTTTAACTCTAAAATTATATAATTTTGTGCATTAGTTCTCTACTATTAAATTTTCATACATTTTGTTCCTTGAGTGCGATTGAACCTCCAAAAAATGGTAAAAATGTTTAATTTGGGATTTGAATCCTTAACTCATTTATTTTCGAGAACCATTACATGAACTATTTTATTCTATATATTATATATTGTAAACATTCTATATAAATAATAAATAATTTTATAAAATTGAATAAACAAATTTGTATAATTAAAATAAAAATATTTAATAAATGATGACTTTGGTGGTCATGAAAATTTAAAAGGAAGGACAAATTTTGACGAATTATATAAGTTTAGAATAAAAATGTTGCAAAAAAGAAATTGAGGGACAATTTATAAAATTTAAAAGTTAAGAGATAAAAATTACAATTAATTTTTTTTTAACTTTAGGGATTAATTTGACTAACTGTTATAATTTCAATGACTAAGTTGATTTTAGATACCAATTCGATTGTCTTTTATGATTTTAAGAATTAAATTGAATGATAATGTACAATTTCAATAATTATTTTGATATATTATTAACTTTATGAACCAATTTAATCAATTATTACAATTTTAATGATTAAATTAGTAATTCACCTGAATTAAAATTATAAATTATGATTCAGAAAATAATTAATTTTAGGAGTTAAAGAATATTTCCTTATTATTACATTTTAATTTTATGAAATTGTGCCTTGTGTGTTTAAAATTAAAAATTAACAATTTATCACTTAGGTGAGATTTTTTCTTATCTAACAAAATATTTTTATACAAATGATTAAGAATTAAATCTTGATCAATAAGTTTAAAGATTCAATTGTTAATATAACAACCATCTTAAACTTTAAATTTACAATATATAATATATAGAATAAAATAGCTCATGTAAGATATGATTTTGGTCGTATTAATTCTTAAATAATAAAATTTATATATGAAGTATTTCTAAGTACTTGTTCATTAAATAATTTTTAAATGTATATTTCATGAATTAATTAGTTTTCAAAACTTATAACATAAGAGTTAATTTGACCAAGAAAATATATATTCATATTTAGAAGCTAATTAAGTGCAACTTTAATTATTTAAAAATTGATGTAACTAATATTATATATATTTAAATTAATTTGATAATTTATTGAGGTAAAACATTTTTATATTTAAAATCTTTCCAATAATTATTTATGGTTAAAATGTATTTAAACATAAAAGGTGTAGGGTAGAGTTTGAAAACACAAAAGATTTGTCAATGCAAGATAATGCTTTATATGACGTTACGTGCCAAGTTGCTGAGTTTTCGAGGCCTTATTGGTTAATTGTGTACGGTGATGTACGGACGAAATTGACGTGTTTCTAACATTGTACCGTTTCCTCTATTTTTAACTGATGTTGTGCCCCACACTCCCTGCACCCCCACAAACTCTCTTTTTCTCATTTCCTCCATAATTTAATTCAAGTTTAATTGTATATTTATTTTATATAAAATCGATGCAAAATATTCATCGTTAAATACCTAAAATATAATTAATCTTTTTTGAAAATGGTGAGTTTTTTTTTTGTCTATTATTCTTCTAATATAATTTTTTATATTTAAAGTCAGAATTTAATAATTAACGAATATAAAAATTAATATACTTATCATTCAAATAGAACAATAGTATAAAATTATTTTGGTACGTAAAATTAATTTTTTTTAATAATAATAATAATAATAATAATAATAATAATAATAATAATAATAATAATTATTATTATTATTATTATTATTATTATTTAACCTTGTTTAGTTAGTGAGTCTTTATGCGATGTGTATTATCAGCATGTTTACATAAACAGTATTATTAAAACATTTATTTGATAAATATTTATTAAATGAAAATTCATTCATTAACTTAATTATAATAAATTGAGAAAAAACATGTAAAAGGGTATAAGTCACTTTTTAAACACGGAATAAGTTTTTCCTAAGAATATAAAAAAGCATATGAGTAAATTTTTTATATTATCAATTAATAAAAATTATATTTAATATAGTTTTAAAAGTAATTATTATAAAAATTAATAATCTTATCTCAGCTAATAATTTATTTATGATTGATACTGGTTATATATGTTTGGAATGCTCTTTATTTTTATTACGCATATTCCTTTTATGGTGAGAAATTTATGAATATATGGAACAAAAAAAGACCAGTGAAGCAATTCGCACCTTGCAATTGGGCGCGAGAGATGATTTGGCAAGGATAATTTATATTTATTTTTATTAAAGGTTCCATTTTAGACTTCTCTGTCGTCCTTTATATGCATATATATTTTTTTTTCCATGTCCTTTTATAGAAAATCTGCAGCATCATTTTCATATATTTTTTTCATTACCTTTTTAAAGTGGGGATTTCTTTTTTGTGTTTTTACCAAAAACAAGCAAGGGATGAGGTTTTCATTTTTCCATAACCATATATAAAACCTTTTGTTTCTTAAAATGGCGTTGGGATCACAAGGTAGGATGAATAAGGAAAGCTGCGTCTGTCTCTGAGCTCTCTCTCTTAGCTATAGATAGGTCTAATCCATCTCTTTCTTCAGCATACCTCAATTATGTACCATTTCCCTTTTCTATTTCTCTGCACTGTGAACTCTCTTTTGGGGTGCTTCCTTTCTTTTGATTCTTGGCTTGCTTCTCATTTTCTCTCTGTTCCCTTTTCCTTTTCTAGGCTCAAGCCTTTATTCTTCCTACCTCCCTTCCTTGCTTCTAAAGGCTTTCTCTTGATTTGCCCAATTTGGTGCAAATCTGCTTCCTTTTGGTAACTGAGCTTTTTCCTTTGCTTACTCAGACAACTGCTTGAATTTGAAGTTGCTTTTCTTGCTGGTAAGTAAGTATCTACCACTCAGGAAAAATAAAAGAAAAAGCCCTTTTCCTTTTTGGGTGTTTAGATCCTTTGTTGGGAGGAAACTTGAGTTTACTCATACTTTGGACAATTAGTTCTCTTTCTTTTCATTGAATCTGTATTCATACAATGATTTTGCTTTAGTTTTAGTTTTCTTCTGCTTTTTCATTGACTTCCCATTTCTTGTAACCTTCACCCTTCACATTTTTTTGGGTTTTAATGTATCCTGTGACTAATACTGATTCTAATCTGTTGCATTTTTCTATCTGCTATAGCTTTCTGTGTCTTCAAGTCTTACTTGGAAGGCTCAGATTTGCTGCTAGTCTCTCCTTTTCCCATCATCAAAAGGTTTAATTTAATTTCTTGCTTTGCTCTATAGCTACTTGGTGAGGACTCTCTTCTTGACCCTATATGTGTGTGTATGAAAGTAGTTTTAATTTCTCTTCTTGACCCTATATTTATTTGTGTGTATAAAAGTAATTTTCTAGTTTCATGTCTAGTTTGTGGTACTGAGGATTTGAGTCAGCAGAAAGAAGAGATGGTGAGAGGAAAGACTCAGATGAAGCGTATAGAGAACGCCACAAGCCGGCAAGTAACTTTCTCAAAGCGAAGAAATGGGTTGCTGAAGAAGGCCTATGAGCTATCAGTTCTGTGTGATGCTGAGGTTGCTCTTATCATCTTCTCTCCAAGAGGGAAGCTCTATGAATTTTCTAGCTCCAGGTGCTCATCATTTCTCTTCCTTTAACTTTCCCTTTTCTTGTTCATAAATTATTTGTGTGATTGCATCTTCTTGCTTCCGGTGATTTTAGCATTCCCTCTCTTCATATACCTAGAGTTCATTTAATTTTTGGAGCTTGTAAATTTCATGCACGCCTATAGTACATATGCATGTATGTAGTTTTACACCATATATACAGTGAAGTAGTTGTCTACATGCTAGTAGACATCTAGAGTAAGAAGAGAGAGAAAACTATAAATAACATAAAATTTTGTTCTGGTAAGGTAAAGAAAAATAAGGACAACAATGAAGTTAAAATTTAAGACATGATGTATAATACTCAAAATTTCTGTAAGTATCAGAGATGATATAATGCGTATGACAAAAAGAAAGAGATAAATAAAAATGATGATTGGTAATAGAGTGTTTGTAGTGTCCAAATACAACTGTTGGACGATGAATGACATAATTGATTGTATTGAACAATGTTTTTCTTCTGCAATCAACCTAATCAATCCTATCCTTGTTTAGAGCTTAACAAATTCTTAGATTGATGGGTGGACTAATTAAGAGCCTGTAACTTTTTATGGCTTCTTCTATTAGGCTGCAGGTATTTCCTAAGGTAGAATCGAACCAAAGATGAGGTTATAACTTATATACATGTCAGTGAGTAATTTTAACATAATTAGGAAGTGCCCCACACTTCCCCAACCAAACATTATGATGAAAGGGTGCAATGAATAAAGGAGCATTGTTCCCTCAGTAACGGGCAAATTAAGAAAGAGCTTGTACATGTAGGTTAGTGATGTATCATATGTACCAAACTCTGACATATCATGGGATGGAGAGAGAGATAAAGAGAATAATCAAGTATTCTTGTAGCACCACATAACGATGATTTGATTTCTCCTGTAATATCACCTGATCAATAAATATTTTATTTAGAATTAATTAATAAGTAGGGTGGACCCTCTATACTTATTTTATCGTCGTCGAATAAAGTGAGGAAAACTTTAAAAGAGTAATATGGTGTTTCAAAATAAAAAAGGAAAATGTAACTCTATCTGCGGGGAGCAATTGTGATGCTCCATGAAATAATGTGCAGTGTGATCACCACAGTTTTTAGTAAAACAAGAGGTTACACACTAACCTCATTTCAAGGTTTATCATTATTATTATCGGGGTTATGCTAATAAGTGTTTTAAGAGTATATGGAATCAATATATAATGTTTCTTTGTAAAAATCACGATGGAGGTGCATTTATAACATTAAATACTACAAATAATTATAAATCCTCTTATAACATATTTCCATTAATATTCCTACTTACTGAACCAAGAAAATATTAAATGTATTGTGTGTTTTCAAAACATTATATGCATCATTTTTTCATGTAACTCTTTTTTTTTTTATAAATTATTAAGAACATTAGTAGAAGTAATTAATATTGTAAGAAAATATAATATTGATATATATAGATAAAACTGCTAAATGTTCAACTTAAGATAGACTATTTAGCAATCAAGTCCTAGACAAACTAACTGAGAATCATATGGGAGCTTAGTGTGGCTTTAATTACGTATAAAAACTGAGGTGTCAGTGTTTTGAGCATATAGCCTTAAGTGATATAGAATTTTTCGTTTTTCTCTTAGCATGGATTTTCTAGCTGGTATTCGGAAGTTGGAGCTTCTCCTTGTAGAAGCACTTGAAATTTGTGCTGTCTCTTATATAGAAATATAGTTTTGTGTACGGTTCGAACATTTCTTAATAAACCTAAGTTAAGTGTGTATGTTTAAAAAGTATGATGAAATGCCGCATAAAATAATTGAATTTTCAGCAAACTGACTTTGGAGAAAGAGTTAACAAACAAAAGGAAAGAACTTAAATATGAATGTAGCACTTTGTTATGCTTGATCGTATATATATATTCCTGTGGTTTTGTGAAATTTACATATTTTTAATACTCTTCAATTATGTCTTTGTTCTTTTCCTTTTTTTGGAGGGGTGCGTGGGGGGTGTGATGGTGGTGTTTGTGTCCCTTTACCCTTTTTCAAATGCTAAGGAAATTAAACAATATAAAAAACTGCCAGAAATACAAAATGATATGAGAAGACTTGCATATGTTCAAGTGAATCTGTCAATATATCTTCTGTTCCTCATACAGGAATAATGAGAAATGTCAACAGAAAATGGCACTTCTTATGCCTTAGAAATTTTTACATCTTTTGGCACCAAGAAAAACGAGACATGTTCATATCTTTTATAATGTTAATGGATCACTATTTTTTTTTTCTTGTAGTTGCAAGTCACCAATCACAAACTTTTAAATTATCATGGTCCAAACAGAAGATTCTAATAACACCTTGTATGTATCTTTTATGCAAATGTAAGACAAGAATTACATATATGATGAGTTTCATGATCATATAACAGCTTGATGATTTATCTGCATAATTTTAGTATTTGTTAGAAAATTGTTAATCTTCGCCTGTATTTTCCCCTCTTTCATAATCTTAAATTGTAATCTTCTTACCTTTACAATTGATTAACACTCTCTCTTATGCAATCTTAATGAGCATAACTCTTTTAGGTGACATGTTCTGGTCTGCTAAACTTTTTTTCTAGTTTGATGGAATTTAATTAATTATACTCTTTACCACTTTGGGACTAATAAAGAGTATTTTATTATGAGTTGATGGCATAAATTTTTTTTTACATGAGCTAGTCAAATACTAATTAAAACAATCAAGAATCGTGTGTCTGTAGGGAGATCTCAGCCATTTGATTCGACGCATCATGTGTGATGGTTTAGTTGCAATGTTTTCAGTAAACTATTTGGTCTTAAAATGTTAACATTTCGAATTTTATTATCTGCTTGTGTCTTCTTTTTACAGCATTTACAAAACAAGTTAAAAGGTTTCAAATTATATATGTATATATATAAAGGCGTATATATGTTGTTGTTATTATTGTTTATCTTTTTTCTGCAGTTTGCTTTCTGATGAATTAATTTCCTTTTGTACTCAACAAGTTGAACTGAGAAAAAATATTAATATTAATATAAATAAAACAAACTACAATAATATTTAGTCTTCTCCCTAAAATCAATTGAAGACTAGGGTTTCTATTGACTTGTATAAGAAAATAGGGGTTCAATAGGTTTGCTTTTCTTATTTTATTTTGATGGATGGATTTAATAAATATTTAACTAACTAATAGAATAACAGTATTTTTCTCTCAAAGAAAATGACTAAAGGGTTTTCATGTACTAAGAGTCTAGCACTATATTCAAATTCAAGAAAATATTTTTTATTTGTAACCTTTTGTTGATAAAGAATAATTTAAAAACTTTATTTTATTTTTACTTTGTTTCTTCTTACCAAATTGTAAAGGAAATAATAAAATAAAATTTTGTTCGCAATTAATTGTGTAAATGTTTGAAAACAGAAGATAAAGTAAAAATAAAGTGACAATACTAAATGAAAACAAAAACATGCTCTCAAATCAAATAGGCCCTCATTTTTTTTCTTTCCTTTTCATGACGTCTCCTCTGATCCAAAGAAGTGTTTAATTAAATGAAATAATTAAGCTTTAACACCTAATCCTTCAAACACTACACTGTCCTTAACTGCACTACTCCTAAATTTCCACTAGTGGCTCTCTTAAAGCCAACATAGTTTGTTAGTTGGAATTGTCCTTCACCCTCACTAAAATGTGAATATCTTAGCTTCCTTGAATTTTCTACCCTTGTATATAAGGTTATGCAAAAAAACCGGCTTCAGATGCCCTTTCTGCAATAGGTTTTATAGTCTTATAGCATGTTTGGGGCTTATTTGACTAGGTAAGGTAGGAGGAGTACTGAACTTGAAACTTTTATGTACCCAGAGAAGGTTGTTTTTAGAAGATATAGTTTATTTGTGGGGAGCTAATTTGGGTCTGTTACATCTATATAGGTTGGATTTGAGTGCCCTTTGCACTCAATTTGGTAAATACATTTCTTCTTTAAAGAGAGAGGTGATAAAAGAAAGTGAATACTCAATTTAGGCTTTGATGAATGTTCCAGCTACTTTAACTTCCACTACCACACCACCCTCTAATATTGACCAAATATTATGGCTGAATTCTATCGACACTATCTGTCTATATAGCATTACCGTGTATATATATGTTGTTGTCACGTCTCATGTGGTATACCGATGACTATTCATACTAATTGTATGTTTTGCAAGGAAGTGATATGGTTGTTTAGAAGTTTGGATTAGCCTTTTAACAGATTTTATCATTTTATATGGCAAACAATTCCCCCTACATTGCCACTCACACTAGTAGCTAGGTGTATTATATTAAGCTTAGTTAAGCGAATCACTTTTGTTTAGGATTGGCTTATTTATGGAGGAGCTAGTTTAACTTGTATTATGTCTGAAATAATATGAAGTTTGGACTACACACCTACACAAACGTTGTAGCTCACTCATACTTGATTAGTTCATTAAATCTAATTTATACCCAAAAAATAACCTAATTGATCTGTATATACTTCATCACCTTATATGGCTATATATGCTAGTCAATTGCATTGGAATAAACAATAAAGAACTAAGTTGAGTTTTAATACTAAAATAACTTATAACAGCATATTTCTTGGCTGCCTGTGTTAGAAATTGCTGCACATTCCAAGAAATTATATGAATAAAAAAGGCAAGGATGAGAGAAGCTTCAACTAAATTAATTACACTATAACAATAATAGCCTTACCTGACAACTAAATGAAGTACAATATTATAGAAATACACTTTTAAAAGTTGTGTAACTTGGTCAGAAAACTTATTAGTGGACATGTGGATTAACGCGTTTTTATCAATAAAATTAATTTAGTTTAGTTTACAGGATGTTTATAATCTTATTTGTAAACATGTTTAGTAATGTGTTTCTATTAGTAAAATTAATTTATTTTATATTACATGTCTATAATCTTGTTAGTAAATATGTTCTATAATGTATTTTTATCAAGAAAAATTAGTTTATTTTATAGGGCATGCCTAGTAGACATGTTCAGTATCTCGTTTTTATCAGCAAAGTTAATTTAATTTACAGGACATGCCTATAAACTTATAAGTAGACATGTTCTATAACTCTTTTTATCAGCAAAATTAATTTATTTTACAGAACATGTCTATTTATGAGCATGTCTTGTAAATTATGTATGAAGTAGAATATACTTCAAACCCGTCAACCTATATTTAATAATAAATAAAATTATAATATTATTTTAATGTCATATTTTACATAAGATTCTATCCAATAATCAAGTCATCTCCTCCCAAAATCCTACCGTTTGCGACAATTGTCTTGTGCTGTAATCCACATGGAACAGTAGTTGCAAGAACCCTATAGCCAAACTATTTTGAATACTATATAAAACATGAAACCATGGTTAGAACTGAGTTTATTTCATCCGAGTTATGACACATTTGGGCTTGATATGAAGACGTATATATTATGAACTTATGATTTAAGTGGATTTAGTTTTAAATATTAAGCCTTGGCTAGGTTTTTGGTTTGTAATATGGCGCTAGAATAACTTCTATATGAAGTACTTGAACCATCCTTGATCAGTCTAGGGTTTTTGCGTATCATGAAGAACCGTAACATAACTGCCACAAGCCACTCAAGAAATAGTCCCTTTATTGGAATGCATAGAGACTATTATGTGTATTCAAGCATCTTCTATATCCTTGTGTGTTAGTATATGCAGTGTCAGTCACTTGGGGATATAATCGAGCAAAGTCAATCATGATATGCATATATGCATAGAGATTTGTTATATAAGTTGATAGTGGCATGATTTCTGAGAGGTGGAATGTCCTAGGACAATCTGGTTACAAAGAAAAAAAAAAGCAAACTTATTTTTATTTGAGCTAAACCTTGATGAATTAATTACAATTATGAACAACAAACTGAATAATAGTCAATGGCACAAAGCAATCATAGAATCATAAAAGAATCCTAAGTAAAACTCGAGAATGAGAATTCTTATAGGGTCTCTTTTATACCTTCGTTTTCGGTTTTGTTTTGGGGCTTGGCCTCTCCAACTCAAAAAAAAAAAAAAAAAAAAAAAAAGAAAAGAAAAGAAAAGAGAGAAAACAAAGAATGAGACATTAGAGTATGATTTTTCCTAACCTTCACCTAATAAGGACCCTCAACACTCATTCCAATTAAAATTAAAAGAATTTTAAATTGATGATTAGATTCACAAATGTGGTTGAAGAAGTTCAATTTCTTGATACGTCAAACTCTTTCACCCAACTAAAAACCTTAATTCCTTAAAATCCCTAATTAAAGCAAGTATTAAGTTTGAGAATCCAAAAGATTTCATTATTCTTAGCGTATCATCAAATTTGTTTTATGGTTTTATTTTCAATCCCTAGTCCAAATTTTCAATTGTCATTAGAGATTTAATATACCTGCCATGAACAGTCAATTCATAGAAACATTAGAACTGGAAATAAGTAATCAACAAGAATAAGTGAACTTGAATTAGGAAGAAAACTTCAGATTGCACAGGTTAGGGTTGGGATTCCTCACTCCCTAATTCCAAAATTTAGTTAATCATAGAATGAGAAATGAAAATAGAAGAAAAAAATATCAAGTGCTCCATTAGAAATTGATGAACTTTGCAACATGATTCCTTTAAAATTGAAGTTCCACTAGCTTTAATGCTAGAGGAGAGAAAGATCTAACTACCAAAAACTAAGTTCCGAGTTTAGTTGCTATTTAAGTTTCATAACAAAAATTGGTGTGCTTGATCCCAAGTGTTTTGCACTAGATTTGGCATTGCTAACATGCACAGAATAGGGAGTTTCCTTGAGCTTTAGAGGCGTGAATGCTCCGCACTGATTTGGTGTGTTAATGTGCTAATGACAATATACAACTTAGAAGGCGTCCTTCCTCCACTATGCTCACATTTGAATTGGTGTGTTAAAGCTCACAAACTCTTCCAAATTCACACCAACAACCTTCCCATTGCCCCTGTAATGATTATTAATAGAGAAATAGAGAAATAAATGACAAACAGAAAAGAAGCAAAATCATCACAAATCAATCTAAGAATTTAGACAAACACCAAATCACAATGGAACATGAAAATCTCCTAAATATCTATGAATTACACTTACTTACATAGACAATGACCACACTTTTTTTCTTCTTAATATGATACACACTTATAGATACGTATGACCCTTTGTTGGGAAAATTAACCATCCGTAATAAGGGATCAAGGAGGTGAAAATAATACAAAATATATTATAGAAAAATAACGAAAACATGAATTTAATATGGTTCAACACCTCTTCTATGTCTAAGAAAATGCATCAATAAATATATTTACTATCTCAAATAAAATTTATAACTTGAAAAACATTTCCATGTAGTGTTTCACTGGCAAACTTGAGTCTCTTACTCAAAAGTTACAAAAAATGATAAACACTCTTACAAAAGATTCTTTCATACATCTCTTTAGTTGATACATCTTTTGCTTGGTACATAATCCTTTCATCAACCCGAGGTACTTCTTCTTTTGATATCTATTTATAGTAATGGTGAATGATTTCTTGGATAAGTAACAATTCTTTCTTCAACCCGATACATTTCCACTAACAATTGTAACCACATGCTTATAAATATCCATCATCATTTTCTTATCGATCTATTAGGTATAAAAGCCTTAAATTTAGATAATATCAATAATATATTTTATTTGAAAATGTATATTTGAAATTCCCAACACACTTATCATAACTAAACTTTACAACCAATGGTGATGCTTGAAATTGGATTCAGTTTAATGACAATGAAATCAATGTATTTATGTTTGGTTCTAATATAAACTTGAAAAATAACATTAATGACATTCTATCTACCCCTCTCTTTCTAATACTTTCTCTAAACTAAGAATTATAACACAATTCATCATATGTAAAAGTAAATAGCAATTAAGTTTAATTAAGTGAAAATGTAATATTTTTTTTAGTTCTTATTCAAATATAATTTGTTTTTAATCTCTAAATTTAAAAAAAAATTGTACTTATAGTCCTTTCCTAAGGACTAAAAACATTATTTTTGTAATTTTATATATAAGAAACAAATAAAATTATAATAGGATTCAAAACAAAATACATTCCCCTTCGCCTTACTTCTCAACGGCCATGACAGTCGTCACGAGTTCAGGATCTGGTTCACTGGAGATTCTACACTAAGGAAATAGGGGTATGAGAAAGTGGAAGGAAAAACAAAAGAGGATGAGTTAAAGAGTCAGAGATTAAAATAAAAATAAAATATATTTAGAGAGATTGAAACATAAATTAGGTAAAGTGACGTGCTAAGGTAATTTTCTTAGTCATTATAGTAGTTAACGACAATTAAATAACAATAAAGAATAACAAAAAAACTAAATATTACAAAGACTATTTAAAAATAATAATTTTAAAAGACTAAAATAAAAAATAAATATATTATAAGGACTAAAACATATTTAACCTTAATAATTATCGGTTTGAAATTAAATAATATATAATTAAGTATTTAAATCAATATATTTGCATTAGGTTCTAAAACTACTTCAGTCTTAATAACTCTCAAATGAGGTGATTGAACTTTATTGAATCAAGACCTTCCATATCAAGAACTTGATTTTAATGCCACTCCACCCTACCTTGTCCTTGTCTGTTTATCAATCAGTCTAAGTTATAACTTATAACCAACAGTAACCAAATTGCATTTCTTCTTATTTATCAGCAAAGAACTTAAAAACACATATAACAGCTTACACTAGTCATAATAAGAATCACAAAATTGCATTAATTGAGTTCCTGTTATGGGATGTGGTATAAAAATCTAATATTAAATGTTAAAACGGCATAATATACAAGCAAAATCATACTTCAATTCAAGAATCAAATGATATGTTAAAAGTGATATAACTTTGCAATGTACAAAATGTTATATTTTGTATCAAATGTTAATACAAAATCTTACTTGTAGGTCATTGAACTGACTATCGACTTGCAACAAAGTTGATCTTCACTGGAATCCTCTCTTTTTTATTTTATTATTATATACCAAAACTTAAAAAGTAACAATTATTAATAAACATACATACTATGTTATATAATCATGTAAAATACTATGTTATATAATCATGTAAAATACTATGTTATATAATCATGTAAAATAGTTATAAGTCATCCAATCACAAACTATTATGTATGATAAGTTTATTGATTTTTAAAATAATTATCTTAAAGTCATATCGACCATAATTTATTATTGAATGACAGTGTAAAACTATTTTATATTTTCGATACTTAACTATTAAACCTTTTGCCAAGTAAATTGTCAAGTAAATATGTACCAAAAAATTTGCCCAAGTAAAAATCTTAGTTAATTTTAATAATTAATAATTCTTTGTTTAGAATTTACTTAATGTTTGATTCATGAACTGAATAGCCTTTAAACAAGGTCAAGTTTAGAAAGCTTATTATCACTAGCTGCCAATCCCTTTTTCTCCCTTGCTAACACATTTACAACAAAAATCCAAACAATAAAAGAAACTAAGGAATCGATTGATTATTTTATGATCTCCATTGTGGTCAAACAATGTTATGATTGTAACATCTTCATTGTTATGCTAGTTGCTACCGCATCATAAAGTAAATACATATTTCATTGGTCCAGTTATTGACCTGAGACTACAGCAATTGTAATTTAAACTTGACTATATCTATATAAATTATAAGTATGTTTGAGGTAAAGGGCAATTATGAAACGTTTCACTTTAACTCCATTAAAGTGACGGGTTTACTTTATATAGTAAAGTAAGTTATATTATGAAGAAATCAACTATTGAGATTTAAATAATTACATAATTGATTATATATTTGAAAGCATTTAATCAATAGTTATTGAGAGTAAAAACATTTCTACTAGAAAATTTTAAATTTACTACAAAATAATTTTGTGGCTAATTTTAAAATCAATAGTTATTTTGTAGCTAATTTCTAGTAAAAGTAATTAGCTACAAACTTACTATAATATTGATGATAGCATGAAATAAGTAGTAAATTAGTTAAGAAAATAATTTTAGTTAATTTGTAATAAATTTTTAAAATTTATAGTTATTTTCTAGCTAATTTGTAAGAATAAGAAGTATAAATGAATATAATTTATATTTAGCTAAAAAATAATATTTTAATTAATTAATAGTTAATTAGTTAGGATTTAACTACTAATTTAAATGGTAGATAAAATTAGTAACAAAATAAAAAAATTCTTTTAACGTTTAAATAATCCACAATTAAATCAATTATTATTACTCTTTACTTTACTCTCTAAAGTAAGGGAGGGAACCCACATTTGAAGACTATCAATTTATAATATTTAATTCCTTAAAGTGTGAGGTGCATGCGATAAAGTGTCATGTGATAACTATTAATTTCTAAAGAAGGGTTTAAATTGTTATCGTAGGAAGTTATACTTGTGTATGTATTTTATCACCGTCTCTGCTGTTGATTTCTCAATAAATAGTACTTTACCTTTTAAATTACACTTTAATGAACTCAAATCCCAATTTAAAAACATTTTGTTATAAGCAAAACATGAATATTAAATCCCACAAAAAAAAAAGAATATTAAAAGAGTAAAAGGGTACTCTAACCCTTATACAGTGATGCCTGCTAGAGAAAAAAAGAAAAAGAAAAATACGCCAATGGGATTGATACACCAACCCGAATCCAAATTCTAAACCTAAACAAATGTTAGAGTAAAATTAGCAAAAGTTCATAAAAAAAAAACACTAAAAACTTGGTGTGCAGTATGGTAGACAACGGAGTTATATTACAGGAACGTCCAATATATCAAGTGCTGATGAAAAAAAATTGGTAATTTTAAAATATTTTGGCCATCAGTAGAGAGTTTGAGGAAGAGAATATCTAAGCTAGCCTTCCTCAAATAGATTATTAAATGTTTCAAGGACAGGTATATATATAAGCAACTGTACGGAGGATATTTGAAAGCAACTTTTTATAGGAAGTGTACCTGGTAATGGAGGTGGAAAGGCAACCTGGGTAGATCAATGCTAATTGAGCTACAAGCTCCTTGGCAAGAAGTAATTAGGGTCAGTTTTGGAAATTTAAAAAGAAAACAATAAGCAGGTAAAATGAATCGTTGTTCATATAAATTGAAATTAATTTATTCACCTCAGAATTTCTTTTATTTAACTTTTGCAGAGCAGAGTTATGAGTTTGTTTGGGTAAGTTTTTCTATAAATTCTTATAAGAAGAAAAAATAGGAAGAAAAAATAATAATTTTTTTCATAAATTAACATTAATCTATGCATAAATCATTTCGTAGAAGTTATTTCATATTAACTTCTCTAAAAAGTTAATTTTTAAATTATAGATAAATTAATTTTATCTTATAGAAAATTTTGTTTCATTTTTTTTTATTTTTTCTTATTATAAATACTTAAAGAAAAATTTACTCAAACAAATTCTTAATTTAATATCTTCAAAAGTAGAAGTAGTTATCTAAATTCTTTAACTTTAAAAGTAGAGGTATATACATTGATTATGTCTTAATAGAAAGTGTTTAATTTTTTTTTATAATTTTTTTTTGTCAAGTTTATCTAAATTGGTTTTTAGTGTGTGTTTATTTTCTTTTGTGTTTTCTCTCAAACATCGTTTATCCCATAGTTTAAGCTTTCAATAACTTTTCTGTTTGAACACCTTGGAGTATGTACTAACATCAAACCAAACACTTAATTAGTTGAACCAAACAAAGAGATGAGAAAAACACAAGGCTCATGCAATTCAACCTAGTATATATTTCCTTTGTTTGAGAACCTGAAACTAATTGAGTCAAAGGTAAATTTATTCTGGGGTTTGTTACTCTAAAATAGGAGAAAGCCCCACAATAAATTTTAGAGTAATTTCATCGGTTAAGATTTTAATTTTTTTTTAACATTTTAGGATTTATTTGTAGAAATTGGGAATCAATTTTTGCCACAACAAGAAAACCCTCCAGCTGCATAATGTTCATTGGTGCTGTCTTCAAAATTGTGTCATATTCAACCTCATTTGTTGATCTTACCTTAAACTCATATATAGTCCCTCCATCCAAATAATAAAAAGGAAATGATGTGTGTAGACTTGATGGAGGGACAGAAATATTAAGGATTTGAACCATGAGATACTGTAAGGGAGTCAATTCATAGGGTAAAATTGTTAATTAAAAACTGGATCTTTCTTTCTTAAGATAAAAAAAGGAAGGTAGGCAGACACATTTTTTTTAAAGTAAAATTTTATTAATAAAAGGAGTATAAGAGATACTCCGATCAATATACAAAATAATTATAAGGCCATATTAATAGGATATATCATAGATAGAAACAAGTAACAGGATCTATACACCAATCAAATAAAAAACATTAAACATTGGTTATCTTAGTCTTAAACTATCTTTATGAATTGACCTTTGTTAAGTCTAAAATATCATTAAAATAAAAAAGAACAACTTAAAACACAAACACAATTGTGTGACTATATACATATTATAGGTTCTTACTCAAAATACAAAATATTATATATAAAAGAGATTGTTAACCTGCTTTCGGTTAATTAGAAGTATATCACCAAGTTACAACTTAGTTTTGTTAATATACTTATAAAAGTACAACTTGTTGATATATTTCTTTTAAAAAACAATAGTATATTCACTGTTTGGGACTGTGAATATATGCTTTCATTTGGAGTATCTAAATCCAATTTTTCTAAATTTAAATTTTCAATGCTAAATGAACTTGCACCATTGCTCACAATTCAATCATTACCAGAAAAAGATCATCAAGGTTATACTTTACTAGCTTTTTTAGTTTGCTTCTTGACCCATCTTCAATTGGCCATCACGTTGGCTACCACAAAAACAAACAACATCATTCATTATCTTTTGGTTCAAATAGTTTCTTCTCTATCTGTGTACCCATAAACACAAGAAATCAATACAGCAATGAGTAGGGAATTAATTTAAAAAATGAAATACAATTCAAATTTCATATTTTGAAATTTTGCCATATCAAAGGCACTCTAGTTACACCCATTCTTGAGAAATTTGCATGTCAAGCTATACACATAGATACACATAGATAACAAATTTTTGGTGCTTTATATGTTCATCTTCGTAAGAATTGCACCACTATGCTGTGTGTTAAATATCTGCACCATCAATGCTTCACACCATTCTTTTTAACCAATTATATATTGCACATTTATCTTCAAATTAGCAGTGAATCTAGACTAGTGTAATTAATGGTTAAGGTAATAACTAACAATAGTATGCAAAGAGTTTGTCTCATTTTTCACCGATGATAACTAAAAAAATGGGGAAGGGGGGAGTTGAGTTAATTTTCAAACAAAGATGGCAAAAATTCAATTTAAAATAAACTAACCTATCTTTCAATAACACCATTAAAGACAGGTTCTTATACAACTAGATATGTATAAAGTTGTGTTGCACGCACAGTGGATCCAGAAGTTGTAAGTTGTGGCAGCAATGCTTATACACAAACTTTTGGGGACAATACTCATATATAGAATTTCTTTGTTGTAATTATATTTATACGAGGAGAAATTAAATAACTCTAAGAGTAATTTTGAAAAAAAATTCATTTTCATCATTTATTTTCTTTTAATCTAATGGTTCTAACCAATAACTTTATTTTTAATCATTAGGTTAAGATGAAATAAATGGTAAAAATAGAAAACAACTCTTTAAAATTATTCTTGAAATAACATATTATATTAAGAAAAATTAAAAACGTTGTGGGGCAGCTGCCCTCACACCTCACAAGTACATCCGTCTTGCACAAATGCCATAAATGTATAGCAGTCGTGTAATTCTCAAACATGTAGAAAGTAGTTTAGTTTACAATTGTTTCATTGAAGTATAAAAATCATAAGCAATGGAGTCATATAACAGAGAAAAATGATATTTGTTGTTAAACTTGAGTATTATTTGACACTGTTACATTGTAAACACACCAAAAAAATAAAAATCATGTGTTGACATTATGCATGGAAACTATATTAACTACCTTCTTTTTTTGTATAGAAGTTGGAAATAAAGAATATATAATAAAAGAATAGAGATTAATTACTAAAAAGGAAAAAATGACTGTTTGAGAATTTAAAGTTAAGGTTTAGGTGAGGGGCTGATATGTGGCATAAATGTTTTAATGTGGTATAGTGGTATATAATATAATCATGCTAAAAGGGATTAAGAAGACAATCATGAAGAAGTTTAAAATCTTTGGATGTTGCTGACATGTCTTCAAGTAAGATATATGAGAAGTTGAAATAACATTATTACAACCTGAACTTCAGATTTAATATAGATAATAGGTATTATTAAAATATAAATGGTAGATTGAGTGTTTATTTCAGTTTTCCTAAAAATATTTCCAGGGCTCTCAAGTATCACCCACTCCTTCATACTCTTGATTTCTTAGTGAATGTCACATGTCATTTTTAGCTCCTTCTTAAAATTTTCATTTTTTAGCATTAATAATGATGTATATCTTTTTTTATAGTTTCAAATATTTTAGCTCCTTTTTTAGTGAATTAATCATGCATAGTTCTTTTATAATTTAAATATTTTCTCCTTTTTAAGTTATATTTTCATATTTTACTTGAACTAAAAAAAATACTGATGTAAAGGCATGGAATATTTATTAATTATGTTTTAAGTCTTCGGACTAAAGTTGAATTTTAGCAAAAACAGCAAAATTGTCTACAGTGCAATTGGAGTGACGGAAAAAACTAAAGATTCTACTTAATAAGAAAATCAAATTCGATTTTTCGTGTCCCACGAAGTAGACAATGACTGCTTAGTAAAAAGAATTAACAACTAGTAAAGGAAGTATTGTCAGTTAAAAGATAATATCAGAAAACTCTAAATTAGCTAATTAGTAATTGTGTGGTAGATAATATATTTTTGCTTAAATATATTTTTAATTTATTAAATTTGAACTAATTTAATTTTTAGTTCCCAAATTTAAAAATGTTTTTTAGTTTCTACATTTTAAAAATAGATAATTTTAATCTCTCATTTTATATAATAAATAGAGTATAAATCATCATTTGTCATGTATATACTCAAAAATTAAATAACATTATTTACCTTAAAGTTTTTCTTTTAATATTTTTCGACTTTCAATTATTAACGTAATAAATGATTAGTTATATTTCGTTTACCATATAAAGGAGAGATCAAAACCAATTATTTTTAAAATGTAGGGATTTAAAAAAAATAATTTCAAACTTAAGAAATAAAAAATTAAAAACATATTTAAACCATAATATCAATTCATATGCTAAATGGGATTGCTTCCTCATTGTCATAAATTAAAGCTTGTCTGGTAAGGGTTATAGGAAAGAAGTTGAAGGAGACATGAAGATTAGAGCTATTGTTTTGGAATCCAAGGACGTGAGGGGAATGGAATAAGAGCTTCACTTTGAACTGATCCATTTAATCCCTCAAAAAATAAATTATAGCATTTATTTGAATTATTTCTGAATAAGTAAACCTTTTCATTCTCTGAAGTATTGTATCAAAGAAAGTCAATGGATGAATGTGACATTTCTGTTTGCTCTTCATTTCATGTCTCCTATTCATGTGACATACATTAAAATTAAAACTAAGAGAAAATTTAACTTTCCCTTCCCATTTTTCATTTTCTTAGCTTGTTGTCAAACATAACCCTTGGAAGACATTGATCATGTCCTCGTCTATTACTAATATTGGCTTTAATGATACAGCATGCAGCAGTCAATTGAACGTTACCACAGGCATTCCAAAAATGATAATCCAACTAGATTCAGATCAAATGAACAAAATATGCAGGTTAGTTAACTATACCTCTTCTAAATCCCCTATTCATTCTATAGTATTTACTATTTACACTCTTTGTGATATGATTACACTCATTCTGATCGAAATGCGTATGCTTTTAGTTTTATAGCTTTTTCCTCAAGGTTTTCTCTTTGGTGTAAGACTATAATGTATAAGCCTTTAGGGTTCAAGACCAAACTAAATAATTATTCTTCCTTTCCTTGATTGATTTTTTAACTAACTTTGATATTTCCTTACAAATAATGTTCAACTGCCCAATCACTGCAAAATGGGTTGCCCTTGCCCAGTCCAAAAGAAATACTTCTTTCTCCCTCTTTCCTCAACTGTATGTTATACGTAAATATAGTTTTCCAACACTTTTTTTTTTGTGGGAAATGTTGGAAGCTAATTATTGATGACATGAGTTCTTTCGGTTAGATGCTAAAAAATGTTTCTTTTTTTTACCCTAAGGATGTGACCGGTCCATAGGCTTCAGCAATAACTTAAGCTGATATGGTAAGCCTAACATTAAGATTCTACTAAAAATATCAAATCTAAATATGAGACTACTAGGCAACATCTCCCCTAAAATTTGAGTAAACCAGTTTTCAAATATAACTTGTTCAAAAATATATATCCAAATAATTAGAAACGTCATCCAAAATTCACTTCTTAATAATATAAACCAATGATAAATACCAAAAATATATCAGCTATACAAATAAAGAAAAAGAATATATCAAGGTTCTAAGATTGAACATATATCAACAAAGCAAAACATGGTTTATGATGAAATTCCTTCCTGAAGGGGCACCGTAATTCTAATGCATTGGAAAAATGAAGGAAAACGTTCTATATCTTAGAACTTATTCTTTGACTTTGTGACATTTATATTGAACTTAAAAAATTAAAGTTTGACTATTTTAATGGTTCTTGGAAAATTATAATTAGCCTAGTTAATAATCACTATTGGAAGAAGTCACATTCTTTACCTATAAATAAGAAAACTTGTAAAGAGTTGAAACGTTCATCCTACGAACAAGTTTGTCTCTAGAAATGAGTGTTGGAAAGCTGCTTTAATTATAGTTATTTTTTGTATGTATTAAGTGCAATCTCTTTGGAGCATCTTCATTGTGCTGGGTTGAGGGGATGTGTATAGTCTCACATGGACTATAGATATGACTAACATAATCTTTATAAAACTTGGATAATTCTAACCTTACAAACCAATTTTGTAAAATAAAGTTAGGTTTTAAGTCAAAATTCTAATATGGTATTTGACTCTATCCTATATGTATTGTGTTCACCATGCTCAAAGCTTATAGTCTTGGGCACGAGGGTGTGTATGTGTGTGAGAAAGTCACCTCAATTGCAATCTCTTTAGAGCACCTTTATTGTGTTAGGTGTAAGGGAGTGTGTTTAGTCCTACATTGACTAGAAATATGATCAATGTAGTCCTTATTAAAATTGAGTTATCTTCACCGACAAACTAACTTTGTGGTATTGAGTTAGGTTCTAAGATGAAAAAATTCTAACCATTCTCTTCAAAAGAAAATTATATTTTCTCCATAGTTAATAAGAGTTGAGAGAATATTGTAAATAATTCTATTGTGGACAAGTAAAATTGATTAGTTGAGAGAATTCTTCTTGTACCAAGAGAGTCATTCTAATCTTACTTTTAATCGTGGAAATATTTTAATGGACTAGGTCCCTTGATTTTTTTTCTTTCACAACAAGAGAATTTTCACATTAAAAATTCTTATTGTCATTCTTTTACTCTTATTCTCCTTATTTCTTTCATTGCCCATTTTAATTACAAGGGTATTTTTTTTTGGCATTTTCCAATAATTTATATCCTCTATAGCTATAGCTATAATATACTGAAGTTAACCTTACTCTAGTTCTCATTGACAATGAAGAAATACACCTGCTGAGTAAATCTCAAGAACCTGCTACTTGCAACCTATGAATTTGGAGCAAAGAATAATATGACTAGTTATAGATATTTAGTGAGGATATAATAAACAAAATACTGCATTAACTTTTCCCAAAACTAACATAACATAGGGATAAGTTAATTGAAAAAACTAAACTCACAACAATTCATATCATAAAATGAAAAGCTTCCATTTTTAGAATCTCGTTCATTGACAAAAGTAATTTGAAACCATGAATTATCTATCAAACACAAAATAAGCTATAATGTGTTAAACATAGAAAACTATATAAGTCCAATCTGGGGAGTAATCTTAACTCATCAAGACATGTTAGGCTCATCACAGTTGAAGGTCCACTCACCGTGTAGAAATCCTTTAACCAGGGGCCATGCTTCACGCAGTGGGCATTCATATTTAGGGTCTATTTATTCGTCATATATTTACAAGAAAATCCTAGGGTCTGTTCAATAATGTTGTAAATAATAAACTCTATGCACATAAGTTGTTAAATCACCCTCTAGCAAACATTATTCTTACATAGAACTGTATTTTCCTTAAAACATTACCTTTAAATGGGAAAAACAACCATTAATGTCAAAATATTTTTTAACCAAATTCTTCAAAAGACAATCCAACTATCACAAGTTCTAACAGAGGTCAGCCAAGAAATCTGTAACTTATAACAATAGTATATCTGAAAGGTAATCCTTCTGGGTAAAATTATTCAGCACATCGAAAATAGATAAAAGCTATAAAACTCCAAGTTCAATGGAAAATATAAACAAATGATATTAGAATAATTATCAATAGCCCACGTAATAATAATTAACTTATTCTTTCTAAAATAAGATCTTTTGGAGTAATAGAAATTCATATTTTTAAAAGTTTGTTTCTCCTATAAAACTATAAAAGAAATAAACAAATAAAAAGGTCACAAAGTAAATTATCCACTTACAACTATGGAGAACCAATTTAACTACTTTTTGTAGGAGAAGCAACCGCTATATCGTTGTGACTCTAAACATTAAAAACAAGAAATGACGGAGTTAGATAAAATCCCCAAATTAGAAGGGTTAGAATTTTTAAGGAAACGATAAGAAAAATCTACAAAATCATTCTTCTCATTATCATTTGCTAACACCCACTACTAAAAATCTCTACTTTTGTACTCAAATTTCCAATTTAAACTTACCCACCAATCATTTTTGACGTAGAAAAGCTTGAGAGATTATGGGATTTAGGACAAAGGAAGCATGAGTAAAAGATTAACACCTTACCTTAAACTTGATTACCAATAGGTGCGAGGAGATGAAGTGGAAGTTGAAGACATAAGGAAGAAGGAGAACGTGCAAAATAAGGGAGGAGAAAATGAGAGGGGTCGTGGGTTTCCTTTTAAAAATCTGACTCTTCCCTTTTGTTTTCTTAACATCAGCAGGAACACAGGCACCTGCATCTTTATTTTTTTGAATAAGAAGTTAAATTTGATATATTGTTATAGTGTTCTTTATTATACATTAACAGGTGGTATTCTAATCTTAGGTTAATATTATAAATAACTGATATACATAAAAATGTGAAGAAATACTGTCCATTTTTTAATATATTTTAAAGGAAAAAAAAAAAAGAAAAAAGAGAAGGAGTAAGGGGAGGTTAAATAAAAAATGGAAGCGTGCGTTTAAGGGGTTTTGAAAGTAAAAAGAGAAGAAAGTGAAAAAACAGTTTATGCAGGTAAAAAGAGAGGTTAAATAAAAAATTAGTCTGCAGTTAATAGGTAATTTAGTCCAAGAAAACATGTAAACCAGAACTTCCTAGTTCTTTTATTATCGTTATGTTATAAATTATAGATTATAGATTATAAACTATATATATTGTTTTAGATAAAATTACAAAACTGCCCCTACATCTTTCCTCAACTCTCCTATGTACAGATAAATGATAGATAGATGTAATATGCAGATCTAGTTTTAACGCCTTTCTTTTTTTGAGGCGGGGAGAAATTGTTAGGAAGCTTGTTGATGGCATTAGTTGTTTCGGTTAGATGCAGAATAGTGTGTTGTGTTTATTTGTTTGTATTTGATGGATTCTTTTGCCTTTCAAACATGGTTAGGAGGACATTGAGCCTGATGTACAGGTAGGTGAATAGTAACTATGAAGCATATATCATGATAACCAATTAGCACATTAGTTTAGTAAAAAAGGGTTTTTTCAGAAATACTTACCATAGAAATCACAATACCTGAAACCCCTTTCTCTAAGGCTTGAATACGGTAGGCAGCGAATTTTGGGAGAACTTTTTGACCTAATTGTATTCTAATCTGTCTTAGTGGAATTGGATGTTGTGAGTTACAACTATTAGAAAGTCACAATTCACAAGACTTTTGCATAGATTCATGCAAGTAGTAACAGACTTTAAGCTGATCTTTAAATGCCATATTGTGGCCATATAAATAACTTTAAACAATTTCATCTTCATCTATCCCTGTAAATATATACATTTTAAAAGTTTATGTGAGAGGGAATTGGTTAATTGGAGTTCCTTTAATTTCTACTTGCTTACTGTATTTGCTTATCATAGACACTCGTTCAACTAATTAGAGTCCTGAAGTTTGGAAAAATTGCCTAATATATTGCAGCATTTGAAGCAAGAAGCAGCAAGCATGATGAGGAAGATTGAGCTTCTTGAAGCTTCAAAACGGTTAAAATTTTTGAATTTCTATTCATGTTGACAAATTGTTTACATTCCATGTTTAATTTTTTCACTCACTCACAGTGAAGGAACATGTTGCATTTGTAATTTCATTCCCTCAGGAAATTATTGGGAGAAGGTTTGGGGTCTTGCTCCATTGAGGAACTGCAACGGATAGAACAACAGTTGGAGAGGAGTTTAAGCAATATTCGAGCAAGAAAGGTTAGAATGATTAACAAGCATATATCATTTTACTATTAAAATTTCAAAGTTAATGGATATTTGAATCTCAATTTTCTATTCTTCAGATTCAGGTTTTCAAGGAACAAATTGAGCAACTAAAAGAAAAGGTAAGCTGTCTGCATTTCATCAAAATGGTTATAACTTGTTTTGAATCAATGAGGGTAGAGCTCACTATGTTTATCATTACAGCTTTATGGTAGGTTTGGTTTCAAATCTGAATTGATTTTGGTAAAAGCTATTAGTGAAAGACTGAAAGGAATGGAGTCATATTCATGTTGGAGAAGTTTGATGTGCTTAGAATATTATAGACTTAATTAAAATTTTACATTGGTCTTAGGTTTCTTTAAAAGTAAGTTTTTTTAGTGCTTAAGGCAATGTTTTAAGAGTCAATCCCCCGATATATTAGCGTATAAGGGTTGGAATATCCTTATATTCCCTTAATTAATATTTTTTTTTGCTGACAAAAGAAAACGTTTTTGGTCAATTCAGATACCTATATAGACAGTTGTGACCAATTTTGTAAGAGTTGATTGGCTACTTCTGTATAATTTATGGTACACGAAAAAATGCTTCAAGGTTAATTCCTTTTCCATAAGTTCTGAATGTTGAAAAAGTTCCCTAAAAGCATTTATATATCAAAAAGATTCTGACTAATGTGTTTATAATCCAATTCAGGAAAAGGGCCTACTGGATGAAAATGCCAGGCTCGCTGAGAAGGTATAGGTAGTTACTGCTATTTGGAAATAATTTTGTGCCATATAGTTCATTTGGAAAGTATTTTTGAAGTTTCATTGACTTAAGGACACGTTTTTATTTTATTCATTCTTACACACAATTACAAAAACACCACATAGTTTTTACTTAAAAAAATTTGTACAAGGAAAAGTAAAAAAATAAGTATTTGAAATCTGAAAATAAAACAAAAAAATGACATTTTAGTAATTATTAATAAAAACAGAAAATATTTTATCAATTATAAGTATGAGAAATCAATTAGTACGACATTGTTTTAATTTAATTGATGATTTTGAACTTAAATTTTGAATATGGAATTGTGTTAAATATTCGAAAGAAATTTTTTATCATTCATTATAATCTTGTAATTTTTACCAGAAATACTTAGACATAGAACTTTTGGTATAAAAAACTAAAACAATCTTCCATTATAGTTTGCATAGTTTACAAATCTTTCGGTTAGAATGAAAACTTAAAACGGAAATTTTCTGCAGCATGGCATCTGTCTACAGCCAGCAAGAAATGATCAGAATGAAAACCAACCCCAATACTATGTAGAAAGTTCCCCAAGTTCAGATGTGGAGACTGAATTGTTCATTGGACTTCCTGATACAAGAACAAGGCGCATCTCTCATCAGGTCTAGTTCATGATTATTTAATCCCTGGCTATGCAAAATAAAATAAGGGTAAGCCTAGATGCATCACCAGTGTACATGTATCCTGATGCTATCCTAATAGAATTATATTCTAAATCCTCTTACAGTATCTTTCTATTAATTCTTCTAATTACTGATTAAATGAAGAAAGTATTAAATATTTTGTTTCCAGAGTGTTAAAAGCTTATACATTTTCATTTAATACTTTCTTTATAAAGTATTAAGAAGATTATGGGGAGGATATTGTTGGAAGATGTAGTACTATAAGTAATTATGGTAGTTAGTTGTGGGGGTGATTTATTTTGTTTGCTAATATCCTCAAACCTATGGTCTAAATGACCCGTTGTATTGATACTTATATTTTAGACTCAGCAGTTGTATGGTTGCTATATATATCCTGGGGTTTAATAAATGCATGATTTTCCATGATTCTTGATCTTTTTTAGATATGGTACAAGTTTTGGTATGGTATGTGTCTAGTAAAATTAACAAAGTGTTATATCAGGATAAAGAAAATTGAATATTTAGCTGATTATAGATTAATTACACTTCTTATTCACCCCATATTCCAAATACAATAATGTATGATCTCTTGGACAAGTTATATGAACTTTAATACTACACTATCTAGGAAATCCTGAAGATTAATAGCTTCAGCTTTATATTCTTATTATTTTTAACACATTAATTTTGAATTTCTTCTTGAGTTCAAACTCAAGGTTTTACTCATATTAAGAAGTCTTCAAATTTGGAAGCTTTGTAAATATGTCCAACAGCTTGTTTGAATCTTCAAAATAATTCAACTCCTTTTCTTTTCTCAAAAGAAAGAAAAGAAAACAAATTTTACTTGACTCAATATTTAACTTTTTTATTTTTAAAAATATTTTTATTTATAAATAGAATCTATTTTAAAAGATATAAATTACATCAGAGTTTCCCTAAACCTTGATTGGTTTGGTTTGAGTTACAGATTTTTTTTTTTTTTTTTGAATTGCCTCAAACCAAAAATTTTAATTGGTTTGAATGTGTTTCTAACTCAAATTCAATCTAACCCTAAACAACCTCATATATCTCCCAATTTTCCCCTCCCCTTTAACATTCTTCTTTGCTTTGAATATTCATTTGACTGACAGTTGTCACAAGACTAAAGAAGAAATTAATATTCTCCAAGTGTTTTTATTCTAAATGGCTTTGTTCTCTCTATTCATGGCTTGTCTTTATCTTGTCTTTCACACAGCTTGATTAAAAATAAAAGATTCACAATCATTTATATCTCTGTCATCATAATCTAGGCAATACTCCAAGGACTGTTGACTAATGACTTATCACATGAGGGAATACCTATATCCTACAACCCTAACTGAAAATGAAAATAATAATTTTGTTAGTTTATAATTATCACTACGTGCAGCCTCTCAATTAAGATTCCACCCATAAACCAATCCTCAACTTCACTAGTACCACCGGCTACCAAAAACTGAAACCTAGTTTAGTTTTTAATTTCTGAGACAGTTATGCCATGTAAGGGGATTTGCCATAACCAACTCATTTTTGGATAAGCAAGGAGGGAAATTAAAAAAAACCAGTTAACCCTCTATAGTCCACTCTTTGAATATCAGACAAAATCTCTATATCTGTTGAGAGACTGACACAAATTTGCAGAAAATTCATACAAGTCCTAGAAGAAAAAACAAAAAAACTATGCTCATGATTCTTCTAGAAATAATTGTACCTAGAAGTGCAGGAATGTATTAAAAAATTATATAATACTTGACTGACAAGTATAGGTGTGGAAATGTTATATGCTTGCAGTGGCTCATTGAAGATAAACGTGAGAAGCAATTCAGTGTAATATTCCTTGCAAAACTCTTACATCAACATACCTTACTATTCAACTGAAACCTTCCTTCTACTATTCAACTATCTTTCAAAATTAACTTTTACCAATTTCTATAACTCACATACCCCATTCGCTTTACCTCCAATAGTATTATCAGTTAGACACCATTAAGTTATCAGAGAAAAATAACATTGTAGGTTTTTATTCATGGATAAAACCTTTCACTGGTATTTACAACCCTTTTCTATGTATTGTGCTAAATGCCAATTTCATTGGATTGTGATTTCAGTTGTGAAGCTTCTTTATCACCAGGTTTTTTCTAGGGTCATTGCCTTCAGTCAAAAATAAAATTTCTTCCTGTTACCAGTTGTTTCCAAAATAAGACCAGTGTTCAGCAGCTGACAAAAAGAGTGGTGAGACTTCAAAACAGCACCCTCCCCCTATCCAAATATACACGTGTGTAAATCAAAACATGTATCCACTTAGTTCCACATACACATAATATCTCAAGAGGCCTGGTTTTGGAGTAAGTGGTGGAACAGAAAAGCATGCATCGCATTTTATGTTAAAGATTGGAAAGTATTTTACATGCTTACTGCTGCTAACCTAGTTTCTAATCTTAAGTTGTCAAAGAAAGCATAAGATTACAAAGTTTGTTTATAATCTTTTACTTAAGACTGTTAGACTGAGTTGATTAAATAGACACTCCTAAGCATTTTGTCTTTGACTGAAATTCTAGGTAAGGCCATGAAATTAACCTGGAGGTTGGGACTTGGGAGTGGTGGTTAAGTAAAGCCTAAGGTTGGAATGGTAGTGAAGCTTTTTCAGAATGACATCTTTAACATTCGAATTCCTAACATTGCAAGTAAAGTTTGCCTAGGATTCTTAACCAACTTTCTGCTGGATATACACTCCTAAGCATTAATGTATCAAAGACGGGTGTGAATAACATTTTCTAATATACTTTTCTAACATGTTCTTTATTAATGATTAAAATTTAATGAAAAGTACGCAACACAGTCTTATAATTTCTAATAAATTTCAAGTAATTATAAAATGTGTTCAAAAAGTGTTTTAGAGAGTGTTACTAACATTTCTCATGTATTAAATTGACATAACAAACATAACACATGAAAATAGGTTAGAATATTTGTAATTTATTACAAAAAAAAAAAAGAGAAAAAAATATGTAGGATTGGACATCTGCGAATAGTCCAATAGACTCAATAATAGTTAGGATAAACTCTGATATCTTCTACATGTTTAAGTTTAACTTAATCTTACAAATCCAACTTGTAAAATGAGGGTTGCATTCCACTTATATATTTTATTTAAATCATCTTACTAGTTGATATTTAAATCTACTAAATAAAATCTACATAGATCATACAACACATTTGACTTAGAAACCAAAATTTTAGGAAGTATCCCATTCAAAATTGTTTTTGATGTATCTGACTTATTAAGACATTTCTGCTAATGATACCACAACTACCATTTTACAGAAAATTCTTGAAAACATATGCTGATCATTATATACAAAAAGAAAGTGATAAAATTTTATCATAGGGAACCCAGGTATACTTCTCTGATACATGCATAATCCAATATGATAGGGTCATTCTAATGAGTGCCAAGAAAACTGATAAATGAATTAATAAATAGAAAGTTTTTATAAAATGTTTCAATAGAATTGTATTAAAATTCACAATAAAACGTGTTGCTTTTTATATACATTTTTTTTTTTACTTTTTAATACCTTAAGAGTACTTGTGAACATTCTCTGTAATATAAGCTCTCAAATTAACAGTAAAAATATGTAAAGTTACATTTCGAAATAAGTCAATTTTCAACATGATGCAAGTATTTATTGCCAGTAAGAGCTGTTAAGCCACCTAATTTGAATTCCCAACATTAGCAGGACCCTACAAGCTTTCTAAAATGGATAGTATTCCTTTCACATCACTTTCTTTTACATGCTTTGAAAATATGGTAGAGTCAAAAGATGAGAGAATTAGAAATCTATAATAGGAAAATGAGATGATTACAAATGAAGCACAAATGAACTTCATATACAAATAAGCTAACAAATAAGTTTAACTAACACTAATTCAACTAATAATATATGTAACAGGAGTGTGAAAAAAAGTTTGTCATTAAGTTTACACAATCACATCATGTATCATTTCACTCACTCACTGTTTAACAAGAAATTAATCCAATTAAGTAGCACGACCAAGTTGATCTTGTAATCAAATCAACGCGACCCAATTGGCACAAATTCTAAACTGACTTGAATTGTGTTAAATTGGCATTTGTTTTATAAAATGAATAGATTTTCAAAAGTATGTAACATTATTAACCCGGTTGGTGGTATTCAAATGAGTCTTGAGAGCTCCTACAATGTCAACAATTAAGTTACAGACAAATGTCAATTTGATAAGACACAGACCCCAAAGGTCCCTAAACCTCCACAAGTTTACACTCGGAGGCCCAAGAATAACCAGGCCCAGCAGTGATAGAAAGGGAGAGTTAGTTATAGAGAGAGAATAAGAGTAATCTATTATACAGGGAAAAGGGGAAAGGGAAATGTTTTCCTTCCTAATAATCCTCCAAATTATATTCCCATGGTGCATAGATTGTATTGTTCGATAACGATTTATACAGAACCAAGTGGTTAGAGCCTGACACTTGTCTCTTTGTGTGGGAGCTTCTGCTCTTCTTTTCTTCTGATATATAATACATCAATTAATTAAACTTATAATTGGACGAGTTTAATAACACATTGGAAATCTCACCTAAATTAATTAGTAACATAACATTCTTCTTAAACCTGTCAAACTATTTTTTATTGGACTATTATCGATCATTAGTAAGTGTATAAGCTTCACGTTCAAAATGTCAGGATGTCTAGAAGGAGTGTATGTTAACCTCATGATGAGTTGGATTTTAGACTTAAATTAAATTCATAAACTTAAATTCTACACTCAATTACTCTAATTCAAAAACGTTACACTCTATTGCAAAAATTTGAGGCCTATATTGAAAAGATGAAATTCTGGTGGGTTATTGGGTTCTTCAGTTCCATATATTTCTGTCAAAGTTTGCTGCAAGGAAGAAATGAATTAAGGTTACACTTCGGTCACATGCATTAAATTTTTGTTCCCTTTGTTTTTTATGGTATATTAGCTAAATTTAAATTAACCTAAAATAATGAAATACAAAAAGGGGCGAAATAACAAAATGAGAACCAGAATTCAGGTCATTGTGTTTGTAATTCAATTGGTATCGATATGAAAGCTTGTTTTGGGAAAACGCTGGACAACTTCAAAATCATGTTGAGGGAAGAAAATGTGTTTGTTGGAAAGATATTTGGTTGTTGCAAAGCAGCTGCTGCTATTGTATTGAATTGAAATTTTTTTTATTATAATATAAACTTACAATTTTTTGAAAATATAAATCACTTCATTCCAAACTTATTTTCAAAATCAATTTTAAAAAAAAATCAAAATTTGTCAATTATGTTTACAAACACTCATTCAAACACACTAATCTTTTGAGATTAATTAGGTATAATGATAATGTGATACACACAGTTGGATCTTCCACCATGTTTGTTATCTTCCCATACTTTGGACTTGTAATGCAAAAATAAAAAATAAAAAATTTCAGAAATCATAACTCATTTCTGATTCTTGGAAAATGGAAACAGTGCTAAAATATAAAACTTATTAAATTAGACAGATTCTTTATTCATATACATATTTAGCAATTTAGTCTGGAATGAATTTCCAATAGATGGCTTCGTTTTCTTTATTTTAGCAATTAATATGGCAAAAAATAAAATGAAAAATTACATACAGAAAATGAGTAATGGAGGAAGAGATTGGAGATGTAGAGATAACAATTAGACCTGGACCTAATGGGTTGCCCATAAAAATTATCAATGGATAAGGTATTTATCTTTTAAATGAGTTTGAATCCACATATTAGTAGTTGTCTATAAAAATTTGTTGATATGAGTACAATTATGAATAGTACTCCCTATCCATACTTGCATTATATATTTATTATATTTTATATTTTATAACTGGAATTTGACGTCTTTTCAATTATTTTCTTTGAATTAAGTTAAAAGAAATTACTACAATATTTTGTAATTAAGAATTTGACTATCTTCGAATAGTTTTCTTTTAAGTTACATATTTTACTTTTAATCAATATTTATTTATTTTTATCATTAATATTAGTAGTATAATAACATTCATATTTTATTAGTTTGTAACATAAATATATAATACGAAATCATATTCAAGTTAATTAAAATGTAGATAATAAATATTAAGTGGGTAAAGGCATAAATATTGAATATAATTTTTAAAATACATTGTACAAAAAGAGATATTCTAATTATACCTTACTCAAATAAATCCTAACCATTTTTCATTCCTAGTGCCTGCAGAATTTCATGCATAACATGCAAAGAAGTATTCATGCCAAATAGAGGCGGCGACCCTTGATTGAACCCAAAACTTCCAATTACAGAGAAAAGAAAGTCATGGACCATATCATCTAAAAAATAGTTGTCAATTTGTAATGTCTTATGTCAGACAATTATTCTTCAGTTAGAAACATAGAAATGATAAGGATATACTTACAAACACAAACCTTAACATGTTATTTTTGTTTACGTTATCTACATTACATATCTAACGGGTACGATTTATTTATTAAATTGATGTAAAATTTACTTAATAATGAAAACAAATAGCAACTAGAGTCATCAAAATTAGTCTATAATTCAAGTTAAATTGAAGTCTCAAAATTGAGATCCAATAAAGAGTTATATATATTCTCATTATGAGAAGGAAGATGTCATTGGAGAGCGTATATAAATAAATACCATATTTACATATAGATTCATGTGTTGTTCTATTCCATTTAGGATTATAGGAATAGGTGTAATCGAACCTGTCTTTTACATATCTCTCATTATTTAGGATCTTATTAAATTCACCTCTTTGGGCTTCTATTGAATCAAGAAATAAGTTTAATTGTCCTTTTTTTATAAAATATATAGAATATATATATATATATATATATATATATATATATATATATATATATATATATATATATATATATATATATATATATATATATATATATATAAGATATCCTCTGGATAATTCAAATGGAACCAATTGGATGTCCAACTCGAGCCTATATGATACGACCAATCAATAAAAATATTCTAACACTCTACCTTTGTCATATATTTCATACATCACACTAGATAAATATCATAGTCATGGAATACGATTCACTTTCAAGATGCCTTGGTGGTGAAATTGTAGACACGCGAGACTCAAAGTCTCGTGTTGAAGAGCGTGGAGGTTCGAGTCCTCTTCAAGGCATAATATTGAAATCTCTTATTGAATTGGAATAAGTTTGGTAGTGAATCATGAAATCTTGGTGATCTTCTCTATCTAATGAATGGGTAATCCGTTTTAAAATCGGTAGTGAATCACGAAATTTTGGTGATCTTCTCTATCTAATGAATGGGTAATCCGTTTTAAAATCGGTAGTGAATCACGAAATCTTGATGATCTTCTCTATCTAATGAATGGGTAATCCGTTTTAAAATCGGTAGTAAATCACGAAATCTTGGTGATCTTCTCTATCTAATGAATGGGTAATCTCAATAGGACAAATCGCCTAGTGGATCTCTTTGCTTCAGAACAAAACAATTAGAATTAGGCTAGGTCAACTGGAATGTGTATTATCGATATAGGAGATCTTTCAATTGAGAAGATCCATCGACAAGTCTATCTATTTTTTTTAGTTATTCAGTTAAACCAATGATTCGTTATTGGAACAAATAGCAACAACTATCTCATTTGGGAAAAGCCATCTTTTTCTCGACAATGTCTTTGTCATTTGATCCAATAGCGTTTCGTTAGATAGGAACATATTTGATAAATATTGATAACTCTCAAATAGAGTATTAGAACGGAAAAATCCATTAGATAATGAACTATTGGTTCTAAGCCATCTATGGCAATGAATCAACAATTCGAAATACTTTTCTTGCGTATTCTTGATAAACCAGTGTTTATATATAGATGTAGGAAGATCTGTTTGGGAAGCAAGAAGTCCCCTTAACATTTCTTCATCTGCAAAGAATTTTCAATGTGAAAACACAGAGACAAAAGGCTGATCTTTGAATAGGAAAAAGAGTGGATCTACAGGGTCCCAAATGAATTGGCTTATTCGAAAAAAGTCTTATTTTTTGGAAGATCTATCTCGTGTCTAGTACTGCATGATTTCACCCCGCAAGAACTCTGAATCATTCTCTTGAAGCTCATCCTCTTCATCATAAATGATCTACTTGCTCCCAAATGACTTGGCCTAATAGGGAAATTCCAATTCATTGGGTCTTTAGATACAATCAAATAGAAAGCCCTAAGGGCGTCATATTCTAGGAGCCCAAACTATGTGATTGAAAAAATCTTCCTCTATCTATTGCGGGGTCGAGGACTCCCCTTCTTCAAACTTCGGTTCATATTTTTCATAGAGAAATCTCTGATCAACGATAGAATAAGATCCATTTTGAATCATATTTAAGGGATTCCTTGGTTCGGGCCGAAGAAGCAATATCACTTGATCATTATCAAACTAATTGCAATCTTTTTCTGTCGTGAGGATCTCACTAGAACGCCTTCTACTTCTAATAGGTCATGAACTAGATCAGAAATATTCTCAATGAGTCCATAAGAAGTGATATCATTTTTTTCATCAGGTCCAGGTAGAGACCCCAAAGGTCTTAAGCGACCGAACCGGCAGAATAACTCAAAAGATAAAGAAGTATCATTAATTTCTTTATACTCGTTCCAAGTTTGAAGTACCATTTGTACAAATAAGAATCCTCCTATTACATGATTTCTTCTTCATATAGATAGATATAGGATTTGTGGAGCAATTACTTAAAAATACATTTTGTGAAATAGTCCTTCCTATCTGATAGAAAAAGATCCCATAATCCCGAATCGATCTTACCTGAGGTCGCAAATCCCAAGTTTGTCTATGTAGAACAAATCTAATTATATTACTGTTTATAATGAATTTTTTTGTTTTGTATAATACTAATTGATAAGGCCTCATTGGTAAGTGCTACAAGATTTTGTACATTGGAACTCGTCGTTGTGGACCCGAATCCATTAGTATGGAACATTTTCTTTTCCAAGTGAAATCCCCTAGTATATTAAAGAGTGAAAAAGTGTTTTCGTTATTGTGAAATAAGAAGTCTTCATATCTTAATGCATGTATTTAATTTATTCGAAGCTATTAGAGTTGGATTACTTTTGGGGAATATGAGTCGAAGCAATAACAAAATATTTCTAGTGGAACATCTTTCACAATACCTGGAGTGATAGTTCACTAAAAGACTGAAGGATAAGTAATTCGACTCATTCACATCCAGATCATGAATGTTTGGAATCCATATTATGCAAGGAGACATTGCTTTTACTAATTCAAATTGAAAGTTGATATAAAATTGGTCTATTTCCGACATCATATCCATAGTTAGTGTATTCATCATAGTTAGAAGCTCCAGCTCCATACCAAGGTCACGGTCGATATCATCACTATCATCAATAACAAAATCCTTAGGCTTGTTATCCAGAAACTTGTTTAAAAATACTGTAATGAAAGGAACATAGGAGTTTGTCGCTAGGTATTTGACTAAATAGGATCGTCCAGTTCCTATAGAACCTATCATTAAAATACCCCTAGGGCTGTAGGACTAAGTGGAGCGAAAAGGGTTTTCCATGAGATGGGAAATGAAAACTATTAGCCCCCACAGGGTTTGTGAATAAATAATTGTATAATAATTAGCAAGGAATATTCGTTTTTCTGCTAAACACGATGTATTGAACTCATAAATAAATCATGAGATACTTTTTATGAATGTCAACTAAGTATCATAAGTAAATTGCTCCTGGTTGTTCAATCATTTGATAACCAGAGTTATTCTTTGATAAATGATCACTATGAGTTAGACTCAATAGAATTTGATCAATAAGGAAACAAAGGGCTCAGATTAGAGATCTTGAGGAGGATAAAGAGGAAGGAGTGCCTGCATTTTGACTTACTGCAATGAAAAGTAATGGAGTGTTAGTTGAGGAGATTTCAGAACGTGATGAAAGTGCTCTCAAGTTTCTCAAAGATATCAAGTGGAGCAGGATAGAAAATCCTAAGGGATTCAAGCTTGATTTTTTCTTTGATTGCAATCCTTATTTTACCAATACTGTCTTGACAAAAACATATCATATGATTGATGAGGATGAGCCAATATTGAAGAAAAGACAAATCTTGTTGGTGACAAAGAAGAAGATGAAGAGCCAACACTATTGCTAGCACTTAATGAAGATAGTGATGATAAGAGCCTATGAAATCTTTTTTTTTTCTGTCGTTAAGGTAGAAAACTGAACCAAGAATTCTCTTTCTTTATCATCAATCGAATCGTTGTTCGAGACCTAGGATTCTATTTTATCATCAATCCAATCACCATTCACGTTTTTTTTTTATTTTTCTTATCAAGGAATAAATTGCTTTACTTGTATGACTTACATGTCTCGTATTTCTCAAAAAAATGATTCGATTGATGGGATTTGGTATGATACTTATGAGATCGATGAGATCCCAATATTTTTTCCTAGAACGTATTGATTTGACCCCATAAGCAAAACTCTGTATTTCTTCTAGAGAATCTTATAATTGTTCCAAAGCAACTAGAAAGAGATTCTTTAACCAGAAAAAATTCAGTTTAGATGTAGGATACCTATCTAGAAGTTTTTGCAACTCAATCATGTATGATGAAATCATCAAAGATTTGACCTTTTCGAACTCTGTTTGTAACTCACCATAGACTCGAGAAACAAAGAGAAGATATGTACGAACGAGATATCCAGCAACAAGAAGAAAGAAAAGGATTGAATAGAGGAACTCCTGAACATTTAGCGATCTCAGATATGTCGATATCAATAGTAACTCATTATTTCGATGAATAATTTCTTTGGACAGAAGAAAATTATGTAAACAATTACTCAGAATCTCACTTATCAGATTCCATATCTCACTTATCAAATTCCATTGTGTCTTCCACAATGGAATCTGACGAATTCACCATGATATATCTGACTCATGCATAATATCATGAAAAATGGATACAAATTTTTGACTGCTACTTAGTATGGACAATAGGTATGAAAAAGTATCTAAAAAATGTGAAATTTAGATATTTGTACCCTGTTGAGGTAAGGAACTATGGTATATATGTTTGAAATAGATTCCATTTGGAGAGAGTTGAAAAAGCACTATTTTGTTGAAAGGTTCTATACATTTGCCCTTTCTCAAGGCATTTTTTTAGACAAGGACTCTGTTTTTTTATTCTTTTCAGATGGTAAATATTTCTCATAACATGGGATGTAAATCAAACTTATGTTTGAATTGAAATTGAGATACTGATGCAAGTTCTTTCCTTCTGAATCAAGTAGACTCATTTCTGAATCAGATAGATTCATATCTGAAAGAGGTTGACAATAAGTTCTTTCAAAATGGACTATTTGTCCATCTATTAAAGGTGTTCCAAAAATGTCTACAATTGAGTAAATAGTTCCACGAACGAATGGATCAGATTGGAAAATGGAAAGATTTGTACAAGTTATACCCTTCGTTGCCACTTTACGAAAAATCATTAGGTATCAATATGTTAAATATCTATCACTCAATTGATAAAAAAGTTAATTTGATTTAGTTAAACTGATCAAGTCGATCCCTTCAATTATTGGTTGGTCATAATTATTGATTAATCATTAATCCAAATCAGGCTGAGTTATCAAAATAGTTCCAAGAAAAATTAAATCAATTTGAACTAGCCAACCATTTCAAATCAAATCCTTCAATTGTTAGCCTCATATTTTTTATTTTAAAATGTATATAAATTTAGATAAAAATATAAAAGGGTCAATATAGCCTGATCTAATTATCCAATAAACTAAACTAGTCACATAATGAGTTTTTTTTAGGAGACTCCATCCTATTTATACGAGATTATTATAATTTATTAGGAATTTGATGTCTTTAAGATAAAAATATATATTTAAAAGATAAAATAACTACCTTAAACTATTAAATTATTAAATTAATAAGAGGTATGCTTAAAACAATTATAGCTATCTATTGTAGTTAACATTTGAAATTTAAAGTGCAGTATTCAAGTTGAGTTATTATTCCTCACCCATTGTTTATTAGTGGATAAATAGGAAGGAAGGAAATAAACAAAAGAAATATAAATATTAAAATTTCACAATTTATTTAAAAAATACATAGGTGGAAAGTTTTTTTATGAACTCAAAATTGATATAAACTAGGGGAAAGATGATCACACCTTTACAATTTTTTGTTTGTTTTAATTTTAAAAGAATTAAATAAACTTTTATAATATTAAAATTAAAAGATAATATATAATTTTATATTAAAAAATAATGGAGTGAAAAGTTTAATTCTTAAGATTAAATTAATTATTTCAATTAATATAAAAATATTTTAATTTTGTATAATTTATTTATTTATTTTTCACTCTCCTTCATTCATTAAAACTCCATACATAAATTTTTGTACTGCTTTCCTTTTATTTCTACTAATTTAAAAAACATATTTTTGTATTATATTTCACTTTTACTTTTATTCTTCTTATTTCTTTTCAGCCATCATCGAAGTAATCGCATATCGTTTGAATTAACAGCTATTATACCCATATTTTTAATAAGGAGTCAGAAATCCGATGATTCTTTTCAATGAAATCTTAATTAATTTATACCTTCCAATTTCCAAGAATGTCCCAAAATCCAGACACAAACCAAACCAAGGGGACTGCTGGCTGAGGAAGAACAAGAAAGCTAAAAGGTAATTAAAGAAAGAACAAGTTTCAGCATTTTAATTAAAAAAAATCCTAGACATTATGATTAAAGAAAGGCTACTAAAATCCTCTCAAACATACAATTTTTACCAAATTTTATATTTTTTAATAAATTTCAACTAATAATAAAAAAAATCTAAAAAATATATCATTTCTAAATCTCATTGCGGAGATAAAACTTAAAAAAATGACATGGGATTTAGAAGGGAGAAAAGCCTCCTCAGTCCAGATTGTTGGCTCTGGAAAGTAGAAACTCACAGACCAGAAACTAGTTAATGAAGAGTTATACCAGACTCAGAATTCAAACCGTGGAACTCAAAAAGCAAATACTTGAACACACACAATCATCAAAACAGGCACGTGAAGAAACTCAACCAAAATCATAGCTTTGTTTTTAAAAAAAATAAAAACTTGAAATGGAGATAGTGACCTTAGAAACACACGAGAACCAATCATGACCAAAGATCCATACCGACCAAAATCAGACCAAAGCCTCATTTTTTTTCATTTTCCTTTTGTGGATACAAAGATGAATTTCTTTCAAAATAAAAAAAAAAAAATTAAAGTAGATAAGGACCTGGTAATTAAAATTCTCCTAACAAAGTCATTTTCTAAATATATGACAAAAAAATGGAACCCTACAAACTCATCTGACCGTGCAAGTTACCTCATTTTGTTCCATATAACTTTGCTTAGTAATCAAAACTAGCATTGAAACATAAATCAAAACAAAAAGCAAATAGAAAAAATAGTCCAAAGACAAAATCCAATCAAACCACAAGATATTCATAGTTGACACTGACACAGCATCAATCAGACAAATAACCAAAATGGGCATGAATGAAATCGAAGAAAAGAGCAACAAGGCATACCAAAAGATGAACTTGTAACCACCAGCATGAAGGGTCACACTTTTTTTGAAGTTCCTTATTTCCTCAACATATTATGCAGGAAATGTGGGAAATTAATGCAAGAACTGTGTTGTGATTGTGAAGTGAAGTTCCTCCTTTGTGATTCTCCTCAACATTCAACAAGAGGGAGAAGTGTTAGGTGAGTTTGTTAGATGGCATAATGAAGGGCGGTATCATGTTTTATTGAAGTGAAGTTGGTGATGAGATAAATTTCAAAGGGAAGAAAATGAAATAAAGTACAAAACAAAGCAAGTATTAAATGGAGCACGGTGTCTGAATTCGAAGCAGAGGATAGCAGAGTCCTGCTTTGTGATAGAGAAGTTTGAGAAGCCAAGAACAAAACCAAGTACGCTAAAGTTTTCATGTGTCAGAAGTGCATGAATATTCGGAGTTTTTTTTTCTTTTGGGACCCTTTAGTTATGGCCAATGCTGTATCTTTTTTATATTTTTATCAATTTACATAATACGATATATATAGAAATGTGTGTTTAAGTTCTTGAATATATAAAATGTATTTAAATTTTTCTTAATATTAATGTAAAATATTAATAGACCAAGTTCTAAGTAAGCATGTGCTGTGCATGTTGGATGTCCTAATTTGGTCTATTAATTCAAACTAAATTTATCTAGTTTTTTTTTTAGATTTCAATTTTGAGAGTTCGATCTATAATTAGGTATGATAAAATTTAGAAACAAAATATTAATTTATTTATAAAATTAATATTATTGATCAATTTGATTATTTATAATTTTTAATTTTGATATTATAAAGATAAAAAATCATATTAAAATTAAGACTAAATTATATTTTTATCACTTATTTTATTATAAAAATTCGTTTTGATTTTTAATATTTTAAAAGAATCATTTTAATTAATTCTTAAATTTGAATTAACATTATTTTTATAAAATAATAATTATTTTTTAATTTTGTGCCACAATTTTAAATTATTTTTTTACTAATTCAATATATGAAATTAATTTATCTCATTAAATTCATCAATATATGAAAATTATATAATTCAATTAATGTAGAAATTAAAAAGATTATATAAACAGTAAAAAATAACTCCGTGAAATATAAATAATAAAAATTTAATATTAGATATTTCAATTTTTAAGTTGATATTGAGATTCACTTTTAGGTAATGAATAATTTAAATTGTGATGTATGATTTGTAATTGTTTAAAATTTCTTTTAAAAATAACTGTGACAATTAATTGCATTTAGAATTAAAAAAATATAAATTAAAAGAGATAAATAGTTAAAAAATCAAAAAATACCAAATAAAAAAATAAGATAAGAACTTGATATGTTTTAAATAATTATGAGATAATGTGTGAAGTATATATCTTAAAAATATATATATATATAATATTAAAAATATCTAATTGAGAATAGTGAGAGTCTTATTCTCAATATGTATATATTAATTTATAATAAAAAAATAATTTATGTTTAAAAGTTATTATAATTAAGTATTTTTAAAAATAACAATGTAAAAATAACTTAAAATTTTTTTAAGATAAAATTAGTTATTTTTAAAATTCCAAAAAAATATTGCAATTTGTTTTTAATAAAAGTTTAATAAATAGGACTTAAAATATATTTTTAGCCAGGAAATATATTTTTTAAATAGATAATTGCTTATTTATTTATTTTTAATATAATTATCCGAACATATAAGTTTTCCCCTTATCCGTAAGTTGACAAGAAAATAAGTCATTATCTCTCTAAAATAAATTCTACTAAATACACAATTATAAGGATAAAAAAAAGCCGAATCTCTCCTCAAAAAGCTTGTCCTAACTCATATCAAACTAGGCTTATAATTAAATAAGTCGAATCTCTCCTCGAAAAGCTTACTTTCCAATTAAGTTAAGCCAATGATTTTTAATTAAAAAGGTTATTTAATAAAATATGACAAGCTTTAAATGATTTAAAATGCTTTTTATACCTAATATATGTTACATTTACATTAACATACAAAAAATAATAATAGTAATAGTATTGTAATTATTATTTTACAAAATTTTAATTATAATATTATGAGATTGTATACTTGTTAATGGATTTAAAGGTTTAAACTTGTTAAACTATATATAAGTGTAGGCCTATTAATTTATTTATAGGTATGTTTAATCTTATATAACTTTATTAATTAATTGGTCTAACTGCAAAGAAGGCTTTTTAAATAAGCTTTCAAATTAAAGATGTCAAGTTAGAATTTTAAAATGTTACTGGCAATAATTTACACAAATCATGCATTTTTTTTTCTTATTAAACAAAAATAAACATACGAATCAATTTATGCACGTTGTTTCGTTTTTTTTTTTTTTTAAAAAAGTGGTCTTGATTTTAAATTTGAAGTATATATACAAACATATTAAAATATATTAATTTATTATTCATAATAATTCAATCTAATTCGATTAATTAAGATGACCCTCATAGAAAATACATGTAATTTCTATAAATAAAAAATAAAAATTATACGAGCAATAATGATAATAAAATAATATTAATAATAACAATAATAAAGAGAATACCACATTTTAATGTACACGCTTATTTTACCACAATTATATGTTCTCTCATTTATTTTACTTATTTTATCTCTACAGATGTAATTGCACATTCTCCCATTTGTTTGGCTTATTTTATTACCCTTTTAGTGACTTTACATATAAGATCATTGCTATATTGTACGGAATAATACTGTGCGAATTTCATACGGAAAAAAATGTCGCTGCATATAATTGGTTAAATAATAAATTGAACAATAAAAAGAAGGAAAGTTTGACAGAAATCATGGCAAAAGAAATTGATATATTAGTTTGGTAGAATTGCTTTGTACCGTCTAATATTTCTCAGGATATAATTGCACATTTTTTTCATTTTTTTTTATTCAACTTCTATCTCCGTGTAACACGAAGAAGTTGAATAATTAAAAAATATAAATTTAATTTAATTTTAATTAAAAAGTTTCATAAAATATTGTGTTACACATTTTTTAATTAAAAGACAAAATAATTATACACACATTTATCAAGGTAATTTTTTTAAATAATTATTTGAATCAAATAAATACAAAAAGTTGATAAACATTAAATTTAAATGTTTTGTAATTGATTAAAGTTAAATTGATATCATTAGTATGTTATTTAGTATGGATATAAGTTGATCAACCACTTTTTCCAAAATTCCATGGACCAATGGGTAATCAAATCCTATGACTCCATGGATTAAAGAATTTCCTCAAAACTCTTGGACAAAGTCAAACATCCTAAACCTTATTTATACCCCAGCGAAGACCATCTCTTGGTTGATTTTCTAGAAGCCAATGCTCTCCTTCTTCCTCTACAAATCCATGGCCTTCGGCTCCAAGCTAGAAGCTCACCATGGTTGATCCAAGAACCCCTTCCTTTTTCACTAAAGATTTCTCTCTCTAAGTATACAACATGTAATAGAAGGTAAACCAGTTTGTTTTCATGACTTGCATGTTGGTATTACGATGTTACTGAGTTGTTTTGATGCTTAGAAGTACATGTATATAACTTGTTTAGGATATGGTAACCATTGTTGATGTTTTTGAAGCTTTTGTGAAAATTGATGAATCTTGGTTGAATTTGCCTTACATGTTGATTTTGATGTTATTTTCATGTTTGGATTATGATTTTATGATGATTTGGAGTTGTTGAATGCATTACAAGTTAGTTTGGTTAGATTTGTAATGATTTTCGTGAACTTGCATGTTGTTATTCTAAGGTTTCGCTGGATAAATCATATTTTCTGGGTTTCTATTTGAAGGTTCACTAAGCGAAATAGTATTCTTGCTAAGTGACCTTGCTTTCTGGGTAGATTTTCTGGAGAAAATGAGTTTCGTTCAGTGATGACCTTTCTTGCTAGGCAAACTCAAGAACACCATGAACATGTTTAATACTCATTTAGTGAGCACATCACTCGTTGAGCAAAAATATAAATGTAATGAAAGAACACTTGGGTGAGTTTCTAGAAAACTCGGACTCTCATAAATTTATTGAGAAAATCTTATGTTTAGTTGAGTGAGTGATTAAGAGCTCTTTTTGGCTCTTACTCGTTGAGTGAAGGAGTATCTTTGCTAAGCGAAGGTATGAAACTTAGAATTTGCTAAGCCTCTAAGAAGCTATTCGTTGCGTAAAGAGACACCTTTGTTGAGTAAGATAGGTGCAATAGTGATCTTAAAGTCTATGACTTCATTCATTGAGCGACCAATTTCACTTGTTGAAAAAATAAGTAAGGATTTGTAGAAAATTCTCTATATGGCTCCTCTGGTAGAACGAGGACGTATTCTCGCTGAGCGAGGATGTGAGATTTTATGGTTCATTTTATTTTATGATGATACATGTTCATATTTGATTCATTTAATAGTATCCATGTTGATTATTGTTGATAGTATGCCGACCTTAGAGTCATTACACTCATCCTCGCTCCCCTCTTCTATTTTATGTTTTATTATATTATAAGTTAAAAAAATGAACAGACACATATAGTGTCGACCTTTTTGCTAATAATAATATTATGTCTTAGAAAGACATATCAGTGTTTAACCATCCAAACTAATGTTTAACTACCACAGTCAGACATTTACAATCTTAAAATTGTGGGTTTTAGATTTAACTTAACCTTATAAAACTAACTTGAAAAGTGAGAATTGACTCTACTTATATACTCTTTACATGTCATCTCACTAGACAATATGAGATCTCCAACACACTCTCTCATATCAAGAACTGGACATCTTGAGCATGAAGTGTGCAGGACTAGATATTTGCAGGTAGTCTGATAGTGACTCGATAGCAAGTAATTTGATAAGTCCATAATAATTGTTAGAATAGAGTTTGATAATATCTTAGTTAGGTATCTCAATGTTTAATTATCAATGACAAAACTTCAATTAATACTTAATCAACATCAATAGAAGCTTACAATTTTAGAATTGTAGATTTTATGTGTAACTCAATTTTACAAAATCGACTTATAAGGTGATGATTGTCTCTACTTATATAATCTTTAGATGCATTTTAGTAGACGATGTTAAATCTTCAATATTATGATCTTAGTATATTATTATTTATAATAATGAATAATCATCTATTGTATATTTATAAATTTTTTGGTATTATACGCGGGTTATAACTTTTGTATCAAGAGTTAATGTAATGGTTATTGCGATTGCTTTATAGAACACATATAGAAGCGTTGAGGCAAGGGGAGACAACTTCGTTGGGTGGAGAGTAAGTGGGTGATGCCGTGAAGGTCAATACTACTGAGCGAGTTATAGAGAAACGGAATGGAGTTGAAAAAAAATACTTCTAAAAAGTTAAAAATAGAAGTAGGAACCTTTTTTTTTTTTCTATTTCTGAATTAAAATTAATTTAACTACTATTTTAACCCCTTTTATATTAAATAAGTTTTGTTTTCAAATTTAAATTTAAAAACAAAAACTAAAATTTACAGTCAGTTTGAACATGACGGTGAAAAACTTAAATATGTTTTAATTTCTTATAAATATTTCTTCATTTAATTTTAGTGCTTGTATTTTTTTTATTAGTTATAGATCCTTGATATTTTTTACTGTCCATTTTAGTTATTATACTATAGTTAATTTAATTTATAGACTAATTAAAAGAATAGTATTAATTAAGATAATTAAGGTAATAAAAAATATTTTTAAATTAAAATAATTAAATTATTTTTAAATGTATAATTCAATTAAGTAATGTACTTATTATTTAATATAAATAAAGTAAGTACATATAATTTACTTTTATAATTTATTTTTAATATATTATGAGTAATGATTATTATTACTTATAATATTTTATTCTTACTTTTTTGGAAACTAATTTACTTTTAATTTTTTTATTTTTAAAATTTTAGTTTAATTTTAATATATTACTTTTAATATTATTTTTACATTTCAATTCATTAATTTTAAATTATTGTAATATAATTTATTTTTTAATATATCTCAAGTAATAATTTTGTCTTTGAAAAAATAAATTGAAATATAATATATTAAAAGAAAATTATATTACAATAAGTCAAAATTAATGAGTTGAAATGTAGAAATAATATAAAAATAATATATTAAAATTAAACTAGAAAATTATGAATAAATTATAGTTTTTTAAAAAAATACAATGTTAAAAGTAAGTTAGTGAATTAAAAAGAATAATATTAAATACAATATAATTATTGTACACAATATATTAAAAAGTAAGATATAAAAGTAAACTATACATAATTATATTATTTATATAAAATAATAAATATATTATTTAATTGATTATGTACTTAAAAATAATCAAATCATGTTAATTAAAAATATTTTGTATTAATTTAATTAATATCATTTATTTTGTTAATCCACTATAAGATTTTGTTGATTTTGCTACTAATTTTAGCTACCATTTAAATTAGTAGCTAAATCCTAACTAATTAACTATTAATTAACTAGAATATTATTTTTTCTAGCTAAATTTAAGTTATATTCATTTATACTTATTACTACAAATTAGTTAGAAAATAACTACAAATTTTAAAAATTTACTACAAATTAACTAAGATTATTTTCTTGGCTAATTTGCTACTTATTTCATGCTATCATTAATATTATAGTAATTTTATAGCTAATTATTTTTACTAGAAATTAGTTACAAAATAAATATTAATTTTAAAATTAATCACAAAATTATTTGATAGCAAATTTTAAATTTTTTTTAGTAGTGATCATGTTAACTTCAAATTAACTATATATATAGTCAAGATAAAAAAAAATCATAAAAATGTTATAAATGTATGACTAACAAAAGATTTTGTAATGAATAAAATATAATGATATTTGTTTAGAGTTAAAATATATTTAAGTGATAGCTAAATTATAATAGTCTCCCTCTAATTGATTAACGCAAATGGGAAATATTTGAGTAGCTAGACAAGAAAATGAAAAGGAAAAAAAAATTCTAAGTAAATTTTTCTTGTTCCAAAAGTTAATATAATAAAACAAGGTGGAGAAAAAGAATCAGCATACATAATCCAAAATCCTACATTATTTATTTATTTTCATTAATATGTATTTTTCTAATATTTTTTCAAATCTTGATAATATTAAAAGATAAACATTTTTTTTTATCTTTTTCTCCTCTGATTTTATCATTTTCTTCCCATATATAGAAAAATTATTTTCCTGGGGAGATAATTAAGGAGAGATACACACATACATATCGGTATATAGGTTCAAACTTCAAAGTTGAAAACAATAGCATTGCTTTAACATATAGTAAAACCATTGTCTGTACTTGTATCCAATTACAGAAAGCGCTAAAGTAGTCTGCAACTTTGCTGGTCACAAAGGTACATTTAACAACATCGAAAACACAAATCTAAAAAGCATATAGACAATAAGGTAAATCATAATCTTAATTAAATAAGATTGATCAAAGGATCCATCCCTGCATGAAGTTAGTCTCACAAGCCATGCTCTTTGGAACATTAGATGCTTCAGCTTGAACATATTGATGGTACCTGTTCAAAGTAATTAATGTTAGACTAGTATATATTTCTGACCCTTAAAAGTATATGATTCAGATTTCTGTTTTCGGATACCACCTACACCAGTTTGAAACTACATATATATTATCAGGAAATGTATCTTATACATTTGAACTAATATACATGTTCATATTTCAAATCAAGTTTTAATTTGCAAAAGTTCGTTTTAAGGGTTCATATTTCACATTATCTTTTGCTAAAAATTTATGAGCACTAGATAACATTATTTTTTTTCTATTTAACTTTTGGAGTAATTAATTATCATATGCACATATAAAGGAAATTTTCATTACCCTATTTGCAAAAAGGGTTCTGCCTGGTAATCCATAGGGTTGGTTTGAGCAGGCTGAAAGGGAAAGCCACTATTTCCGGCAGCTGAAGTAGAGCTCCACAAGCTTTCCATAGCTTTAAGATTAAATCCCTCTGCCTCAAGCTGAAAATGGAGATTTAATTGATGAAGAAATTAGACTTGCTAATTAATTGAGAAAAATATGGCAAGACATTATCCTTCACTAAAATGGTCAAAATCTACACTGAAATTGTTGTGTGATAAATTGTAAAACCTTGAGTCTAAGTTGCTTATTCATGTCTCCAAGATGGCGTTCCTGCAAGATGAATATCAAATACATAATTGAGAAAATTTTCAAGCTTACGAAAATAGTGATCAAAATGCAAATTAAGTTTTAAAATTGCTTTACAAATACACACTTGGCCAATAATTGACTTGTTAAAAATAATTTGACTTTTGATAACAAAAATAGAATTATAAGACCAAAATAAGTGTGTATGTAACATTTCTCACCCTTCTGCGAAGCTCTTCCATTTGTTCAATCATGATTTGTGTCTGCAATTGAAATAAAATTTAAATAACCTCATCCAAAATCAATATTTCTTTCTACCGTCTCAGCTAGCAGTACAACTTATAGTGTGCAAAACAGACTGAAAGTTTGAAACTAGTTCTTCATATGGAATACACAAAAACCTTTATTGAGATTTTCATTTAAAACTTCCAATAAAAAGTTTGTTTAGAAACTTGGTCATAAACTTGGTCATCATTACCAAGTTTGCTTCCCATTTAGTTAATGCTATTGTCTCTCGAGTCTCAAAATTGGCAGTTTTGGCACATCTAAATCAAAGAATATTTTACTGAATACTAGACATTAAGCTCAGTATTTCCTCTATATCTTGAAGTTGGGATTTTAGTAAAAAAGGAGATAATTGAAAATTTATATTGTAATGAATCTATAAGAATCCATAGGGAAAAAAAGGGAGAAAAATATACTTTGAACTACCTATATATATGGTTTGTTTTATTTTCATAAATTTACTTTTTTCCATGGAATGTTTTGACATCAACTCATTGTAGAAGTTCAAATTAGGGCTTTGACAAGAAAATAAAAAATAGCTAGCTTTACATATCTTTTGGCATGTAAACACCTCCCTCTCTCACACCTTATATCATTTGTTGAACATGTGATTACACGTACACATATATATCACAAATTAGAGTATGATGTATAGTCTAGATTGTTGTCAGTTCTTGTATGTAGGCACATGCTTTACAACCTAATTAAGGTAAAGTACCAACAAGAAATCCACAGAGCAGTAAAGAGAAATTCTAGGTATGTGTTCGCACCTTCCTTTGCCTAGCTTGTGCTAAAGCCCCTTCAAGCTGTTTCTCAAGATTCTGCAGCTCCTTTATGTTCAATGGTCCAAGATCTTCTCCAAGCAAATGCCTAAATAACAATACATTGGAAAGTTAATTATAACATGTGGTGGTTATGATTTTCTAACTTCTTCTACCATATTAACTCCCTTTTGTTTTTTATTAACATACATTTGCATGTGACTGATGAAAACATGACAATATATTCACCAGAAGGTATATTAAAATTCTATAGTTTAGAAGGGGCATAAGTGATTACCTCTGGGTCCTTTGAAGAGACTCATACTTTGCCTTTAGCTTTGACACCTCTTGGTACCAGCTCTAATTGTGAAAGCAAAAATCATAAATATTGATTCACCAACATGATCTAATTATCTTCTTTTACATATAGAGATGTATCATATAATTACGAATGGCTTAGAATATATACTCTATGGTTATCTTTTTGCATTCTTTGAAAGAAAATAATTCATTACTAATGGATGGAAGGAAGTGTGCTTAATTTCACAAGCATGCATGAAAAAAAAAAAGTTTTTCTCAATTAATATTGATTATTGTCCTTTGTCACCCTTGTTATTTTTGTTTTAATTAGGACCAGAGACCTAATTAACATGTAAAAAAATTCTCATGTAAGAACTTTAAAAACTTTGAAAGCATGAGTAGAAGACAAAAAATTTAGAAGACACGAGGCAAAATTTTGAATTGAACTGTTTAGTATATACCTTAAAGTTTCAACTGCTCTTCAGGTGGAAAATGTGTACAGAAAAGGTTAATGAGAACATACCTGAGTTTCACATTCAACGTGTTCATCTTGAGGCGTAAATGAGCAACGTTGGTATCGCTCAATAGTTTTGGTAATGCTGCGAATTAAAGGAAACTAATTGGTTAGTATTAGTTTAAAGAAATTTTTTGTTATATATGTAATAATATGCAGTGTATGTAGTTGTGTAAACGTTAACACTTGATGTTTTACGGATATTAAAATGATTTCCACTAAATTAAGGAGACGCATAACAAAAAAAAAACACTAGGAAATGTGGGTGATGGTGACCATTTTAAAGTTTTCTGAACCATTCAAATTTATATGTAAATAAAACTAATGAAACTTCAATTATTATTTTGATCTTCTTTTTCTTTTTGAAGAGAAATTATTGTTTTGATCTTAATACTGTATGTAATTACGAGTGGTTTCGGTTCAATTTTATGATATATCTAGCCTTCAAAGTTAAGGACTTCAACTTTTATATATATATTTAGGTTTAAATTTGAAGGATTTCAATAGGTGAAATGAGTAGTGATTAAAATTTAACACGGAGGATATACGTGGGTTATAAAGTTAAAATTCTAAAGTATAGGGCTTTTATAGGGTTTGCAATGGATAATGCATTATTTTGGAGAATATATTATGTCTCACAAAATAATTTGGAGCTAAATTGATGTTTGGAAAACATGGAAAGTCATTATCTAAATTAATTTTGAGTATAATTTACCAATTAATTTTCTTCATTAAAAATGTATATGTACACGAAACACAACGTATTTATTCTGTTTTGGTTATTACACACAACACTATATATTTAAACAACTTATATATTTCATTTTTATGTGACATGTAAAAGAAAAAACTTTAAAAGCTACTATTTCATAAAAGTGTTTAATTATACATTGTACTCAAAACGTTGCTGGAAAATTACCCAAATATGCTCATAGCCTGCAGACATGTTCTACATCAAACCAAATATCCATACAAAACCAAATGTCCACGAATAAATTATTTTTTTCTCAAATATTTTACGAAATTTAGTTAAGTTGCTTTTTCACAAATCGTCTTTCATCCATTTGGTTTTATGAACATATAATGTATAGATTTGTAATTGCAACGAATAAAAAAGACCCAATTCTCATATTTTGAAAAAAAAAAGAAATGGAGAAATTATGGCATGTGTTTCAAATCAAGTACGAATATAACTTTCCACAAATCATGAACGAATTTATATATACCGGGAATAAATCGTATTCCATGAGAAATAAAGTTAAGATTACGAAATGATCTACAAAGTTTGAAATGACTCCTAGATGCAAAAAGAGTTTCTCTTTACAAACAAAAATTAAATAAAAAAAAAAAGGACACATATATCATTACGCTATTTTCTATTCAAGACAAAGGTAGGGGTAAAAAACCAAAGCTGACCGAAAAAGAAAAATCTGAACGTGAGCATTATTTCTGAGGGGTTTTGTTACAGGGACACATACAAGAACACCTACATAATTGTTTTAGGCGAAAATTAAATGCTGCAATAAGAGAGAAAATAACACACAATCCAAAAAACAGTAAAAAAAAAAAAAGGAGAAAATTTGTTTCTCTTTCTCAATCCCTAACTATGACCATATAAACTCAAACATTTTAGCCGCACATGCGAAAAATTTGCCACGGATGTCCTCATATTCACAATATTATGTTAATATGTCAGAAACTATAAATGTTAGGTTAAATCTAAAAACAAGATATAGTCTTTCTAATATATATTTTTTTTCCCTTTCATATTTTCAACAAACCGTGTCTTGACCGGACTCAGATACATATAGCTATTAGGGCTAGCAAGCAAAAAAAAACTGTTCATCGTTTTCAATTTTGACCAATTATTGGTAAAACATTAGGATCATATTTATCATCATGCAAGATGAAAATATAAAACCTAATTATAATTAAACTAACTGCAGTAGTGGATAAGCCATTATTCCTCCATAAACATGAAAAAAAAATGAACACAACAAAAGTGCAGAATAATTAAGGAGATTCCCTGGAAGAGAGAGAAAGAAAGAGAGAATCAATTGATCATCTAAAAGACCTAAGAGTAAAAGACAACAAGTGAAGCAGCAGCAACTATCTTCGATTGCAAAGTCCAAACTCAGGAAAATACCCCATGATGATCGATCCCCTCAAGAAATAGAGACAACAACTAATTGTTTTGGGGACACATACATGGTAGAGCATTAACTAAGATACAATGGTAGAACCGAAAGATCAGAGGAATATATATGTGGACAAAGGTTAAGAACCCGATTCGTTGAGTGTTGAAAAGTTTAAGGCCTTCAAGCTTTTATATAATAATAAAATAATAAACTTTTTTTTTTTATATTATATTGTTCTCATTTAGAGGAAGAAGCCCTAGATCTTGCACAACGGTACAAGAGAGTTATGAAGAGGCTTGGACTTTACCTCACCACGTCCATTTAATTACAAACTGGGCACATATGATTGCTTTCATCCTTTTCTGTTTTGCTTGTTTCTTCTTTTCCTTCTGAGAAAGAAGGAAGTAGATCGTTGTACTGTTCCATCAGTAGATCAGTGTGCAAAGCTGAAACCTTTATCTCACAATAGAGAGATATCAGGTGGAAGGACGATGAAACGTGTCGATCTGTGATTGGAAGCAAAACTCATGAAATTTTTTCTCTCTAACCCTTCCCATGAAAGTCCCTAATGGGTTAACAGAACCCCACAATTGCAAAAAAAAAATAATTAATAAAAAGGAGAAATATAACACAGAGGACGCAAGATCCAGAAGAGAGACAGGGAGAGAGAGAGAGAGAGAAGAGGCCAGGAAGGTGTCAGGTGCATGTGTTTGAGAAAGAGGTTAAACCAAGAACGGTGACTGATAGAAAGAAGAAGAACACAAGGGACAAAAGAAAATTAAAAAATAAAAAATGGTGGAAAGTGAGTGATCAAAGGGGGGTGTTTGTTGAATCTTAAAAACATCAAATTCAGTCGTGGCAAAATAAAGGAAGCCAGAAGCAGAAACCAGTGACCATTTTGGTGAAAGAAGCTGATGCAAAGAAGAAAGTGTGTTTGCTCAGAGAGGAGAACAAGGTATCCACAATCTATCAATCTTTCTCACTATCTCACCACCACCACACACAATCACAAACCCAAAATCTAAAATTTTAACATCTATTGGGATTTGCACCTAACAAAAATGGACACAAAAAATATGTGCACAAATTAAAGATTTTTTTGAAGTTGAGAGAGTGTGCGAGTGAGAGAGAGAGAGAGAGAGAGAGAGATAGTACCCAACATTGCCAAATTCATAGAGCTTGCCACGGCTTGAGAAAATGATGAGGGCAACCTCAGCATCACAGAGAACTGAGAGCTCATAGGCTTTCTTGAGCAAACCGTTCCTTCTTTTTGAGAAAGTAACTTGGCGGTTGATTTTGTTCTCTATCCTCTTCAGCTCAACCCTCCCTCTACCCATTTTCTCTCTCTCTCTCTTTTTCTGTGTGTCTCGAAACAATAACTCAAACTTTATAAATTATTATTAGAAATATATTGAGGTTGTGTGATCAACCCTTGATATAGAAGAGAGAGTGGGATTTTAGTGCAAAAGGGGAGAGAGAGAGAGAGTAAGTAGTAGTAGTTGTGAGATAATGGTTGTGTTTCAGAGAAGTGGAAGTTAGTGTGCTATATAGAAATAGACAATGAACACAGAAAGGGGCACACTTGATCTTCTTTTACAAAAAAATGGAAACCCCAGTTATTCTTATTTTTATCTCATTCTCTTTTCCCAATTTAATTTTGGTAAATATGGTCCCTTCCCTGCTCTCACTTGCTTCATGGTTTTAAATTATTTTGCTGCAGTTTAGGGCAAGTGAAATGGGGAAATTCAGTTCCACTTTCACTCACGCGCCGGTGCCTTCCACGCCCCCATGTGAAACCCTCCTCAGTCACACTTTACAACTGATTGCAGCATTTGTGGAAATGCACTAACCACTGCCTGATAACTCTGTTTACCCCAAAACTGGTAATTACTAATTAGCATAGTCATATCATCATGAAACCTTTGCAGCTTCACCAAGTACTTGTACAAAAATCACTGGGATATCATGCTCTCTACACCATCATATAGCAGATACTCACTTTTCTTTTTTATGAATATTTCGTATCTATCTTATAGGTACATAAAAAAAAAATCACACTCCTAGTTTTTATACCATCATATAATTGATAAATTAAAATTCACCAAATTAAAAATCATTTTTGTTCAGGTTCTAATTATTATATGTCCATGTCTCTTCCTTGCTCCCTGAATACATATGATTGTATAAATTAGTTTCGTATTTTGAAGAGAAAAACGAAAGAGAGAGCACCACGTTACTGTCATTGTTAAAGTTTGGATTAATGTTGAGAAAATTGATTCGGAAGGAAATTGATTTTATTTAAAATTAATCTTAAAATAGTGTATGTAATTTATGTTTGAATATCTTTATTCTAAAAATAAATTATTAATAAAGTTTAGTATAGAAGATGTGAATATTTATCTAAAATTTCTAGTTTATATTTTAATATGATTATAGATATATATAATCCAAAGTGAAACCATTCACAAATTATTTTGTATAGGATGATTGTACACTTAGATAAGTCAATTATTGTTTAAATGATAATTATGAAAAGATTTTATATGGTTATTTAATCATAAATTTATATATAATAAATTTATTTATTTTTATAATTATTATTTTAAAAATTATATTTATTATAATTTTTAATTAATTGATATTATATCAATAGTACTCAGGAATTAAACTCTTAGTAATTATGTATTCATGTTAATATAAGCAAAACTTTATTAAGAGGAGTACAACGAATATTCTCACCCGAATACAAAAGTTATACAAAGTATATCAAAAGGGTAAAAATTAAACAAGGTACACCAATAAAAAAAATATTAATTTTCATATTAATATATTTAATAGCATATATAACCATCAAGTTCTTCAATTCAAGTAGGTCTTCTAATGAAATACATTTTTTTTTTCTTAGGACGATGTTGTTTTCAGTTTGATGTAGGTGTATTTAATTGGATAAAAATTGTTCTAAAAGCAAATTTCTAAAAGCTTTTGAAAAAGTTGTGAAAGACACAAACTTTATACTTTATCCATATGATAAAGAGCCATATGCATGATGTTGATCGATGCCATTATATATGTTTTAGCTAGAACAAAAATTCTATTACCAAGAACTTTGTGCACATTTTCCTCGGAGTAAATTAATTGAGCTAAAATTGAACCCAAATTTCATGTTCCAAAAGTCTGTCTTCTCCACTTTAGGATACACAGACATGACCATCTACCATAGACCAATATATAGTGGTTACTAGAGAATAAATAGATTACAACACATTTGAGGTCACCTCACAATACTCAGATTAGTTATAGTCTAATGTGATTTTTTTTTTAATACGGAGAGACTAAGCCCAAACGTATAAACTGAATATATATATAATACATTAATAACATATAAGAGTCTTTCAATACATTAAAATTAAACTTAATATTTTTGTCTTAGATTTCTTTTTTTCTTTTTTTGAGAGAGATCACTTTTCTCTTAGATGAAATTCTAGAGATTATTAATTAAAAATGTTCGAAAATATATTAACAAAAAACAAAAGGCATAATGATAAATAAAAAAAAAACTAAAACATATCCTAAACAATAACATATCCTAAATATGGAACAACGCGTAGATATAGGTAGAAATGAGACTTTTCTAGCATAATAGCAAAATTAAAGTGGGATGATAGGCTATTAGTATTTAGTGACAAGCATATGAACCTGGGGTAATTTTTTTTTATAGATAAATAATTTTATTAATACTCAACTCATCCTAAGACATGCTCAAGTGGACGAAATTATGGATACGAATGTAATAAAATCCTAGCCTAATATCTCATAATAAATACATGACAGCACATATAACATAACATGTCAATATCACATACTCCTGTATCTTAACGCCACCTAGCTATATCAACTTTAGCCTTGTCACAGCAGCAAGGCATACACACCCTAAAGGGTTAACATACCAATCCGATAGCAATACAATTAAATTCTTTAATTTTGCTTTGAACCAAACCCATGAGAGAAAGATTTGATGGAATATCCATAAATTAAAAAGAAGTCAAAGTTATATAATTTCAATATTATTTCTCTTGAATCATATTGTCCAAACCAAGGCATGCAAAATAACATATATGCCCTTTTAATTTATTTTCTCCCACACCGATCCTCCCGGTTAATTATATAAAGTATTTGAGCTAAACTTGCAAGTAAAATGTTACTCAACACGGTCAACAAAGATAAAACAAAACGCGTTATACGAGTAGCGATGAAGTCTCTTTCAGACATAGACAAGGGAATTTGTTGGCATCGTTGATGGTAATGACTTTCAACCCCACCAAACCCTTACATAAAGGCATTGAAAGCAATTTGAAAGATGTAAATTTGGCTTCAAAAGCATCACACTAGACCTCTATTCATACATAGCCCTATTCGATCACGAACTGACAACACCTTTGCATTCATAATATGTATATGCATGATATGTGTGTGTGACTTCTCAGGAATCTCATGTGCAATGAGTCCTATTTAAGGCCACTTCCTTCCTTCTGCCCCTATCCTTTAGAGTCACCTTGTCGTGATTCACTTATAACACCTTAATATATATTCACCTAATGGGTATATATATGCCACTAGCTATGTATCACACCCTCAAAAAGTAATGGATTTGGTAAATGTGAATTCCTACCCATACATTGGTATATATTATTGTTGTTACTTGTTAGTGTTTTTCCTTTTACCCCGGACATAAAGAAAGAGTACATTTGGGTAGGTAATGCATACATAAGATGGTGAAAAGTGTCAACAAAATGTGAAGACGGAAAAGTAGTGTGTTTCTTCGGTTGGGAAAACGTGGTACGTACACATAATCTGCTTGGACAATTGGCCAAGCAAAGGCAGAAAAATAATGCATCGTCTCCAAGTGATAATGGTGTACCAATAATATACCATCATTACCATGTAAAGACAAGCGGCGTGAAAACACTCCGTTTCAGAAACTTGTATTACATATATAGTAGTAGCAAGTCTCATATATATATATATATATTGTATGGATATTTTAATTCAAAGTAAAATTTAAACAAATTGAATTAAAAGTATTATTAAAATAAAATATTTTAATTTTAATTTAATTATTTATTTTATCCCTACATTTATTTATATTTTGTGCTTTAATCCTTATAACTAGTAAGTCTAGGTTTTAGTCCCTAATCAAACAATTTTTTTATGTTTTAGTTCTCCAAATTTTCTAACAAAAAAAATTTAATTGGTAACAGAGCAAACGAAATTACTTGGGAACTACTGAAAAGGATTAAAATATAAAAAAAAAAATTGTTTGTACAGGAAATAAAAAAATAAAATTTTTAGATATAGAAAAAACATAAAATATGAAAATGTGGAGTAAATGATTAATTAAATCTTGAAATTATAATATAAAAATTAGTATATATCTATCAAAATAAAAACAAAATATAAATCATTTTAAGATAAATTAAAATGACATATGTAATTCATTAAAGGAGACTTAGACATATATTATTTTCAAGATAACGTAGTTTAATATATAAAAGTGGAGAGTTTAGAGTTGAGTGAGAAAAATAAAAGAAATTAAAAAATGAGAAATTTAAAAAGAATTAATTTGAGAATACAAATAAATGAAATGTGAAGATGAAAAACTTAACGTAGAAATTTAAAAAGTGATTGTTTTGAATGTATAAAGAGTTAGTATTTACGAAAAAATTAACATACTTTAAAAGTAATTAACTGGAGAGATTTACAAAAATAAAAAAAAAAGTGTTAGATAATAATAAAAATGTATACATGAGAGTGAAGTTAATTGTACCAGCACATTCTTTAGTACACTTTTTAAACATATTATTGGATGGATTTTACGTGGGCTTCTCTGAAAAACACGGACAACCTTCTTTGCACTAAGACATAAAATTCACTTAATAATAAAAAAATATTAAAAACAACATATTTAAAATATGTTACTAACATTTATTAAAACGCGTATATAGAGGTGGATTAATATGCCTAAATGGTAATTACTATTTGTAGCAAACAAAACGAAAAGTCCACCAAAGGCGGCTAACAAGTGATGCTGCTTTAGCATGTGTCAAAGGCATATATTCCTAAGAGTCTAAGATTGTCTGTTTTTTCAATTTTTTTTAAGCATTGGATCAGGCTTATGGTTCCATGTCATAATCGTACCCGAATTAGGAATCTAAATAGAATTAAGAACTGTGTCTTTTAGGAAACTTTTCTTTATTATTATTTTTTTTTCTTGTGTGTGTACTTCAAGAGAAAGGGAGGCAGTCAAACATCATGGGATTTTCTTCTTCCTATCTACTATTTTTTTAATCTACAATCTTATGGTAATTTGTGTATTAATTACTTTGATTCTTTTTTGGTATAAAAGGCTTAGCACTATCCCAAAACAAAAGATATTCGACAGATACTCTAGAACTTGAGAGAATTTTTTTGTGGTGAAGTTTCGGGGAAGTACCTACAATGAATCCAACGTTTAAGTTAGTGTTTATAAAAGAAGATAAAAAAATATGAATAAATTAGTTTTTTTTTGTCTTTTAATCTATTTTTTTAATTTGATTTATCTTTTATTAAAAATTTTAATTTAATTTTTCAATTTTTAAAATTGTTACAATATTATCATTTCTGTTCAAATTCGTGAAACATTATTAGTTACATGTCAATCTGGTTTGGATGTTGCGGTTGTGATAAATTGTATTTATTATTATTTAAAATTATTTTATTAACGTTGAGATTAAGAGTTTTTTTTCTTAATTTAAACATGAAATTAAAACTTATTTTTTATTAAAAAGGAATCAAATTGAAAAAAATAATAATAAATAAAAGGATCAACCTAAATATATCATGTTAGATGCAATTGTTTACCTTATACTTGTTAACCTTACTTATTAGCATGGACAGAGCTAGGCTTGCGATTTAAGAGTGACCAACTACAAGCTTAAATTCCGTTCAACAATATAAAAATATTAAATTCATACAAAATATTTATAAATATGGTTTTTAAAGACAACAAATTAAATATATTTTTTAAAGACCTAATATTATAATTCTCAAATGATCTTCATATGTGTCGTTAAGAATCTTCATGAATTTATAATCAAAATTGGTATATACATATTAACCATAAAATTTTATAAAAAAAAATCAATTAACTATGTTATAAAAATCTACTAAGAAGAAGGATTTTCATTTAGATTATAAAAATATATATATAAGAGGAGACGAATGTTATATTGTTTGGCTAAATTGAAAAAAATAAAGAAAATATAAGAAAAATAAAAAATATTTGTTAGTATATCTTAGTAACGAAGATATCAATCCCTTATTTAATGCTCATAAACGTGTAATATTAGTAAGGGTTAATAAATAATCTTTAATTTTCAAATCCACTTATAATAAAATCAATATAAGTAGACTAATAAAGTCACATTTGATACTATAAATACAATCATTTATAACCTTTAAAATTACAATAATATATTATAAAAAAAGGAAAAAAAATATAACTACCTCTTCGATGAAAACTATAAAAAAGGAAAATAATTTTTTTTCTAAAATTAGAAAAATATCATTAAGTATCTTCACAATAAAGATTATAAAAAATAATAAAATATTTTGTAAAAAAATAAATAATACTTAAATATTTTTTTACATTTAAGTTCCCTTAATAAAAATAATAAACTTAATATATATCAAAAACATTAAATTAAAAAAAATAAGGGGGCCAAGGCCCTCTCGATTATGGTCATAGATCTATCTCTGCTTATAGGATTCTTATTTATTGTTAAACTTATTCATGGGACTCTTCTTTAGCTTATTAGAGTAGTATTTCTTCCGTGATAGGCATGGGAGACTTTTTTTAGGTGAATCCTTGTAAATTAATGAATGACTTCCTGTGTTTAATGGTTACTTTTCTGGTTTCAATGTTTCAATCTTTGTAAATATTTAGCTTTCTCTTCTTTTTTTTTTTGTGTGTTTGTTGTTTTTCCAACAATTAATCTCTTGTTCATATTAATTTTTTGATTTGTAGGTAAGAATTCTTTATTGTTTTGTACACAAATGAAATAGTCCTTCTACTTTTCCTTGTAAGGCTCTTTATTGATGTATAGTAGTTTTGGTGTTTTCTTATTGGGCTTGTTAGGATCATCCCTTAAGGAATTTATTTTGCCCCTAGTTTTCTTGGTGAAGGATTAACCACTAAGGCTTACATTAATAATCTCCCACTGGCATTAGAGTTAATCAGGCATAAACCTAATACTCAATAATCTATTATGAGTGTCATATCTTTATTTAGCAAGAACCTTTGTCAATGGTAAACAACATTCTCCAATGTTAGTATTTATCTCTCAATTCTACTAGGAGATCTTGGTTTAGTAATCCCAATATTCTTTGTTATGTGATTGTTCCTAGTTGTTCATATAGAAACACATACTCAAGAAAGCATTAGGAACATAGAAGTTGATTAATGATTAACCAAATAAAAAATTTAGAAGAAGATAAAAGTTTGGTCATGTAATTTCCCTCAAACCAATTGTTTTATAAGTCCACCAACTAATTATGGTACGAACATCGCTAATTGATTGATTTTTAAATATGCAAAAGAAGATCACTTCTTCACAAGAATATTAAAATAATAAAACAATTTAACCAGAGAGAGAAAGAAAAATAAAAAATTGCATTCAAAAGTAAGATGGAGGGTTGCAAGCACAAATTACACCATAACCCTTAAAAGGGGTTTAGTTACTCATACACATAATAAAAGTAAAGAAGACTAAAGCAAGCATAAAGAAGAAAAAAAAACCTATAATGGCTAGGAGTTCCATTCCCCCACTGTATTATACCTTGAGTCTTGCTAAACGTACCACAGTGCTCTTAGAGAGCTCTGGAATTGAGGAGAAATATGGGAGGAAAGGAGTATGAGAGAAAGGAGTTGTGGAGTGTTGAGATTATTCGATGATTCCTCTTGCTCCCTAGCTACTCCTTTTTATAGTGTGGGAAGTGGGTCTCCCTATTGGGCTTGCATGGGTGTGTAGAGTGGAGCATAACCGTGTTGCCCCTCTTCACAATTGCGCACGAGCATGCTGAATAGAGCACGATCATGGTAAAGGTCATTCGTGCTTGTGCATGAGCATGTTGGGTTGAGCACAATCATGTTGAAGGTCTTTGGGATGAGTATCGATGTGTAGAGTGGAGCATGGTCATGCTTGTGTGGGCACACACGTGCTAAATGATGCACATCTGCGCTAGTCTTATATAAACTTCCTCTTTTTGGACAAAAAATGTCAATTTTTGTTATTTTTCTTATTTTTCCTTATGCTATAGACACCCCATTTTGTCCCTTTTCCTAAAAAAAAGGATTGGCGTAAGGAGGAAGCTTCACTCCTCCCCAGGTCAATTGCCACTAGCTTTTGAGAGTTGCTACTTTTTCTGAAAAGCACCCACCAACCCCTTACTACAGCATGGCTTCATCCTTGACACAGGATCAGGGGTCAGAAAAATAGTTATGTCCATTCATGAGGAAGATCTCCTCCAAGATTCAAAACTAGGAGATTTCCTCTATAAAAGGGGAACAAAGGTTCAATGGAAGGGGTCAAGGAAAAAGAATGAAAAAAAGAGAAGAAAAACTCTACTAAAATTTTGGGAGTTAGAAACTTGGAGGAAGGAGTTTGTTACCTATAACAGAGTGAAAAAGTTGGAAAAGAAAAGGACATAGCACGTAGGAAGTTCTGGGAAAGAGTTAGCAAAGTCGAAATGAGAGAAGAAGCCCTAGTAACAATGAAAGGCCTCACGATTGGTTAATTTTTACTTGCCCAATCATCTTACACAAGACATAGTTATCGTACCGACTACCATCTGAATGGAGAGGGTCAGCATATGGACAGCCGATCAAATGACCTAGTTGGGTGGCTGGCTTCTAGCACTTTCCCTTTTAACGACTCTATTTTGTTAAGCCACCAAGTCTGACAAATTACCCTTGCCAGCCAATTCTATTAAGTCATCAACTCAGCCAAATGACATCAACTCGGCTAGTTGACTTCACCTCGAATGGATGATTTCGACTCGACTAGATGACTTTGACTTGGCCAATGACTTTGACTTAGCCAGATGACTTTGATTCGATCTCTCGACCAAACCTTCCACGAGCCTCTCAGCCAAACCCCTCGGCTAAGGCAAGTCGGCGAATTTTATTAAGTTACACCCAACCAATCAAGCGACTCTTAACATGCATCCCCTCTAATCATTTTAGACATCAATGGACAGTCCATCTTTTCTAATCATCTTCCAAGCCTCCTCAAGAACTACGTAAACTTTGAATTCTCCATTGCAAAAGGAGATACGTAGGAGCAGGAGGCAACTCTTGTCAAGTTCAACAATAAAAAATACTTATCTCCCTTCCAATCCTTTGGACGCCAATGGATAGTCAATCTCTTCCAATCTTCTTTGGACGCCAATGGACAGTCCATCCCCTCCAATCATCTTTGGACGCCAATTCATTCTAGCTTCTAATCAGTTTCCCAATGTAACATCCTAAAATTTATTTAATTATTTTTAGAAATTAATTACATTATTAGTATTATTATAATTTTATTTTAATAGAGAGGTTAATGATTTTATAAACTAATAAGGCTTTATCTAAATTATTTTTATTTATTAATTTAATTAATTGAATTAACGGGTCAGGGTTGACCCGACCCAGCTAGAATATTAGACAGGGGGTAATTAGTTTACCCTAATTGGTGTTTTACGCGTCTGACAGCCAGACCTAGAGGAGAGAGAACGCCGACCTGCAAGGAAGAGGAGTTAGGATGTTCAAACCATCCTACAGCCGCATCAGATCATCACTATTCTTCGCTTCTAAGGTACGGGGGAGATGGGTTTGATCATATATGAATGCGGGAGTGTACGGGTAGTGAGGGCAATCCCTAAGTCCCTCTAGGATCTAAATTCTCAATTTCGTTTGATTATAATGTTTTAAAAATATTTTAATCGATAGAAAAGATTTGTCAATATGCTCTATGGTCTGATTAACGTCTTGTCCTAATGTGATTTTTGTTGGAAACTGTATGATTAATTGCCCTAATTACTTGATTCTTGTGTTGTTTATGGTTGTTCATGATTTAAGGCTCTTGTGTGCAATGATGAAATTGGGTGAAATTCAATGGTATTTTATGTGCGTTTCTGTACTTTTTGATAAATGATTTATAATGATGATGGTTAAATTAATATGGTTGGGTATGATTGTGGACTGTGCGAATGATGTATAAATAAATCATGAGAATAAGAGTGTGGATAAGAATGCATTGAGCATGGATATGAGAGACATGAGATGCATGAGAAGCCAGACGTGGCTATAATACCCTGGCCATATGTGGTGTTTAACAGGGGACTAATGATGGGGGACAATCATATGCATGGGCCACAGGTGGTGTTTAACCATGTTGCACGCCGGTCATAGGTGGTGTTTAACGGTTGTGTGGAATGTCTTCGCACGGACCATAGATGGTGTTTAACTGTGCAACACATCGGTCCATATGGGGTGTTTAACGGTGTGGCCATCATTAATGATAACTAAGGGGATTAAGGAGGTTCGCCCATGGTGTGGAGTTCCGACTCAAGACTCTTAGGTGTGATGATGAGCATATGCATTGTGCGAGCATATGCAATTTATAAACATGAATGAAATGTGATTAATATATGAGCATCTGTTAACTGTTAGTAATTGAGTACGATAATGGGTGGGATTTGGGACATTATCTGCCTTTATATATGATTGAATGCGATTTCTCATCGTACTTTCTCTTGTTGTTTTCTTTTAGGTAACGTTGAGGGCACTCATGGTGCCAAGTTTTGAAAAGACGGGGTCTTGCTCTGATTAGTGTGACATCGGGGTTCTAGAAGTTAGAATAGTTGCTCTATGCCTTGATGTTTGAATGAATTATTTTAAAGATGATGATGACTTTAGTTTTCTCAATTGTAATGTTTAGATCTAAAACCTCCTTGAAAAGTTTGTGCCTACCTTTTAATTACCATGTGAACATTTCATCCTCAATACAAGTTATGCTTTTTTGGTTTTAACTATTACCCTGTCTTCATTTTATTTATTTTATCAAGGCAATTTAAGTATTCGGGGTAGAAGGGTGTCACATTTAGTGGTATCAGAGCAGGTCGATTCATTCGGCCGTGAGTTATGTGTCTAACACGTTTTGCATTGCGTTTGTTAGCATGGTTGGACTGATTTGAAAGATGACAATAAATTGTTTGTTCTGTTTTGCATTGTGTTGAATTCTGGGTGATTCATTTGACCAGTGAGTTATGTGTCTACCATTTGTTAGTGTTTATTTATGTTAAGTGTGATGTACAAGTGCAGTAATCTAGTGTATTTTAAGGAAGTGTTGAGGTAATATAGATGTTCCTTTGTTGGTTGTTGTATCAAGCATCCCTATTGTTAACTACGATCTATTGAGTCTGATCACCTCAATATGTTGTTAAAGGCAAAAGGAACTCTTGGCGAGCCGGTGGATCAATTGACTTGAAATGTTTTCTTTTGAAGAATGAACATTTTGTTGTGACTAGCCTAAGTAGCTATTTATTTTGGATGTTTGTGAAGTTGAGGAATGAGTTCCTCATCCTTCTTCTAATAAAATTGGAAAGTGATGATGTGATGTGTTTTATTATTGTATTTATTATTGTTTATTATGTTTTTGGTGCTTACTGTTATCTTAATCTTAATAGATTAAGATGGCAGTAAAGAGAGTGTGAAGATTCATGCTTCACAGCTCATGGCAATGGCCTTAAGTAATTAATGAGTTAGAGGGGATACTTGAGGGTAGTGCTTCAGACCCTTAGAAATTAACATGCTAAATTATTTGAGTGTGACTTTTGGTTAGAAGAAGTGAGTTCTCTAGGTCATGTAATCTCTAGAAGAAGTACAGGGGTAGATCATTCTGAGGCAGAAGTTGTTCTTAAATGGGAGATCCCTTAATCGGTGAGTGAGCATAGAAGTTTTCTTGGACTAGTTGGTCATGAGAGAAGGTTTATCTAAGTTAGCTTGACCTTGATGGAGTTGGTTAGGAAGGGAGTTGTTTTGGGTAGAATAGTTAGTGTGGGTATAGCTTCCAAACCCTTAAGGAGAAGTTGACTAGTGCACCAGTTTTAGTATTGTCAAACCTTAGTGAACCTTTTGTAGTATAGTGATACTTCTAGGATGTGTATAGGTAGAGTGCTGACGCAAGAGGGTAGAGTGATAGCTTATGCTTCTAATCCACGAGAGGAATTACCCTACCCATGATCTTGAGTTGGCGGTTGTAGTGTTCATTCTTAAGATTTGGAGACCAGAAGGCTTTAAAGTTCTTGAAGTGTCAAAAGAAACAAAATTTCTTCCCTTTATCTCACTACAAGGATTTATGGCCATGATTCCCTTATCTTCATGGGAATCATTGCTTTCACCCATTGATGACGCTGGAAAGAACCCATCAAGGGATACAGAAGGTGACATGCAACAACGGTTCTTTTTAACAGATGAATAAGTTGGGTGACAACATTTTCTGGGGTGATTTCGTTGGTTATTATTCTGTGGTTAGATGGAGGGATAAGGGAACAATTACAAGAAGAAGGGTTGCTATTAGGGGTATCATTTTTCACTATTGAAAACTCAGTAAAGTTACTGTAGGGTGAACACAAACAGGTGGAGCCATTTATGCAAGAATGAGAGCTCAACGATGAAAATTCCAGAGAGAGTAGTACAACTAGTTAGATTTCTCTATCAAGCATTTTCTGCAATAATAGTCATTGCTTTAAATTCCATAGAATCAAGGCCAGTAAGAAAGGTACGATATTTGTGTGCCATTGTGCATTTAGAAACCTTACCTCTTGCTTTGACAGTTTTGCTTTCCCCATTGACTTCATTTGAAAACAGAGGAACTCTTTTGGTGGGAGCTATTGAGGCATTTCTTTTAACTCTTCTTGATATTGTGGTGGCCTAAATGGAAAGAGACATAGCAGATTTTGTTAATGATTGTTTAGTTTGAGAAAAGCTTGAGTAGCATCTAAGGATACTAGTCCGTACTATTGAGATGAGTCATGGTATAGTTGTTTAATAAAAGTTAAATGGAAGATATGAGTTCTTTAAGTTATGTGATCTTTAGTGTGAGAACCCAATAGTCAGCCTTTTAAGGTAGGAGTTCTCTTAAGTTAAAAACCTTGCATTAGTGAGTAAGATTATAAATTTTCCTGGGATTGGACAAATATCGTGGTGAATTCCTAGACGTATTCCTTAAGTTAGCATAGTCTTTAACTCAAGAATCTAGGAAGGGAGCAAGGTTTAGGTGGATTGATAATTAATGTCTTGGAGAAGCATTATATAGCGTGTCAACCTTAGTAATACCTGACCTTAGTTATTGAGAAGAGTGTTGTTACTAGATAGTGAGGATGTATTTTAATCTTACAGACAATTGGGAGTTGTAAGACGAATTATGTGACCCCTAGCTTGGAGGTAGTAGCAGTAATGGCTACTCTTAAGTTTCGAAGACACCATTTGCATGATTTTAAGTTGATATTCTCGATGATGTAGAAACACTAAGTGGAAATTCAATTAGTAGGAGAGGAACCTAAAATAGATGAGGTGATTGGAATTTCCAAATAACCAAGGTTTTAGGAAGCCATCACTAGGTAGAATCAAAGACAGTAGAATATGTCGTAAATAGGAAATCCTTTCACATCCTTTCGTGTGATTAGAGGGCATGATCTGTTAACTAGTTAGAACACCCAGTTTAGTGGATAGAAGAGAAACCATAAGACGAGGGAATATTATTTTCTAGATGGCATTAAGTAATTTAGAAATGGAGTTATGTACTTAGTAAGTCTTAAAAGAGGATCGTACGGTAGATTTAATATCGAATCGAGGTGGTATAGATGCTTGAGGATCTTTGGAAGATGTTTTGGCAGCTTAAATCATGGGAAGAGTGGATAAGTGTGAACACCTATTTGGTTGACAGGTTGGAATCTTAGAGTTATTTTAGGACTTGGGGGAGAGATTTTGTTAAACTCGAGGAATCTAATTGGATTGGGTTCAGTCTACCACTTCACCCGTGCCATGTACACAATAATTGGACATGTTTCAACTCTAGACGTACATTGTTATTCTGGCAAGTAATCGAACTAACTTGTTTGAAGGTTAAAAGAAGACTAGGTATGAGAATTGATACTATAAATTGTGAAAGATTTAAGGTTAACTGGTTTAGAGAGGTGAGATGATTATTTAGCCAATGCAAATCGAGTAAGGATTGTCGTTAGAAACACTAAATGAGTAAGGGGAGGGCAATTGTAAGGGTATGGGAAGTACTTACTCTATGTAAATTCGAGGATGAATTTTATTTTAGGAGGGGAGAATTGTAACATCCTAAAATTTATTTAATTATTTTTAGAAATTAATTACATTATTATTATTATTATCAATTTTATTTTAATAGAGGGGTTAATGATTTTATAAACTGACGAGGCTTTATCTAAATTATTTTCATTTATTAATTTAATTAATTGAATTAACGGGGGAGGCTAACGGGCGGGTCGGGGTTGACCCGACCTAGTTAGAATATTAGATAGGGGTAATCAGTTTACCCTAATTGGTGTTTTACGCATCAGACAGCCAGATCGAGAGGAGAGAGAACGCCGACCTGCAAGGAAGAGGAGTTAGGGTGTTCAGACCGTCCTAGAGCCGCATCAGATCATCCCTACTCTTCGCATCTAAGGTACGGGGGAGATGGGTTTGATCATATATGAATGCGGGAGTGTAGGGTAGTGAGGGCAATCCCTAAGTCCCTCTAGGATCTAAATTCTCAATTTCGTTTGATTATTATGTTTTAAAAATATTTTAATCGGTAGAAAAGATTTGTCAATATGCTATGTGGTCTGATTAACGTCTTGTCCTAATGTGATTTTTGTTGGGGAACTGTATGATTAATTGCCCTAATTACTTGATTCTTGTGTTGTTTATGGTTGTTCATGATTTGAGGCTCTTGTGTGCAATGATGAAATTGGGTGAAATTCAATGGTGTTTTATGTGCGTTTCTGTGCTTTTTGATAAATGATTTATAATGATAATGGTTAAATTAATATGGTTGGGTATGATTGTGGACTGTGCGAATGATGTATAAATAAGTCATGAGAATAAGAGTGTGGATGAGAATGCATTGAGCATGGACATGAGAGCCATGAGATGCATGAGAAGCCAGATGTGACTATAATACCCTGGCCATATGTGGTGTTTAACAGGAGGGACTAATGATGGGGACAATCATACGCATGGGCCACAGGTGCTGTTTAACCATGCTGCATGCCGGCCATAGGTGGTGTTTAACGGTTGTGTGGAATGCCATAGATGGTGTTTAACTGTGCGACACACCGGCCCATACGGGGTGTTTAACGGTGTGGCCATCATTAGTGATAACTAAGGGGATTGAAGAGGTTCGTCCATGGTGTGGAGTTCTGACTCGAGACTCTTAGGTGTGGTGATGAGTATATGCATTGTGCGAGCATGTGCAATTTGTAAACATGAATGAAATGTGATTGATATATGCGCATCTGTTAACTATTAGTAATTGAGTACGGTAATGAGTGGGATTTGGGGTACTATCTGCCTTTATATATGATTGAATGCGATTTCTCATCGTACTTTCTCTTGTTGTTTTCTTTTAGGTAACGTTGAGGGCACTCATGGTGCCAAGTTTTGAAAAGGCGGGGTCTTGCTCTGATTAATGTGACATCGGGGTTCTAGAAGTTAGAATAGTTGTTCTATGCCTTGATGTTTCAATGACTTATGATGATGACGACTTTAGTTTCTCAATTATAATGTTTAGATCAAAAACCTCCTTGATACAAATTGTGTTTTTTGCCTACCTTTTAATTACCATGTGAACCTTTTATCCTTAATACAAATTGTGTTTTTTTCTTTTTTTTTTTTTGGTTTTAACTATTACTCTGTCTTCATTTGATTTATTTTATTAAGGCAATTTAAGTATTCGGGGTAGAATGGTGTCACACCCAACCTCTGCCAAAACATCGTAAACTTTGAATTCTCCATTACGTTAAACTCTTGTCAAGTTCAAAAACCCAAAAAAAAATATATATTTTCTCTTCCAATAATAAATTTCATTTTTGTTTGCGTTTGAAAGGTAAAAATATAATATAGAAGTCAAAATAAATTTCACACGTCTAATTAAGATAATGATCTTAGGACGAATGTCGTAGGGTGCTAACACTTTTCTTACACGTAATGGACTCTTGAGCTGAAATTTGTTTTCGTAGACCAGACATATCCAATCCTAGGTTTTTTGCCATTTTCCTTAAAGACGTTGGTCGCGACTCCCGACTTTGTATTCTTTTCCCGAAAAGAACTCGAACTCCAAAATAAAATTTTTGCCGACCTCATCGTGGCCACGGTTGCGACACATAGATTGCATTAAACTCAAAGGGAAAAGTGTGAGTTATGCATGATAAAAGTTAAAACATTAAAATTTTCACCCAAAAATCTTTTGTATTAATATACAAAAGCAATTGACTCTTAGAGGCTCATGGTAGCTGACCAGGGGAGGAGTGAAGCTTCCTCCCTACGCCAATCCTTTTTTTTTTAGGAAAATGGACAAAATGGAGTGTCTATAGTTGCCCCTTCTTTACTTGTTATTGGGAAAAAAAATTCAAGTCCCATATTGGCTAGAGATAGAGTCTGAAAAGAGTTTATAAGTAAGGAGCAATCCTCATCTCTTGAGCTAGCTTTTGAGGTTGAGTTAGGTTTGAAACCAATTTCTAAGATAATATCAGAGGTTATCCACTATATTATTCATGCACTCACCATATTATTCACGTAGTGCTTGGGCGTGAGGGGTGTATTGGGAAAAAAACTCAAGTCTCACGTTGGCTAAAGATAGAGTTTATGAGTGGGGAGCAATCCTCACCTTTTGACCTAGCTTTTGAGGTTCAGTTAGGCTTGAAACCAATTTCTAAGACTTATTTTCTATATGATAATGTGAATTCTTACATTATTAGGATAGAAAATAAGTAAAGAAAATAAGTAAAGAATCTAACTTCTGTGTTGGACCCAACCTCAGCACGGAACCGAATTGACAATGGAAGTGGCACGTAGCCAAATTGAGAATGGCACAGAGCCCAATGGAAAATAGGACGGAGTCGGATTAAAATGGAAGTGGCATGGGACTGAATTGAGGATGGCATGGAGCCAAATTGAAAATGAAGTCAGCATGGGGCCGAACTAAGAATGACACGGAGCCAAATGGATAATGGCACGGAGCCAGATTAATATGGAAGTGGCATGGGGTCGAAATGAGGATGGCATAGAGCCAAATTGAAGATGGCACGAAGCCGGATTACAATGGAAGTGACATGGAACCAAATTTAGAATGGCAAGGAGTTGAATGGAAAATGGGACAGAGCTAGATTAAAATAATAGGCTTGGACGAGTAGGAAACATAAGATAAATGAGCAAATAGGCCAGCCTTTGACTCTTGCATCCAAAGGCTAGCCAAATACAAAAACAAATATTAGTTAAAATGAAAAATCTCAATCTAAAGAAAATAATAAATAGGTGAGAAAGGATAGAGGAGCCCTACATAGGTTCCTGCAAAGTATTACATGGTAGTGAAAAGGGAGGGAGTCATACATGTAACGTCCTAAAATTTATTTAATTATTTTTAGAAAAATAAATTATATTATTATTATTATTATCAATTTTATTTTAATTATTAATTACTGCAGGAAATTATTTTATTGAATAATTGCATTTCGAACTAAAATGTTATCATTATTGTTATTATTCTTAATGATGGCAGGAAATTAATTTAGTATTTAAATATTTACATTTAATTTTATTTTAGTGAGGGAGTTAATGATTTTATAAACTGATGAGGCATTAATTTGAATTATTTTCATTTATTAATTTAATTAATTGAATTAACAAGGGAGGCTGACGGGCGGGTCGGGGTTGGCCCGACCTAGTTAGAATATTAGACGGGGGATAATCAGTTTACCCTAATTTGTGTTTTGCACGTTAGACAGCCAGACCTAGAGGAGAGAGAACGCAAACCTACAAGGAGGAAACGCATCAATTCTTCTTCGTTCATCGTCTCTAAGGTACGGGGAAGATTGGTTCGGTCATATATGAATGTGAAAGGGTATGAGTAGTGAGGGCAATCCCTAAGTCCCTCTAGGATCTAAATTCTCAATTTTGTTTGGTTATTATGTTCTAAAAATATTTTAATCGGTAAAAACAATTTGTCAATATGTTCTATGGTCTGATTAATGTCTTGTCCTAATGTGATTTTTGTTGGGAAATCGTATGGTTAATTGCCTAATTACTTGATTCTTGTGGTTGTTTATGGTTGTTCATGATCTGTGCAATGATGAAATTGGGTGAAATTCAATGGTGTTTTAGGTGCGTTTATGTGCTTTTGATAAATGATTTATAACGATGATGGTTAAATTCATATGGTTGGGTATGACTATAGATTGTGCGAATGATACATAAATAAATCATGAGAATAAGAGTGTGGATGAGAATGTATTGAGCATGGACATGAGAGGCATGAGATGCATGAGAAGCCAGACGTGCTATAATACCCTGGCCATATGTGGTGTTTAACAGGAGGACTAATGATGGGGGACAATCATATGCATAGGCCACAGGTGGTGTTTAACCATGCTGCATGCCGGCCATAGGTGGTGTTTAACGGTCATGTGGAATGTCTTCGCACGGGCCATAAGTAGTGTTTAACTGTGTGACACATCGGCCCATACGGGGTGTTTAACGGTGTGGCCATCATTAGTGATAACTAAGGGGATTGAGGAGGTTCACCCATGGTGTGAAGTTCCGACTCGAGACTCTTAGGTGTGGCGATGAGCATATGCATTGTACAAGCATGTGCATTTTGTAAACATGGATGAACTGTTATTGATTTTGAATGAATGAAATGTGATTGATATATGAGCATTTGTTAACTGTTAGTAATTGAGTACAACAATTGGTGGGATTTTGGGTACTATCTGTCTTTATATATGATTGAATGCGATTTCTCATCGTACTTTCTCTTGTTGTTTTCTTTTAGGTAACGTTGAGGGCACTCATGGTGCCAAGTTTTGAAAAGGCGTGGTCTTGCTCTGATTAGTGTGACATCGGGGTTCTAGAGGTTAGAATAGTTGCTTTATGCCTTGATATTTGAATGACTTATTTTAAAGATGATGATGACTTTAGTTTCTCAATTATAATGTTTAGATCAAAAACCTCCTTGAAAACTGTGCCTACCTTTTAATTTACCATGTGAACCTTTTATCCTTAATACAAATTGTGCTTTTTTTTGTTTTAACTATTACCCTATTTTCATTTTATTTATTTTGTTAAGGCAATTTAAGTATTTCGGGTAGAATGGTGTCACATTTAAGAGCATGTCGATTTTTTTTTAAAAAGTTAAAAATAAAAAATTAGCCATCAAATTAGAAATTGATGTGACTTTATTTTTTTAAAAATATAAAATAGTAATCAATTTAGCAACCGAATATTCGATCTTCAATTAATCACCGATCAATCATGATCGCTAAATGACTTAATAATAAGAGTTTTGCAACAAACCACAATTAATCACTAATTCATTTATTATACCTACACTATATCACCTTTCTTTTAAAACCAAAACTATTAAGAAAATAGCATTAAAATCGCTCTAAAATGCGAATAGTATGATGTATTAGTTTTATATATATATACTAATAGAATTATTTGTTAATGTAATACATTATATTATTAACAAAAATCCATAATATTTATATTAACAGTTTTTTAAAATTTTTATAAAAAAAATTCATATCAACAAGGACAGCCCCAACAATAAACTATTAATAAATAATTTTTTATAACAAAATAATTTTTTTAAACTTATAAAATGTTAATTCATATTATAAATCCAAATAAACTCTTTCCCACTCGAATGGTGCAATATATCTTAGAAATGACTTCAACATTTTGCAAATATTATAATGAATTACATTATGTGTTTAGTAACAATAACTTCTGCCCCCTTAAGTCCCATTGCATGTGTCTCATAATATCTGGCATATGTAATACGTGGATCGCCGAAAGTTCAAAATAGTTCCTCCTTATTGTCTCAATGTCTGCATCTCTGTTAGCAGTTACACATTTAAGGTTATACAGTGAAGGCTACTGCAAATAGGATTCAGCATTTATGGGATTGATGTCTCAAGGGTTTCAAATGTTATCTTATATACAAGGTCCTTTTTTTATAATTTTAGTGTTTTGTTTTTTTTAGCCCACTTAATTTGTATAAACCTCTTGTTATAATGATGATACCAAATTTTACATATTATTAAATAAAATAAGAGAAAGTTATTAAATTTTTAAAATTTAACTACAAAGAAATAAGTACAATAAGGAGCATTGAAAACTTGCTCCGACTTTAATCATTAAGATCATGTGATAAAATTTATTAAAAAATATAAAATAAAATAAAATAATTTTTTTACCTAAGTTAAAATTAATAAGTTAGTTAAAATTAATTTAAAAAACTCTCTTATTTAACTTCTCTTAAAAAATTAATTTTAATTTATAAGATAAATTTATTTTATTTTTCTCTTATAAATATTTATTAAAAAGTATATCGATATTATAGCAGAATGTCTGAGTACTGGTTTATTATAACTCAATCAAAAGAATAATGTTTGAATTGGTTTGGGTCTTAATCAGGCGATCTTTCAAAATTTTACGAAGCAAAACCATTCAATTTAACAAATCCATAATTAATAATTACTAAATAACCTTTTCCTTATCGTAACTTGATTAGGGTCATATATCTAAGCTTAAAAAAGTATTTTTATTATATAACTTTATTCTTTTCTCACATTACTATTTTTAACTCACAAAAAAGTAGTAAAACATTTTTTAATTTCTTTAAATATATAACTATTATGATATATATATATATATATATAATATTTCCTCCCCGTTCGTCTAAGTTTTTATGACTTCAATTTCTGCTACAAGGGTCACGTGACTATAGTATTGACGAATAGGGCAATCTTATCATATAAAGTACTAGTGGACCCGTAAATTTTAGATTGTGTTCCTAATGGAGTTTTCCATAAAAGGTTAAGGATCCTCAAGTTTTCAACATTGTATTAGGAACTTAATTAACAAGTGTCACATTCCGTAACAAACATATGAAAAACTTAAAAAGGACTACATTTAAAACCAAATCATAATGCAAGAATCAATAGTTTTTAGCTTTGCTTTGGACGATCACAATGTAGCACCCATTAGTAGCCATCTTGCAGCCTTTCGTAAGACTCTTGACCACCAATTTCCTGTGAAATTGGTAAAAACTTTTGACCCATTTTGAAGGATATTTTTCATTATTGGATTTGATCTAGGTATGATTACACTGTTGCTCATACTTCTTTTTATTTTTGTAATCATTAGTTTGCTGTCATGTATTTTAAGTATTTGTTTTTTGGAAATTATTGGTAATGTAAATTAAAAAAAAAATTATATAATAAGAATGTGTTTGAGTAAATTTAAATAAATATGCTTGTTCAATAAATTCTTACTGTGGAGTTTTTATTAAGAAAATTATTAAATAAGCTTAAAAGAACTTATTTTAATAAATTTCACTTATAAAATTTTTGAAAGAACCTTTAAAAAATTATGAAAATTATAAATATTTTCATAAGTTCAAATAAGTTTCATGAAAAAATTTCCAAACATTATTCCTTACGTAATTGTCAATTTTAAATTTTGAACTCTTCGAATGTTTTAATCTTAATACACTGATTATTTATAAGTAGACAAAGTCTATATGTTGCATCTATTTTTTTTTCGAAACAATTAAGATATATTAGATTAACTAATGACCGTTAGATTGAGCAAGTTTGACGTAAAATAAAAGCATGTAATTTTGGCTAATTGTGACTAAATATAAAGATACAAGACTATAAAAAGTTAATAAGACTAAACAAAAAAATACATATGCTATGTTAATATTTGTATAATATAAGTCATTTCAAAAAGTACGGACGATCTAGAATCTCATCTAATAATTAATATTTGATGAGTATGTAAAAAAATTGTACAAACAATAATTTTTATCACTTTTTTTTTTAAGTCTTATTCAGGACTGTAACGGCCTCTAGACAAATTAATGAGACTACCTAAGGTCTTTTCTTGGGTACAGTACCTAAGGTCTTCTTTAATCACTTTACTTAAGATCCCTAAAATAATTTATGCGTTACAAAAATTTCTTTTTAATTTAATTTAATAAGTGATATGTATTATTGTAATAATTTTTATTGAGTATTTTTATGCTTGGTATGTTATTTAAAAAAATATTATCAAAATGAAATTATTATGAATTTCTAAAAATTCATATTTATGTAATATTTTAATTATTTTTCCTTTTAAAATTGTTTACACCCTTTTATTAGGTGAGAATTATAATATTAACACTCATTATTTATTTTCATAATTGAAGATATTGAAAAAACTAAAAAGTTAACAAATTATAAATATATCATTAAAAGTATTAATTAAATTGCATCGTAATGTTAGATTCTTTTTCAAATAATTGTAATAATTATAAAATATTATTAATAACACGTGTAACTATTACAACAGTTGAAAAGGTTTTTGAAAATGCAAAGTACTTAAATGCTATTTAAAATTACTATATTATTAGATTGATTAAATGACTTAGTTATATTATCTATTAAAAATCAAACATTACAATTATTTTATTGTAAAATTTTGATGAATAATTTTATAACACAAAAAAATCAATAAAAATTAATAAATTAGATTGGACATCCAACATAAATTTTGAATAAGATCTCAAAAATTCTAGATACATCATGGTCTCAATCATTTAGTAGTTTACTGCATTGTAGGTTTGGTGTTTTATATAGTTTATATCATAGGGATCATTATTTATATCCCTTTTCCTTTTCCTTTTTACCATAAATGAAAAATTGATGGGAAAAATTTACATACTACATCCTCTTCTAAATAGAAGAGCAAAGAAAAACTTTCTCTCTTGGGCTATTTCTTTTACATTTCAATCTTCATGGATTTATAGTCTTGCCAATTAAAAACTAATTCTTTTTTTTTTATTGAAATCAAATGTAATAAGTTTATAATTAATTAAACTAAAATTTACCAATAAACTATAAAATTTAATATAAAAAAAAAACTCAACTATCTATAAACTGTATTGGATTATAAGATTATATCAAGGTGGTGCGATGGTTAATTCTAGATGAATACACAATCATACGCAGCACGTTACTTGTGTTATAGGGTGTGACATGATTGGATTGCAAAATTGGAGCAGGATGTTTTGCAATGGAGGAGAAGGCCATAAAGGAAGAAGGTGGAAGAAGAAGGATTTACCACAAAGGGTGGTGGAATATGAAGAGAGTTGAAAAAGATAAAAGGGGTAAACAAAGTGATGGAGTCACATGACATTAAAGGGAGTCATAATTTTCCCTAGAGGTGGGGTCCAAAACCCCGAAAATACCAATAACTTATCCCCTTAGGCTTAGGGTCTAACGCAAGACCATAGTAAGTGGGGTAGTTTTGGGGTTCCCAGTTAGAGAAAGGTTTCATGGGTATGGAAAGGACATTAATGCCAGTTTCCAATTAAGGAAGTGGGCCCCACAGTAACCATCGTCCAGTTTAGCTTTCAAGTCCTCTCACTGGGTGAATAGGGAACAACGAGTACGCAGATTTTCGGAATTGTAGTTTGTCTCTTACTCGGAAATTAAATTCATTTCATTTGATTTTTCCCTAACTTTGCAACCTGAGTGGTTGTGGGTATTAGGTGGTGGTGCATAATAGTTGAAATTGAAAGAGAGACATGACACTACAGCTTATCGCCAGCATCGAGCGTTGAACTTTAAAAGAGGCCACTTTCACACCACTGCACCTCATGTGCACCGTGGGGCTACCTCCATTCATGTTTTCAGATCCCCTTCCTACCTTCTCCCTTTCTCATATTTCTCAATCACTTTTTTTTCTTTTTTCCCCCTTTTATGATTTCTCTCTTTTTTTTTCCTACTTTTCCTGCAAATTAACTTCATATTATGCGTTACGGATTGCACACTGCCTCATTTTGTAAGGGATAATCTTCCTTCAAACACAATATTACTCTAAGTCACAAGTGTTAACATTTCTATGTCATCGTAAACTCCTATTAATATAATCAACGTTACTGTAATATGTAAGTATTTAATGCATATAATCACTTTCATAGAATTTTCACTTAATAAAGCATGAGAGTGTTTTGCAAGTATTACACCCATTTTCGAAGTCTTGGTCTTAATTCAGAAATTTTCAAACCTTAATACACTTACAAGTCTTATTCACTCAACATCCATCAAAATTTGGTTCCTGTCACCAATCTACGAAACACGTGAATTTGATCTATTGGGAATACATCACTGTACAAAATAAATTATTTTAGACATAATTGCAGTAGCCTTATACTTGAATCTTCTTTGATTTTAATGCAAAGAGTAAATCTTCAATTTCATTCCTCAAATATCATTCTCTATCCTAAATAGTCTTTAAAGTAATAAAATTATATAAATAATTTTAAAGTATTATAAATCATGTTACACAATCTCTTAAGTATTAAAAAAAAATTTAATTAGTTTCTCAATGTTAATAAAATATATCAACTAAATTGATAGATTTTCAATACTTAAAATATTTTATATAATTTTATTATTTTAAGAATTAAGAATGAGTAATATGTGAAAAACTAAGTTGAAGATTTACTCACATACATGGCTTCTTCGTATGATTAAGATATGCTATATTTACACTCCACTGAGGAAACGTTAACCAAACACATGAGCATTTATATTTTAGAATATTTTAACAACTAAAATATCCTTAACATGTTTTTCAACATTTTTCACACCAAGGAACATCTCCACAACCAACCCCATTCATTGTAGCAACCTTGCTTCAGCCATCATTGAATTGCCTCCAACCCCTCTCGATCTTCCACTACCAATTAGTGGAGCCATTGATCGCATCTAAACCCAAGACGGACTAAACTAATGCACCCTTCGCCACTCACTCAAGAACCGACCTATATATATACGTCCTAAAAGAATTAAAATCAGCAAGTTTTTCAATATTTAGTCATTAAAAATATGTAATAGAAAATTTATAGTGGGATCATATATTAAGTTATGTTGTGATGTTTGTACTTGGATTCTACTTAAGCGAGAGTTAATGGGTTTGAGTCTAACTCAACTTTAAGGTAAGGATTGTCCACAACTAATATATTCAAGTCATCTCACTAATCAATGTGAGATTTCCAACACACTCTTTTCATGTCGAAGACCGGACATTTGCAGGTGATTCTATGGTGGCTTAATAATAGATGATATGATAAGTCCAACAACAATTGTTAACAGATTTGAACCTAACTTAACTATACAAAACCAGCTTGCAATGTGAGATATGGGATTTCCAACGCACCTCTCACATCAAGGACTAGACATCTTGTGCATGAATTTTATAAGACTAAACATCTACGGATGGTCTAAGAAGAGCACAATAGCAGGTAACCTTATAAGTCAGTTTTGTAGGATTGAGTTAAACTCAAATCCACTTCTTAAGATGGTATCAGATATTGGACCACTATTAGATCACCCACAAATATCTAGTCATACAAAATTCACATTCGAGATGTCTAATTATCGACATAAGGGGTGTATTAGAAATTTCACATCTTCTAATGAAATAACTTGAATAATGTATATAAGTGAAGGCAACTCTCACCTTACAAGTTGATTTTGTAGAGTTGAGTTAAACTTAAACTTAACTCTTAAGAGCTATAAAGGAATAAAGTTGTCTAAAAAGAATGGAGTTATATTTTGTAGGACGATTTTAATTTTATACATTTCATACATAAAGAAATGAGAATTTGAAAAGAAACAAATCAAGCTAGAGCTCCATAGAAAAGGGAGATTAGAAAAGAGTTTATGGTTATTTCAATTCATGGCAATAAAAAATTTGTATTTTATTATCGACAAAAAGTGTAGGTATAATGTATTCCAATAACACATAAGAGTTGAGTGTAATTTTTAAATAAAAAGGATATATAAGTATTTATTACTAACTTAAGGAAGGTTAGTGTAAGCAAAGTGCAAAAAATAATTTATAGTTGAGTAGCAAATTTAAATCTCCTTCCCTGAAACCATCCAAAATTTCACTTTAGATAAACTCTCTTGCAATTTAAACTTACAATAATCCTTTGAATTTGACCTCTATTGCTTTTGCCAACATACTAGTAACATCCTGCGTCACAGAATACATTAAGGGCGTCATCCCTTTCTTGTCAATTTTTGTACCAAAAGAATAATGTTTTACTTATACAAACCCCAATCATGATGCTTGTTGTGAATTTTCCAATGGTCTACACAAATGTCGAAGTTAGCTGAACCAGTCACCATACAAATACCATGACGATCTCTTTAAAATTAATTGACAGTAAGAGTCTTTTTTTCTTTTTTAAAAAATGTCTTTGTATTTTTTATTAAATTTAATCTTAATTTTTGTATTTTTAAATCGAAAAACTTAATTCTTCATTTATAAAAAAATTTGTAATTTTCATTGGTTTCTATTAACTTTATTAATCATCGTATTGACGTGACAAATAATTTATTAACGTAAAATTATTAAAAAAAATATAATGCGATCTAAAATACAATTTTTTACGTTTAAAACTCCTAATACTTGCATTGTCACGTGGCAAATGGTTTGCCGATGGACCAGCAAATTTTGAAAGTCTAAAATAAAATTTCTACCGATTTAAAACTTCTATTTTGGGGCCATGGACCATCAAATAGTATTACTATCAAAATATGTTAGGAATCCTTTTAGTTTGAACAATATTTCTTATTCTTATTTTTATTTTTAATTAAAAATATTACATATAATTTTATTTCTTATTTTTCAATATTTGTATGACAAAAAAAAAAGAAATTAAAGTGATATTTTTATAATTAAAAGTGAACATAAAAAATAAAAATAGAAGTTATTATTGGAAATTTTTCGATTAGCATTATTTAATTATTGAATCAAATTTTATATTATTAATATAAATTATGAAAATAAAATTTATTGTTTTTTAATTGATGAATATAAGTTGTTTTGTCTTATGATGTGAGTGTATTTATTATGGTTATGCTCTCACGAATACCTAAATGAGAGGTCTTTATTTTTATCGTCTAATTAGATATCTTTAAGTGTAACACAATATTGCATAGAAAATTGTAATTGTCAAGCAAAGAGGAATATTTCCTTCATTTCATGTTCATGATTCAATCTTGAGTTATCAGCATACATGCATGGATTCCATCTCTTCCTCATGTACACATTTCCTTTTATTTTTATAATTGTTATTATGGGTTACATGTTACAATTATACATCATTTATAATTAAATTTCCACCAATTCCATGTTATGACCATTTTGTTATAGTAATATTGAAATTGTGTACCTTATGAAATTCTATCTTTTCCTCATTTTAATTAAAAAAACAATTTAGGGTTTTTTCAATCATAGAAATTTTTATGATATTATGTGTACCTCGATGACAGAATTTTTTCATAAAATTGTTTTGGGGCTTTACCTAGATAACATGTGTAAACAACATACTAAAATTTCGTTTGATTTTGTTGAGTCATCGGAGAAAATTGATTGAGTTGTTAACAAAGTAGGTTTTGGTGTGTTCTTAGGTGAAGCAAGATTTCTCTTAATTACTTTCAGGAATTTCAAAATTGATTAAGGGCTTTCTCTTCTGTATATGATGCGCTCTGTATCTTAAAAAATTGCAACAATAGCTGCTTGGATAAAGATAATTACTGGAGTTGGTCTCGCGCCTTGCGGGTTATTAATTTATTATATAATATAATTTCTGCTTTCGATTTTTTTGTGTGCGTGCGCTATTTGTTTTATGTTTTTGGTCAAGCTTTTTTTTTTTTTTTTGGTAAGGTTTGTTGTGTTACAATACGTGAAATTGTTTTCTTTATTCCCTTAAATTGTACTAAAACGAGACTGAGTGTTACAATAGTGAAATTGAAATTGATTTTGGATGATTTTATGATTTGAATAATGGAATTTTTGTGTTTTTGATATATTTCATGCTTAATACGTGCATTAATTAATTTTTGCAAGCATGAATATTGATATTTTATATGATGGTTAGTTAACCTATCTAAAGTCCCCTATTCAAATCGAGCATATTGGTAAATCCAATAACTAAAGGTTTAATTAACTTTTGACAATTTTGTAGCCTATATTTATTTTTGTTAAGCCTTTTGATGTTCTAATCAAGTTAGTTAGTGGGAGTTTGAGGTTGTCTATTTATTTATTTATTGTTCTTTTATGATATATGAAATTGACGATGTCGTATTTGTTATCATACACTTTATCATATCATATATATTTTATTTAATGATTTAAATATGTTTTTAGTTTCTATAAAATAATTAAGTTTTGGTTTTAGTTTCTGTAAAAAAAATTTTGATGATTTTTATTATTTGAAAATTTATAATCATTGATTTTGATTCTATAAAATAAGAAAATTTTAGTTTCGGTCCCTATAAAATATTTTTATTTAATTTTCATCTCTCTAAAATTTGAAATATATATTTTTAGTTGATAATTTTCATTTTAAAATAGATAAATAACATTAATTTTAGGGATATAAATTTTTTTTTTGAAGATCTCATATGCTAACATGATACCACATACACTAGTGTGTATAACCTATAATGGTCATTTGATCTTCCATTGGAAGTATACGTGACTAGCAAGTGTCACACAATAGTAAGAACCAAAAACAAAAATTCAAATTTTAGAGGGATAAAAATTGATCAAAAAATTTTACAAGAACTAAAATAGGAAATCATTTATTTTACAGGATCTAAAAACATATTTAAGCCTTATTTAATTATCCTTTATTAGTTTAAGTATTCTTTTGCCTCCTTTAAACAAAATATTGATTGATCATAGTTTTTATATTTTTACTCTGTTAACTTTTTTTGTCTTTACCATTATATGATGACATAACAATTATGTGAGTTGCTACATCATCAACTAGTTTGACGTGACAATTGTGTAATTTTTTTTTGTAACCTATGTTTTTAGTCTCTAATCTTTTCATGAAATTCACTTTTAATTATGTTTTTAGTCTCATCTTTTCACAAAATTTACTTTTAGTCCCTCAATTTTTTGATCATTTTAGTTTCTCAATATTGTTTGTCATAGTTTCTAATTTCCTCATCAAGTATCATTGTTAAATGACGTGACAACACAACTATGTTGGTAACCATGTGACTTATCATGTGAGTTATTTGACATGAAAGTCACAAGATAAAATATTGTTGGTTTAAAACATTATCTAGCATATCGAAGTATAGATGACAATGAGACGGAAGACATGTATAGGTAGTAGTTCTCCCACACCTATCAGTACTTACATTAATACTTATGAATTTTATATATATTTGTGAATATTCATGGGTATCCGTGAATATTTGTTAAACAAAAAATTTTGAACAAAAAGTAAAAATACAATAAAAATAAAAATAAATATTTTAAAACATATGTTTATGCTAAAAATAAATAATTTGAAATATATTTATACTAAAAAATTAGAACAATTTATTTTATATATAATTAAGAGTATTTAAATCATTTCAAAGTGTAAATGTGAATGAGTTGTCACATCATTACTTAACCATGATAATTGATGGAAGAGACTAAAAATAATGACAAACATATGATAGGTACAAAACTTGTTGAAGAATTAAAAGTGAATTTCTTGAAAAGATGAGGGACTGAAACTAGTAAAAAAAAATAAGGGACTAGTTGCTAATGTGACAACTCATGTGATTGTCATGTTACCACTGATACTTGTTGGTAGGGACCAAAAATGTTAATGAAGGTAAAAATATAGGGATTAAGACATATTTTGTTTAGAGACTAAATATGAAATCCATAAAATAATCTAGGAATAAAAAACATATTTAATTCTACTTTCTTTTATCATTTTTTACATGAAACGTGAGTTATTGACTTATATGATGTTTGTCTTTATCCAATATAATTTTTGCATGGTCAATAGTTTATTATTTCTTTGGACATAATTGATATTTCATTTTATAATATTTTATCTCCAATTATTAAACTATTGTTATTCAAGTGAGAGATGGTTGGAATTTTATAATTTAGTCAAACTTGATTTTTTTAAATTGATTAAATCAATCTTCTAACTTTTAAAAATATATGATTTTTGTTCTTTCAATATGTAATTTTGGCACAAAAAATTAACACAAAGAGATAAAAATCACATAATTTTAAAAATAAAAAAACTGATTTTATAGATTTAAAAATATAGGAACTGACAAGAACATTTTTTTAAGAAAAGAATACAGCCATAACCGACCAACACAGTGGTTAGCCCATGGGCTTTGGATCTCTCCATAAAAAGAGAAAGCAATTTTACACACATGCCCAGATTCACTATCAACATAATTATGTAGCTGTTTTATTTTAGATATATTTCTAGCTTTTCACAAAACAAGCAAGTATTCAAAATATGTTCATGCAGTATCCCCGTGTTTAATTCTTTGTCTTCCACCATTTGATATGCATCACAGAAGTTCTAAATAGTAATTTTCATGTTTCAATTTTAAGCAAAAATGAATGTTTTCAACGTGATACTACTAAATAGGAGGAAGGGGTTTTGGAGCACCATAAATTCTTGTTTGCTTGCAATTGATTTTAGATGCAGGATGTTTGGCTTATTTTTCCAATATGAATAAATGCGAAGTGGTTGAGGCTTCAACTTGAACTGAATTTAGGTGCGGTGCAACATTGAAAGGAACCTTTCCTTTTACACTGCTCAAACGTGAAGTCGCCATTTACCATATTATTTACATTTTCTTTTACTTTTCTTATTCTCTTCTAATATTCTATTATGTAATTTTTTTTGTACGGAATATCACCTCAGTAAAATCAGCTAGTAATAATTGCATGAATAATAAGATAAATATTATTAATTCTTCATTGTTAACTGTAGCATCAGTGGAATCTTCATGTTGTTTCTAGCTAATCAAAATAAGACCAAGATATGGCTAACCAGAATACAAATTTCCCTGCTAAATTATTTTCACTTTTATCTTATGTCAAATTAAAAAATAATCCTAAACAAATAAATCGTAGTCTTAAAATATAAAATAAGACCCAAATAATTGAATGTTGGTGTCCAACTTCAGTCTAGCATCGACAACTTTTAGTAAATGCTTGTAGAAGCTGCAAGCCCACCTGTATTTTGTAGTATAATGCACTTTCATGTAAAGTTTTTGTGAAATTTTTAAAAATAATTTTATTTTATATTATCTAAAAAGTAATCATTTTAAATTAGCTTTTAAAATATCATTTTCAAATATAAATTTATTTTTAAATTTTTTGTATTCAAATTTAAACTTAACGACACATAAAATAAGTATCTCTTTTTTAATTAAATAAAAATTAGCTTAATTACATTATTTGTCTTCAAAATTACAAACTTACAAATTTCGTCCTCTAATTTTTTTCATGAATTTGGTCTCCAATTTATAAAATATTTGTCCCAAAAAAACTATCACAATTAAAATAATTTAATGACAGTTTTCTCTTTAATTTGTCATAATTAAAATAAATTTGTGACGATTTTTTCTTTAAAACATTGCAATCAAGGCGAATCATAATTTTTTGTACATTGAAGAGCAAATTTTAAAAAAGAAATCTTCAAAAAATAAAATTTATGAGATTGTAAAACTTTGGAAGAAAAAGTGCAAGCCATAAGAATTTTAGTAAATTCAACTTCTACTTAATCATAAAATGCCTAGAAATTTGATGAGCCTATTGCAAGAATTAATTGAGATGTCATATAATACCGAATATTTCAATATTAATTCCGTACGTGTTAGACCTCCTTAACCAAGTCTTCCTTTACAGCTTCCACTTTCTCTTGTGTTGATTATCAAAAGTGACAAATCAAAGAGAAACAAAACATGGAAAAGTTAACGGTGCAAATGTTCTTTTTTGGCATGATGTTGAATTGGTAGTAATGGCTTGAAATGTTGTATATATGATAGACTGTATAACATGTTAGAAAGTAAAAATGATTCAGTTGTTGGAATGGGGGAATGAATTGACAAAATCTGGTCTTGGAAATTTAAATGGTGGCACCAACTTTTTATTTGGGAAGAGACTTTAATTAATTTTCTCACTGAAATGATAAAATTCATCAATTTTATTCACATGGAAGGTGATCTTGATTATAATACTCTGCATGAAATAAACTTGTAAGGATTCAATTTAACAGTAATACATATTGATTGAAATATTCCTTATATATACTCCTTAATCTAATTTTCTTTGTCCGATAAAAATAATAAAAACATATATAACCTATTAAACTTCCCTATCAGAAAACATATTGAGACCTACACCAATTTTATTAAACTACATTAATTTATTAAGTGTCCTAAATCTATATTGCAAACGAACCGCTAAATTAACAGGTTTGGATTTTTTTTCAAAATGAATTATAATATTAACTTGTTTGTGGTAGAAACAAAAAAAATCATAATTATTAAAAAATTCTATCACGTTTTTTTTATCACGCATCACTCGGCATACACTATACTTGAGTACATAACATATTATAACAAACATAATATTATAACAAACATATGTTTGTGCCTTTAAAGAGTTAAATGTGTATAATCTATTTTCTCATCTTTAAAATTTTTCTACTAGTATAAAATTTATGAGTTTACTTCATATAAACAAATTATGAATTTGCTCATGTAATATTTTAAAAGCTCATTTTTTTTCTTAACAAACAATTAAAAGTGATACCAATGATTTGTAATTAAATAATAATATAAAATTATTTTACAATTTTTCTAATCTTTAAAATCTCTCCACCTGCGTAAAATTCAAGAGTTTGCTCCTTATAAAAAAAATTATGAATTTGCTCTTGTAATATTTTAAAAGCCCACTTTTTCTTACCAAACAAAGCATGAAGGCCTATTATGGTTTTGGAAGTTCATTACGAAGTGTACAGTAGTGGATACTATTACATTATGGCTTCTTTTTTTGGGGTACCGTGATAATTGAAATTAAGTGTTTGCGAGTTTTGATAAGTTTAGATTTAGAATATATTATATATAATTAGATTGGTTAAGTTTTTTCCATCATCGGATTATTACAAAAAATATTATACTTTTCAAGTTTTTATGTCTAATTATTATCTATTTTATACAAAATTTAATTTTATATTAATGTAAGGTAAAAATATTTCTTATTTTAATGATTTTTTTATAGTTATCATTTTATATACTTTATTAATTTCTGTACTTGAAACATGATTAAAAATACATAATATTTATAATCAAATTAAGAAATTTGGTAACACTATAAAATCATCATAAAAATATCAAAATGAGTGAAAGGAAAAAAAAAGAAGAAAAAAAATTAAATACCAAAGTCTAAAAAATATTAATCTAAAATTAAAAATAATTGACCGGATTATCAGATTAGTTTGAGTTGAAAAAAAATTAAATCTAAAAATTGAATTAATTATAACTAATTTGATTTAAATTTAAAATAAAATATTAATTAATCAAACTAATTTAATTAGTTTAACTTAAATGATCAAAATTAAAATTCATCTTATTGAAATGTGTTTTGAAAGTGAAGGACAAACACGGCTTGTGCTGTGTTCTTTAACTTGTATGGTTGTGCTATGTCTGTGTCCCCTACACATGAATCAGTGTTAAAGCTAGGGAACACATCCAAGGAGTGTGCTAAAAAAAAGAAACACTCACAGTGAACCGAGTTAGATTTCTGCATATTAGTGGTGTGTTTTAGAAAATAATATTTAAAATGAAAAATGAAAAAAAAAGTTAAAACGAAAAATATTAAATATAAATGTAGTTTCTCTTCCATCTCACTTTTATTTTTATTTTTATTTATCTTTCTTTCATTTTTCATCCCATTATTTAGAACTCATAATTGTACATGAAATATGCTATTCACAATTCAAATGCCTTGCTACTATAAAACTCATGATGGAATTTTCGTTGCTAACTTAAATGCCTTGCGGCAAACGTGCTTCCTTGGACATGCAAACAAACGGGCCCAAACATATGTTCTTCCTTTGTCCCATTATGGGCCTCTATGGGACCTGGCTGATACACAAACATTATTCTATTTATCGACAAAAAAGAATTCAATTTCCTAAAATAGCACAACTTTTGGAGGATACAGGTGTACAACCTCTCATTATTTTCCTGATTAAAAAATTGATATTGTGATTATACTCAAAGAAAATTTCATATCTCTTTTTTAATCAATGGTTTCTTAGTAACTTAGATTTTTTTGGAAGTGCATTCCTTGTTTTCCAGCGTACAAATCCAAATGCATAATCACTAATTTCTAGCTGTCAATAAGAGGTTTTAAACACACCTGGGAAAAATAAAATACTGTTTTGTTTGCCCTCCAAATTATGCTGACCAGGTGTGAATATCAGTAAAGTATATATATTGTGGAGAGTTGAAAAACAAATTATGAAATGGTACATGTACATTCAAATAGGAATTTAGAACACACATGTGACTTTTTTTTAAGCAATTTTAATCTTGTAATCAATCTTATCGAACTATTTTAACCAATCATCTCATCTACCAACAAAAATTGTAAACCAAACATCGTTTGTGTTTAAGACTCGTTGATCGAAATTTTCAGTTTTAGTATCTAATCATGAAAAAATTGACAGCATACATGATATCACATATAATTATTATTTTTTTATTTAATTTTTATCTTTTTTATATATATAATATTTTAGAAAAAAACAAACTTTAAAATTAACCAGACGTAATTTCCAATTCTTAATGAGGAGTACAGCGTGTGTGCGTACTGAAATACATGACTCAAATTAATCTTTGACCCCAAAAGATGATCGCATCACTTTCTATCACTGTGTGGGACAAAAGAAAACCAAATCAAATCCTTGACCTTTCTAATGCCTCATAATCCATCGTCATTCTCCCTGAATATTCCAAATGCGACAAAGTTAACGCCAAAAGTCGTGAATCTTGAGGTTTAGCTCGAGTCCCATTTAAAATTAATGTTTTTTATTTATTTTTATATTCAACATGCATCTTTTATTAGTTGGGGGTTGTTAAGACGGTTTGGTTCTGCAAATTATCGAACCTTGTATTGTGCTGGTTTTTGATTCTGTCCAAGTCCGAGTAGGAGTTGAGATAGAACCAACCTTGTTCCACTTGTTAGAGAGACAATTTGACTCTTGGATCTTGTCAACCCTACACACAATTGCAAACCCAGTCAACCAACATCTAAATCCTAAATAATAATATTAATATATATTTAAGAATTAAAATAATAATAAGTGATTAATTTTAAGATTTAGGATTTAGAATTAAAATAATAATAAGTGATTAACATATATTAAATGATTAATTTGAAAAATTAGATAAAATAACCTAAAATTTCAGAAATTTATTTAAAAAATTAATTTTAAATATTTATGTGATAACATTCAACACTTTCAAAACGGTTATTAAACTTATTTTTTATGCTAAAACCTAACCAATACACTTGTAAATAATTGTATATTATAATAAACGAAATTTATATAGAGTTCTTAAATATTTTTTATGTTGTTTTTCACAACATAAATTATTTTTGACATAGATTATAATTTAAATTAAAAATAATATAGAAATAGGTAAAATGTGCATTTAAAACATAAAAAGGGCATAGGATATTTTGGGCGTAGGAAGGTAGCGGCATGAATTGCTGGTTGGTTACATTCCATAACCATTATGCTGCGTTGGTCCCTCTATTTGTTATAGGTCTGCAGAAGTGCACATGCCATCTCATTAACCTTTCGTGTTAAAATGGAATGAACGGATTCCATACACTTGCTGAGACTGACGTGACATGCTTCATTTTTCTTTTATGTTTCAAAAATACCACTAACCATTTATTTTCCTTAAAATAATGGTTTCTAACTACTTTTTGTAATGTAGTTAATTATTATTGTGCGTTTTTTGTTGTTGTGTTATTTGTTAGTATTTTAATTTGTGTAATGTATAATATAAATATTTATTTTATATAATCAAAATTTATAATAAATAATTTATAAAATATATAAATCATATTATAATTATATTTTATAAATAAAAAAATATTTTGAATATATAAATTATATTTTAAATTTATAATAAATAATTTATATTATAATATAAGATTATTTTTATTTCTTAATCATTTATTTTAAAAATATTTAAATTTATTATAGAAATAAAAATAAAAATAATATATTGAAAAAATAAAATTATAGTCATTACATCAACTGATAAAGTTATATAAAATTGTATTTAAATTTTATCTTTTATTTTGTTAGTTGTGAAATTAAAAATAATTTTAAAATTTATATATAAATAAATTAAAAAAGTTTTATAAAATATCAAGCCCATCCAACTCAATTGATAAAAAAAATTAATTTAATTTGATTCAAATTTGATATTCAAATATTACATTCAAATTGAATTGTATATTATTTTTAGATTGAGTTCGGATAACTTTTATGACTTTTAAGAAGTTGGATAATCATAATAAAAATAAATTAATTATATATGATTATTTATGATTAATAATATAAAATTTATTTATATTGTTAATATATTTCAATTAAATTTATCTTTCATATTACTTTTTTAATCAATATTCTCAAAGATACTCATTAATAAAACTCTTATGTTCAATATTAATAATTTAAAATAAAAATATATTATTTATAAAGAAATCGAGATCTTTAACGAATAAAATGATTTAATTAAAAATGAAAATTAATATATACTTTTAATTTAGACTAGAGATACTTTTTACGAGGAACAATTGTGTTGAAATAAAAAAAAAAACAACAACATCCATAGTATGATAAAGTCTGCTGTTCACCTTCTAAATAATTTTCCGTATAACTTGAATCCATAAAATTACACATACAAAATATAACATGTAACACTTGAACCAAATATTTGTTAATAATTAATATCTTTTATAATAATATTTCATAGAACTGATAATTAAAAATGAATTTTTTCCAAAATATAAAGATTACCGAAATTAAGTTTATTTTTCTTAACCAAGTCTTGTTTATTTATATAATACCAAACTTGAAGGATTCAAGCACGACTTTGTTGGTTAATTAAATAATAATATCATATAAGAGTAGCATAAAAGCATGAATGTTAATATTGGAAGAAAATAAAAATAATAATGAACAAAAAGAGCACGTCTGTCTATTACCGAAATTGACCTTTTCCTGGTAGATTCTAAGTAAAAAACAAAGAAAACTTTGGTAACAAGAGCAACTGAATCTCCTATTAATCTATCATCATTTCCATAATCCTCCACTCCGATTTCACCATTCCCATAACCCCTCTCTCAATAATGGGCTCCGAACCGGAAGGAAATCAAATTCAGAATCCAACACAACAACCCCATACCCAACATCACAATCACATTGCTTCACCCCAAATAACTACTTCCCGTTGTGCCGGTCACGACGCCCACAGTGACAGCCAAGTAACTCTAGTCCCGCCTCATTCCTTCCTCCCCGTGCCCATCCCCCCGCAGACTTTCAAACCCAACGAAAACGACGTCGCTCCGCCTAGCTTCTCCGTCGGGAGCTTCCTCCGCCAGCGGAGCACCGACTTCTCGGCGGCAATCGTAAAACGCGTCTCGTCGCTCCGCCAATCCATGGACGATGAGGACGAAGACGAAGAGAATCGTGAAGTGACGGAGTTCAACCTTTCCGGCCTCAAGGTCGTGGTGACGCTCAAGCCGGAGGAGGAGCCGTCAATGAAAGGACGCGTCAGCTTCTTCTCGAGGTCCAATTGCAGAGACTGCACCGCGGTGCGAAGATTCTTTAGAGAGAAAGGACTGAGGTTCGTGGAGATCAACGTCGACGTGTTCGGGGAGCGCTTCGGTGCCGCAGATTTTCTTCAACGAGAAGCTGATTGGAGGGCTCGTGGCGCTGAACTCGCTCCGGAACAGCGGTGAGTTCGACCGGAGAGTGGCGGAGATGGTCGCCGCGAAGTTCGCCGGCGACGACGCGCCGTCTCCGCCGGCGTACGGGTTCGATTACCTCGAGGAGGAACGCGCGGACGAGATGGTTGGGGTGGTTAGGGTTCTGCGGCAGAGGTTGCCGATTCAGGATAGGTTGAGGAGGATGAAGATCGTTAAGAACTGCTTCGAAGGGAGCGAGTTGGTGGAGGCGCTGGTTCAGCACTTCGCCTGCGCGCGTAACGAGGTACACTTCGTATACACACCGTATGCCTACGTATTATTTTTCCATTCTCTTTCTTGATTTCACGTCGTGATTCTTGATTAGAGAAAATATAAACAATCTGAACAAATATTACCATTTTTAGTTTTTAGTCTTTATTAAAAAAAATTATTTTTAGTTTCTAAATTTTACAACAGTATATTTTTTAGTTTCTAGAAAGAGTTTTGAAGGAGTAAAAATATATTTTATTTAAAATGTTAGAGACTAAAAATAAATAAAATTTTAATAACTACTAAAATTAGAAATGATAATATTTTTAGAAATTAAAAATATATTTAAGTTTATAAATAAACCTAAAGTTCATAGAAAAATTAGTGTATGATTTTTTATTTCTTTTTTTTAATATGAAAATTTGTCTTTATTTTAATTAATAAATTTGATTCTATTGAATGTGAAATTTTGGTTCATTCAATATTTAATAAAGATGTTGATGTTGTGTTGTTAGCCATACATTAAAGTGTTATCAACGTTTCTATTAAATAGTATTAAGGTAATAGATAGAGTAAAATTATACTATTAAAATAATCATAATTAAATTAAAAAAAATAAAAGATGAAATTTGCGAGAAAAAAAAAAGGTACAATAAAACCTACTTCAAAGATAATTGAAGTTCGTAATGAGTGAGGTATCGGGGGAGAGAAGGAGGGAGTGAGATTGTGGAGCATTTAATTTTTCACTCATTAAAGAACGAGGCTTTTGATTGTTTTTTGTGTTGAGAAGCTTTTGGATATGACAAAGAAGCATAAGCGGTAATAATGAGACACATGGGGCGTACGATCATAACAATGTTCATGTCTTGGAAGGTTATGATTTGGTTTTCAAAATGATGAGGCCTAAGTATAATTTTTTATTGAGATAGTATCTTCAAAACGGCTCTACAACAAATTTTTATGCTTGAGAGAAGACGGCAGGGAGGCGAGGTTTAAGAATAGTCTAACAAGTTGATATAAATCTAATGTTTTCAATTATATTAAATCGATTTTGATTTAAAATTTTGCTAAGATGGATTAGTCTTTGATTTAATTTTGAGGTATATTAGGTATTAAAAGAATACACTGTTATTTTATTATGTCAAACTTTTTCTCCTCTCAAATTCGAAGTGATCAAATACTCAAATTTAAAGTTTGTCATTAAAATTGGTAATATGGTATGTGGATTAGCTACTGTTAACAGGGTCCCTTGGTAGGGTAATAACTAATAAGGGCCAAGGGCGTAAGTTTCCAGGAGCTTATACAATTTGAAAAGTCAACCTAGTCACACAAAATGGGTCCCAGGCCCAAATTGGGAAAATTGTGTTGCTTTTCAATCACATCCCCCATGGAAAAATCAAACTCACATTTTCAGATTTTGAATTTTTCAATCCAATCTTCGGTATGTTTTTTTTTTTTTTAATCTTCAATTACGTTGTGGCATGTCAGGGATGTTTTATCCTAAAATAAAATATTAACCAGTTTCATTTGTTTGTAAATAAAACAAAAGATTAATATTTAGTTTCTTCTTACAAAGTCGTGCTTGGCAAGTTCGGCACGGCATTTTGATTATCAGCCACTTGGGTTACGTCAGTAGCTAAAAATCTCATGGACTTTTTCCATTATAAATAAATGAATGAATATTCAACGGCTTTTAATTCATTTGGGAGTGGTGCATCTAAACTAATGATAACATAAGGTGGTAGTGGGAAAAAATAGACAATCACATTGTGATTTATCCTACTCGAAAGGCAAACTATTTGCGCAACATTTAGCAAAATTCAACCACAAATGATAGATATTGTGGCAGTTGTTAGTATTTCGTGGTTAAGGATTGGCACTCCATAGTTGTTAGTTAATATGATTTTTACTCTCTGAATATGATATTTTATGTCCCACTTTCAAACAGTTCTCCCAACTTTTGTTTCGGTAACTCTGATGATCTGCTGCTGTGTTAGGAATGTTAATTATAAATTTTTAAATAAATATATTAGAACATCTGATATTTGGAGTTTTTTTATAATAAATTAATAAAGGAAGAGCGGTCATTATTAGCATGGATGTGGTGATAATTTTTTAATGAAGTGACTCTTAGAGATGTAAGAAGTTGTTGATTGGTGTTTATTGAGGAAATTATGTAGAAGTTATTTATCACCGCTACAAATAAAGGTATCCTGTGAAGAAAAGAGGTACCTCAAATAGAAGAGGAAGTCATGTAGCTAAGCTGAGTATAAGAGATATGAGATGATCTCTTATGAAAGAAAAATGTTTATTATCTCTAATCATAAGAAATAAATACTTAATTTATCTAGATAAATAAAAGTAATTAAATTAGTTTATTTTAATTAATAGTATCATAAATTTAAATTTTATATTTAAAATCTTCATAAAATTAAATGATTTAAGACTTTTAAATGGTGATTATATTTAATGATACTACTCATAATTAACCATATAAAAAAATTCAGTAATTAATACATATTTGAAAGTAGTTGAATGTTTTTTTAGTTCATTTCTTGTATATAGTGGACAGGAGGTTTCTCAACTCAAGAACTCAAGAACTCAAGTTTGTAAGGTGATACACAGTTTGAGAAGAATTTTCAAAATTTATCTATAAAATTTGTAATCTTTAATTAAGATTGTGGATACTTTTATGGAAATGAAGTATGAACCACCTTAAATTCGTGTTTCGTTGTATTCTCTATAACACTACTTTGTAGTGTCTTCCCAACTTTTATCCCTGTTGTGTGTGATATTTTTCCTAACAACCTGAAACTAAAATGTTTTATATTCCAAATTAATATTTAGGCTGTTGAAATTGGGAAACAATTATCCAGGAAGCACTTCATCCATCATGTTTTCGGGTAAGAAAAGAGCTTTTGAGCATAATTTCAATATGAATTATAATCTGTTGGTAATTTTATTAACGGCATTGGCAACTTTCTTTTGCAGGGAAAATGATTTTGAGGAGGGAAATCACTTATATCGTTTCCTTGAGCATGAACCCTTTATCCCCAGTTGCTTTAATTTTCGTGGTACCACAAATGATAGTGAACCAAAGACTACAGCTGCAATATGCGCTAGGCTTACCAAGATTATGTCTGCCATTCTTGAGTCTTATGCTTCTGATGATAGGCAACATGTTGATTATGAGGCCATTAGCAAAAGCGAAGAATTTCGTAGGTATGGTAATACCTAATGTAATGTTCTTATATTTTATGTTGTTTATTTTGTTGCATAAGGTGAATGCAAATGTTTTGCGAATATGTTCACCTATTAATCGATTATAATTTTGTGATTGAGTCTACTGTGAAAGTCTGCAATGCCAATTGTTCATAGTTGGCACTATTTGGGGTGGCTCCCCTTGTGGTCTCCATCTCTAGTTTGCCAGTTTTTTCTCCCTTAATTAACATCTGATTACTGTCTATAGAGTTATGATCTTACTAATTTTGCTTCAAACTGCAGGTATGTAAATATGACTCAGGATCTGCAGCGAGTGAATCTCTTGGACCTATCAGAACACGAGAAGCTTGCCTTCTTCTTAAATTTATATAATGCTATGGTCATCCATGCTGTTATTAGCGTAGGGTGTCCAGAAGGTGTAATTGATAGGAGATTCTTCTTCAGTGATTTCCAGTATTTGGTTGGAGGGCATGCTTATTCTCTAAATATTATTAAAAATGGTATCCTCAGATGCAATCGGAGGTCACCATATTCCTTCGTAAGGCCCTTCAGCACAGGAGACAAGCGGTTAGAGGTAAATAACTTCTTTCTGTTTTCAGTTTTCAGTTTTGCTTATCATTTATATACTATGTATGATGATAGATTAACCTGTTCCGGACAAATTGTAGGTTGCTCTTGTCAAGTTGAATCCGTTACTTCACTTTGGACTTTGTAATGGTACAAAGTCCAGCCCAAGGGTTAGGTTCTTCTCACCACAGAGAGTTGTAGACGAATTAAGAGGTGCTGCAAGAGAGTTCTTTGAGAACGATGGAATTGAAGTGAACCTGGAGAAGAGAACGGTTCATCTAACTCGTATTTTCAAGTGGTAAGCAATTAGAACTTTTCTAGAGTACTGGTTCTGACTTGATCAAACTTCTAGCTCCCTTCTTATGTTTATCACTTTGGCAGGTTCAGTGGGGATTTTGGACAAGAGAAAGACATATTGAAGTGGATAATTAATTACTTGGATCCAAATAAAGCCGGTCTTGTGACACATCTCTTGGGAGATTATGGACCAGTTTATATCTCTTACCAGAATTTTGATTGGTCAATAAATTCTTGATTAGTAGTAAACCATTTTGATTCATCCACTGAATATACGGTATGTTTATTGGACGTGTACCCAGATTCTGGCATCGTGTCTGATTCCGTCCAAAGGAGACTGGGAGAGAGTATTTGAGTGATATGATATCGAAGCAGATAATTGTGGATGTGATATCATTTTTGCACACATGTGCAGAAACTCTAGATCATACACAGTTTGAATTGATATTTTTCTTTTTCAGATAAAAAAAAAAAAAAAAGAAAGAAAGTTGTGGGTATTGATAAATACAAAAATTCTTAGGTAGGAACAGATTCTATAGAGAATTGGATATGATAACGCTGTAAACCGCTTTGGAGTTGTAGAAATTATATGTCGTCATGGACTTGTTTCTACGTCTGATATTAATTCATACAAGCCTGGAACTACACTCCTGTAAATATCACTGAACTTGTATTGTGTCATGAAGGTTGTTAATGTTAATTTTGTTGTAGCAAAATTAATTACGAGTGCTTGTTTGTATTGAGGTGCATATCATTCTCTTTAATAATAATATGGGGTTTTACTTCAATAGTTTGGACATAAAGATTTGTAATATTATTTTAAAAATAAGCAATGTTTATTACAAACTTAAAAAGGAAAGAAAGAATAAAATTCACGAAGGTTGATATTCACAAAAAGTTACATTTTCATATTTTGTGAACAATGAAAACGATTTACACTTTAAAAGTGTGTAAAATTTAAATTTAGACCGTGAAATTATACATGATTAAGATTAAAAATTATAATAAAAAGTATTTTTATTTAAAGAAAAAGATAAATAGTACAAAAAGATAGTTAACGAAGAGTACAAATGTGTGTTAGATAGAAATAAAATTTTAACTTGATAATAGATACATGATTGGTTAAGATTCCTCTTCGTTATATTTATTTATTTTTTCTAAACTTAGAAATTACGAATTCAACATAAGACAAGGATGTGATATGATACGGTCATTAGTCAAAGAAAAATGACAAATTTAAAAAATTATAGAATATAACATAATTATAATAAAACATATAAAATTAACATATATACAAATTTTAAAACACAATAGAAAATTCTAATTTTATAAGAAAACGAGTCATTATACTCATAAAAATATTACAATTTATCTAATTATTGTAATATTATAATTCTGGTATAAAACAAGTTAGATCCATTGCGTTAAACCATTTAATTTACTTTTGAGAAATGAGTTAAGATGTTTATTTTAAGTCATGAAGCCATTATGATGGTACCTAATCTGATAGGAAAATGGGCTAGAGGTGAATCCGAGAAGATGAATGGCAGAATAGGAGAGAAGCCCGATTGTATTTGGAGGAGAGCAGCCCAGGCCCAAAGGGGATAAGATAGTGATGGATCGAGTAGTTGAGTTGCAGCCTAAAGCATTGGTTTCATTCATTGATTAAGCTTTTTCTGAAAGAGAAGAAGAAGAAGATGAGCGAGGGAGGAAAACGACAAGGTGGGAGAGCGTTGCCACCGCCTCCAAGAGGTCCTCCTCCTCCTCCCCCCTCTCGTCCTCGCCTCGAACCCGTCGATCGCGAAAAGGTACCCCCCGCAAACCCTTTTCCCTTTTCCCTTTTCCTATTCTCTCTCTCTCTTTCTCGCTCACTCAATATCATCATTCATTTCTCTAATTTCAGACATGTCCTTTACTTCTCCGAGTGTTCACTAAGATTGGCGGTCACCACACGATGGAAGACTTCGCCGTTAGAGGCAAAGAGCCCAAGGACGAGGTCCAGATTTACACCTGGAAGGACGCCACTCTACGAGAACTAACCGATCTTGTAACAACCAATTCCATTTCAACCCTCTCATTTATAACTATTACTCTATGCTTCTGGTTGACTAATTCTTGTGTCTTGCGCAGGTCAAAGAAGTCGCCCCTGCCGCCAGAAGAAGAAACGCCAAACTCTCCTTTGCCTTTGTCTTTCCCGATAAAAACGGCCGCTTCAAAGTTCAAGAGGTCTTTCTTCTATGCTTACTGCTTTTTCTTGGTGCCAATCTTTTTCTATGCATATATTTACTATCACTCTGCCCCTAGGTTTTCGGATCATATATATTGCTTTCATTGTAAGGTTTTATATAACGGTCCACCACCGGCATTTTGCCCGCAATGCCAAGGTTTTTCAGTGTCTACCACCGTAATTTTGACCCCATTTGTGTACAATTTCCTGCAAATTTTAAAACCTTGTTTGGTTGTAAAGTAGGCGCATCATGTATTTGGGAGAATTATTGAGGAGTTTGGACACAAACTGAGGTTTTAAATTGCCATCGCAGTTGCAATTTTGTCACAATTCTTGATGTTGTGGAAAATTGTTGGCAAATGTGACTGTTGCGGCTACAATTTTGTGGTTGTGACTTGTGATCCAGTGGTAGAGATCCCAAAAGCCTTGACATTGTGGCTGCAACTGTGGTTATGGACTGTTTTTTAAAACCTTGATGAAACTTGAATTCTTGATGTGTAACCTGTTTGGGTAAACTTCTCTGTAAACACTTGTAGGAATGAAATATAAAATAAGCTTCTTCATAAGCTAATTTGTAAAAGTTATCTTATATTAGTTTATCTAAAAACTGATTTTTAACTTATGCATAAACTAGTTTTAACTTATGGAAAAATTTATTTTATTTTTTCTTCTTATTTTTCCTCCCATAAGTACTTACGAAGAAGTTTACTCAAACAGACCCTAATACCAACCCTTTCTTATGTGCTTCACATAAATACGTATATGATATGGGATTCTGAACTTTACTGGTCTTCATCCAGTGGAATAGGGCACAGGTCAAATGTGGTGTAAATATACTTATGCTTTGATATATCGTTTTGTAAATTTGGAACACAAGTGAATTGTTATATATGTGCAGAATCAATTGTCTTAGAACTGATTTAAACATTTTGAAAATGAACAAATCCTGTAAGAAACACTTTGTGGATATACCCATTTTGTTCAAGTTCTGTGAACTTCATTGTTGTCAGTTGGTGTATTTTCAATGGTGCCTTAGGAATGCCATTGTGGTTCAGGCAACCCGTGCCTTTTGCACATTACTCATGATAGTGAAAAGTCTCTGCCCATCCATCCAACTTGCTAGCTATGATGCTAAAGGGGTAAAATAGTTAGAATGTTAAGAGAATAACTATGCACAATAGTAAAATATTTTACTGTTTTCTTTGTCAAATCTTAATGCCTTTCTTTAGTGAGACCTTTTCTTTTTTCACACCTCTTGTCCCCAAGCTTTAACACCCCCTCTCCTTAATGGTGCCTTTTGAGTTTTGCCTTAGGTTACTGTTGCAGAAATATATACTTTTTTGAACTCAATCTTAACTACTGTTTTGAACTCAAGTCTTTTAATGCAAAGAGATATTGTCATATTTTCTTGAAGGCTGCTTAGTTCTTCCCTTCTCATAGGTATGTTTGGACTATGGAATTGGAGTTATAGTTCAGAACATGGTAGTTAGAATTGCATGAACCTCGATTCGATTCATGCGATTTGATAAGATTCGCAGGAAAAACAATACAGCTGTTTCGTTTCTGGTTCTGAATCGCAAAATGAATCGTTCGTGTCACACCAGAATCGCATGAATCGCGATTTGCAGGTGAATTGCGTGATTTTGCTTCATCCGATTGCACATTGGGCAGGTCGGGTCACGAGCGACCCAATTTCAAGAACCCTAACAAAAACGTGTCTTATTTCCGAAAACTGAGGGAAAAAATGTGGGAAATACCGATCTTCCTTCTCTATATGGTCCCATGCTGTCCCATCCTTTGTAGCATGAGTTTCCTTGTCTCCTTCGTTTGTGCTCTGTTTTTGTTGGGCATTGGAATATAGTGTGCGACTGTGTGTTCTTCTGTTTTTGTTTCTGTTTCTGTTCGTGCTCTGTTTCTGTTCTTCTGTTTTCGTCTTGCTGGAACGTGTGGGTATGTTGCACTGAGTGTGCTGTTTCTATAGCACGAATTGTTTCTGTTTCTGTTTCTGCTGCACTCTGTTGCTGTTTTTGTCTCTGCTGCACTCTGTTGCTGTTTCTATTTCTGCTTTTGTAGCACGAGTTGTTTCTATTTCTATAGCACGAGTTCTTCTGTTTCTGTTTCTGCTGTACTCTGTTGTTGTTTCTGTTTCTGCTGTACTTTGTTGCTGTTTTTTGTTTGTTGTCAGCATTTGCTGCTGGTTTTTTTGGTTTGTTCACTTTGTTGTTGCTGATTTGCTGTTTTTTTCTGTTGGATTGTCCTGTTGGTTTGTTGCTACTGGTTGTGTGTTATTAGAGAATGAGTCAAGCAAAAATAAGTTTTATATGTTTTGTATACATATATATGTTATGTTTTATTATTGATCATGAATCTTACGATTCACGATATGATTCGAAAAATAGACTTTCCGATTTATAATTTGTATCCCGTTTCAACTACCATGGTTCAGAATTTCAATTTTGTTAGAATTGGAAATGGTTCAGAATTAAAGATTTTATGTTTGGCTCATGCAAAGAATTAGAGTGTAGAATTAGAATTCTAAATTCAATTACAATTCTATTTAGATATAAAATCTAAAATTTGAAATAAAATTAATTATAAATCTCATATTAGAAATTTATTTAATATACCAGTAATTATATGGGATTGGCTTAGGTTTGGGAAAATTGATTCAAATCAATTAAATGGGGTTGGGTTGCTTTGTGGGAAGCATGGGTTGCTTGGGGGGGGGGGGGGTGGTTTATTGTCCTTGACTATTGAGACTTGACTCAAACTAATCACGCTTTATTATGTTTTACCTGATCTAACCTAATTTTTAGGCTTCAGATTAGGCCAAGTTAGTTGATACACGGGTCTATGAGAAACCATGCCCACCTCTATCTCTAGTTCTTAGATGTGGAATGAATTGACAATTTTTTGGGTGTTGATTGGAAATGACTCAAGCTACTGTATAATTCTCTGAACTTGTGGAATTATGATTATAATTTTTAAAAGACTTTCAAAAATAAAAATTAGAATTAATAGAGCCAATTCCATGCTCAATCCCATATGCTAAAAAGCACTTATAGTTTTAACTGACTGTTGTTATTATGAGCCACAGCTTTCATGTTGAATCAATCTCATGTTTTGTATTACCTACTTGATTGCTTCATGAAGGTGGGTAAGACATTATCTTACGGAAATGGAAGATTAGACGATGGCAAGGCTTTAGCTGAACTTGGTTTTGAGGTAAAGAGTTTTTTTCTAATTGCATTTGTGCTTGATCGTTTCACAAATATCGTTGCTGACTTAGTTTGTGAATGTGCAGATTGGTGACTACTTGGATGTGGCTATTCTGTAGGTTATTGTGGATACTGGATAGCATCCCCACTTTGTTACGTGTTTTGGGCTGCTTATGTTTGAAGGCCTTGAAACACTAAGGCTTATTTTAGAGTTAAAAAGACTACTTGTGGAAATGTTTAGCTGTTAATGTTACATGTACTAGAAAAGGTCCAGTTTCTTGGTTGCAAAAATGATAGATTGATTCATAATGCCTATTATTATCCCTGCCCCACCCCCAAGATAAAAGGAAAAAGGATAATGAGCGAGAATCGTTGATAGAGAATGCCTAATTAATGAGTGAGAATCGTTGGATTTCGTGATTCAATGGTGTAATAAATCTATAAAAGTGCCATTTGTACGAAATTGTAAATAAAGAGAGAAAAAAGAGAGTGGAGAGGGAAATGTATAGTGTAATTAATTATGCAGGGAAGAGAGATTAACTCATAAAATAATGTTGTAAAAATTGTATATGTATTATGTCTATAAATTTATTAAGCAGAGAGTGGTATTGCAATCATTACCCAAAAGAAATGAAATGCAGGATTTTCCTCTACCTCCTAGTTTACTATTAGGTCAAGGATAGATGAGTACTTTCTAATTTCTATACCCTTACAAATACGAATCAAGTGCTATTGAGCATAGTTTTCTTTCGTTTGTGGTGACTGTGAAAAGGACTTAGAATTAAGAAATGAAAGGTTAGATGTAGATTACATAAGGCAAATGGGGAACATGTATAGACTTGATGAAAGAAGAAGTTTGACAAAAAGACACGGTGTTTTGAGGATGGGATATGGATAAGCTATTCTAAAGAATTTAGGTGGTCTTGGATATCAAAGTGATAATCCTACTAGACAAACTCTGCGTTAGTGCTTGAACAAGTGCAATGCATGGGCAAATTTTCATTAATATATAACATCAAATTTTATAATTTATAGTATATTTATTTAAGTGCTATTAATGATCGAACATGGACTATAACAATTTAAGTGAATTATGAACAAAACTAAGAAAATTTGTAGTAAGTCATTTCTCTTGATTACTGCCGATTATAAGAGTGAAATGATGTGAATTTCACTTTACATTGGAGACAACACAAAAGTAACTTAAGATTGAGTGCTGTGACAATTTAGCATGCAGTTGATTTGATTGTGACAATTTAGCATTAACCCATCTTTATAAGTTCATGACCTGTTGAGCAAACATTTAAATGGGATTAATGGTTGCTATATCTAGAAAGGGTCCAGATATATTTGAATAACGAGAGTATATTGAAAATACTAAAGGACTAGTGGTTGTTTTCATCTAAATAGCTTTTCGATTTATTCGTTTGTGTAATTGAAAGATTTTTATTTTTGGGTTTGTCTTGTCACTCCTTGCAAACTTTCTTTGAGTACAGAATCTGGACAATGAAGATCACTTAATACAGTAGAAAATGTTAATCAGCGTCTTAATAATATTGATTAAGAAATCAAAATAATTTTTTTTTTCTTTACATATACAAACTTCTCCCATAATTTCTAATATAACTTCAACATAATTTTTAATAAAAAATTTATTTATTAATTCTTTAACTAGTGTTGTATAACACTCATTTACATAAAGTTTTCAAGAGTGATGGTGAGTATAATGAAGACAAAAGAAATGAGAAAATAACATATCATAAATGCACAACCATCCCCTGGTCTAACCACCACTATCCTACAACCTAATTAATTGATCCAAGGAAAATTTGTAAAGAAGAGGCAAGTATTAATACTGTGGCAGTTAATGCGTGTCATAATGAATTTTGGTGATATGGTTAGCACTAGCAGTATGCTCCGGTACTTTTGCAATTATTGTTTAACCACATTGCCTCTGTTGCGTGGGGTGTAAGAACTTGCTGCCTATACTCCAATTCTTCCACTGCTAATGAAGGAATGAAAGAGTAGCTCAAATATCGTCCAAGAATATCAATAACTCATTACTATATGTCTCTGTGTTCAAACCACGTGCTAATGCGTAGTGTCTAAGAAACTTTTAAGTCAGATTAAGATAATGACCATATTTTTCACAATGTTATCTATATACTTTTTTAGTTTAATCATTATTATTCTATCATAAATCATGTATTAGTTTTAGAAAACAATAATACTAATAAATTATCATTATTAATAAGTTGTGATTGAATTATAATATAAATTTTTTATACGATTAATACATATTTTTTTTAACTAGATAAAATTTTGGCAAGTATCATCGATATTCATATAAAATTTACTTACACCATATTTTGTTGATTTATTTTTATTTTAAAGCTCATTTTAAAGTCAAAATTCAAAATAAAAGTTTAAAAAATAAAATAGAAATTGTTAGACAATTTTAACTTGAAAATTCTTTTAAAAATTAAAAGTTTTGTTTCTTTATCTTGTATCCATTAGTTCTGGATGGGAGAGAAATTTTAAGATATGTAACACTGCAACTTATTTTTAAAATCTATTTTTAATCAACTTTTCTGTTTTCTCTTTAAGTTGCTTTTTCCTCTTTTTTATGAAAACTAAATTTATTAATATTTTCAGATATATTTTCTAGATGTTTTTCACCCAACTTCTCTCATAACGAGAAGAAAAGCTAAAACAATTGCACGAAACACTATTTTAATCGGTGTATCAAAGAGTATGTAAAACATTGAAAATTCTTCAAATTTTCAAATGGTAGTTAAAAGATAAATTAACATGTCAATTTTAAAAGACTCAAAATAGTTGAAGTGGCAGATTTTATAAATGGTGTTTTAGAATATATTATAAATTATAAATAAATTGATATTTCTGATATAATACATGACTTTTAAATAAAATATACACAATAATTTCCTTCCAACCAATTAAAAAAAAAACACACACTAACTATTTAAACAATTGTGAATATTAAAAAAACCTTTTTTATGTGCACTAAAGTTATCTCTCCATCCATAATTCAAGATTAATTCCTTTTGAAATATAAATATTATTAAGTCCTTTTTATACACAGTCTCTCAAGATTAAATTAAAATCTGATTAACATTAAACTATACTAGGCTTTATTAATATTTTTCCTCCGCCCTTCTTACACTATATTTGTTTTGAATTATTTGAAAGAAAAAAAAGTGAAAGAGAATGAAAATAGGAACTTTTGGTAATTTAATTTTCATGAAAAAAAAAACAAAAGAGTAAATTATGTGGAGCTACAAAAAAAATTGTTTCCCTTCACTGCACCTCTGAAATAGAATAAATATTAACTCATTAAAGCAAGCGCAGTTTGAAGTATCCTTTTACAGATATTTTTTTTAAATTAAATACATTTTTTAACATGAATAAATATTAATTTATATATTATATATATATACTGTCTTGAGTATAAAATTAAAAAACACAATTTATACCCAATTAATTATTCCGTTCAATAAGTAATGCATCAATTTGATCAGTGTCGGACTAATCCAGTAGTTAACGGAGTTAATCAACGATCTAAATTTAATAACACTGATTGTATGATTATGCATCAAAGGAGTGACACATGTGTGTTTGGTTCGGTGTTTATTGCACACATGTACGTACAAATTCGAACCGAAATATCCCAAACAACAACACAAAACCACACAGATTTTGTCGGTAATTTTTCGTATCCCAACCTATATTCATGAAGCAATTATTTCTCTTATTTATTTTGGATCATTTTTATTATTATTATTATTATTATTATTATTAAACATAAAGAATAATAACTCCACTTGAAAATTCTTAAATTTATTATAGTAAAGTTTAGTATAATATTTTATAACTATAATTATTATGTTGTGTATAAAATTTTAAAAAAATTTTAATTTTTGTGATGTTTTGTAATTATAAAGATTGATATAGTTTTTTTTTTTTATTAATTTTTACACTTAAAAAAACTTAATTTTTTTAATTAACTTTATAAATACTAAATTTTAACCAAATAATGATAATTTGTTACCAAAAACGTTTAAGTCGGGGAAAATCTTAAACTAACTGTCTATTAATAAACTGCTAGGAAGGACAGTCGTATGTTAACTGAAGTGGTCAAGCAGTTGAAAGTTGAAACAAAGTGAAAAGCCATAAGTTTGGTTGTTTTACGCCATGTTTTGAAAATTACACCTCATGGGTCAGTTTAACTAAAAAAATTTATAAACCAATATAGTAAATAAATTATAGAATTGAATTGGTCTTGGAAAAAACTGCTAAAAAACTTAGCTAATATGATGTTGTTTTGATTTTAGAAAAAATAAAAATTAACTTAAAATATTTTTTATTATTTTTTATTTTATACGTAAACATGTTAGTACTATTGAAACTTAAACTGAAACATTATAATATATTTCATTTGAAATTTGGTGTGTGCATTTTAAATATTATAAAATTATTACTAAGTTGCACATACTAACGAGAGGTTTGGATAATATCTATAAAGTTTTAGGTTCGAATCTAGTTATAATTATTATATTTTTATTTTAACTAAAAAATATTTAAAACATAAATAATATTTTAATTTAATTCCACATTTTATACGGTTAGTTAGTTTTTTTGGTATTTTGTACTAATAATTTCAAATTTAGGTAAAATTTAAAAATAAAAGTGAAATGAACAAATATCACCATCATCAAACAATATTGACACTATATATATGCTTTAAGAAAAAATAACGTATAATAGGAGATTTCTTCATTATAAAGAATAAAAAACTATTTTATTATAAGAAATTAATTGTAAAAAATAAGACTTTTAAAATCACTTAGTAAGATTAAATTTAATAAATAATTAAGGAAAAATTATAAAAATAACACATGATTAATTATTAATTTAATTAATATTTATAAAATTTAAAATTTTGAATAGGCATATTGTTAAAGTAAATATTTTTATAGTGTTAACTAATTAATCTTAAAGCATTTATTATGAAAATATTTAACAATTTATCTTATATGACAATTTATAAATAGATAATTATGTGAAAATTTTTTATATTATCAATATATATTATTTATTCAACTTTAAATATATAAATATTGGAAGCTTTTGACATTAACAATAAGACAAAATAGAATTAACTAGAATTTTAGCCTTATACATTATTAGTGTTTACTTTATATAACTAGAGTTTATATTTATAATAAACAAATATTTTTGAATAAATAAATGATATCATAATTAAAATTTTATAATAAATATATATTTTAAATATATAAATTATATTTTAAATTTATAATAACAATTTATATGTGATATAAGACTATTTTTAATAATTGATCATTTATTTTTATAAAATATTAAAATTCAATTAAATAAAGATAAAAAAGATAAATTAAATCAGCTGAGAGATTATGAAAATTTTTTAAAAATATTATCGTTGAAAAAATAACTTAAAAACAATCATTTGAATAATAGGTTCAAAATAGTTATTTATATTTATATTTATAATTTTTTATATAGAAAGATAAAAATACAAATAAATAATTAGATAGATAGATAGAGTTAAATTTAAGTAATAACATTTTTTAGAAAAATTAAGAAGAAAAGACGAAATGTTGATGGTTGATATAAAACAAAGAACGTGACTCATTGAAGAAAGAAATTAGGTTAAAATTAATATACACTCTCAAAAGTAAGTATTTAAATTTAATAAAAAATAAAAAATTCATTAAGAAACCCATATTTAATCAAAGTTCTAGTTGGACTTTTATGTTGAAAAAAAAAACTATTTTCTATCGTTTATTTTCAGTCATAAAATCTTTGGAGAAACAAAGGAAGCATTGCCTATTTAACATGTCTAAATTTCATTTGAGAAGCCAATGCTAGCATAGAATGTATGTTTTTCATATTAAATCTTAACCTGATAAAGTTATATATATATATCTAAATTTTATAGATATTTATTAAATAAGTCTTACTTATTTAATCTTTATTAGACAAAAATAATCAACATAATTTATTACATATATCAATCCTCATCATATATTTCTTTTTATGTTATTTTTAAATATTTATAGATAAGTAATAAAAACACATATTCTTATAACGATAACAACCTTTTTCAATTTCAACTTATCAAAATTTAAATTTCTGTTTTAAGCGTCAACAACCCTTCAACTTTGTCAAAACACGGAACTAAACCAAACCCCGAAAATGCTAATTGATTTTCTCTCTCTTTTACCGACAACGACGTCGTTTTCAGCATCGGCGCCGTTATCTGATCAAGACTCTCCAACAACAGAGATTAGAAAATATCATAATTCATAAATATTTTCCTCGCATGATTGATAGCCGAGAAAATACAAAAGGAAGCGCGAGAAAACAGTAAGCACAAGAAAAAGAAAAAGAAAAAGAAAAGAAAAGAAAAGAAAATCCCAAACAGAATAGAGAGAGAAAGTTACCATCACCCTTACTCTCTCTCTCTCTCTCTAACTTTCTTGCTTCATCTATCACGCTATCACACACGGAATTAACGCATTGATTTTCTCTCTTTCCACTTTCTCTCACTCTCACACACGCACATTGGTGTTAGTGTCGGTTCGGAACTTCGAATCACGCGCACAGTAGCGACCATGCTTTGCTTTGCTGTGCTGGCGATGGATTTCGACTAGCATTGCATTGCGCTGTAAAACCCTCACTAGCTCAGCCTCGAACCAGATCGAAGTAAGTTCGATCGATCTCGCACTCTCTCTATCTCTGAATGTTGCTTTCTCACTTAACTCTTTGTTTTGAAGGTTTACTTTTCGCTCTCCGATCCACAATGGCGCCGAGGCGAGGCAAGGGATCGTGCTTCCCCGTTCTCGGTTTCGTCCTCCTCTGCGTTCTTGTGCCGCTGGTTTTCTTCCTCGGTCGGGGGCTCTACGCCGCGGGTTAGTTTCTCTTGCTGTTTTTGCTTTGTTGATTTTCTATTAGTGCTTTTGAATGAAGATCTCGGTATAGTGCAAACTGGATTCTCTCTAGCACAAAAGAGAGGTGTGTTAAAACAGAAAAATATGGATAATTGATAGAGAGAGAAAGAAAAATTTGAAAGAGATATAGAGGATGGAGAGGATCTAAATCCCTCGTTAGTGAGTATTGTTGCTTAATTTAGTGTTTGTGAACGGTTTTTGGTTGTTAGAGTTTGTTGATTTATTATGTTTTTGGTTCAATTGAGGTTTTAGTTCGGAAATGTTTTCCGTAGTTGTTGCAGGGTAGGGTGCTAAGTTGGAAGGGGCAAGGTCAAAGGGAGAGGGGTTTCTGAGAATGTGAGTGTGTTTGGACACGCGCCTGTAATGCAGAGAACTACATTGAATTTGTTAAAAATGTGGAAGTTACAATGGATAGCTTTTGTCTAGATGCAGGAAACCACACCAAACATGCAATAAATGTGTAAAAACCAAGTTAAATTTGTAAAAAATGTAGAAGCTACATTTGATAACTTTTGTCTAGACACAGAAAACGACACCAAACATGCAATGTTTGTAAAACATGTAGAAGTGACAGAGGATAGCTTTTGTGTAGATGCAGAAAACCATGCCAAACATGCATTAAATGCATAAAAAACAAGTTAAATTTGTAAAAACTGTAGAAGCTACAAGTCTACAACGGATAACTTTTGTCTAGTCGCAGAAAATCACACCAAACATGGAATTACCGTGTATCGAAACTCGCTGTGATTGGGATTGGTTGTTTCCAATGAAACTTGCTGTGTTTGGGATTGGTCAGACTTTTTTAATAACTGGTATGTTAAATTTTAGGAGATTGCTGGGTTCAGTGATCCTCAGACTAGAACACTGTAAAGATGGGTAAGTCAAGGCTTCAGTTGGTAGGGGTGTGTGGTTGGCTCTAGTGCTGGGTACTTTATTTTGTTTGAATTTATATTTAGTAGCATTTACGAGATAAGAAAAAGCGGTAAAAATAAGTATTTTATGGAAATTTATGGCAAATGTTTCTACTATAATTTGCACTTTCTTCAGAGATATCTCTTAGGGCATTGTGAGATTAGCAATCAGATGAAGTGATGTGTGACTACAGTATCAGAAAAAAGTGGTTCAGCTTAGGAGTAACTGTGAACAACCCAGTAGGGAGGACAGTTGCCTTTGGTTCCTGTGAATAAATATTTTGTAACTATGGATAATATAGGAGGAGGTTGATGAAGAACTTATGGCATTGTTATTTAAGGTAGCATTATTTCTGATAAGGATGATAATTATTGCATTCTCTCCCATTCTTAGTCAATTTGAGTCAGTATCATAACCTTTGATTTATTTCTTTATTACATCCTGTGAATTTCTCATAAATATTAAATATATAACTTCAAAGATATTTGTATCACTTTGCTTATGCCTGTGCTTATGCTTACAATCCTTGTTGCATAACTTTGGATGCATTAAGCTCACTCAACATCTTCTTTTCAATCTTTGATACTTCTGTTAGATGAATGCTCTAGATAATATTGACAGTGCTTTTTATCCTGTTTTAGTGTGACATAACAATTTATTGTGGATTGAACTTGCTTCTTTACCATTTTAATGATATAATTTCATGGTGCACTAATTATTGTGCCTCATGTTCAGTAGATTTACAAACCTTATGATATGGTACACTGAAACTGATGTAAGGGAAAAGGGCTTTTCTTGTGAATCCCCATGTTTTTTAATTAGAAAGTGATGCTGTAACTTTGACATTGATGGGATGGAAAGATATGCAGACTAAATTCAATAAAATTTTACATGATGATGTGGAGTTAAAGAAATTCAATAATTGCTGTGTAAATGTTTGCTTCAAGTAGAATATTGCTCACCCACTAGTGTTGTTAATGGTGTATGGCATTCAATGGAAGAAAGCCTAAAACCCACCATAGATTTATGGTGGATCAGTGGATGGCATGGTGCCACAATGTTTTGAGTAATGTGACCATGTTAGAAAGTGTAGATTTAATTCACACACTTGTAAAAAGCAAATGTTGTAAAGTCATTGAATGAGTTATCCAGATATCCTGTACTATAGTAAATCTGGAAGCAATTGTGAGATGAATCTATGATGAATTGAAGGTATTTCAAGATCATGAGTAGTGACTGTGTTGACTTGAAAATACATGGACATAGCTTTTGAAATCGAGGGATCACAGCTTTTCAATGTTGTCTAACTGCAACTATAATTTAGTAAATTGAAGCAACGAAAACTTATGAAAAGCTAAGGCTGGCAATCTTTTATGAAGACAGAGATAGCCCCTAACTAGCTTGTTGTTTTTCCATCATTTTCTGTTGGGAATATTTTGTTGCAAGTTGCAACATCCTTAACAGAATTCGCTTATTGGTGAAATGCAAGGGTTAACTGAGTTATTGCCACATACACTTGTACTTGCCTACTCTTCTGATTATGTCCTGTCACCTGTGTATGGGTTACCACTAGGATCAATTTTCACAGGCGTCGGACTTCCTGTAAATGTAATATGGTTAATTGGGACTATATTGTTTGCATCACATTGTTTGGAGACCCTCACTGTTAGTTGATTAATCAGATCTGGTTAGTTAGAGAGAGAGGAATAATAGGATATAAATAATAGGACGGAAAGAAGTGGAAATTGGGAGGAAGTCCAGGTCTTTTATATACCTAAGGTGTAGAATGAAGAATAATTTCTGTTGTACATTCATGATATCTGGCCTTGTATCACATTGGTACTGGTCAAGGGCATTCTGTCAGTAATACAGATGGGCTGTTTTCCCTAATTCTGAACCAGTATTTATCAACTGGCATAAGAGCTCCTAATTCGGGAGCTGTGGTGGGATTTGAAATGGAGATGCAAACATTTGAAGGTGAGAACACTTGTAATCGAACTGGATGCAATATTTCAATACTAAGGGCACACCTGATTCAGAGAAGTTGATAGAGGCTGTGGGTGCTTTGAGAGGTTGCACTCTCATTTGGTACTTGGGGTGGGGTTGTCATAAACCTAACGTGATGTGGTCAGGATTTCAAGACGCTTGTGACTTGTCAAACAATTTCAGTCTGAATATGGCTTGGATTATCCAGTATGGGGTCCAAGATGAGGATTGGAGTCTTGGGGAGCCAGAAAACAGAAGCATAGATGAAGGTTTGAAGATCAAGAACCAATACTGTTGTGGTGAAGAAGAAATAAACCACGGGGAATGGGTGAAGAAACACTGATGAGAAACAAACCTTGGAATAGCCGTGTTAGAGGAAGAACATTGATTTATGCCTGGCAGTGGAGAAACAAGGAAAATAGAAAATGGGTTGTGAAGACCTGAATCAAATCGCCTGCTCCCTTCCCTTTCTCGTCAAATTTAAATATAACATCTCAGCAAAATATTCACTAATAACCAAGATAGAAACAATAATAATAGCCTACATTACATGGATACAAGTATAGTACTGGGTATGGGATATGAGATTTTTCAAAAATCTAGGGTGTGGGTACCTTAATATAAATTCTAAATAAATATGCACGCATAAAAACCCAAGCAATCTACTCTTCTCACCAGTGCTTTCACTTCTTTTCACGTGTCCAAACCCTAAACCCTAAATCCTATGAGTAGTGCAAGGGTGGAATGAAGGGAGAAGGGGCGTGTGATTGCCATGGAGATTTGGTTTTCAGAAAATTGAGTCAACCTACCATCACTACTACCACTACCAAAGTCACCTGACCTAGATTCACCTGTGGGACAGATTGGATCAATTTGTTGACCTATTGGTTAGGTCCAAATCACTATTTAATTGTTCCAATCCCAGTCCAATTGGCTTCTTTAATACGATGCTTGTGAGCCCACTGATTGGAGATTGAATTGAGAAGCCATTCAGAAATTGGGAATTTGATTAAGGCTTTTGGGCAGGGATTGCAGAAGTGCTTTGAATCTGAATGGGAGCTGACCTTGGAAGGATATCTTGTGCCAGCATATATGTTGCTCCTTATTTTTCAAGTAGTGGGATCCCAAAGGAAGATCTTTTGCTCACTATATTTATTCAAACCATCACCTTGATGATATGGTGAAACTTTTGGGTGGAGTATTATTAGGGGACCCTATTGTTAGTTAGTTAGTCAGAACTCAGAGCTAGTTAATTTGGGAGAGGAATAATGGGGCATAGACAATAGGAGAGAGAAGGAGAGTCTTTTGTTTTAGAGTTGAAATTGGGAGGCATATCCAAGTCTCTTCCATAGCTGGAGTGTAGAGTGGAGATTCATTTCTATTATTCATTTGTGATCTCTGGCTGTGATACATCGATACTGGTCAGAGGGCATTCTTTTATAATAAAGATCGGTTGTTTTCCCTAATTTTGAACCAGTATCTATCACACTCATCCTGTATTAATCTCTTTATTTCTCTAAGAATTCTGCTATGGTTTCACAATTTTATGGGCTGTTATTATTGAAGTTTTATAGTGTTGAGCATTCTCTCTCTAAGGATTGCAGTAGTTGTTAATTTAATAGATTTTAAATCTAAATAGAAGCATTTGTTCCTTTACCTGAATGAAAATGTCTCTGATACATTACCTTGTCAGAGACTTCGCATCTACATTTTATTTTGAGAGTTTTTAACTTTACAAGTATTTAAATAATTAAATCTATTTAGTTTTATACTAATTTTTCTAGATATCCCTCAAACTATATAATTTTTAATTTTTTTTTATTGGATTGAACATCTAAATATATTAATTTACGTTAGTTGTAGTAACTTTTTTAATTTATAAATGAGTATTTTGTGATATTTAATTTTTATTACTCTGTCCTACTCACATCCTAGATTTAAAAAAAATGTTTTGTCCTGTATCTGATCAGATATCATACTTATATCTGTATTGATTGTGTACAAGAAAAGCAAATCTTATTAGTATGCTTCATTTTGCTTGATTCACTTTAATACATATAGAGAGATTTAAGTTCTTATTGACATTTCTGTGAATTTCTATAAATGCTCATGATCATCATTTCAAGTTAGTCTAATTACTTACAATGGATTGTGCAGATCAAGATTATATTTCAGCTGTTCCTAGTAAACAGGTAGTCTGTTTTATGTATCACTGTTATATAACAAATACATGATAAAGCTTGTAGCTTTTTCTTTGTCAGCTGTAAAATAATGTGGGTGACTGCTACAGGTTAGCAAATGGAGAGAATGGCAGGCATTGCAGGACCTTAAATCACTTTTTTCAGAAGAGGCAAGTAAATGCTTATAAAGTTTTGGCTTTTCATCTATATTTATCACTTTCTTTTTCATGCAAGGGTATTTCTTGGTTTTCTAATAAATATTATATTTTAGGTTCTTGATGTTATTGTATCTAGCACAAATGATATGGGGCCTTTCAGTCTTGACAATTTCAGAAAAAATTTGTCTGCTTCATGGAGTAATGTTGGATTAGAAACTTCAAACACTAGATATGAGGTTTGGAAGAATGATGTGCTTCTGCATGGAACTTTTAATTCCTGACTTTTAAAAGAAAATGAAAGATATTTTTGTTATATAGATGCTAAATGTTATCCATACTTTTAATTTTTTTGTTAAAGCTAAACCATCAAACAGCACATGTTAGACAAGAAAAGCCAAAGGTGAAGGAAGGCAGATCTTCAGGTGGTATAATACTCTATCATTTAATATGCCTATGGTGTTGTTTAATTTACTTTCTAATATTTTTGCTTAATGCAGATGGTCTTGTTCAGTGGACTGATAGTCCTGCTCAGCAAACCCGAAGGGTGAGCTTCATTCTTTAATTTTGTGTTTGGATGAGGAATTTTTGAGAGAGGAATTCAATTTTTAAGTGTATTTAAAATACCATACTTTAACATGACTTGTTTGGATATTAATCCAAAGAATTTTTAAAAATGATGGAAATTTTATAGGAGATTTGTTTTAAAGCAAAATAAAGGAAATTCAACTAACACCTAAATAGAGGAATTTCAAATAGTTCATAAAATGATATCTGAATATGATAGAAATTTAATTACTTTATCTAAACAAAGAATTTGAAACACAAGAAATTTGAATTGTTTTATCCAAACAACATTTTAAAAATGAAAGGAATTTAATTGAAGTAACTAAGTTCCATGCATTTTAAATTCCTTTAAATTTTGAAACCCCTTATCCAAACACTACCTAATATTTTTCTTCTTTGAACTCACATATAGTTTGTCTGGATACACCTTAGGATAATGTTAGTTTGCACAGTGGATATCTGCTCTACCTGATTTTTTCCCTTGTTTTATTTGTTTAGCAGGGAAAATTTTGTTTAGCAAGAAATAACATTTTATTCAGATCATATTGACACATCTGGGAATTTTATGATTTTGTACTTACATTGTAAATATTATTTTAAAATATTTATTCTAATTTTGGTACATTTACTCTAGAAACTAATTTACCCAGCACTGGTGCTACTGTAACTTTTTCCATTTGGAGAAAAAGTGGAGTAGCACTTATTATAGAAAAGATGGTAGAAACTTGCCTTAGATAATTTGGGCATGTCTGGAAAGGACCTATTGAAGTCTTAGTAAGGAGAGTAGATCAGATGAAGGGTGGTCCAATTGATAGATACCAGGAAACTGAGAAAAACTAAATGTGTAACTGTTAAGAAGGGTTTAGAGAACAATAATTTTTTTATAGACATGATTTATAGCGGAACATTATGGTATCATTTGATTTAGAGATCATAGTTTTTTATAGACATGATTTATGGCGGAACATTATGGTGTCATTTGATTCATGTCGCCAATCCCACCTAATGGGAAAAGGCTTGGTTGTTATTGTTGTTTGTATTAAAAGTAAACTCATTCTTAGGGAATTACTTGTGCCCACACATCGGACTTGTTCTTTCTAATGCTCAAACATGCATAAAAATATTCTGTTTGAAAATTGTGTTTTGACTTCGATTGATTCTTTATTTTGGTAAAGAAGATGAAAATAAACTTGTTTCATGTTCTTTATAATTATTTTTTGCAGCATTTAATAGAGAAAAGGAGGGAAAAGCGTGCTGCTGAGTTGGTAAAACTGGATAATGAAGTAACTGTGAAGCTTGAAAATGTAGCTATTGAACGTTCAAAATCTGTTGAGTCAGCCGTCCTAGGTAAATACAGCATTTGGAGGAAAGAAATCGAGAATGAAAACGCTGATTCTACTGTTCGGTTGATACGGGACCAGATCATTATGGCTAGGGTATATTTAAGCATTGCGAAGATGAAGAATCAGGTTGAACTGTACCAAGAACTAAATTCCCGGCTCAAAGAGAGTCAACGTGCTTTAGGTGATACAATTTCTGATGCGGATCTACATCACAGGTTTGAAGCCATGTGTAATTTTATTTAAGGAGCACATTTATCTGCATTTTAATTAATCCCTTTGAATTTGCTGACTTAACTAGTTGAGTTTCTAATTATCTCTAGTGCACACGAGAAAATAAAGGCTATGGGTCAAGTTCTGTCAAAAGCTAGAGGGCTATTATATGACTGCAAATTGGTCACTGGAAAACTAAGAGCAATGCTACAGACAGCTGATGAGCAAGTTAGGAGTTTGAAGAAACAAAGCACATTCCTCAGTCAGTTGGCTGCCAAGACCATACCAAATGGAATTCATTGCTTATCTATGCGCCTTACCATAGATTACTACCTCCTTCCTCCTGAAAAGAGAAATTTCCCTAGGAGTGAGAATTTGGAGAATCCCAGTCTTTATCACTATGCACTGTTTTCAGACAACGTCTTGGCTGCATCTGTTGTTGTCAACTCAACTATTACGAATGCAAAGGTGACTCAGGACTGTCTTTTATCCATACCAGTATTTGCGTGCAAGTGCATTGTTTTCTTTTTATGGATGGCAAATAATTGTGCCTTGACCATAGGACCGACATATCTTGCATGTGTAGTATATTATGCTTTAGTAAATTATTCACTTTGGTCTTGAATATTAGTAAAAAAAAAAAATTCATGCTAATTAAAAAAGTTAGTTAACATCATTTAATCTTACTAATCTCATTTAAAAAATATTTTTTTCCTAAACTGTCTTTTATTGATTCTTGATATCAAGAATAAAAAAGAATCATTAGATATATAATCTCAATTACAATTAAGTAAATGGTATTTTGAGAATGGTTTCATTAAATAGGATAAAATTAATTAATACTTGCTTATATTTGAGATTAGCATACATGATTTTTTTTTTTATATTTAAAACCGGAGGGAGTATATTATTAAACCCAGCGCTCATTGTCTTTATGTTATTGTCTTCAACATTGCAGGATCCTTCGAAGCATGTTTTTCATCTTGTTACTGATAAACTAAATTTTGGAGCCATGAACATGTGGTTTCTTTTGAACCCTCCTGGAAAAGCTACAATCCATGTTGAAAATGTTGATGATTTTAAGTGGTTAAACTCATCCTACTGTCCAGTCTTGCGGCAGCTTGAATCTGCTACAATGAAAGAGTATTATTTCAAGGCAGGCCATCCAACCTCTTCCGGTGCTTCCAATCTGAAGTATAGAAATCCAAAATATCTCTCAATGCTCAACCATCTGAGATTCTATCTGCCTCAGGTTTATCCAAAACTGGATAAAATCCTATTTCTTGATGATGACATTGTTGTTCAGAAGGATTTGACTGGATTATGGGCTGTGGATCTTAATGGGAACGTAAATGGTGCTGTTGAAACTTGTGGTGAGAGCTTTCACCGATTTGACAAATACCTTAACTTTTCAAATCCGCACATTGCAAGAAATTTTGATCCAAATGCTTGTGGTTGGGCATACGGAATGAACATATTTGATCTGAAGGAGTGGAAAAAGAAAGATATCACCGGCATATATCACAAGTGGCAGAATATGGTAAGCAGTTGAACATAACATTAGTTTACATCAATTGTCTATTCTTCACAAAAATAGATGGGTGCATAGATTTTTCACTGACTATTGTTTTTTCTGTCTAATTCTAGAATGAAGACAGGGTGCTGTGGAAGCTGGGGACATTACCTCCTGGGCTAATGACATTCTATGGGCTGACACATCCGCTAGATAAATCATGGCATGTACTTGGTTTGGGGTATAATCCAAGTGTGGATCGATCAGAGCTTGAGAATGCAGCAGTTGTACACTACAATGGTAATATGAAGCCATGGTTAGAGATTGCCATGACAAAGTATCGGTCTTACTGGACCAAATATGTCAAGTACAATCATCCCTATCTTCGGAACTGTAAGCTAAATGAATAGTCCTGATACAGAGAAGAATTCTCTCTATTTTCTCCAGCCTTCCCCATTTTCTCTTACCTTTCTGGCTTGGCTATTTCAACTACACTGTCCTGCTAGAACGATGATCAATGTCTTAGAGCTTAGAAGGGATAGGGTCAGCACGTGTTCTGTATTTGTCCCCAACATCGTCTCGCCCACATCGATTTTTGCTTTCAATTCATTTAATTTGTTTACTACACCACTCACCCATTTGAAACAAGGTGTACATAAGTAGTATACCTTGTTTACCATAAAAACCCCTCATTGTACAATACTCTGATGCTCAGACAGGACTAGAAATTACATATCATATTTCTGTATTCTTTGAAAAGTATTTCGTTCAGTTTTGAGAGAGCTTATTTGTTATTTGAATGTATTGATGTTTTATCTCTCCAAACATGGACATGGACTTTTTAAGAATATTTGTCTGGTCATTTTATAATTCTCCTTTTACATCAGTTGTGAAACTTGCGGTGTGCGGGTTTGGCAGTTTGGTGATTCTTACTAGAGTGAAAATCGTTATTGTTGCGCGTATTTATTTATTATTAGAAATTACATATTTAATAGGATTTTGTTATACTAAAATGAGTTAAGTATTATTAATATTCTTTTTATTTTATGACTGTCAACACTCAATTTTGTCCCATCTATTTTTTATGCAATTTTCTTTTCTAATAATAAATAAATAAATAGTAATTTTGAATATAAGCTAATTCCGGACCTAAGTTCAATAAAAGAAGCATAAAAAGTAAGCAAAAATATATAAGAGGAATATCATTAACATTCTCTCTAACACTCTTATTAATATTTTCTTTATTATTAATTAAAATTTATTAAAAAATTATATATTTTAATAGGTTTTACTTTTGAGTCTCTTGATTTAAAAGTAAATCTATTGGAATTTATGATTTTTAATAAATTTGATTTAATAATATTTTCTTCATTTTACATTGATTAATCTTTAAGGTTTTTCCACATATTAAGAAAAATAATTATTTTAAGATAATAATATTTATTAAGGAGTGAATTTTACTTAAATATTTTTACTCAATTTTTATAAATACATATTAAGTATTCTAAGACAATAATATTTATTAAGGATAAAATTGAAATTAAAGTTTTAATATTTCATCGAAAATTGAAAATGTCAACTAAATGAAACAAATTATTAAGGTTAAACGTCGATGAATACAAAGTACAAAACACTAGTGTTGTTATCGCTTTGAAAAAAAAATATTCTGCATGGCCCAAATTTTATTTTTCAAAAAAACAAACAAAAAAATAAATAAAATTGATGTTTTCTTTTGAGTTTGTAACAAAAATATCTTCTAATGGTCAAAGACTAATTTTTTTTGGGTATACAGATCACCATAATGAATTTTGTTTTTTCTTATAAAATCTTCTTTCACGCGGTAAGGAATCAAACGTTTAACAAGAGCTCAACTATTTACTGACTGTGTTGAATATTTACGATACAATTTGATGAAAACGGTCAGCCCCATAGCAGAGCACATCCTCATTTTGAACTCTAATAAGTTACGTGCAAGCAACCTGCAAACATCAAAGCCCAATTTAAGTTTACGATCTCTTGGGCAGGGCATCAAAATAACTCTGGAAAACTCAAAAAAATAAAAATATCTCTAATAAAAGTTGATTAGTTATATTATGAGTTGTTCAACAATAAAATAATATTTTAATATATTTCATATGATTTTGCGTTGCTTAAAATCGAAAAGAATTGCTTATATAAATAATTATTTTTTATTAACTACTTAGCATTTATGTATATACATGTAAGAAAGAAAATATAAGATGTTAAAGGAAGATAAAATATATTAGGAAATTAAACATCTTGTTGATAAAACTTTTATTGAAATAAAATTAATTTAAATACTTAAAATTAAAGTAATATATATAAACACTTAAAAAGATAAAATGAATTATAGATAAGCAATTCTGATTAGAAACGCTATAATAACAATATTGAGCAAAGCAAAACAGAGACATGGTAATTAGCAGAAAACCGATTGGTAGATATATTACCACATTTTGCTTCAATTGTGATTGGTCCATGATGAGCTTTGGGAATTATTTGCTCATCGATGTATTTATCTTCATGTATCTGTGAACTCATGAATTAAACGATGCATAATTGTCAAATAGAACGTCTATGAAAACAGTTGCACAGGAATGTAATCAATCATAAGCATTAGACAGAATCGAGCCCCTTTTGCTCTTTTCTTTTTGTTTTTTTATGTCATATTTATTATTATTATTAGGCCCATGATATTAACACCCCTTTTTCTTTTCTCAACCACCTTTTTTTTTTTATAATTTCTTATTTTACCTCTTTCTTCATACTCTTCTAACCCCACTCTTTTCTTCTTCCTCGACACACACCTCCACACTTTCTCCAGCCCCCTCCCACTCTCCTCACTTCGTTGAGTAGTTGCTCATCTTCCCGTGAGTCTTCTTTCTTCTTTACAACATATAATACATAACCAAAACTAGTTCCTAAATTCTCGTCATGCATTTGGTTACATGGAAAAAATATCAACTTATAATACACAGTATAAACTAGTTTTTACCAAAAGTATTTTTGTGAAAAAATAAAAGACAGGTGAGAAAATAAGAAAGGAAGTGTCAATATCATTAGTCCTATTATTATTTATGTGGCTCCTTCCTTTCCCCCGGTCCAACGAAACTGGGTCAGCCCCAACATTTATCTTTTTATTCTTTTTTTACTTTGGCATTTCCTATTTTACGATCCATCTATTTATTAAATATATTCTCTTTTTAATTTTTTTTATGTAAAATACTTAATTAACCTTTTATTTTTGTTCCTTCTTTTTCAAACCAATACTCCTCCTCCCTCCTCGCACAACACTACAGAGTACAGTATTTTCTGGGACTTGTTTCTTAGGTTTGGGATAATTTTTTATTACAAGTTTTAAAATTTTTAAAAATTAAAACTAGTTTTTAGTTTTAAAAATTAATTTTTAGTTTTAAAATATATTTGTTTTGAAACTTTTCTATCTTATTAAAATTAGTATATGAGTGTATGCGCAACAATGATAATATGTTGGTTGAAATGATGATGATGGTAGTAGCAATCAGGGGTGGTAGTGGCGATGATAATGACGATAACAACATTGATGTTAATAGTGTGTTGACAGGAATTATGATGGTAATGGTGACAACAACAATAATATTAGCATGTCAGTAAGATTGATTGTGATGGTGGCAGAAGCAGTGGTGATGATGACAACGATAGTAACGATAATAGTATCAACGATGGTGATAAAGGTAATATCGATAATAGTGATGACGAGAACAATAACTACAATATGATAGTAGTGGTGGCGGTAATGTAATAGTAGTAACAATAATGATTGACAATAACAAGAATGATAATCGTTAAATACAGAGAGAGAGTATTTTTTTTAAATTAAAAGTTAAATTCACAATTTTTTTTTAAAATGAATATAAATTTTTTTAAAAATTAAATTAAAATTATTTCAACTTTATTAAAGATGTTTTGTTTTAAAATTATATTCAAAAATTAAAACTCACAAACACATTAAACGAGTACTTAGTTATTTTTGTTAATGTTACGTTTTTCTTATTAGTTGGTTATTTGTCATCTGTCCGTTTAAATAAGGCGCCCATTCATGTCTAAGGTGTGATTGTGAAGTAAAGAATGAAACTTTTTCATCTTTATTTTCTTACTCCTGCAGTAGCACTGTAGCAGTTTATTGCTCTTCCCCTTTAGGACCTATGACCAAGAACACAGGGAGCATGGATTGACTTGGTTTCTCTTACCAAAATTGATTGCTGGAAATATAAAAAAAAAATAAAGATAAACAAACATAGAGAATAGGACATAGGCATATTGAACTTATTACTCAACCTCTTTAAACTCTAGCATAACCTAATTTTTTTAATAAAAATGTTATTTTTGAATTTTTAAAAATAAAAAAAAATTATTTTTGAATTTTTAAAAAATCCTATTTATTTAAATAGGTTAGGTTTAGTCTTATAAAAGTCTATTAAATCTAATAAATTAGTATATTTATCTCTCTATGTAATTAAAAATTAATATAATATTATATTTATATATTTAATATTTTAATATTTCTGTACCAAAATAAAATAATTTTTTATTTTTAAAAATAAATTATTATTGATAGCCTATTTAAAAATAACTCTATTGATTTATTTAAAAATAAGTTTATTGATTTATTTAACTTGTTGACTTATTTAAAAAATTAATTTTATTAATTTATTTAAATATCTTAATATAAAATAGACTTTTATATAAGCTAATATGTTATACTAGATTCTTAAAAAAATTAAATCAGACCTTAAAAAAAAGTATTTGATAGATAATAGGTTAGACTTAAGTCTTAGTTTTATAAAATAAGTTAGACATATTTATGTAAAGTTTAACCTAACTTATTCTCATATCTGCACATGTTTGTTGATTTTCTCTTTACCATTTCACACTAATCTTGAACCAAGTCCATTGGACCATTGAAACATGAATGGTTAAAAATCTTACATTAATTTAATGTAAAATGATTTGAATAAGCTAATTTTATAGGATTAAAACTTATATTATAAGATTTTTATAAAAAAAATGCTTAGTATAAGTTTTTAATTTTTTTTAAATAGCTTTAGAAAAGTGATAGAAAGTTTTTTTATAAGGTAACTGTTCTAAGAATTCTACAACTGATTCGTGTCAATAGTGTGTTTATTAAAAACATGAAAAATAAACATTTTTTGTTTTTTTTATTTGGTTCCATTTTGAGAAATATTTTCTTTAAAAATATTTTTTCAATTTGAACTAAACGTAGTCCTATTTTCTATTTTCTTTGAAAATGAAAAACAGAACAACAAGGAGGAGGGGTAGCTTATTATAAGTTATAATTAGTGATAAAAATTCTTCCACATCAAGTATGTTTTAAAGTGAATAAGTAAGAACGGATTTGTTTTCAAATATAATAATTTAAAATTAAATACACTTTTAAATTAAATAAAATGAAATAACTTTTTTGTTATATAAAATATACATTGTGATTCACCCATTTTAAAAACTTTAATTTATACTCCATAATAACCAATGACGCGATATGTGTTTTGGGATTGATGTGTTGGGCCTTGTCCCATTGTGCTTGAATTGACAAAACTTTTTCTCTCTTTCTTTTTTTGTGACTAACTTTATATCTTTATTTTGCTTTGCAACCAATATCAAATAAGAATCGTCTGTCCCCCGCTAACTCCTCGAGTAGAGCACTCAAATATGCCATAAATATATTTTTTTTATGACTCAATCACAATTAATATTATACTTTGTTGTTAAATTTTAAGTAAAATTATTTGCGTATAACATAGATATTTTGTAATTAAATAGTTCATGATCGTTTGAAATTTAAACAAGCCCTATATCAATAATATTAATATAAATAATTAGGTGGAGCGATTTTTGTTAAATGGCGAAATTAGTTTTTTACTCTAAAGTTTTCTATCTTCGTCTCAATTGTTTTTTTGGTACCAAGGGTACCAACTGTTTAGGAGACCCTAATTATTTACCAACAGACTTTGTTGGTGTCAAATCTTACCTGCTTGTATTTTGAAATAATTTCTTTTCTTTTTTCTTTGAAATTTGTTTCTTTATCAATTAAACTACTTATATTTTCCTGCTTAAATTAAAATATGAAAATAAAATATGAGATTCTTGATGGTTTATACTTCAATTTTGTCACACATATATAAATACTTAAAATGAGGTGATATGCATAAGTATTAAAAAAATGTTATATGCTAATGATTAGACGTTAGATTAACTTTTATTGATATATATATTTTGTTTAATAGAAGTTAAATTATTATTATAAATATTGGGATGAATCTATATTAATAATAAGGTACACGAATGGCAACAGACAATTTTGTTGGTATAAAAAAAATATATACTTTCAATACATTAAATATTAATATATAATATGATTTTATTAATTTAAATTCATAATATTTATACTAAGTTTATTTTTTATTAAATAAAAATGTACCTGCAAAAGTTTGAAATATGCCTTCACCAAGATAGAATGTGACAATGAGTTGTTCCTTCTCTTTGGTCGATTGATCTCTATAAACAATGAGTTGCAATGACACTGACAATTAAGTGAGATAAGCCTCAAAACACTCTTTTTATCGGTTATTTAGTAAAAACGTTGTATATAACTTGGTAGCATCTGCTTAATCCCTGTTTTCCTATTTTCAGGGATATCTTCCCCATTATCTTACTTTTTTTTTCTATAATGAACTTCATCTCCTTGTAAAGGGGAATTGTATTGTTGGAACATTTTTTTTTCTAAAATCAAAGACAATCAAGATCAGCTCGTGATCATTTGTTACTATAATATTATGCATTTGTTAGCGATTAGTTGTGTTCTGTCTGCAATGGATGAGGCTTAAGTCCAGATTAAGTTGCGATTTTGGCTTGAACTGGTTGTTTACTTGACCTAATTGATTTTAATTAGTTGATACTCTAGTGTAACTGATGTGCGTGAGTATACTAATGGAGGTAAAAGAATATTCTGATCATACTTAATAATAATTTTATTAAAATAATAAGATGTAAGCTTACCTTTTGATGGTATTTACATCTGCACTTAAAAATTCTTAATACGTGACCCAATACTCTTTATATGCTGCTTTAACGTATACTTATAATAGTTTTACTCTACTATTATTCTTGATGTTGATTATTAATTATCAATTTGGGTCTAACAAAGATATAATACGAGTTGGGGTTAAACTCACTCCATAAACAAATTGCAATAAAAATAAACTATGTTTTAATACAAATTTGACCATATTGTTAAAGTTCAAATTGCAAAATAGTTATTTTGTGACGATTCATTATACATTTGAAAATGTTTGATGGAAGAAAGAGAGAAAGAAAAGAAATAGTGCAGTGACTCGCCATTTAAAAACGTAATACGTACGAAAAGCACTGTTGAATAAAAAAGAAAAAGAAAACATAGTACAATGATTGTACGGAGATAATAATAGGAACAAGCACATGCATTCTTAATTGATACAAAAGAGTTCAATGATTTGTCCTAGTACTCAGAAAAAATCAGCAGTTGGTCGGTTGAAGTTGGAGAGGGAAGAAATGATGGAGTTAGATTAGAACACATTTCTCTTCTCTTCTCTTCTCATCTCTTATCTTATGAGTTCGTAACAAAAAAGGCAAGCTTTCGTCATTCAATCATTCATTCTTGTTGGCTCCCATTTATCTCAACGTCAACGGGGCAACTTTGTGTCCGTATGACAAATTACAATTATTCTTTTTCTTTTTTCTCTTTTTATGTACATATACATTTCTATATCACATATTTCCTCTTAAATATATTTTTTAATTCTTATAAAACAACTTAGTTTTACTTGATTGTAATTTTTTTTTTTTACTTTTTATCCATGATAATTTTTATTATTACATAATTAATTGAATATTAAATTATCATTTCGAGTAATGTTGATGAATATCTAGTTAAAGTGTAATATTTTAGAAAATTTTATTTAAAATTTTAAAATAAATATTGTTTAATTATCTTAAAATATCTATATTAATGATAAAGATAGTTATTTTAGATTTTAAAAAGATAAAAATAAAAATAACAAATATTTTGTTTATAAAATTAAAATTAAAAAATTTATTAATTTTACGTAGATTAAAAATATTATTTTTTATTTTTAAAGAAATAGAATAAAACAGAAATATTTTACATGACTACGAAAAAAATTATTAATTTATATGAACTAAAAATAATAATTTTGAATTTAAAAATAAATTAAATTAAATTAAATTAAATTAAATTAAATTAAAACTTGTTTATTTTATATAAACTAAAAATAACTTTAAAATTTATAAATGATATTAATTTGAGTATTTATATAAAATTAATTTTATTAATTTAAAACAAACAACCGCTTCACGTGGTGATACTATAATCTTCTTTTTGTAGACAACATATAAAGGCGGCCCTTTAATTGAAAAGATGAATAATAGATGATTGACCTTTTCAACTATAAGTTATACTAAACTTCTTTAATATAATAAAATAAAGTTTAAATTTGAATAATATAATAGAAAAAATTAATTTAATATATTGTTCTTATAAATATTTTATATATATTTAATTAAAAAGTATTTTAAACAATTTTTAAAATATATTGTAAAAATTAAATATATTTAAATAATTGTTATAAAATAATAATTTCAATTGTATGTCAATTTACACTATTATTGTATTCAATTAAATTCATAATAAAATTCAGCTGTTTAAGATAAATAATAAGTTAGAAGCTTATAAATTCAGATAATGTATGAAATAGCATTTAAAAAAATGTAAGTTAATAAAATAACTTCATTTATCAAACAAATTTATTTTAATCAATCGAACTTTTAAATTAATTATTCCAATAATAACAATTTATAAAAAAATAAAATAATTCAAAATTATTTTATAAATTAAAATCAACTTATACATAGGTTTTTTTTTCTAAAAGTTAAATGATAGAAATTTTATAAAAATTAAAATACATAAATTGATTTTAATTTATGTGAAAAATTTAATTATTTAATTTTTTTTCTCATATAATACTTATAGAAAATTTATTGAAACCAGGTCTCATTTGCTTGTCAAAAGCACTTTATTACTTATTAGTTAGCTTGATATATATATATATATATATATATATATATATATATATATATATATATATATATTTATTTATTTATTTATTTATTTATTTATTTATTTATTTTGTTCCTTTTAATTAAAGAAAAACATTATTCATCCCTAATTAATTGTATTCTAAGTAAGGGTAAAAAAAAACTTTCCACCATATCTGGATAAAAATAATCGTTGAATATATTATTAAATACACAACCATGATACAAAAAGATTATTTAATTCCACTTATCCATTTATTTTAGTACTATATCAAATAATTATTTTAATTATGGTTGATTAAATTTTTTACCCTTCACCTTAGAATTCACCTTAATTAATACTCTTATTTTGAAACATTATTATGTATTTTCAGTCATTCACTTTAAAACTTTTTATGAAATATATTGTATCTAATAAATTTATATATAAATATATTTAATTATACACATATTCATTTTTGGTTAGTATATATATATATATATATATATATATATATATATATATAATAATAATAATAATAAATTTTTAGTTAGTATATAAATATACATATTCATACATAAAATATTCTTTTATATGTATCATTTAATTGATAAATTAATTTTACTCAACATTTAATTCAATTAGTTAACTTAGATCATTCATTCTCTCCCAACCTTTTTTAATTGATAATTAGTTATACCAAACATAGTTATTATCGTGGATACCTTCTTTGACGAGATTGAATCGTTATCCTTTTGCACTCGTATGATGAGATATATATAAATGTGGTAATCATTTGGTCATATATAGATCTTCATCAGTTGTACCATGCTCCTCTTTTCCTTATTCAATTTCTTAGGCCGGACTTGATGGTGTTTCCCACCCAACAATGATAAACTAATGTTCTCTTTTTGGGCCTTTGAACCCTATCTTTATAAAAATAAAATAAAATTTACATATCAATAGCTATTTGTGTTGTTGAAAATTAAACTAAAAGTTTTATGGTCTTTTACTATTGAAAAAATCTATATAAATAACTAGATATCAACAGCTATTTGTGACAAATTAAACTATAAGTTTTATGATCATTTACTAATGAAAAAAAATATAACTTTTGTGCTCCACTAATCATATCCATATATATATAGCGTCAGTCTAACGTTTATATGAGACATTTTTAAATTAATAAAAACAATTTATTAAATTATTGATTATTTTGTTTGAAGCATAATTAATTAGAGACTTAAAATTTCTTGTTAAACAATTGCAGTTAATTTAATTTAATTTTTGTAATCAATAATAAAGTCAATGTAATTTTTTCTTAAAATATTGTTGACTTTAGGTTTTTCTTTATTAATTGTTTTAATTGCTTCCACTAAAACAATAATTACTGCAATTGTTAACATTAGTCTATAAATTGTACATGCACTTGAAATAGAATAAAAACTCTTAATTTTAACCTAGTATAATTTAAAAAAAAACTTTTAATTCTAAAACAATAAAAAGTTTCAATATTTAAGACCCTATTTGGAATATTTTTTAGATTAATATTTTAAAATTTTTAAAAACCAGAACCATTTTTTGATGTTTAGTTTATAGTTTCAATTTTTTCTTTTCGTTTCAAACTTTAAAAACTTAATGTTCAGAGCATAACTCTTGATTTGACTAATGAGTTCTTAATTTAATTATTTATGTGTTTTTTAATTCTCTTGATTTTTTCTCTATTAATTTTATCTATGTGAAACATTTGACCACATTTTTTTTATAATTATAAATGTTTAAAGGAGAAATGAAAGATAAATCTAAACCCTAAAACCCTAAATCTAATAGTTGTAACAATAAAGAAGAAACTTAGGGTTTAAACAAGGAAAATAGATTTGATCCTTTGAAGAATAAATGAATTAACAAATAGCATAATAAATTTAATTGAATATATCTATCATAAAGTATGAGTTGTGTCTTGAACGAACGAAGAGTATTTTAGGTTAATTCACCTCCAAAGAGAATATAGAAACACTTAGTTAAGAAAATTAGTCTATTAGAAAATTATTGTGTAAACCCTCGGTCCTAAAATTATTCTCATCATTGATTTTTTTTTCTAATCTTAACATTTTTGTGTTATTTTTATTTGTTCACATTTTCTTTGTTGATTCTCATTATTCTTTCTTTAATAAAATATTCTTTCTCGTTTATCATATTAAATCATGATAAATTGAGAATTATAAAATACACGTGGAAGAACAATATTTTTATTACTTGACAATAATATTCTTACGAATTTCTCACATCAACATATTTGTTTGAGAAGTATCTTCTTGATTGTTGTTTATTTCTTAGGGATCGAGTTACTTGAGGTTCATGTTCCATTTGAACATTCTTCATTATCTGATTTCCATTCAGTTGATCAAATGGTTCCTCTATATCATTAAATGGTATCATTTGATCTTGTTTCATTTGATCAAGTTGCTTATCTAAACAGGTTCTTATATTCGAGAAGTTCCTCCTAAATTAATAGAACTTTGATAATAAATCACCTTAAACTTTGACTTCTCATACTGCTTGATATCTTGGATCATTTAATCCTAAAAAAACACAACATATCTACTCTGAAAATTCTCTTATTTGTGGGATCTCATAGTATGAAACATTTTGTCTCTTGGTGAACCAAAGTATATGCATTCCTTTATCCTTGTATCAAGCTTTGCACTTTTATCTTTTAGAATATTACTAAAAGCCTTACATATGAAGACTCTCAACTGATCTTAGAAGGCTTTCTTTCCATAGCATACTTTATCTGATATCTATCCATTTAACGATATTGAAGGGAACAAATTGATCAAATAAGTTAGTTCTTATTGCCTTCCCTACAATGACTTAAGGAGTTTTTTTTTATAGATTGTCTTATTGAACCTTTCAACTACACTATTCATGCGTAGTGTCTTATGGGAGGAGTACTTTTTCATGTCTTATCTTATGAGTCATACAAAAAAGCTCAAATGGGCGACTAATTCTCTACCATTATTAGTTCTCAAACATTTCATCTTTCTACCAATTTCACCTACAACTTTCTAGAGTGACATCAATAAATGTAACAAAATACTAAGCACCGCTAAAAAACCTTTCAAATGTTGAGAAAACATTTGAGTGAACAAGATCTAGGATCTATTTTGTTCTTCTAGAATTATCTAACTTGGAAAGATATTATGTATTGCCTGCTTGTTAGGTAGTCTTCACATGATTCAAGTGGCTACCTTTTTATGCTTGGAAGGCAAACTTTAGAGAGAATCTCCAATCCTTTCTCACACATGTCACCTAGTCATTTATGCCACCATTATTTGTTTGCTTCTTGAGCAATATCTGCCTTGTCTTTGCATATTTTTTTTTGTAAAAAGAGTCTTCATTCTTACCACAAGCAACAATCATGCTTCCTTGACTAAGTTTCTATCTAGCAACATTAGATTGGTTTATCATTTTGGTTTCATCTAGCCTTCTTGATAAGGTAAGGTTCAAATGCATCTCTAGTATATGTCTTACCTCCTTCAGCACAAGCTTGTTTCCGTTCTCAATCATCAAAGTAACTTTTCTTATGTCCTCAATTTTGCTTGTGAGCTTATGAAAAAATTAAATAATTAAAAATAAAAATATAATTAAAACAATTGCTTTAAATAAAATTATAAGAGTTTAAAATTGATTAAAAAACTAAAATATAATAATAATAATAATCCAAAGATATTTTTATAACTAAAATAAAATTAAAATTTAGATAAAAATATCACATGGCCATTCCATTTCTTTTATTTTATATTTATTAATCACTTCAATAGATAATTTTATCATATACTTATAATTTAATAAATTAACCTAACAAATTTCATTTATTAACTTAGCTATTATCTACTTTTTTTTTCAAACATACCCTTCATTTAATGTGAAAACTATGAAACATGAGAGAAGAAAGATATATGAAAGATGATTTAATTATAAAAGAATTGTCATTTACTCTACTTGTTCAACATACATGCGTGAAGACTTCATATTTATGTTTTAACCATGACAAGATTTTAAATATTAATTTTTTATGTTAACGTAACACAGTTTTTGTATACGTAAATAATCAAAGTGCAAAACATGGAGTCAAAATATAAACCAAGCCACTATGTAAAGGCACACAGTAACAGCACAGATGGTGACTTTTGGTGCGGCTTCTTGTTCTTTTTCCATTAAAGAAGAATAATTCTATATCATTGATTTGATGCATATTCTCTATTTCTCTTTAAATAGCCAAAAGAAAAGAATATAGATTCTTAACTTATATATAAAATGAGAACATGAAAGATTTGGTGTCACTAACTTGGCCTCCGATACTAGTAGTTAAGATTTGAGATGAGAAAAGATTAATATGTTTTTTTTAAGTTAATTAAAACTAAAATTTGAGAATTTGAAATATGATTGTATTTTATTGTGTTTTGTTTTTAAAATTATTTTATAAAATAATTTTCATAAACTAATTTTTAAAAACGGGTGGAAGATAATAAGTAACAAGTTAAGATAGTCATAGAAAGAATATGAATAATAAGAAAGTTTGAGAGTAAAAAAATCAAAATAAACTAAAGACTTTTGATTTTTTAATTTTAAAAACTAAAAAAATATATTTTAAAACTATTCTCATCAAACATGTTTTTTAATTTATAAAAGTAGAAATGATTTTTAAAAATAAGAAACAGACAAGTTCATCAATGTAAGAAGAAAAAAATTAATATAAAAAATCTTAACACCAAAAAATAATTTGAACACATTAATTTATAAATTAAAAAATAAATGTTAAATAACAATGATATAATATTTCTTTAAATAACTATATAATAATCAATAAACACGGAAATCAACTTATGCAAAATAATTCCAACTTAATTAATATTTTCGAATTTAAATTTTAAATATATAGTTACTTTAAATACTCAAAACGAAGATTTTTCTCCTCATCATAGTTCTTAAAAACTCCAACGTGATTGTATAACGTGAAGATATCTTTCATCGCTAAAAAAAAAATGAAAAGGGTTACTTTTTCATTGAACTCTCCGCAATATCAACTAATTTAGATAGAAATATATGCTAAAGAGCTGCATGTATTCCCCATGTCTCCTACAAAGGAAAAAAAAAATCTAACATAGTGTTGTTTCAAACAAATATTTAGACCTATTTGATGCATAATGCTATACAAGAAGAGACGTTCTATTCCTTTTCTTTAAACGTAGCCATATCTTTGAAAGCGAGACTAATATCCAAATTCTTAATCTCTCACAGATAGTGATGTTCTGTATTTAATTATTTATAAAGCATTTATGCTTTTCAAAAGTAAAATCCTTATTCAATTTGTGATAAATTGGTTCGACATCAAGAAAATGAGATGATCGAGGTCAAGGTAATCTTCGAGCGCCATGCCAATAAAATTGATTCTCCTTCTCTAACCCCACTTAAAAGAAACGTATGTTGATTCTTGCTTTCTATTTAGTTTTAATAGTTGATATTGTTAATGTCACTGCTTAAATTATTGAAAATTTAACGTTAAAGGGGACAAACTTTAAAATTTGAAAAGCGTTAGGTTGAGATTGTTCTCGGCTATATAGAATTCGATATGATACTAAGTTCAATCGACCAACTCTAACCGTGAGGCAAAAATTGAGAAGTGGCATTGATTTAACTAAATGTGGGATGAATTTTCAACTCACAAAATTCATTGAAGTAATTTAGAGAATTAAATAATAAAATTAATAAAAAAACTGACAAAAACTATAATTAGATAGAATTGCAAATATTATTATACGATAGCTTCCAGTAGGCACATAATTGTCTATAATAGTTATAACTGTTGTAACCGTTTCAATTATTAATACGCGCAATGTGACAAAACGAAATCCTTCATCTATAAATAGACGATTTTAGCTATTTTTGAACGATCTTTTTGAATTTTTAAATTTTGAGTAAACTTATTTATGTTACTATGAACACATGGTTTTCCTATTTATAGGTCCAAATTAATACAAAAAGCAAAAACAACAAAGTCTGGAAAGAAGAAGTCTAAGTTCATTGGATGTCTAATCCTGTTATACAGCTCCCATCAAATCCTTTGGACGACCATCTAAATGAGTTCACTTTGCATGTTTGTCCATAAAGTTGGAGGAAGAAAAACTGGCTTGCTCTATGTTGCACCTGTTTATCACTGACAACCCAACCAATTACAAAGGAGAAACGAGCAAGTGGAAGGATATGTATCCAAAGGAGTAGTTGATCTGCTTTGCGGCTTTGTTACTCTTGCGTAGCTCTACAATATTCAAATACATGAAAAGAAGCTATGTGCTGCTTTGCGTGCAACAATGTGTCCAAAGGGAATCCATCTCCTCTTTCTTCCTTCTTTTATGCACTGCTCCACTCCATGTCACCTTACTCTATTCTCTGCAGTTTCTAGAAAGCTCATTACAAGTGACCAATTTGCAAGGAAAAATAATCAAGTTGGATTAAACAATCAATTTATGGATGCCTATAAATGCAAGAGGTGAGCTAGGTTCACAGGAGGTTGAAAAAAAAGGAGAAAAGGAATTGAGAAAGAAAAAACAGAGCATGAGTAAAAGATATTAAGAGAGAACGAGAGTCAGACTCAAGAGTGTTTGAGATAAGAGGAGAAGGAATTGAGGAAATAAGACACAAAAAGGAGAATATTTCGCAAAGCTTTTGACGGTGAAGAAGATCATAAAGATAAGGTACACAGAGGCACAAGAGTAACTATGTGAAGACATACTGGTACGGACGTAGAAGTGTCTTTGGATGTTGAAGTGCCTTTGGACCTAGAGTCTCTCTTTGGACACTAAATGGTCTTTCGACACAGAGATTTTTTGGACACTTATCTGTGCAGTCCCTTCCATTTTCACGTATTTATCTGCTTTTATAGTCTTGCTTTGGACACAGAAACTCTTTGAACACCCATTTGGGTAGTCCCCTCCATTTCCATTATTTACGTATTGTTCTAGCCCTGCTTTGGACGTAGAGGCTCTTGGACGCCCCATCTGGGTAGTCCCTCCATTTTCACTTATTTACTTAGTGTTCCGGCCTTTCTTTGTACGCAAAGGCTCTTTGGAAGCTTATCTGGGCAGTCCTTTTCACTTTCACATATCTACTTGTTCGAATCCTACTTTGGACGCATAGGCTCTTTAGACGCTCATCTGGATAGTCCCTTCCACTTTCATGTATCTACTTGTGGTTCTAGCCTTGCTTTGGATGCAGAGGCTCTTTGGATGCCCATCTAAGTAGTCCCTTCCACTTTTACTTATTTACTTAGTGCTCCAACCTTACTTTAGACGTAAAAGCTCTTTGGACGCCCATCTGGGAAGTCCATTCCATTTCTAGTTATTTACCTGCTGTCATAGCCTCTCTTTGAATGTAGAGACTCTTTGGACACCTATCTGGGTAATCCCTCCATTGTCACGTGTGTACTGGTTGTTCCAGCCTTGCTTTGGATGCAAATACTCTTTGGACGCCCATCTAGCCAATCCTTTTCATTTCCACTTATTTATATGTAGTTCGTCAATAGCCTTTGGGCGTAGGAGCTTTGGATTACTCTTTTCCTTCTTGCTGTAATTTATCTATTATATTTGCATGTTGTATGTCCAAACTCTTTGGACACGGGGACCTTTGGATGACCCATTTTCTTCTTTTGGTTATCTATTGTACATCCAAGCTCTTTGGACGCAGAAACCTTTGAATGACTCTTTTTCCTTTTTCTGTTATCTGCTATTTGTTATTTATCTTTGTTGTGCGTTCATGCCTTTGAATGCAAGAGTCTTTGGATGACTCCTTTTTCTTCTTTCTGTTGATTGTTATCTATATTTGTTGTATGTCCATGCCTTTGGATGCATTTGTCCCTGGATGACTCCTTGTTCTTCTTTTTGTAGTTTGTTATCTATCTTTGTTGTACGTCCACGCCTTTGGACGTAGGAGTCTCTAGATGACTCCTTGTTCTTCTTTCTATTATTTGTTATTCATCTCTGTCATATGTCCATATTTTTTGGACACAGGGGCCTTTGGATGACCTTTTTTCTTCTTTTTCCTTTGTTTGGTGTCATGTATTTGTCCTGTATGTTCATGTTCTTTGGACCTAGGAACGTTTCAATGGTTCCTTTCCTTTTCTCTATTTCCTGTTGTTATTCATTTGTCTTGCTCGTCCACTCTCTTTGGATGTAGTAACTTTTAGACAACTTCTTTTCTCCTCTTCGCCCGTGACTAGTGGATGCATGAACCTCTGGACAACTCCTTTCCCCTTTGTTGTTTGCTGTTACTTAGATTCCTAGCTTGTCCATACCCCTTGGATGTAGAGTCCTTGTGGACATATACCTCCTTTATACACTGGAAATTCTTTGGACACACTACCAAACCAATGTACCCAGACCTTCTTTTGTTGAATCGTGTTTGCTTCTTAATAATCCTAAAGATCCTTTAATCATTAGCATTAATAAAAGTATTTCAATAATAACACTCTTTGCTAACAAAAGAAGTAATAAATTAGATGTAACATCTTTTTTATCATGAAGTTTTAAGGCACAAGTAGGGACAACTTGATGTCTCTAAAGTCTCCTTTAACATAAGGAATCAAAGCTAAATAACAGACTAACTTAGGTATACACCTATGTCAATTTAGAGAAGCACGGACTGTGATAGTTCAAAATTCTCAAAAGTCTAATAAAAATCAAAATTAAAATCAAAATCAAACACATAAATATTTTCTACTCCAAAGAACTATATAACTTTGATTTCTCCATTGCACATGGAGATACGTAAAAGTAAGGGACCACTCATGTCAAGCTAGAAAATAAAAATAATTAATAAACCATTTTAATAATAAAATCTAATGTTTTTGCAATAACTTTTTTATTTTAAGGTGAGACAAATACTTTAAAAGTCATAAAATAGTAGGCTTAATTAATCAAAGGTAACCATTTTAATGGACGTTGTAGGGTGTTAATACTTTCCTTACACGTAATTGACCCTCAAACTCTCAAAATTTGGTTCCAACGACCGTCCTTATCCTTTCAAGATTTTTTCAATATTTTTCCTTAATAAACATTGGTGACATCTCCATCTCTTCCATCTATTTCAATTTCTATTTTAAATTTTCATCGTCCCTTTGTGCCCTTGGTTGCGGTAGTTACTTAAATACTTTGTAACTCGTGCAAAAATTCTATTTAGACATTTGTGCCCATTTTTGTATATTTGGTGAAAAATTAGGTTAGAGTTGAAGAATATTAGAGTTTTTTTTTCGAAGATAGAAGTAAAGCTTTATTGAAGTTCATCCATGAATTCTTTGCATTTTCTCTCTGCTAAATGTCTTTTTTCTATTTTATAATTGTTGTAATGACTTTGATACTATTTTACACTTTTATTTTACTCAATTGAATATTGCTTTGAATGCTCTATATGAATTTCATGATTTCTTAGCTTAATGCCATTGGTATGATGAAAGTTAACCAATTGATCATAGTGTAAGTTAACTTAGAAGAGAGAAAGTTTAGATTAGCTAACTAAAACGTGACACATAATATGCATGGCTTTAGAAATGGAGGTATGCATATTATGTTGAAGGAAAGTAGTCTAAATTAAGTGACAACCTAACCTCTCACTTATGTATCACTTATGTATGAGATATGGCAAGTAACCAAGGAACTAGGATGATGAGTTCATAAGGAGATTCAAATGTTAATTGATTTTGTGTGAGCTAAGTTTAAGATGATAGGGTAAAAGCTAGGAGTAGTTGACCATGAGTTACTTATATTTGTGTTGAGTCTTTATATCTTAAGTCCTTTCCTTTTTGCATTGATTTGGTGGAATTCAGAGTTCCACTTAGGTCTATACTAATCCACATTAACCTTAACTAATTGTGACAATCTAACCTCTTACTTAACTAATTCCAAACATTAGTACACAATGGTCATCATAGAGTTTTGGGAAACAATATCTTATTACTTTGACTTGTATGAATGATACATTTGTTGAATCAAGATTGTGATAATCCATTTATTGTATAAAATTGTAATTACCTCACCATTCATTGAACTACTTTCCATAGAAGAAGAAGCAAGATGAGGAATTTCTTTGCTAACTCTATAAGATGAGACATATGAAGAAAGATTGCCTTAAGTATGCCAACTGACATTTCAAGAAGGGTAAGTTTTTCTATGGTTTATGCTAAAGTTAATTTAGCTTATGTACCTAAGGATAATTGGTTCTAAAGTTGATTCCAGTACTACTATTCCTATAAGTACGTCTATATAAGGTTGCATGTAGAGTCGTTTGTCAAGTGATGTTGAAAGATTCATTTTGGGGGTGTGAAAATAAAGACTAGTTTTCTTTTGGATTTAGTTGAGACATTTATTGTACTATCATTTAGACGAAATTTAATTTATACTATTAGTTTGGAAAAATTTAATTATTCCTTGTTCATTTGAAAATAATAAAATTAGTTTCGATTATAATTCAAATATTGTTAATTTTGGTTCTTTGGTTGTGAATATGTATATGACTAATGTTAATAATTCTTATAACATTATACTGCAAATAAGTCCTCCCTCAAACAAGTAAAATGACCCTTTCTCATTTTTTTTCCTTTGTTTTTGGACTGCACAAAATTTTTTCATCAACATTCCATATTATTTTTATTTCTTTCACACATTCCATATTATTTTTATTTCTTTCACTCATTCATAGAAGAAAGAGGCATGTGTTCGTGGTAGTTGGTGCTAGAAGAATTTTTTTGAAGTAATATTGACAAAAGACTCAAGAATTATTCTGGGATAATGAAACCTTTGCCTATTAGACACAAATCTTTAAGTTTTGTGTTATTTTTTATTGTTATTCAATGTTATTGGCTGGTTTTTTTATTTTAAAATCTCTTCTTCACTTGCTTTAGGCTTGAAAATATGGTTTAAGATGCATATGTTCTTAAAATCAAAAGCTTTAGTTTTATTACTTTTGCTACATTTTTTAGCACAAAAATATGTCTCAATTTCATTATTTAAATGGTGTTATTTAGGAATGAGCAGAACGCAACCTGGCTTGCTAACTCGACCTGAAATTGTTTTGGACAAATTTGAGTTTTGAAATTAGGCCCAGTGTATTTTGAGAACGGGTTCAAGTTATACTTCGAGTTGTTCTAACCCGTCCTGATATTCTATAATCTCTTAAAAAGTATAGTTTTTCAACAATTGTGTATATTTGAAGGGAGAGCTTTGTTACCTATAGTGGTCATACCTAATTCGAACAAGATTGTTTCCGATAGAGGATACATGTGATCTAAAAAAAAGCTTAAAAAGAATGATTGAACTATAATTGAGCTAATTTAGACTAATTTTGACACTTAATTTTAAAATTAGGTCAATTAAAAATAAAATTATAATTTTTAACTATCTAAATTAATTTCATAAATAAAATAATTAATTTTAGTCTTAATAAATTTAGTTGGTCAGATTTAAAGAAAAACATTGTCAATTTGATCAATTAAGAGCTTTAAGTAATTCTAATCCTTATTAATATGAAATGCAGTGACTTTGACGTATTGTTTTAGGATATGCCTTAAATTTTGGCTTCCTTATAAAGAGTAAATGGTATAAAAAGAAATATTTAATCCATCATATTATAATTAATAAAATATGATAAAATCCATATATTTAATTCGAAAAACAAGCATTAATTTATAAAGAGAAAAAAATTAATTCCATAATCATAACACACTAGTATTATTGGTAAACTAAATATATACAAAAGTCAATTTCAAAATTTAATCTATGATATATAAAAGATAATAAAATATAAAAAATATCATAGAACTAGTTAATAGATAATTTTAATATATATATATATTCTTAGAAAGTGGTTTCGAGTCTAACTCAATCTCACGAGCTGAGTAGAGTTGCTAGAGATAGACTGACCAGGAGGGACATATTCATCTGTCTTCATGGCACGCTCTAGAGGGTACCGCCTCTCATGTTCTCTATTCTCCTTTGGTTGAACACTATAGCTACCATTGGCGGTTGTCGTAGGAAGCTGGTTGCCATCCTTTTCCATTAACCACTCTTGTATCAGTATTTTGGTTAATCAATGAATGAATATGTTCTCTTACTTGTATGTTTGTAATTCCTAGTGGCATAATCCTTTTTTGCTTAAGAATAGATCACACTAGATTAGGGGTTGGTCGGAACCTACCTAAGCAATATTATAGATAACCATGAGCTTAATCCTTACTAACTCAAGGTCGCGTGTGCGTAAGCCCTTAGTAGGTAACGGATGAACGTTAGACGGTCGCCTTAAGAAATATGTTAGCAAGGAAACACTTGCATGCTAGGAATTTGAAACAGAACCATTCTTTGATCTCATTGTACTCAATATCATAAATGTACATTAGATAAATATACGTTAGGTAGATATAGTTGTAATTCCTTACTTATCTTGCAAATTTTTAGTTTTCTGTTAATACCATAGGTAACCTTTACGTTTCTTGCAAATTTACTTTACCTGTTGAAAACCCCCATTTATATTTCTTGTTGAGTCTGCATCCTACTTCCTAACATTGTAATCTTTTTCTAGCCTTACACCTTGGAAAGATTAGAACAAACGTGTCCTTGAGAAGAATGACATAGGTTGACCCTGTGCCACAACCATTCCTCCTTATTCACCAAGGTTGCAAAGCACTGGTGCTTCAAATAGTTCATTCCAATTCGAAGTGTCATATTTTGAGACAGTTGTGCTTGTATAACAAGTTTCTGATTTTGATTAAGTTCTGTGAGGCATTTGTCCACCATTTTCATGACAAATCCTTTTTGCGGTAGTTAGCCCAAACTCTAGTAGGTTTGTCTTTATACCAAGCACATATAGAACCTCTTCAATGACTGTTTCTCTTCCATCTTTGTTTCTGAAAACCACTTTGCCAGTAGTGCCTTCTACAGTGAGGCTCATATTATTAGCAAAACAAACTCTACCTTTTGATGAATCATCCAAACTGATAAATCATTCCCTCTTTCCTGTCATATGGATGGAATAACCTAAATCCAAGTACCATGAGGTGTCATTGGAGGCTTCATTGCATGTGGTTGCCAAGAGCATCATAGCTTCAGAATCTGAATTTGACCCTTCATCTTGTACCATATTTGCATGAATCTTGTGCTTGTTCTTGACACCTTCTCTTGTCCAACATTCTCTTGCATAATAACCAAGTTTCTGAAAGTTATGACATCTCACTTTCCTCTTGTCAAGCTGCCACTCCTTGTTGTTTTTGGAGTTACAACCTTGCTTCTGTGCTTGGTCTTTCCTCCTTCCTTTAGAGGATTCATTGAATTCACTAGTTTCACTAGATGCTTGATCGTGGTGTTTCTGATTGGTGTTGGATTTATTCCGTTTCTAGGGTCCTTTGTCATTGTCTTTATAGTTGGAACGTGCTTGAAGTGTCTGTTCTTGAAGGACTTTTCTCTTATTGACCCTTATCTCATGTGCCTCAAGGGAGTGTTGCAACTTTTTAATCTACATAGTGTCTAAGTTTTTCGATTCCTTGATTGCAACCACCACATGGTCAAATAGTTGTGGTAAAGTCTACAATATCTTGTCTACCTCTTACTGATTTGAAATCTTTTCCTTGCAAGCCCTCATGGAATTGACCATTTCTTGGATCCTGTCAAAGTAATTTGTATGGATTCATTGTCCTTCATTTCAAGAAGTTAACACTGCCTCCGCAATGTCTGTAGCTTGACCTTCTTGTTCTTCTCTCCATCACCATATGTTTTCACTAGAATCTCCCATGCTTCCTTAAAGGTGAATGCATTGGAAATCTTGTTGAATATTTATGGATTGACACACTAGTAGATGAGAAACCTTACCTTGCTATCAAGTTTCTACTGCTGTCGAAAAATCAATCTCTACTCCTTAGTTGCATTCCTACCAAGTTCTGCAAGCCCAATTGTCACTACTTCTAACATATCTTGGAAGCAAAAAGCTACCAACATTTTGACTCTCTAATTTTCAAATGTCAAAAATAGTCAAGGATCTGGGAATAACAACCATGTTGCACCTTATTCCTCCCTTAACCTTCTTTATACTGCAACTATCAAACAACGAGTCTTCTACACACATTCTTACTCTTCAAGAATTCCACTTAGCTACTAGATCCAGCGAAAAAAATCACTCACAAGTTTAGGTTCGAAAAATGGTTCTTGATTCCATGTTAACAATCACTCATAACACGAATTAATTATAATTGATAAAGTTGTATGTTACATAAAGATAAAGTTACTAGCTTTTCTTATAGCTAATAGCATAGTAAGAATAACAAACTTAGCTAATTTTCCAACTAACAAACTAACTCTCCAGTTAGTTACAACAAACTTTGAATTACTTCTAATAAGTCTAGATATCGTATCCAAGGAGCTAGTGTATCAATTTCCAAAAGTTCTTTACGTAGTTTAGACAATCAATTTTGGAAAAGGTTTGCATAGTAAGAGAGCAATGAGAAGAATGTTGACTTTATGGCTCACAATTGGGATTTTAAATCCCACATCGGAAACAATTGAAATATGGGCCTTTTGTTTTAGTTATAAAATGAAAACCCCTCACTTTAGTTGCATCATCCTAACTACTTAAGCATTTCCTCTTTTATTTGCTTAGTAATCTCCATTCTCTCTATTTGTAATATTTCTTCATTAGTGAAATATTATTTGATAGTGTCCGAGGACGTAGGCTTAATTTGCCGAACCTCATTAAACTTTGGTGTTCTGGTATTCTCTATTTTCTTTAATAGCTATTGTCGGGTATAGTTGTAGTAACAATTGGTATCAGAGCCTGAAGGTTTATCTTAGTATGGTCGCAGCATAGTCTGATCTTCCATATAAAGATTTCCTTGGGCTATTTGGTATTCCGCATCAACAGCTATTAAATAAAATTTGTAGCAGAAATGACAGATGGTTCTAAATCATCCACATCGACAGCATCAATTTTGGCGAGACCTGTTGTTACAAATGCCAGATTTGCAGTGGAGATTTTTGATGGCACCGGTCATTTTGGCATGTGGCAAAGTGAGGTTCTAGACGCTCTCTTTCAGCAAGGTCTAGACATTGCCATAGAAGAAGAGAAACCAGATGATGTTGAGGAGAAAGAATGGAAGACTGTCAACAGATTGGCGTGTGTGGTACAATTCGATCATGCCTTTCAAGAGAGCAGAAGTATGCATTTTCGAAGGAAACTTACGCTAGTAAATTGTGGAAGGCATTGGAGGAGAAATTCTTGAAGAAAAGCAGTCAAAATAAGCTCTATATGAAGAAGAGACTGTTTCGCTTCAATTATGTATCAAGTACCACAATGAATGATCATATTACCAACTTTAATCAGTTGGTTACTGATTTAATGAACATGGGACGAGACTTTTAAAGATGAAGACCTGGCTCTAATGTTATTGGGATCTCTTCTGATAAATTTGAGTATCTTGAAACTACGCTTACTTCATGGGAAAGCTGCGGTGTCTCTTAATGAAGTAACTGCTACCCTATATCTGATTACGAATTAAGAAAGAAAGAAAAGCAGGAGAACACTGGTGAAGAAGCAGAAGCTTTAGTAGTCAGAGGCCGGTCGCAAAATAAAAGGAAAGGGTGGAGAGGGAGATCAAAGTCGAAGTCCAGATTAAGCAAAGACGAATGTGCTTATTGTCGAGAAAAGGGCTTTGGAAGAAAGATTGTCCCAAGTTGAAGAATAATGGCAAGCTTGACAAAGGAAAGAATGCCTCTGATTCTAATGTGGTTGAGTGTGAGGATGATGCAGATTCAGACCTCTCAATTGTTGCTACACGATCAACCAGCTCATCTAGTTCTGGTTGTTAGACTCAGCTTGTAGTCACCATATGACTCCTAATCGAGAATGGTTCTACGATTTTCAAGAAATCAAAGATGGAGTTGTCTACACAAAGCAAATAATGTGCCTCTTGCCACATATGGAATTGGTTCCATTCGCTTGAGAAATCAGGATGGATCAATCAGAACCTTTAGCTGGTGTTCGATATGTACCAGATTTGACGAAGAATCTTATCTCTGTGGGAACCTTAGAGTCAAAAGGTTTTAAAGTAAGAGCAGAAGATGGGATAATGAGAATTATCTCTGGTGCACTTGTGGTACTGAAAGGAATTCAGAAGAAGAATAATGTGTATTACTTTATGGGTAGTACCATTATTGGGACTGTAGCAGCAACAGTTTCTGATGATAATCAAAAGTCAGAAACAACTAGATTATGGCATATGCGCTTGGGACATGCTGGAGAAAAATCCTTGAAGCTTCTGATAGATCGAGGATTGTTAAAGGGAGCTCGAGTTTGCAAGTTAGACTTTTGTGAGCACTGCATCAAAGGGAAGCAGAAGAGAGTGAAATTTGGCACAGCAATCCATGATACTCAAGGTATTTTGGATTATGTTCACTCTGATGTGTGGGGACCTTCCAAGATCACTTCTCTGGGAGGTAAACATTATTATGTTAGTTTTGTTGATGACTTCTCTCGAAGAGTGTGGGTGTACACTATGAAGTCAAAAGATGAAGTGCTAGATTGTTTCCTTAAGTGGAAAAAATGGTGGAGACTCAAACAGGCCGAAAAATCAAACGTCTCCGCACTGATAATGGTGGAGAATTCAAAAATGATCCATTTATGAAATTTTGTGAAAGTGAAGGTATTGTCAGACACTTCACCATAAGAAATACACCACAACAGAATGGGGTGGCAGAGCGTATGAACCGGACATTATTGGAGAAAGTTCGGTGTATGTTGTCTAATGCAAGATTAGGCAGAGAATTTTGGGCTGAGGCTGTGGTATACGCTGCTCACCTTATCAATCGCTTACCATCGACTGCTATTGGTGATAAAACACCATTGGAGAAATGGTTTGGAAAACATGCTACAGATTATGACTCCTTACATGTGTTTGGTTCCACTGCATACTACCATGTTAAGGAATCAAAGCTGGATCCAAGAGCAAAGAAGGCAATCTTTATGGGGATCACTTCTGGTGTAAAAGGCTATCGGCTTTGGTGTTCAGAAACAAAGAAAGTAATCTTTAGCAGGGATGTTACCTTTGATGAGTCTACTATGTTGAAGAAGGTAACAGATGAGCAGAAGGATGGTACTCCACAGCAAGTGCGGCAAGCTCCCAAACAGGTGGAGTTTGGTCGCAACATAAATGTTCCAGCAAATGAAAAATTAGATACAGAAACTCCTATGGTAGATGAGGAGTCAGATGAAGAAGAGGTTCAAACCCAAGAACCTCCACAGCAACATGAACCAATTGCATTGAGAAAGCCACAACGAATGATACGCAAAACCTGCTCGATTCAATGATATGGTGGCTCATGCATCCATAATTGTAGATGATGAAATACCTACCACTTATCAAGAAGCAATACAAAGTTCAGAAGTTGAAAAGTGGAGGAATGCAATGAATGAGGAAATGCAGTCCCTTCAGAAGAATCATACATGGAAGCTAGCTAGTCTTCCGAAGGGAAAGAAGGCAATTGGATGCAAATGGGTATATGCAAAGAAAGATGGATTTCCTAACAAGAATGATGTTCGCTACAAAGCAAGATTGGTGGCTAAAGGCTACGCTCAGACAGAGGAATTGACTATAATGAAGTTTTTTCTCCAGTTGTAAAACATTCCTCCATCAGAATTTTGTTGGCTTTGGTAGCACAATTGGATTTGGAACTAGTTCAGATGGATGTAAAAACTGCATTTTTACATGGAGACTTGGAAGAGGAAATCTATATGACTCAGCCAGATGGGTTCAAAGTTGCTGGAAAAGAAAAGATGGTGTGCAAACTTGAAAAATCGCTATGCACGGATTGAAACAATCTCCGAGGCAGTGGTACAAGCGATTTGACAAGTTTATGATGGGGCAGAAGTACACAAGAAGCAAATATGATCATTGTGTGTATTTGCACAAGCTACAAGATGGATCCTACATATATCTTCTTCTTTATGTTGATGATATGTTGATAGCTTCAAGAGTCGACACAGATTGAGAAGTTGAAGACTCAGTTGAATAGGGAGTTCGAGATGAAGGATCTTGGTGAAGCAAAGAAGATTCTTGGTATGGAAATAATCAGAGATAGGAAATTGAGGAAACTTTGTTTGACTCAGAAAGAATATCTGAGAAAGGTATTAAAGCGTTTTGGCATAAAAGAGCAGTCAAAACCTGTTAGTACCCTCTTGCTCCACATTTCAAACTTAATGCTTCCATGTCACCAAAGGATGATGAAGAACGGGAATACATGTCAAAAGTACCGTATGCAAGTGCTGTTGGTAGCTTAATGTATGCAATGGTGTGTACAAGACCTGATATTTCACAGGCAGTTGGGGTAGTGAGCAGGTACGTGCATGATCCTGGTAAAGGACATTGGCAAGCTGTGAAATGGATTCTACGGTATATTCTGAACACCGTAGATGTTGGTTTAGTGTTTCAACAGGATGAAAAGATTGGTCAACATATAGCAGGGTATTGTGATTCTGACTATGCCGGTGATTTGGACAAGCGTCGATCAACAACCTAGGTTATGTGTTTACTCCGCAAAAGCACCGACCAGTTGGAAGTCTACTTTCTGTCAACGGTTGCTTTGTCTACTACAGAGGCAGAGTATATGGCAGTTACAGAAGCTGTAAAAGAGGCAATTTGGCTTCAAGGGTTGCTTGGTGAATTAGGAATTGAACAGAAGCACGTCAAAGTGCATTGTGATAGTCAGAGTGCTATTCACTTAGCAAAGAACTAGGTTTATCATGCAAGAACGAAGCACATTGATGTTCGGTATCATTTTGTAAGAGAGATTCTGGAAGAAGGTGGAGTCATAATTCAGAAGGTTAAGACCACTGAAAATCCTGCTGATATGTTAACAAAGGTGGTAACTTCAGTCAAGTTCCAACATTGTTTGGACTTGATTAATGTTATTAGATTTTGAAGTTCGGCGCTTCAAAGCGAAATGGAAGACACTATTAAAATTTGAGTTTTGAAGATATGGAGTTCGCCAAGGTGGAGATTTGTTGACTTTATGGCTCACAATTGGGATTTTAAATCCCACATCGGAAACAATTGAAATATGGGCCTTTTGTTTTAGTTATAAAATGAAAACCCCTCACCTTAGTTGCATCATCCTAACTACTTAAGCATTTCCTCTTTTATTTGCTTAGTAGTCTCCATTCTCTCTATTTGTAATATTTCTTCATTAGTGAAATATTATTTGATAGTGTCCGAGGACGTAGGCTTAATTTGCCGAACCTCATTAAACTTTGGTGTTCTGGTATTCTCTATTTTCTTTAATAGCTATTGTCGGGTATAGTTGTAGTAACAAAGAATTAGTTTTAATCCTTTTGAATTAAGGATCTTGGTTTCGTTTATGCTTTTACCCATTAACCCTAGTTTCATACAACTTTCTTATCCTACCTCATTGTGTTACTGATTTTACTTCTTAAATTCTACTAGGGGGCCTTGATCCAATACTCATAATATTCTTTACCCTAAGATAATTTCTATTTGGTCATTTAAAAACACATACCTTGTGATTATTACTAAGTGAATAAGAAATTAGGTTGGTCATGCATTTTTCATAAACCCAATTATCCTATAATTCTACCTACTAACTAAGGTATGATCACCACTAATTAGTTGATTAAACATGCAAGAGATGATCAATTTCTCACAAGGACGTTAAAGCAATAAGATAATTTAAGTATTAATGGAAAGAAGATAGAAAATTGCATTCAAAATAATAGTTGAAATTTCAAAGCACAAACTATGCCATAACCCACCAAAATAAGTTAGCTACCCATATGCATGATGAAAGACATGCAAACTAAAATAGACACAGAAACAAAGAAGGAAAACTCGTAGAGACCAGGACTCTACACCTCCGTTTTGTACTATGTTTTTAGTCTTGCCAAATGACCTTCAAAGAGTCTTGAAATAGAGAGAAACACTCGAAGGATGGAAAGAACGAACTGTGGAATGCTGGGAAGGGATTAGATGTGTCAGTATGTGTTTTTCTAGCTCATAGGCGGCTTCTTTTATATTATGCGAAGTGGGTCTTCTTGGTGGCTTGCACGAGCATGCATGATTAAGCATGACAGTACTGTTTGCCTTTCATGATGATGCACGGGACATGTAAATTTGAGCATGACCATGCTACATGTCTTTTGTGTAGGCGCACAAGAATGCTAGGCTTGATACTGGTGTGCTAGACATCTTCTAACACACGAGCGTGCTTGAAGTTGTACAACTGTACTAAGTTATTCTAAAGCGAGCATAGGTGTGCTTGACGTTCCATGCCATGCTGCATGATTCTAGAGAGAATACGAACGTGTTTGGAGTTTTACAGTGATTATAGTCTTTTGTAACTTCCTCTTTTGAGACAAAAATATTGATTTAATTTTTATTATATATATATATATATATATATTTTTTTTTTCTTATAAACTTATATTACAGTGAAAAAGATGAATTTTATGTGATATATATAAAAAATATTAAAAATTTTATCCAAAATGCATAATATTAATATACAAATCATCCGTCAATCGTACATTTACATAGCTAACAATTTTAATGATTAAAAAATCTTTTATAATATAATTCTTAATTGAATCATATAATATTTTTCAATCAATATTAAGAATGGAAATAAAGAAGTAATAATTTTATTTCTCTAGAATTAGTACCAAATTTAAGTAATTCAATACCAGAGGCTTTTCTTTCTTTCTTTCTTTTTTTTTTTTCTGTTGTTAAAAATTCAATACTAGAGTTCTGTCGCAAAGTCACGTACATCCAATGTCTCTTTAATTATTTCTACTTATTTGTTTATGTAAAAAGGACATAGTACCTAAACCAATGTGGCCATTGACATGACCAATTCCAACTCGTAAAGAGTTTTACTTAGTATAGAGAATTATAAATTCAATAGTGGTGGATTTGATCTGTGACATGTTCAATCAAAATAATTAAGAAAGGCCATGGTTACCAAGAAAAGGCTTTTTATTTATTTATTTATTTACAATCATTTTTTAAATTTACATAGTTATCATGCAAAGGCTTTTGAAAGTCATGTCAGCAATGCATTTTATATATTTTTTTATTTCTCTTAAGTATTAAATATAAGTATTACATATACCACGATGCAAAGAACATGACATCAAAATTAAACAAAAAATAAAATAAATTAAGTAAAAAGTCTCAAAATTACCAATTCAAGTACATAAGGATTGTACAAACCAGAATTACGGTTAATATATAGAATTTGCCTTGAAAATTAGGATTCTTAATTAAAAAATAAATAAAAATTAATAAAAGAGATAAAAAGAACTATTGTAATAGTATCTACTTGGACTCCTATGTTAATTGAAAGAAATTTAAAACTTGTAATTAATGTGAATATTAATTATAGCAATTTTTTTCATATAATAATAAGTGTGTGCCAAAATAGGTTATGTATAAGAAGATGAAATATAATTTTTGTATTATAACTAATTGGTATTAAATAAAATTATTTAAAATTATATAAGTTGCATTCCAGAAATTGATACCAACTCGTAAAATTTTCCAACATTTAACTTTATAACCATGATTGATCCAACCGATAAGAATTAAACTCACATTTTGAAACACCATGAGTTTAAGTTTCATTGTCGATATGAAAATTATGTTAGTGGCTAATTCATAAGTATCTATGTAAGTGTTTGTTGAGTTCGGAGACTTATCTTTGTCTTGGTAATCTCTTAGGACTCAACAGACCTAAACTTTCTTTTTTACAAACAAAACTTTATCTATCTTATAAATAGAAATAAATATTTTCTAAATAATAAATGTGTCAATAGACTATTTATCTAGTAGTCTGTTTAGTTGGACGGACGAGAGGGAAGTGAAATGAAGGAGAGCAAAACTTATTTTTATATAATTTTTGCTCTCTTTTAATATTGAGAGAATTTGGAGAAAAATAAAAGAAATTTAAAATATTTCAAATATAAAGAGTAACTCTTATTCCTTTCTTATAACTTTTGTTCCCCTCCAACATTGGGAGGATTTGGACGATATGAGAGGAAATTTAAAATATTTTAATACAAAGATTAAAACATTTATATCTATGTTTTAAAATTTAAAATTATAAAATATATATGTAATTAACTTTAAAATTTCTCTCTACCCGTCTGAACCAAACAAGAAAAAAGATATCTCTCGTCCCTCTATTAAAATTTCTCTCGTTCTCTCAACTAAACATGATATTTAATTAAAATTTTACTCTCCCCTTATTTTTCTTCCCCTAGATTAAAATCTCTCCTGTCTTTTTGAACCAAACAGACAAAGTCCAATAGAATATTTATAAGTTGATTATGCATAATAATTAATATATTTTTATTATTTGAAAACCCAATAAAATTTAAAAATATTGATTAATACACATACATAAGATAAGAATAAACAAAAATTCCTAAATTATTGTGGTTCATGGTGGGGATTTAATTTATGTATAAACACTCTTATGCTCGAGTGAGTGACAATGTTGTCTGAATTAAACATACCTGAGGCTTCTATAGAGTTAGACTATGTACAGGGGAGGGGTTGTACCACAATACTAAAGGGTAGTTAGGCACCTTAATGGCTAGGCCAACGTTTGGTACCAATTTTTTAAGGAAAAATAAATACTTAATTTTTTAATAAAAGTCTACTATAAAAAATAATGAAAAACGATAATTGTTTTTGGTACATAAAACGATGAGGGAAGTGGCACATTGGCTATTCTAGTGACCAAGTAAATCTATTACGTATTTAAAAGCTATTGTTGTATATAATTTTTCACACTTTTTCTAATGCTGCATTATTGTTATTTTTTAATGTAATTTAATCAATTTTTATTTTAATTTAAAAAAATTTCTATTATTATTTATTTATATTTTAATTTAAAAATAATAAATAAATAAATACTAGTTGATAACATAGTACTAACTTTATCGGGTCAATGCATATTTGGACTTAAATTAGCTCATCTCAAATTAAAATAAAAATACACAGAATCATATTAAATTTGTAAAGAATGTACTAGTTACAAATGATAGCTTCTATTTAAATGCAGAAACTTACATCAAACATGCAGCTAAGCACAAAACCAAACACGTGTAACTTAAAATAAATGGTCACATTTTTATTCCATGTGTAGATTCACGTCAATTTCGCTCAAAAAACTACGTCCATTTTGTATCTGAGTAAAAGCTAATATTGTTAATTAGTTCAGATTTTGCACCTCATATATTCACGCAAGTTTTGTACAATGGACATGAAACCAAACAAACATTTAGTATATAAGTGCTGAATTTTGAGTTAAAATAATTTGAAGTGATTTTTATATTATGTTGCAGGTTGCGAAGGAACGATAAAAAATTTTAAAAAAATAATAAAAAAAAGTTGACATAAATGAAATGAAATATGAATAGATAGATAAAATAGAAATAGAGTCATTACTGATATTAAGAAAATGAATGGAAAAACCTTGAAGGGAAAAAGAAGGTTTATGTTAGAAATGAATACTTTTAATTAATTAAGTAAATTATTTATAATTTTTAAAATATTTATCTCACTTTAAAATAAAGAAATTATTACAAAAATATTGGATTTTATTATTATAAAAGAAATGTTTATTATTTTAATATTTTGGGCTCGATAGGAGTAATCCTCTACTCTTATGTATTAATGGAAAAATTAGAGTCAACGTAGTTTACGAGGTAGAAAATATTTGTGTGTTTGATTTTGATTTTTATTAGATTCTTGGGATTTTTAAACTGTCATAATTCATATATCTCGATATTGGCATAGGTGTACTCATAAACTAAATTATTACTTAGTTTTGACTAAAAGAAGGTTTAGACCTACTGATTTGAAATGTGTCCAAAGAACCTAAGAATCATCCAAAGGGAGCATTCAAAGATGTGCAATGTCCAAAGGACCTCAGAGTCATCCAAAGGCTCTAGTGTCCAAAGAGGACGTCCAAACGACCCAAGAGCCGTCCAAAGGGAGGTTGGACCAGCAAGCAAAATATTGGAAAGGGAAGGGACTACCCAGATGGACATCCAAAAGACCTCAACGTTCAAAGGGAGGCAGCATTAGCAAGCAAAAAATTTGAAAGGGAAGGAACTGCCCAGATGGGCATCTAAAGAACCTCAACGTCCAAAGGAAAGTAGGATCAGCAACCAGAATATTGGAAAGGAAGGGACTGTCCAAATGGGTGTCAAAAGGCTTCAGTGCCCAAAGAGAGGCTGGGTCAGCTAGCAAAATATTAGAAAGGAAAGGGACTGCCCAGATGGATGTCCAAAGGACTTTAGCGTCCAAAGAGAGGCTGGGCCAGCAAGCAGATTATTAGTGAGGGAAGGGATTTCCTAGATGGGCATCCAAAGGATCTCATTGTCCAAAGAAAAGTTAGGTCAACAAGCAAACTATTAGAAAAGAAGGGACTGCCTAGATGGGCACCCAAAGGATTGCAATGTTCAAAGGGAGGCTGAGTCAACAAGAAAAATATTGGAAAGGGAAGGGACTGCCCAGATGGGCATCCAAAAAGAGGCTGGGCCAGCAAGCAGATTATTGGTGAGAGAAGACTATCTAGATGGGCGTCTAAAAGATCTCAATATCCAAAAGGAGGCTGGGTGAGCAAGCAAAATATTAGAAAAGGAAGGGACTACCCAGATAGGCATCTAAAGGACCTCAACATCTAAAGAGAGGCTAAAACAATAAGTAAATAAATAGAAATGGAGTGGACTACCTAAATGGGTATCCAAATAGCCTTCAGCATCCACAGGGACTCTGCATCCAATGACACATATGCCACAAGGATGCTCAAAGGCCCCAGGCATAGTATTCGTGAAACGAGACAAACACTATTCAAACTTTTTACATCCATGAATGTTTAAGTCCAAAGAAAATAACAATACGAGTATGTCTTCACATAATTACTCTCATGCTTTTGTTTTCCTACAACTCTATGACCTCTTTCATCGTCTAACGCTTTGCAAAATGTTCTCCTTTTCATGTCCTATTTCTACAGTTCTTTCTCCTCTTGTCTTAAGTTCACACAAGTCACCTTCTTCCTCTCGTTCAAGGTCTTTTCTTGTGCTCTATTTTTCTTTCCTGTTTTTTAGTTCCTCTTCTCCTTTTTCAAAAGATTTTCCTTCCGTGAACTTGGTTCATGTCCAACTTGGTTCACGGAAGGAAAACCAAGTTAGATTAATCTAACTTGTTGTTTTTCCTTACAAGTTGATCACTTGCAATAAGTTTTTCAAAAAATAAAGTGTGACAACAAGTTTTTTGGTGACTTGGCAGTAGGAATTGTAGAGACCAAAGCAAAACAACATAGAAAAGAAGGAAGAAATAGGAGGTGCATCTTCTTTGGACGCAATGTTACAATGTAAAGCAACAAATAACTTCTTTTCATGCATTTGTCATATCGCAAAGTTGCGCAAGTGCAGCAAAGTCGCAAAATAAATCAACTGCTTTTTTGGACGCACGGCAAGAGAGGAAATTGGGTTAAACAAGACTATAGGCCCTCTTTTTAGACGTGTGGCTAGGGAGAAATGGGGCAAGGCATGCAAGTCTTCTGCTTTGGACGTCCAATAAGGCTGAAATCGACCAAGGCATTCTAGCCTTCTCCTTTGGACACACAAGGAGAACTGGACCATTACATGAGGAAAACAAGCATATTTCCTAGGAGAGAAAAGTTGTTTCTAATCTTTTATTTGGACTAATTTTTTGTATTGGACTGGACCATTACACGAGGAAAACAAGCATATTTTCTAGGAAAGAAAAGTTGTTTCTAGTCTTTTATTTGAACTAGTTTTTTATATTGGATTGAATTATTGGGTAAGATAAAATTAAGTGTTCACATATTATATAAAAAAAATTTATAACGAATCTTACTGTTAGTTTTCTTTTAGAATAAAAACATTCAAACAAAAGTTATTTTACTTGAAAATCAATATAATTAAAACTAATTTTACAAATACTACTTAAGCACATGTAAGTGTTGATGAATGTTGTGGGTAAAAAGATACATAAAATGTATGGTGAGGAAATTTGAAATTAGCAAATTAAAATTGCAGGGGCAGTAATGTTGTGGACTAGAGCAAAATTAGAAAATGGTAACAATAGTAACACGTATAACGGTTCATGTTGTGGGCAGCAAAACGTGGAAGGGCCCTTTGTTCTTGTCCTCAAACACATATAATTAGAAAAAAGGTTGGGCAGTGAGAAAAAAGGTGTGGAGTTGCTACGAATAGAAAGGATTAGTCTTACATGGCATAATGGGATTTGCAAAGTTGCTTTTTGAAAAGCAAGAGGCATTAGAGTTGCCCTAATATGATTCCTCGTTTCCCAGCCGCTAGAGGTGCTGTGCTGTGCTGCTAGGATAGACACTACGTACTTGCCAACCCTCCTCCTGCTCGTACGAAACCACTTTCACGTCTTTTACTACGTTTTTTCCTTACTCTATTTTCAATATTCTAACTATCAATTTTTGAAATCGTATCTATCTTTGATTCTTGCTTTGCACGTACACATTCAGTATATCCTCTAAAGATTTACCCTGTGTTTCCACAGGGAAATTTTGATTGAAAAGAAAATAAAGACAAAGGAAAGATAAAAAAAAAAACAAAATATTTAGGTAAGGTTACACTGTGTTTGATATGAATGAAAAAAAAGTACCTTTCCTTCATTTGGTTCTCTAATTATGAGGAGAGAGTAATTTTTATTCTGTGAACCCCATGTTAAATTGTTTTTCCTCCAATTTTTTTTTCTTTAGGATTTAAAGTTTTAATTTTGGGTGAATGGAGAGGAAAACCAACATATTGGATTAAAAATACTAAATAGAGGGATTAAAAATACCAAATAGAGGGATTAAGTTACTAAAAAAAATAATATTAAGAAAATTATTTTTTATCATTATCATTCTTTTTTTTTTAAATTAAGAGGTATTTGAGTTTATTTTTTACTTAATTAATTCTCCCACCAGATCAGTTTTTTAAGATAAAATGATATCTTTAGTTACGACTCCATACTTAAATCAGGATTGTTCATTCTTTTTAATCTAACAATTATTTCTTTATATATATATATAATTATTATTATTATTATTATAATAATAATAATAATAGTCTTATACATGCATATCAATATATTAATACTTTAATGTATTTAGATTATAATTTACATTGGTTTTGGTTAATTAAAAATGAGTTTGTGTTGTTAATTTTGTTTTTATTTTATTTTAAGTGGTAAATTATTTTTTAATTTGTTATTATTTTTTAATTTACCTTGTGTACTAATTTATTTTTATGTAAGAGTATATGTTGTTTTATAAATTTATATTTTATTTCTTCTCATCTTTATCCAATCAAATAAGGAAAAATAAAATTAAAACTTTCTTTTTTCTTTACTTTCTCTTGCACTAAACAACTAAAAAAATATTTTACTTTTACTTTCTTTCCTTTGTCAATTAAACAAAGGATTAGAGTATGTTTTACAGGTCAAATAAATTAACCTCTAAATATTTTTACTATCTTATAAGTTTATTTAACTAAAATTAAGATGTTTTTTTTATAACTTTTGTATATTTTTCTTTCTTTCATCTTATTTTAAAACAAAAAAAATATCTTTGATTATATTGAAGGTGAAATCAAGTTACTCAGAAAAATAATTTTTAAAAAATAATTTTTCATCTTAATTGTTATTTTTTAATCCAATAGTTCTAATATATAACTTGATTTTCCTCCCTTTTTATGTGTGTGGAGATTCAAAATGTATAAAAAATATATTTATAGTACAATAAGACAGATCAATATAATAATATTTTAATGTATTTAGATTAGAATTTACATTTTTTTAATTTTATTTTAAGTGGTAAAATATTTTTTAATCTACTATTTTTTCTTAGTTTATCTTGTGTACTGATTTTTTTTTAATTCACAGCATACTTTATACTTTTATTACATTTTATTTTTATGTAAGAGTATATGTTATTTATAAATTTATATTTTCTTTCTTCTCGTCTTTTACCCAATCAATTGCAAATAAGGGAGAAGAAAAACTATAACATTTGTTTTTTTTTTCCTACTTTTTACTGTTTTTCCTTCTTAATTAAACAGAGTTAATTAGATTATGTTTGATACGTCAAATAATTTAACTTCTAAACATTTTTACTATCTTATAAGTTTATTTAATCAAATTAAGAAGTTGTGTATACCTTTTTTAACTTTTTCTTTCTTTCTTTCGTTTTTATTCTTACTATTTTAGTACTTTTTTACCCACTCTTTTCCTTAATTAGTTTTACATTACTCACTTTTTTTTTCTCTCTTGTCTCTTTCTAACTCTCCCAAATTTTTAATTTATTTTTCTGTGTGATATTTTAATGAAATATTTTATCTCTAAAAATTACAGAAATTTAAAATTAGTAAAAAAAATTCTAAAAATGTAATTACTTGAAATTATTTTTTATCTAAAAAAATTAAATTTATATACAAATTATATAAATATTTTTTTTATATTATTTTATATTTATTATCTATTTCAATAACTAATTTTATCAAATATTTATAATTTAATAAATTAAGTTGTAAACTTCTAGACAGCAACTTATGAAACATAAGTTAGTTTATTGAATTTAAAGTATTTGATAAATTAGTGGTTGAAAATAGCTAATAAATGTTTATAGGTGTGTGTAGGGTATTATATACTCACATTAAAAAAAAAATTCACGTAGGTAGTGATTTTAATACATGAATGCTTATATGTTGAATTCTCAAGTATCCGTACTTGTAACTATTACTCACATTAATTAATTATGCAAATCATCAATAAGAGAAACAATGATTAAAAATATAACTATAAATGAATGAAGATACTAGATATTTTGTAAAACATTACAAAAAAATTCACAATAACACATTTTTAAATCCAATTCAGTGAAGTTTGATGTGCTAGTTTTGTCCCAACTCAGTAACTATCGTCTCATGAGTTCATTTAGGGAGTTGAAACTTGGGAGTGTGGTAGAAAAAAATTAAGATTAAAAGTATATGACGTTTTCATATATAAATTTTATTTTTTAATTTATTATTATAGTTACAATTATGTATACACACGTATAAATGTATATGAAGTATGTATGCACACAAATATATTAATACATACAAAGAATTATTGGAAAGATGTAGTATTATTAAGAGACTCTTAAATACTAGAGTAACTTTATCAATGTGGTCGCATTTTTTCCATACATGGAAGAGAAGAATTAAAATTATTTTAAAAATAATTAATCTTCATTTTTATTTTTTACTTTTTATTTTTTAAAATCTAATCATTATAATGAATAATTTATTTTTAATGTTAGATTAAAAATAATATATATATATATATGAATTACTCATTAATTATAATAGTTAGACTTTAAAATAAATAAAAGGTAAAAATAATGATTAATTATTTTAGAGTTATTTTTCAAATAATTTGATTTTTTTTTCTTCTCTTCATTATTTTAAAATTATTTTTAAAATAATTTGATTTTTTTCTTCTCACTCCACATGCAAACATGTGCACAGGATAAGGGTAGAGGGGGAGGGGTGACTTGGTGGAGCATGGTTACCCATAATATTTTTAAGTGTATTTAAATTATTTTAAAAGAAATTTATCCTTCATAATTTTATATATATATATATATATATATATATATATATATATATATATATATATATTATTTTATCTATTTAATTTTTATTTAATATCGATGGTATTTGTACAGTAAGTTAATTAGCTATTACAATAAATATAATTTTAAAGTAATTATTAAAAATAAATAATATATGATTGAATCATTCACACTTTCGGTACAGTTAAATTAAACCTCAAAGTCATTTCTTTTTTCATATATTATTTTTATACGTAATATAGTTATATTTTTTTATTCACAAATGTATTAGTTTTATATTAATTTTTTTACATGTGATATGTATGTAAAAGTTTAAATTTTTTAGTAAGTTATTTTTTCCCCCTTCAAACCAAAGTTACTGGGTTTGTCCTTGAGTGCGAACATGTGACGAGATAGATAGTAAGGTATCGGGATCAATATTCATTCTCATAAAATTTTGAATAATTACCCTAATAATTAATATAGGTGATTTTTTCTACTACACATTAAATCTAATATCTATTGTCATCCTTAAATACAATGCATGCATGGTCTCTCTTTAATTTTTTTTGTTTTTTTAATATATTTATTAGAAAATAACTTTATAATAAACATTATTAGAAACAAAAATAAATTTGTCTAACAGTATTTTTTTACTTTAGAATGAATGGTTGTTTTTATTTTTTTTTTAAAGAACGGATTTTTCTTCTATTATACGTAATTAAAAAAAATATTTTAACAAAACAATTTCATAATCTTAAAAAATTATTTGGTCTCCCTCGTTTAAAAGCTTCTCTTACGTCATGTCCACTTAACTAGTGATTTTAAATCAAATCAGATCTTCTGTCTTATTTATCTTTTTCCATTTCTATTCTGAAATTAAATACTGACAACTAAACTAAGCCCTAAGAAACAAATTAGTGGAGGTGTTCTATATATATTATATAAGCCAGGAGATCGATTTGAATCACCCAATAAGATAACTAGTTCAGGACATGTCAATCAGCTTTTTTTTATTACCTTTTAAGGCTCGTTTGAGGATGTTTACAATTCAAAAAATAATTACTTTTAAGTATTTTTCATAAATTGATAAAAAAAAAAATTACCTTTTTCGGTAAAAGAAAAACAGTTACCTTATAAAGCTAATTAAGACATGCATGTATACTTTTTTTTGGTTGTACATTAAGGTAATATTTCCATGAATACCCGTGAGAGGAGAAAATTAAAAAAAATGAAATAATTTTTTTATAAATTAATTTATAAAAAATTTTCATAAATTTTATTTTAATTTTTATATAAATTACTTTTAATTTATGAAAAATTTTATTATATTTTCTTTTCATGTTTTTTCCTCCTATAAAATCTTTATAGCAAAGTTTATTTAACCAAACCTAAAAATATTTTTGAAATCAAAGTATTCAAATTTTATTCTCCTACCAAAACATTTTTATACTAAGCATACTTAAAAATTCAGTTATCTATAATTAATTATACTGATGTTGTTTCAAACATGCATGTATAATGTCATTTTACAGTGGCAAAAACAAATCTACTATATCTCTGCGCAAAACAATTTATGTTGCATGGTCCATCCTCCATTGGAAAAAAAATAAAATAATGCTAACTTTACTGGGACAGAAATCTTGTCATGTTCGACAACTTTTTCTTCCATTATAATAGAGAGAATGACAGCCTGAGCCATGAAAAAGTGGGTCACAGTTAACTGTGCGATAGCTGTGTTCTGAAAACTGCATCTGCCACTTTTTCCACGTAAAGAATAGCCATAGTTTTCTTTATCCAAAGTTTGGCTGCAAATGCATGAATTTCTATCTTTTTCTGGTCGACATGTCATCGATCATATCTATGCTCATATCCTTGTACATATATGTTGCATGCCACTTATTACACAAGCACAAATTCAGTGGCTAGACCACAAGGTTGGGGTGAATGACATGTAATGAAACAACTCTTGTGTGACATTCACCCGATAAGGTCAGAACCTACAAACATGCTTCTTCATGTTGGGATTATTTAGGCAGAAAATGAGACAAATGTATCATCTGATCGAGAAAAAGGAAATGATGCATTTTTTGTTTTCATCACTTTTCGGAATCAAATCCAGCAGTTTTTCTTTTGCGCAAAATCATTTGTAAGTTTTCCATATAAGAATTAACAAGATTAATGTCGAAATTGAACTGTAAAAGTGATATAAATACTGTTTAATTTATATGTAATGTGATGTCAGTTCAATAGAAGAGTGTAAAATAAATGAACTAATGTTTAAGTCTGAGGGATGTTATATTATCTAAAATGTTTAAACTTGATAGACTCAAAACACTTTCAATTTTTATACACAATAATTCTCTCCTGGTGGACATATATCCGAATGAGAGTGAGAAAAAAGAATATATAAATGGATGGGGGAGAAGAAGGACATAGAAGAAATAAAGAAGAGACAAGGATAATGTCTCATTTAGTATTGAAGAAATTGAGAGAGGAAGAAATAAAAAAGTGTGGATATCCTACATTTTTTTTATTTTTTATTTTTTGATATTCATGTTAATGTAGTTAAAAAGTTGCATATTTAACATTTTTAGCAATTTAAATCCACTCAAAATGTGTATTTAGTGAGGCTTTTTTTTTTCTTTTTCATTTAGCAACTTTTAATATCAGCACAAAATATATAATCAATACAACAATTTATTGTCAACATGCTAGAATCGATTGAAATGAAAATTTAACCTAACCGATCAAAATACAATTTTTTTTATTTCTCTCTTTTTCTTTTTTTTTAAACTAAACACTTTTATTTCTCACGTATTTATCTCTTCTCTATTTCTATCTATCTTTTTTCTCATATATTTCTTCCTTTCCTACTAAATGCAACTCATCTTTACACAGTAAAACAGAAAAGTCATTAATTAATTAGTATAAAGTGGAAATCAGATTTTTAATATAAATACTATGAGTTTATACATACTATATTATACTAATATTTAATATACTTATATATAATTTTCTATAGTAACAATATTATTTATTAATAATATATGTTATATTTTTACTATAAATACGATTGTACTTGTACTAACAATTTAACTATTAATAGAAAAAATTTATATCAATAGAGACATTTAATGCTAAATAGAATTAATTTGTCATTTTTTTTGGTTAATTTCAGGACATTAATCTAAAATGAAGGTAAATACTTATGGGGAAAATTATTTACGCCCATTTATAGTAGTAAGAATAAAAAATAAATATAATTAGAATGCATTAATAATATAAAGATTTTTTGAGGAGTGATGTTATTAGTTTTCTGGTTCTTTTCCTACTGTAAAATTATATATAGTGTGCGATATACCTATTATGTATGTATATGTAATATCTTTTCATTTTTGTGTAACAACGTAGGTACGTGTGTATATATATATATTAAAATTTTGTGACAATTTCAAACAACTTTTGTGATAATCAATATTTCTGTCTCATTAATTTTCTTTTCGTTTGACAATATTTATAATCATTCACTTCTTATTCATTTATAAATTACTAAAAAAAATTGTATATCATGCAAAATTGTTCCTATTTATGTAACTATAATACATGATTTTCTTTTATTTTACTGGATCATAAATATATAAAACAACTCAAGAGGAGAAAGGGTATCCATTACAAAACTATTTCGAAAATTGTCAAATAACCATATTATAATATTTATATAGTTGATGCGACCAAAAGGTAAATGAGTGTTTAATTCTACAGAAATTATCATTATATCAGAAAAATATTGGCATGTAAATATTTATTGTTTAATATTCATATACACGTACAATTGTACAACTAAGTAACATGTGATACATGTGTGGGATCCCATATCAAATATGAGAACCTCACATGCTATAGCATCCTATATTCAAATATTTTTAGTACGTGTACATATAAGATATTTGTGCATCAACTTTAAGTGACATTTGATAAAAAAAAATCTTTTACTCTTAGCTAAATCATTTTTTTTTCCGGAAAGAGAATATCACGAATAAAACTTTTACAAAATTTATAAAACATATTTAATTAGTAGTTAACTTTCATAGGAATAATATATTTATTTTTAACAATAGTTTATTTTCAAGTTTGATTCAAATTAAACATTTCTAAGAATATAATCTACTCTATTTTAAACAATAAAACAAAATAAAATAAAATACTGAATAAATAATTTTTCAATAGAGGCAATGATAATTGTGACGTCGTGGCAGGAGTAACATCAGTTATGATGATGACATGATGACAAGCGTAGATAACACTTATTATGTGGAGGTGATAGTTATGATAACTGTAATTTACAAATAAACATTTTCATGAATTTTTATACTTAAAAATTGTTTATATTCTCTTTTATTAAATATGAAAAATCATTTCACTATTTATTTTCTTAAAATTATTAAAAACAGTTCTTGTACTAATCATCACATTAACATAAAAATTTAATTTTTATATATTAGTTAAATAATTAGAAATTATACTTAATATGATTTTAAGATTATTATTATAAAAATTAACAAATTTATTATATATAACGGTTTGTGTTTGGATAACAATATAAAACTTATTTATATTCGTTCATGTACTAATCACACTTAATATAAAGTGTGGAAGGTTAGGATAAATTATTAGGTAATCTTGAACCATATGATCCTCATTCATTTCCATTCGACATGTAATCAAGGGTTATTATTTTTTCGTAAATTAAAATTTGAATACATATCATATAAAATTTAATTGGGACCATAGATATAGGGTCGTCATCTCTGAGATTTTTTATGCCCTAGACAAACTGAAAATATGATACCTTTATAATTATTGAGTATTGTACTTTTTGCTTTTTTTGTTACAAAATTATTAATAATTTGATTATAACCAAGATATAGTTTCATTATGATAATCATCTTCATTTTCATTGTTTTGGACACGAGAAACTCCTAGAAGATGACCTAAAATTTTCTATGACTAAATCATTAAAATGTGTGTTATCATCCTTCTTGCATTGTTTATCCAATCTCCTTGAAGTAATGTATGATGGTACCTGCAAATACACTTTAACGTTCAAGTTAGTAAATGATTAATTAAAGGATAAAAAAGAAGTTTCAATAAAAATTGTACCTTCTTTATTTATATTACATGAGTTTATGAGTTAATAGGACAAGCACTTAGGTATTATTTAGGGGTTTGTGAGATAGGTGGGTACCTATCATATATTTAAAATGTTTTGACTAATTCATAATATTCCAAGCTGTGTATCTTAAATCTAAAAGACATTATTTACCTAGTAGTTGGACTCAACTTAAGATGTAAAATATTTAGATAACAACTAATGTTTTGGTAATGGGTTGGGAGTTTCAAGAGACATTAGAAAATAAACTTAACATATAGTGTTAAGTCAATTTAAGAGTTAAATATCAATTTTAATTTGTTTTTTTTTTTTTGTTTAGATGACCAAAAGGTTGATTTTAAACATGTGCAGACAATTAGACAACAAGTAAAGAAAAAAAAATCTAAAAATATAAGCTATAAATCAAACAATAAGTTTTTGGTGAGTAAATAACAATGAGATGAAACATAATACTTAATTGTTGATTTTAAACCTTATAAAATTTGTTGCAAAGTTTCATAACACCAAATTTTAATTTATTGTGTAACTGTATACATGTCTATTCATGTGGTCCGACACAATAAGGAGATTAAAGAGAGATTTATGTTGAAAAAATAGAAAGAATAATATATAATTTCCTTTTTATGTTCAATATTATGAATAAATAATAAATTAAATTACTACAAATTTATTTTCTTAAAACTGTGGCTACTTGATATGAGAAATAAAAACAATATTTGTTAATGGACTAATTATTTGGATGGTTTAATTTTTAAATTTTTTAACATAATTTTAATTATATAAAATTTTTATTTTAATACTAAATAAATATATCCCTCTAAAAATAAAGCCCTTAACAGCCTGCTCTTACTCAAGTCCACCACCATTATATGCACATTCCTGGATCATTTGATAAATTTTGAGAGGCAAGAGGTAAAAAAAAATGCATGCAGAAAAGCATATGTAGCGAAGCAGAAAATCCTACAAAAGTTTGGCATAAGTAGGTTACTTAATTAGGCACGTCCAAAGCAGACATGAGTCTCAATGGGAGATTCATTTTTGTGTATTACCTATATCATCAAAGGTAGCTATTTTTGTGTATCATATTAATCCCACATGCGATAAATTTTATCTTTTTATCTTTGTTTTTTGAATATGCATATAGATATAGATATTTTCACGTGCAACGGATCCCACCAGATCCTAGTTGTAAATTTGGTATCTGTACTCCAGGTTAGATCCTCCTTTCTAAACTTTTTCCTTATTAATTTTAATTTTTGCATCATATTCGATCCCTTTACTTTTTTTCATTTATATTTTATCATTTTTAAAATCTGCGTGTCTTTTGCTGGATCATTGGTTTTTCTCTCAGCACTTTTATGCATCTTAAGTATTTATAAGAGCAGGAATATTGTAATTACATTATTGCTGCTATTACACGTTGAATGGAATCAGGGAAAAATTATTTGCATTCTTCAAGGCGACTTTTTTTTATTCTTCATAAATTCTTAATGCATGATTATTTGTACGGAAATATGCTGATAATTTTAAAAAAAGGGCAACTTTTCTTGTATGTTGGGAAATTTTTTCCTACAACTATTTCTACAAGAGAAAAAGTAAAAAAAAAAAATAATGTTATAAAAAATACATAAAAAATAAATTATAAAACATGTTATAACAAGAATAATATACTTTTCTTATTTAAGATGTTTGAATAATAATTTTTTGGACACCTCGTTTTTTGAAACACCTTAATTATCATTATTTTTTTTATCTCTCTTCCTTTTATATCATATCTACATTTTTTTTCTTTTATCTTTTTATTTAGTGTCAAATAAATTTTAGGATATTAAAAATTTACTTTTGTAAAAATATTATTATTTTTATTCATAGAATAAGTATAAAACATCGACTACAAAAATAATGAGTAGTCATTATCAGAGGTAATAAATTCATCTTTTTGGTACACAAAACAAGATTCCAACGTCTAACCTCTTAATTAAAATTAAAAGAAAGAATGTTAATTTTTGAAAATGTTTATGCATACTGGTATATACGAATTGTATGATGTGAATAGTGACCGTATGATCACCCAATATATAACAGACACATTTGAAACAAGGATACATAGTGATAGAGATAGCAATCTAGCAAAACAAACTAATAAGATTCTCTCATATCTGCTCCCCGACTTCCCCAATGAATCCTCTTGGCCTTTCTCAATACCCCATTTCACCACCTTTATTATAACCACTTCCCTTGTCTAATTCCCATTCATTCATTCATTTTTACACTCTTTAATTTTGATCTCTCCTTCTCTCTCCACAGCTCCAACCACCATATATACCACTCCTCAAACTTCCATTTCTTAAACTTCATCATCAAATACCCTCTACCTGTTTTGTGCACTTCATATCAAACATGCTAGTCACTCATCCAACAATGCTACTTGCACCTCAAAACACCATAGAAAATGACACCTCAAAACTAAACTTTGATGCACCTCTGACGCTAAACCAAACCAACATACCTTCCCAGTTCGTATGGCCTGATCATGAGAAACCATGCCTTAAAGCACCAGAACTCCAAATCCCACCCATTGACTTGAAGGGGTTCCTCTCAGGAGATCCACAGGCTGTGGCAACTGTTTGTGCACAAGTGAATGAGGCATGCAAGAAGCATGGCTTCTTCCTTGTTGTCAACCATGGGGTTGATAGTAACCTCCTAGCTCAAGCTCATAAGCACATAGATGATTTCTTTGGCATGCAACTGTCAGAGAAGAAGAAGGTTCAGAGAAAGCTGGGAGAACATTGTGGCTATGCTAACAGCTTCATAGGAAGGTTCTCCTCCAAACTTCCTTGGAAGGAAACACTTTCTTTCCATTACTCTGCCGATCAATCCACCAAAACTGTGGAGGATTATTTTGTAAATGTCATGGGGGAAGATTTCAGGCAATTTGGGTAAGATATATAGAATGCAGTTTTCTTTCACTATCACTTGCTCAGTTTCTAACCTCTAAAAGGTAATAAAGTTCATTTTAAAGGTACTGTTATTATTAAACTTTCTTCCTTTCACAAAAAAAGAAAATGTTTCTTTTACACTCACAAGCTTTTTTTGTTTCCTTTTAAATAAATCATATGAATTGCTATGTAAGCTAAACTCTTATGAAAGACATTTTACACACACAAGGTAAAATCCTTTTTGTCAAATAACTTTTTTTTACAGAGTTAGCTGCAACACATCTAATGTTTTTCCTACTCATTCCTTCTCTTCTCTCATGTTCTACACATATGCACACACAAAAAACATATATATTGACTAAAAACCAGATAAATGTCTCTCTTATAGTGAGAAATTAATAGATAGTTTTAGACTATCATATGTCCATAAGTACTAACCAATTTTTCCGTGACATATAATCGAATTTTTAAATCTAAATTTTCGATGATTTAGAATCATCTAATAATTTTTTTTACTAACTTTTTTCATTTATTTGTTTTTTAAGAAATGCTTTAATATGTTTCCATTTGCTACAGGAGTATGTTCCAAGAATACTGTGAAGTCATGAGCAATCTGTCTCTTGTGATCATGGAGCTTTTGGGGATGAGCTTAGGAGTTGGCAGGGAATGTTTCAGAGATTTCTACGAAGGAAATGAGTCGGTTATGAGGTTGAATTACTACCCACCATGCCAGAAACCTGAGTTAGCTTTAGGAACTGGGCCTCATTGTGACCCTACATCCCTAACCGTTCTCCACCAAGATCAAGTCGAGGGCCTCCAAGTTTTTATCGATGGAAGATGGTACTCGGTCGCTCCAAAAGAAGATGCGTTCGTTGTCAACATTGGCGACACATTTATGGTATGAATCATATAATTACAAGGTTGACAAGTTGCTTTTTGCATGATAATTGGCACTCGGTTAATAATTGATACGTTTTGTAGGTCCATAAATGTCCTTGAAATAAATAGTGACAATAATTAGAACTCTTGGTATACATCAATTACTAAGTTTGCTAATTAAGTTGAATTTACTTAGTTATATCATGCATTGGTTCTATCAACATGGTATTGTATGACACAGAAAGTCTTACTTTGAAACATGTAGTCAAATTTTTAATGTTTAGATTCACGTCAAAAGTGATTACTTTCTTAAATGAATTTCAATATCTTGAAAAATTAGTTATTTGGTTTTCTACCAGAAATATCTCATATTACCCTTATGTATATAGTTAGAAATTCGATCTTCAAATTTATGTGAATGAAAAAACATGAAAAAATTTAACTGTTTTAATGAATTTTAATATCTTGAGAGATTAATTTTTTATTCTCTGCTGGAGATGCCTGTATTCACCCAAATTGGTGCTAGAGTCAAAATATGATAATAATATGTTGTGCTTTATCTTTCAGGCTCTATCGAATGGGATTTACAAGAGTTGCTTGCATAGAGCAGTTGTGAACAACCAAATTGTGAGGAAATCACTTGCTTTCTTCCTATGTCCAAGCGATGACAAAGTAGTCACCCCTCCAAAAGAACTAATTAGCATTGAGAATCCAAAAACATACCCAGACTTCACATGGCCAAGTCTTCTTGAATTCACACAGAAACACTACAGGGCTGACACAGAAACTCTTGAGGCTTTCTCGAGGTGGCTATTAGAGAAAAAACAACTGAACAGGGGTGCCCCCACACCTGTTCCATGGCCAAAAAATACTATGAACTGAGCTTTAGCTTCTACCTGTTTGAGTGACATCACATAAAGTGAAAGAGGGTGCTTTTGGTGGGTCGACTGTGGAGAAAAAGATAACACAAACATCAAAAAACAGAAGGGCTACTCCGTAATTAGATGAGGTGTTAGTGTTGGGAGAATCCAATATGCGCAAATGGAAGAAGTGAGGCCATATTCGTAGGAATAAAGAGTTGGTTTTGTGTGGCCAAGTTATTCCATGTTGTCACTACTACTGCATTATTAGTTGTCTTGAACTTTCTTGTAACTATGTGTTATGCATGTATGTAGAACTTTTAATTAATAATAAATTGCGTTGCCTTTTGTGTCATTACAATTATAAGATTTTTTTATTCCAAATCCCGAAAAATATTAATTAAGAATAAATTCAACATGGTCCAAAAACTGACACAGCCAATTAACGGATAATGCTGGCATGGCATCAGCCATGCAAGCAATTCAACCAGTCACAATATTGACGTAGCTGTCAACTTCTTTGAGGACTTCATTAATAATTTTATTTTAATTTGTTTGAATTCAAAGTTCCAAACAAAATTCAATCGAATTTCCTATTAAAGAAGCCGATAGAAAAATATAAAAGATGCTAGCTAGGATCTAA